>OY728128.1:1229679175-1230304175 GCA_963277665.1 Viscum album
CAATAATTACTCAACCTAAGTAATAATTTTTCACTTAACTTCATTCTATTCTATTTTTCATTCCCAATTCCATATTTTAAATTCCTCATTAATGAAATTATTATTTTTTATATAAATTTTTTATTATTCTTTATAAATAATCATTAATTACATTTTTCCATATCTATTAAGAATTAACCGTCATTCATGTGTTTTTTGTACAACCACCTTCGTGACAGAATATGTTTTATTTCTATTCACTAACCTACAATATTGGTATAAAATGGTAATTTAACAAATAATTATAAATGCTATATAATTTTTAATATTCTCAAATAGTAAACCATATTACGCATTTCTTATGTTCTATCAGATGTGAAATGTTGAACAGTGCGTACGTGTGGACAACCACCCCCATAGAATAATAGATTTTCATTTTTTTAGTTCAACACCACCGTAAATCGATGATCATGAGGATTATATTAAAATACATACATGTTTTTTAAGATATGACTATGTTTATGATAAGATAAAATATAAAACCTATTATTTATGTGATCAATAAATGTTTATCATTATTTTCATCCGTCAAAACAAGAAAACTAAGTGAAAAATAGTCACTTATTTCTAAGTAATTACTTTATATAAATTATATTATTTTTATAATTATTTATAATTATATTATATCTCAATAAAAATAATCTTATAAGATCATTTTGAAACAATTATAATGATATTACCAAAAATCCACCTCCAAATCATGAATTAATCTTGGTAGGATAATGTTTGGGTCGGTTTTACCACCTACTTGAACAAAAATATGCATGTATAACTTGGATTATTATGAGAAATTTTTTAATGATATAATATGATGTAAGAATTTATATAAATATTTTTTATGGTTTTCTTAAGATTATATTAATATTTATCTCCTTATTTATAAATCTCCCTTTATTCATTAAGAATCACTGAAACATGCTCATCAATGATTTCATACTCATGAACCTTAAAAAACATACATAAATGAGATACTATATTTATAAGATATATTAGAACATATATTATCAAAAATTTAATGAACATATAATGATGAACATAATAACAAAAATTTATAGCAACAACATTTTTATGAAACTAGTAAAAAAAGAAAAATATTTCTTACCTTGATGTAGAAAATATCTTTTAAAAAACTACTATTTATATTTATATAATGATTATAATCTCGGAGAATAAATTTTAATTTTTATAAATAATAATATTGGGGGTGAATTTAATTATCTCAATTTAATTATTCCAGACATTTGGTGAATGTACATCATGAATGAGTATCGATATAATGTATTCTATCTTTAATTCCTCTCATTTAGATATTTTTGATATTATACAAATAATTTAATTTATATAATTAATATAATATGTGTTTTTTATATCATGATATAAATTATATTTTGATCATGGTATTTTATGTTTAATTTCGAGACCTTTTTTTGGGGTTTTGGTTAAAATGTTTCCCATGCTACTAGATTTATTTGTCTGAACATTAATTCTTTGAGGCATAATTGTGCTATTCCCCATTTTTTATGTTTGATGATCTATTTCATTCTTAAAGATTAATATTTATCATATATAATTTTAATTCTTTGTAAATAACCCTTTAATCAAATGAATATTACACAATTTGAACACCAATTGTAAATCCTTTTTGTAACGTAATTTTAATTTATTTTGTTATGAATGCCCGATTTGTATTAAAAGATGGGTATATTATTCTAATGGAGTATATTATATGGTATTTTTTTATATGAATTTAAATATCTAGGAAATAAAACACCTTTCGGGAAAATTTCATTCTTTAAAGAGTATGTTTCTCATAAGTAATACTGATAAATCATATCACCATTCCTCAAGTTTTATTGTTTCATTAAGAACATATTTATTCGATCATTGGGTTCACCCATAATAATATTTTTTATGTTAATTTGTAACGTCCGGAACAGTCATTAATGATAATTCCTCTTGATCTAATTAAATGTCTTATTAAATTTATATAAAATTTGAACATCATTGGTTTTATGTTTCTTGATTTTAAAATATCATTATGAATTGTAACCATTGCTAATATAGACGTTGAATAGTTATCACATTATTAGTATAAATATAGGTCTTTCATAAATCTAAATTACTCAAAAAAAGTAAGTGATGGACTCATTTTGTAGAATTATCCCATACGAAGACCATTTTTTAAAGCTTAGAAAGGAGGTGGAATCACTGGGCTTCACTCCTGACCAAGCCCAAGCTGATCTTGAACACATTAAGCTTGAGAGGAACCGACTACAATAGAAGTGGAAGTTAATAATGATTTCCACCTGAGCAATGTTATCCAAGCCACCCCAAGAGTCTGTCACCATCACACACATTACCCTTTTGTATTGTGCGGGTGTTATAAAGAGTTATGTAATGAGACCCTAGCACTATGAATATGTACATTATTCTTGTATAGAGAATATACATTCTTTTTATTGTTACATTATAAAATGTTTTTAAAGCACAAATAGTATTATTAGTTAATATTCAACTATGAAATCTCTTTTGATGAATTAATGGTTTTTTGAATTAAATAATATTTTAATAAATTATTATTATTATTATTAAATTACTATTTATTAAAAATAAATTACTGTATAATTTTATGAATGCAATGCTAATTTTTATTAAGGTTTGAAAGTTGTATTTGTCAAAACCGATGAATTTTCGACAAATGTCAGTTTTTATTTTAAAAGTAATAAAATTCAAATTTTTTGAAATTTATTTTGATAAAATGAATATTATTTTTTGAATCAGGACATAAAAATTATCCAATGGTGAATTTTTCATTATTTTCTGAGACAGTCAAATGTTTGGGTAAAAATTAAATACCATTTAAATATATAATGTGTTTTATGACATCATAATGACCCAATAGTGATTTAATAAAATACTATAAAAATAATGTTCGACCAATATATGTATTATCATTAATATAATGTGATTTTATATTTTTTTATTTATTTTACAAAGCTTTAGTGAACCCTCCAGAACTTATAAAACATTTTGTCTTTTTAAATTGTTTTCCTTTACAGTGTGATTGACCTCCACTTAAGCAACCCTATTATTTTAATATTTACCGCCATTCTCCCCATAAAAAACTATTTTCCACTCTCCTTTGGAAAAATCCATGGGCCAAAACCATGGTCTAGTTTGTGGTTTTGATTATTTTAATGTGTTGATTCCCAAACCTAAATAATAAAGAATTCCCTCTCCTTTCATATATAAACCCACCCATGCTCTGACATACACTCCACTAAAAGCCTTTGGATTCATCCAACCTATTCCCTCCTCTTTATATAAATCTCCTTAGGCGCCCCAAGATCCCAAGAAGCCTTTCTGAATCCTCTCCCAAACCTTTGGAAGCACACTTCTGAGTAATGGATTTCTTCCTTTCTCATTTTTTCCCAATTTTCATTAAGTTGTTCTGATCTTTTGTTTTCAAATAGAAATGTTGGGGAATTATTTCATACCACCCCCATACATCCCTATTTATGTTTGGATGATGTTATACCCCTTATCTCTCATTAATCCCTCCCATGTACACCTATTAACATTCCGAAAATCCGTGAGGGATTTCGCTCTCCTCCTTTACATCCAAGTAATTATTCTGTATTATGAATCTAAATTCCATTATGTTTTTTGGTACATATATCTATTTGAACCCCTTACTATCAATTTCATGTTAATATGATGATACACCCATTTATCTCTTATCAACCATTTTTATGAGTTCTTATTTCACACCGTTATGCAGTCGAAATTGCACTATGATTTTCCAAGCCAATGTGATTGTGTAGTGAATACCATGTCAATTTATCTATCAATGGTATTAACCATTATGCACATTTACCTATTGATTATAAATCTTCATGTATGTATTATACATCCCTTTATCTTCGAATAAATGATGATTATTGACTCCATGTTGTATTATCCATGTGGCACAATTATCCATGAAATGAAATGTCTAAGAAGGGTGCACCCTAGTAGGGATCCAATGCATTGGGAAATGTATAGTATCGTGATAAGTCATGTGCCATGAGTGTTTACTCATGCTAATTCAGGTTCAATGAGTGTTTAATCTCAATTCATGTGAAATAAATATTTACTAATGCTCCATGTGCAATGAGCCTTGGCTCATGCTAAATTCTATGTTAACTATTGTTGCCAAATTTATATGTTATGATTATCTATCTTGTTCATGAATTTATGTTCGAGTTTCTCTTATGCTCCATTGATATGCTTATTTTCTAACATATATTGCATTCCTCATGTTATTCCATGTTTATTACATTACTAGGCTTTACAGATCAACTTATTTTTTATGCATGTCCTCAGGATATCCTATGCAATGCTAAGTATGAAAGAATTCAGTGGCCATGTAATGGAAGTTTTCCATAAGGTGTTGTATTTCATGTTTTAAGATGTTATGTAATGTTCCTAATCCCCAAATACACTATACCTCTCGATCTTCCGGGTTGTATCATGTGAAGTGTTTATGTAATAAATCATGTTTAAGTGTGTAATAAAAGAATAGGGTTGTCATAGTTTGTATCAGGGGATTTGTTTTGTTATTTTTAGGATCAGGATTATAAAACCCAAGGGAAGCCTTAGGGATAATAATATGTATAATAAAAACATACCTATGTTTTTGTGACTATTGAGTAAGTTGTTTATCAAGAAAATACATCTTTTTTGGATATGAGCAGGTAGAGGCAGCTCTGGGATAAATGTACCTAGGGGTGAAAACCCCGAAAAGGAGTTTCAGGTTTGACCTGGTGTATCCTGGTACACAACAACGAGCCTTGCTTCGCTTTTTCTTACGATAATCTTGAGGAATATTCATTTGTAAATTCAAAATCTTAGTATGAACCATTATTAAAGGAATAAAAAAAATCCCCTTAGAATATATCATAGAAAGTAGATCATGGATAACATAGATTAAAGCCTATAGATTCATAAGTTAAGGAAATAAAAGTTATTTATAAGTAATTTTTTTTGTCCTTGGATTACCCTTTATGTGTTACCTATAACATTCCTTTTATTCCAGCGAATGGCCGGTAATAGGAGTACTCGGGCTAATAACTGATTTGAGGAAAAATGTAAATATTGTTCCAGTGAGATGCCCAATCCGATGGGAGTGGGAATCGTGAACATTTTAATGATACTCACTTAGTTAACTCAAGAATTTAATAGAAACATGGGTCAAGATGAACGTTCGACCTCCCCCCCCCAAGAGAGAACAAGTTGCTATCGAGAGCTTCACGAGTCAAAGGCCTCCTACATTTAATGGATCATATGATCCCTCAATCACCGAACAATGGACCAACTCCATTGAAAATATCATCCCCATCCTTCAATGTTCCAAAAAAGAGAAGGTTATTATGGATTCATATTGTATGGAAATTGAATCCAATCAATGGTGGACATTGATAAAAAATACAAAGCTAGAGGAGGAGATCGAGGCATTAAAATGGAAGGATTTCCATAAGATGTTTTTTTATAAATATTTTCCCCCCACCATCCGGATTTAGATGGAATGGTAATTACTTTATTTTAAGTAAAAAAGAAGATAAATCTGTTATAGAATACGAGGTAAACATCACAAAGGTTGCACGATATGCTTCCGGCATTGTCGTTACCCCCAAATTCAAGGTTAAATGCTTGTTTGGTGGGCTGAAACCTAGCCTGTGGAAAGCCCTGGAAATCCGTGACTTCAACAGCTATGAGGAAATTGCTTGATGTGCTCTCAAGGTTGAAATGGAGATCGACTAACCTCAAGGGTATCTTGGGGATAAAAAGCCTAAGGTGGATTTTAATTTTGGAGGTCTGATGGATAAATCCAATGGTTCTATGAAAATTTAGTACCCAACTTGCCAAAGGTGTGGAAAGAAGCTCCCAAAAAATTGCCTGAAGGGGATAAGGAAATGCTTTAGGTGTGGAAGAGAAGGGAACATGGCTATTAACTGTTGGATAGAAAAACATGTGGCTATGGAAGAAGAGAGAAACACTCTGTTTGACTGTCAACACATTGTTCATTGCTTTAACTACAAAACACTAGGGCACCTTGAAAATCAGTGCCTTAAGCCAAGGGTTGTTGGAGGCAACCAACAACTTCCAAGGAAGAAATGGTGATCTTTTTTCCATCACTATTGTCGACATGAACCCCAAAACCGAATTGGTGATAGGTAAGAAAGCTATTCATTCATGAATAGAGATAGTACTTTTTGATTCAGGTTCTATGCATTTTTTATATCCCGAATGTTTAGTAGAACAATCCCAACACCCACTCAAATCACAGAATAAAAGATGTCGGTGAGTATGGAAAATTGTGCAATCAATGCATCCCATGAACATAACTCCTCCCCTATCTCAATTTGTGGATTAAGCTTCTTTAAAAACCTCATCATACTCCATATGCATGAATTTGATGCAATTCATGGCATGGATTGGCTTTCCTTATATAGAGCCAACATAAATTATTGTGAGAGGGAAATCAATCTCCATGTAGAGAATCTACCCCCAATTCTGTACAAGTGCAAGGAGGAAGATGAATCTTCTTTAGATCCATCATCTCAAGGGTGTGTATTTCTACCCTATGAGCATGTGTGATTGGAACAGATGATTGAGTCTAAGGAGGAAACCATCCTTGAAGACATTCCTATTGTGAGGGAATTCGTTGATGTGTTTCCTGATGAATTTCCTAGTCTTCCTCCTAGAAGAGATGTTTAATTCTCAATAGATCTTATACCTGGGGCATTTCCAATATCTTAGACTCCATATTGAATGGTTATTGTAAAACTAGGGGAATTGAAGAAACAACTGCAAGAGAATTTGGATTAATGGTTTATACGCCCAAGTGCATCACCATGGGGTACACCAATCCTCTTCATCAAGAAGAAGGATGGGTCAATGTGGCTTTTAATCGATTATCGTGAGGTTACCAAAATCACAATAAATAACAAGTATCATCTCCCACAAATTGATGACTTGTTCGATCGGTTGCATGGATCACAATAGTTCTCCAAGGTAGATTTTTGGTCAGGATATTATCATGTAAGGGTGAAGAAAGATGATATCCCCAAAACTGCTTTTCGTACAAGGTACGTGTACTATGAATTCCTAGTAATGCCTTTCAGACTCACAAATTCTCCAGAAATCTTCATGGAATTGATGAATATAATCTGTAGAGATTATATCGACAAATTTGTGGTAGTATTTATAGATGATATTATAATATACTCCAAAACCAAGGAGGATCCGGAGGAGCATCTAAGAGCTATACTAGGGATCTTGTAAAGGGAGAAGCTCTATAAAAAGTACAGCAAGTGTGAGTTCTGGATGAGGTAGGTCCCATTCTTGGGATATATCATCACAAGCTATGGGATATCTGTGGATCTCTCCTTGAAAAATGCGATAGAGGGATGCTCGAGTCCAACATCGGTAATAGATATCTGTAGCTTCTTGGGGTTAGTTGGATATTATCGTTGATTTGTGAAAAATTTCTCACGATTGTCTAACCTTCTTACCAAGATTACACTGAAGGGAGTAAAGTTTTCTTAGAGTGATGAATGCGAAGAAAGCTACAGGGAGTTGAAAAATAGGATTCTCACTGCGCCCACACTCACTTTACCAACAAGTGGATAACTTTTTGTGGTATCTAGTGATTATTCGAAGAATGTCCTAGGCTGTCTGTTGATGAAAAATAAAAAATTCATTTCCTATGCTTAAAGTCAATTAAAATTTCATAAGTAGACTTATCCAACACATGATATGGAGTTGGATTTTGTGACCTTCTCTTAATAAATTGGAAAAATTATCTCTTTGGGGAGAAGTGTCAAATATATACAGACCACAAAATACTAAATTATAAATATTCACATAGAAAGAGTTGAACATGCACCAACTATGATGGCAATAACTGATTAAATAATATGACTTCTCAATCCATTACCACCCATGGAAAGAGAACAAGGTTGGGGATACTCTAAGTAGAAAGGACCCAATGATTCTATCATTGATGATAATTATGAAGGAACCAATCTTCGTAGATTTTATGAATATGGACATGGGAATCATAAATAATGGAACATCATCAATCCTTTCACAAATGATTTCTCAGCCACACCTTTTGGAAAGGTTAAAGGATGCTCGAAAGGATGACGTGAGAATTCAGACGAAAGTAGAAGATATCTGAAAAGCTAAATCCTTATATTTCATTGTTAATGAAGATGGAATTATGAGATTTGGGAAAAGACTATGTGTTCCATAATTTCCATAGATAAAGAAGGAACTTTTGGATGATGCACATAGTTTGAATTTCTCAATTCACCTAGGAAACACAAAGATGTATTGAGATCTCTGAGAGAATTATTGGTGGGATAATATGAATAATGAGATTGCTGAGTATACATCCAAGTGATTAGTGGGTAAGAAAGTGAAGGCATATCCATTGAAGTCTAAGGGGATGATGAAACCATTTCCCATACCAGTATGTAAATGTGAGAGCATCACCATGGACATTATCACCATACTTCCGAAGACAGTGAAAGGAAACAATTCAATCTGGGATGTTTTGGATCGTCTTACAATGTCTTCACACTACATTGCAATTTGGAAGGATTTCTCATTGGATAAATTGGAATAGATATATATCAGAGAAGTGATAAGGCTATATGGAGTACCACTATCTATTATATCCAATCAAGATCTAAGATTCACCTCTATGTTTTGGAAGAGTATTCAACATGATCTAGATTATGAACTAAACATCAGTATGGCCTACCATCCTCAAACGTATGTCCAATATGAGCCTACTATTCAGACACTGGAGGATATGTTATGATCATGTTCTATGGACTTCAATGAAGGGTGGGACCAACATCTTCCACTGGTTGAATTCTCCCACAATAAAAGCTTCCACTCGAGCATCCGAATGGAACCTCATGAAGACTTGTATGGGAAGAGGTGTAGAAAAATGGAATGATGGGATGAAGTTAGTGAGCGTAAGCTGTTTAGACCAGAAATAGTTTAAGAAATGGTGGAGAAGGTTAAAAACCATTCAACAACATTTCAATGAATCCCAAAGTCGACAGAAGATTTATGAAGATAACCATCAATGATTCCTTCAATATAATGTTGGAGGCATGGTATTTCTCTTCATATCTATGTAGAAGAAGGTTATGAGTTTTGGAAGGATAGTGAATTTATGTCCTAGGTACATCGACCCCTTTGAGATTCTTGATCGTGTTTGGGTTATGGCATATTAATTAGAAATTCCACCGACCATGGCCAATGTACATGATGTATTTCATGTATCCATATTAAAGAAGTACATACCAGACCCTTCACATGTACACTCTTCAGAGGTAGTACAACTATAGGATGATCTTCCTAATGAGGAGAAACCAGTGAAGATATTAGATTGTAGAGATAAGGTTCTATGATATAAGACAATTTCCCTCGTCATGGTGTTCTGGAGAAACCACAAGTTTGAAGAAGCGACGTGGGAATCATAGGAAGTGATGATGGAAAGTTATCCACATCTCTTTTAGTGTGGGAAAATAAAATTTCTATGGAAAAATTTATTAAGGGGGGAATATTGTAATGACCCCGACATTAATTAATGAAAATTCTTCTAGATCTAATTAAATGTCTTACTATGGTTATATAAAATGTTAAATTCATCGGTTTTATGTTTCTAGAATTTAAAATACCATTATGAACTATGACCATTGCTAATATAGTCATTGAACAATGATCACATTATTAGTATAAATATAGGCTTTATCAAATACCATTTACTCAGAAAAAGGAAATGATAGCCTCATCCAGTAGACTTGCCCCGTACGAAGACCATTTTTAGTGCTCAAAAAGGAGGTGGAATCATTGGGCTTCTCTATTGACAAAGACCAAGCCAATATTGAACATGTTAAGCTTCAACAGAACATACTACTGGAGAAGTGGAAGTTAATAGATATTACAACCCGAGTGATGTTATCCGAGCCACCCCAAGAGTCTGTCCCCATTACACACCATAACCTTCGGTCTTATGTGGGTGTTATAAGGGGATATGTAAAGAGACCCTAGAACTATGACTATGTACATTATTCTTGTATAGATAATATAAATTCTTTTTTTGTTACATTGTAAATAGTTTTTAAAGCAGAAATAATAATTTTAGTTAATAATCAACTATGAAATAAATATTGATGAATTAATGGATTTTTGAGTTAAATAATATTTTAATAAAATATAATAATAATTATTAAATTAATTATTAATTATTTTAAATTATCATATAATTTTATGAATTTAATTGTAATTTTCATTATGGTTTAAAAGCCATTTTGTCAAAACTAATGAATTTTCAATAAATGTCGGTTTTTTTAAAGTAAAAATTCACATATTTAGAAAAATATTTAGATAAAATGTAAATTTTTTTAATCTGGGCATCACAATTATCCAATGGTGAATGTTTCATAATTTTTTGAGGCAGTCGAATTTTTGGGTAAAAATTAAATACTGTTTGAATATATAATGTGTTTTATGACATCATAATGACCCAATAGTGATGTAATAAAATACAATAAACCATATGTTCGGCCAATACATGTTTTACCATTAAAATAATGTTATTTTAGATGTTCTTGATTTATTTTACAAAGCTTTAATGGACCCTCCAAGACTTATAAAACATTTTTTCTTCTTAAATTGTTTTCCTTGAGCGTGTAACTCAACTCCACATAAGAAACCTAATTATTTTAAGAATTTTGGACATTTTACTCATAAAAAATTATTTTACAATCCCCTTTACAAAAAACCATGGGCAAAAACCATGGTCTGGTTTGTGGTTTCGACTAGTTTAATGTGTGGTGTCCCAAACCTTAATAATAAGGAATTCCCTCTCATTTCTTATATAATCCTACCCAAGCTCCCACTTCCTCTTTACTCAAAGACTTTGTAGTTTTTCCTACCTCTATCATCCTCTCACTAGAATCCTCCCAAGGTGCGCCAAGCTCCAATGAGGCCTCTCTAAATTCCCTCCCAAGCCTTAGGAAGCACACATCCAAGTAATTGATTTCTTCCATTCTCATTTTTTCCAATTTTCTTTAAGTTATTATGCCATTTTGTTTTTAAAAAAAAATGTTGGGGTATGATTTCTCACCTCCCCCATACTACCGTATTTATGTTTGGATGATGTTAGACCCCTTTATCTCTCATTAATTCCTCCCACGTACACCCATTACCATTCCAAAATTCCGTGAGAGATTTCTCTCTCTCACTTTTACATCAAAGTAATTATTTTGTATTATGCTTATAAATTCCATTATGTTTGTTGGGACATGTATCTATATGACCGCCTTACTGACCATTTTTATGTAAATATGATGATGCACCCCTTTCTCTCTCATCAACCATTTTTTAGGAGTTCTTATTTCACTCTGTTATACTGCTGAAATTGAACTACAATTTTTTAAGCCAATGTAATTGTGTAGTGAATAACATGCCCATTTATCTATCAAGGGTATTCAATTTTATGCACATTTACATATTTATTATAAATCTTCATGTATGTATTCCACATCTCTTTACTGTGGAATAATTGATGATGATTTATTCCATATTGTATGATCCATGTAGCACACTTATGCATGAATGGAAATGTTTAGGAAGGTTGAACCCTAATAGCGCTCCAATGCATTGGGTAAATTATAATATCATGATATGTTAGGTGAAATGAGTTTTGACTCCTGATAATTCAAGTGAAATGGGGGTTTAATCGTGCGTTATGTGCAATGAGGATTTACTCATGATCCAAGTGGAATGAGCCTTGGATCATGCTAAATTCCATGTTAAGTGTATTTTCCACATTTCCAGGTTATGATTATCATGATTTATCATGCCTTTTTTATCATGTTTCTCTTGTGCTCCATTGATATTCCTATTTTTTAACCTGTGTTGTATTCCTCTTGTTATTCCATTTTTATTCTCTTACTATTCTTTATAACTCACCCTTTTTATGCATGTTCTCAGGTTATCCTATGAAATGCTATGTATGAGAGAATATAGTGTTCATGTAAAGGATGTTTTAAATAAGATGTTGTATTTCATGTTTTATGTTGTTATGTAATGTTATTAAGCCCCAAATACACTAGACCTCTCGATCTTCTATGTTGTGTCAAGTGATGATTTTATGTAATAAGTCATGTTTATGTGTGTAATAGATTAATAGGGTTGTCATATAATTTCTATGTATATATGTGGAAAAATATATTTTTATACAAAAATGATTTTGTGACTCTTTATTATTTGTGTTTTGAGAAAATGTATTCTCAATATAATAAAAGGGGTTGTCCTTTCACTTTCATGTGTTTTTATTCCTCTACTCCTTTATGAAATATAAAAAAATTTGTCTATTGAGCCCCTTTTTTGGAATATTTTTTTAAAAAAATTAATAATTTTCAATGTTTTCTAATTGACCTTTAAAGCAATTATTTTGTAAGTGACCATAAAATAATATTTTATGTCAGTATTATTTTTTCCCAAAACCACTTCTACATCTTCACTTCCACTCCCATTTTCATTTTCTAAAGTATTTAACCTAATTATGTTTATGTTACACTAATTATACTCTAATATATATTAATCGTTTTGGTGAATAAACCCATTGTACTAAACAATCCACTTCTTTATCCCTTCTTGAGTTGTATCGTTCATGCATTTTTTTTTCATGAATGTTATTATCTATTA
This sequence comes from Viscum album, assembly GCA_963277665.1. Lineage (NCBI taxonomy): Eukaryota > Viridiplantae > Streptophyta > Magnoliopsida > Santalales > Viscaceae > Viscum > Viscum album. The sequence goes on from OY728128.1 coordinate 1,229,691,995, forward strand.
AAAAAACTTATATTTTTACATTGATACAGCAGGTTTATTCTATTTCACAGTAATCCACCTAATTCTTTTGGATGTGTTATAAATATTTTATCCCATTATTTTATATGGGAAAACATGTTAGTGTTCTGTATATTATTATTCCAATTTGAATTATTATGGTCATATTGACTATGCATCATTTAAACACCCACATTTTTATTTTAGATGGGTTATGAACATGTTATCCCTTCTAATGAAACGAGGAAAACTATTTATCTTTTTGAATCTTATTGAATACATACATAGGTTTACAATTTATTGACATTACATACTATTCATTATATTGAAAGCAATTAATTTTTTTATCCAACGTTTTCTTAGTTAATGAAATGAAATATATTATTTACTATTATAGTGAATGATTCCGTATTAATCACGTGATGGGTGGTTACAAATATTTTATATTCCGTTGATTTATTGAAAGGTATCACAAGACAAAATAAGGTGGATTTTGGTGTGATCATCTACCCATATCAGTATAGTGTCTTGTAATATGTCCTTCATAAAACTTTTTGATTTATGACATTATGCATTGAATTTGTATCTGGTAATTAATTAATTTTATCAATGTTTTAATTTATTTTCATTTTTATATCATCCTTTGTGTTTTAGTTTATTATGGAATTTTTCATATTATATATTCCAACCATATTATGTATGTCATGCTTATTTTTTAGATAGATTCTATTATGTGTTTCCCAAACTGAATATTTCAAATAATCCATTTGTTTTATTCCCATTACATAGGTAATTAAAAAACTATTACATTTTACATGTTTATAATGATATCATGTGTGGAATGATTTGTGGGAGATGTAAAAAATCATTATTGATTAATTTGTTTCATATAATGGGAAAAAAATTCTTTTTGATACAATGAAAAATGGAATTGTTAGACTTTATTTTGTTGAAATTATGTAAACATATAAACTTAGAAGGTATAGATAGTGTATATAATACAAAATATTATTTAACTCACGTAGTTAATGGAAAATTTTATCTGATATTATATAGTTGTCATTAAATCCAGTATATACGGTATATATTTACGGTACTAGATCTTGGATTATGGGTTTATAGAATTACAATCACCTTTGGTGTGTTAGAAATAGGGTTTAAACATTATATTTCCTTAACATTATGAAATATTGGTTAGACATAAAATTTTTATTTATTTTGAAAAAAATTAACAAAAAGGGAGGAGTTAAAACAGGCCTACACAAGTACAAGTATGCCCTATTTAGGCCCATCACACATTTTTTATATCTATAAAAGGTTAGTGGTACCATTATAGTTTTCATATTGATATATTGGAAAATAAATAGTAGACCTAGAATATGTTAATTCATAGTTAGATAAATGAATATCTATGAATTCCTTGAATAAGTATCCTATGTTCATTCATGATTTAAAAATATAGATCTAAATGTGTGCATAGAATTATTTAAAGTACATGAATTTCCGTGGTAATGAAAATTATAAGATAGAATAATATAGGAGGTGATTTTTTCTCTTGTAACATAATATAAATATTTATTGAAAATTTGTATTATAATAAAATAATATAAAGATAATGTGAATAGTTCATTATGCTTTAGTGATTGTATCTATCATATATAACAATATATATAATAAGAAAGGACATAAATAAAAAAATTTCATGGAAAATACATGGGGGTAGAAGTTAAAAATGTACTTAAGAATATAAATAAAATTTTCATGGAATAAAAAGAAAATTCAAATCCAACAATCTGGGGATATAAAAATATGATTTTCTATATATATCAAGCTTATCTTATTTATTTGTTACTCATATTGAGTAAGAGGAGATCAAAGTGGAATTTGGTTTCAAATTTTCTAAAATTTCAAAATATTTCATCTTTTTATGCTGCTAAAGTATTTTAAATAAAAAAATTGATCAGAGAACATGGAACAATACCAAACTATATATATAAAAAAATGGTATTTGATCACACCGTAAGATTAGATCTTTTTCAAAATCCATATTGACACTATTAGAGAAATAATATACATTAAAAAGATCATCTCTTAGAGAGATTTTATTATTAGATTAAGATATAGTTATTAGAATAAATATAAAGTAAATTATTACCTAAACATTAACCACATCCCTATTTCAATAGAAGACTTAATATCACATGAGTTGTGACTAGTGGGATAATCATTAGTTGGATTTACTGATAGTTTGACTATGATGGAGTTAGTTCCCTTGAGAAATCCTTACCAAGAACATTAAATTATCATGTCATATATATAGTTTAATATATAAATAGTCTATTTATTATTATATATATATTCCACTCTTATATGCTGATTATGTAATAATTTATAATGAATTTTTTATTTTACTAATAGACTATTATATTCTATTTAATAATGAGAACATTGTAATTACGTGACAATATTCTTAAATTGATGTCCTATAGTCTAGAAAAATAATTTTAATAGGATGTAAATCATGTATAGAATTTAGTGTAAAACCATATAATATAATGATATAGTTCTTTATAATTAAATTTTATTCTTTTTATTTCTTTCTTAACTTGAAACACTTAGTTTAATCAAATCATATTGTATTATTGAAATATTATTACTTAATGTTACAACTATCGCCTAATTTTTGAATTCTATATTATGGATAGGATTGATGACATTATAAAAATATATAAATTTACTACTCAATATTAATTTACTATTTAATTCTCAAAAAATTATTTTTCAATTTTTAGTAATGTTAATTAATTTTTTATAAAATATATTTTCTTAAAAAAGGGTTTTGTTTGGAGAATATATTATAACCAATTAAAATAAATTTTAGAAATTGTATTTTTTAAAAAATTATATAAATTTTTAAATTATTTTATCAGAGTTATATTACTATGAGTTCTTGGGATTAGTCTAAAAATATAGATTTTCTGGTGAATAGTGAAAAATACTGATTTTTATTGAAAACTACATTTTTGTTTCATGAATTTACAAACTTATATTTTTTTAGATGGTTTAAAAATTAAATGAGTTATATTTCATTATTAATAATACAATTAAATTATTTTGAATTAATTTTATTTAGAAATTTTGTATAAAAATATTTTTATACCAAAACCGCATTTTTGTCTAAAAAATGTTTTTATTTTCTTTTTTTGATTTTCTTTATAAAATATATTTTATCCATTTATAGAAATATAATGATGATAATAGATTTAAAATTTCATATTATAAGTTCCATTTTCTTTTTAATATTACCTTTTAATTTTATTCATTATGAAAAATAACTATGGTAAATATTTGTCACCTCGATACGTGTAAAAATGGTAAAGGATGGTTAAATGTTTGGGATACAGATTTAAAATTTCGATAAAACATATCATTATACTGGCAGATAGTTTTATTTCTGCCATATCTATACAAGTATCATATATATGGGAACCTGATTCAATTTTTTTATTATGATCCTTATATCATTTTAAGAAAATAAGAAATAAAAAATATAACTATTTAGACTTCAAAATCTCTAATATATTTACATTAGGATAAAAAGAGGATAAATTCTCTTCAAGTCATTTTTTAAATATGAACTAAATTTTTTAGTAATTTTATTTTATTTTTCATGATTAGGGATTGAATAATTACCTTAAATTCTTGCACAATGCTGAGACATTATTTATTTAATTAATTGTAAAATATAATAAATGATTTAATCAATAATAAAAGAAAAAAAATTTGGATGGGTTATTATGGTACACAAATTTTTTTGTAAATAAAATTTATTAATGATGTTTAATTGTTTATATTATCAATTAATTACTATCTTTGTGCCTTTAAATTATATTTAAATGAATAGTTTAAAAAATGAGAATAATGACATTTTATAATAAAAAATATTTTATAATTTTATTTAGAATTATTAGAAATCATATATTAATACAAGTGAACATAATATGATATTCAATATAAACCATTATTAATTTGTTATCCATGTGTCCTTTTTGGGATACATTATTGCCCCTTAAAAGAGTTGATGCCTTTTATATGAATGTAATTGTCAAAAGGATTTACAAGGTGTTAAAACTAAGAGATAAGGGGGAAAACATCACTTAAATTAATATAAATATTTTTGAATGTGGGTATATATACATTTCATCACCATATATTCAAAAACAATTTTTATTAACATGACTATATTAATTAACGAATATTAGTTAAAAATTTAAGTAATTACAAGAGTGCCCATCCCCTCACTTATAAAATGGATCCCTTATCAACTCTTACAGAAAACCATTGATTCATATATATTGACAAAAAACATTATAATTATATTATAAAAATACATATATATTGGGTAGATGTTATATTATCCATAAAATAACATTATAAAACTCCTTAATAAAGGATATAATGGAGGCTAACTGAAGAATAGGTAATAATATTAACCAGACTCGTTCAATTTAGTTCTTCTTATACCCCATCAAGATATATGATATTAATAAAAAATTGAATAACTAACTATAAGGCCCCAACCTTAAACCTTACTTAATCTCGAGTTATTTCGAGAATACACGTTGAAGATCTTTTCAGGTTTAGAGTTTTAGAGAATTAGATCATAAATCATGCATTACATTCCACATTTAATCAATGTGGTTACATAAAATATAGTAATAATTTTTCCCATGAATGGAATAATATTTAAAAAAACATGGATCATTTCATGATACTCCCTTGACACTATCATCACATCATGTACCTTTCCCTTGATGTGTGAAATACATTTCAAAAACTTGGGATTAGCATAAAGAGCTCAGTAAGGGATATAAAAGTACGAAAAGAAAATATTAGACCATGTATGAAATCATACTTTACTCATAATACATAATCATTTTAACATACCTCATAAAATCATGAATAAATCATAGAAATCCTAAGACATAAAGGTAACTTGAGGAATTCATAACATTCTTACGTACGGCGTAACCCTCGTGGTAACGTTTGGAATACCCATCACAGTATATTCCCTATATCACATCAGAGAAACCTTAACATTTAACCAATTCGCGTTATCCAATGCATTGGAGATCTATATCAGGATCACCTGCCCTTAGTTTTTCATAGAACCACCCGTCTTCATAAAAAAATCTCAAGAACGATAACATAATTGTATCATACGAAACATGCATAAAGGAAACATAAAATTTCCACATATCAATAAAAAGATATCAATACAACACAGTGATATAATAAAAACACTATGGAAACAATTTTTAATACCAAAATAAATGAAAAGTAAAAAATGGTATTTATTTTTTATTTAAAAAAAGTTATGGCTGGTAGAGAAAGATGAAACTCAAATAATGGTCATGACGGCGGAGAAGTCATTGTCGCCGCATATATACGACAAAAAATACATTCCTTTTGTCTTTTAGTAAAAAGATTCATATAAAAAAATATTCATTTTGAATAGATGCAAAAGTCAAAGGGGTTTATACACCGTATAAAAGAAAGTTGCGTATAAAACAAAATATGCCTCAATGAAAGGAGATTGAGACGAAGTCCCTTACCTCGTGTCCTACTTGACTCGATCATTCTTTATCCTCCTGAATACTAAACATGAGTTGATTTATACTTTCTTAAGAACCTTTTTCATGTTCATTCTTCATTTTTAATCATGTATTACCATGTTATGAACACTATGTAATTATTTAAGTCAATAATGGTCGTTTTGTCGATCATTGGTACTTGAGTCTAAAATAAACTCTTTATAATTACAAGTTGTTCATGTATCCATTATATCTAGAGTTATTTTAATGATTTAGATATCATATATATCATATATATCTATTATATACATTCATTTATTATATTACATAACATTTAGATGTATGAAATGAAATGCACCGTTCAGGGAGACGGTAAGTCGTACGTACGCATGAACGCCACTTTCATTTCTATTTCATATTTTATGGAATGGAATAATAATGAAATAAAGTTATATTATAATTCTAGTATAATATCATATATAATATCATTAACTCCATCCTTTATACGTCCCACATATGGCATTAACGAATCAAATCACATTGAGGGGGCGGTAGTCCGCACTTCCTAAAATAAAGATATCGCATTTACCTATAATGGAAAACATAAAGGTATACCATAAATGAAAAATACAGAATCTTAAGGAAAAAATAAAAATATTATATATCATATATAAATATAGTGACATATTAATGGACACTTTTAAGGTGTTAGAAAAATATTGAACAATCATCGTTTCATGATGCAGAAATTCGCCATCCTCAGAAACAGTATTCTCTTTAACCATTAGATGTAGGTGTGTGTTGGTGTAGCTTGAATAATTCTTATAAAAACATCCTAGTATATTTAAGAAACTATTTTCGTTACAAAAGAAATAAATAAAAAGAGTTTAGGGGCGTGGAGAAGCAATATAAAACAAAAGAACATTAGAGAAGACTTTACCTTTAAATCGGGTAACTCCTCTGTGTTTATAGGAAAAGGGTCTCATGAAGAGCTTTCTGCATAAGGTAAGGCTTCTAGGATGAAGAGAAGGACGCGGATAGATAAAATGAGCAGTTTTTGGTTGATCCAATGGCTTTAGAAGTGTGGGTAAGGAGGTAGAGGTGGGGGCCTTTTATAAGAGGGAGGTGGGGCACTCTTGGCAAGCCAAGAAATGTTACTTTATTTTAAAACAAATTGCAGATTTAAAAGGTACCACATTGATATATTTCTAGGATAAAGTGATAAGGGTTCGAAATATATGAATCCAATAGGTATTTGACAAGTGTAATTCTTAGATTTTATATTATCTTTTCATTTTATATAAGTTGTTAATTAATGAGATAATCGTTGCATCGTCATGGTGTCATACATAAATTAATTTATTTAATGTCGAAAAATTATAAAAAACATACTATGATGTATGAAATATTTTTAAATTTCCAATGAATATTTATAGTCTAAGAGATAATTTACATAGACAAAACTAATTTTTTTTACTCGAGTGATACATTGTTTAGTGATATTCTCCTTTCTTTAAAAATAAAATGATAAAGTGTGACTTTCACCCAAAAGTGATTCCATGGGGTCCCTAAGTTTGGCACAAGGAATCCCATGGTCGGCCATGACACAAAAAGTAGCATTAGGACACATGTTTGGGTAATTTGTTATTATTATGATATCATTTTATTATCCTTAACTACCCGATTACTAATGAATCATGATAATTAATGATAATTACCGTCATTTCTATTCATAATGTCCAAAAACAAAAGAGTCTTAATTAAATAAATTGGACCTTATGATTACAAATATGGAATACATTTTACCAAATTCCAAACATGTAAATTCAAATAATTAACTTAAAAATAATACCCGTTTTCAAAACAAATAGCGGGTTTTTTTGAAACAATATCTTTGAAAAGATTGGCACTTGTTTATGCTCAATTCCAAAGTGAAATTAGTTATAATAACCACCATTGGATTAAATTGTAAAAATGTATCCAAATTAAACTTTAATACCAATTAGAAATATAATCTATCCATATAATTAAATTAGATGAAAAATCAGTTTTTAATGTAAAATGCAGTATTTTCACTATTCATTTAAAAAATGAACAATGACAGAAAAATACCAAAAATTAACCCAAGGTAAATTTCAATGTACCAATCATAAAGAATAAGTTTATTTTGAAAAATATAGCTTATAAAATTGTCAAAAGTTTGATTTAAAAATGGTTTTCCATCAAAAGGCTGTAAAACAATATTTTAAAAATATTAGTGTATTCCATTCTTATGATTGGATTTATCCTCATTTTAAGCCTCTAAAACACTATCTAATTCAGAAATTGATATAGATAACAATATCTATTATTCATTACTTAATTTTGATGTTACATCCTTCCCCACTTTAGAAAATTTTGTCCCCGCAATTTATTTACATATCGAATAAGTGGGGGTATTTATCCCTCATTGCATTTTCAGATTCGCATGTTGCCTCTTCAATCATGTGGTTTTTCCACAAAACCATTACATGATGAATCACCTTCTTCCGCAACACATGCTCCCTGTGTTCACGGATCTGGACCATTTGTTCCTCATAATATAGATTCTCTTCTAGCTGAACTACCTCTGGACTCAAAACATGAGATGGATTTGGCATGTACTTTCTTAACATTGAAATAAGAAAAACATTGTGTACCTGAGATAAACTCGGAGGTAAAGCCACTCGGTATGCAACTGATCCAACTCTCTCCAGAATTTTATATGGTCCAATGAACCTTGGACTCAGCTTTCCTTTCTTAGAAAATCACATCACACTTTTCTATGGTGATACTTTGAGGAAAAACATGATCACCTACCTCAAAAGAGAGATCCTTCCTCCGGTTGTCCGCATAACTATTCTGCCTGCTCTGAGTTGTTCTCATGTTTTTATGTATCAGCTGAACTTTTTCTTCCAAATATTCTACCAATTCCAGTCCCATCAACATTCATTCACCCACTTTATCCCAGAAAGCTGGAGTTCGACACCGCATCCCATATAATTCCTCAAATGGTGCCATCTGTATACTGGAATGAAAATTGTTATTATAAGAAAACTCAACCAATGAAAGATGTTGGTCCCAAATTCCCTGATAGTCCATCGAACAAGAACATAGCATATCCTCCAATGTCTAAATCGTTTGTTCTGACTTCCCATCTGATGAGGATGAAAAGATGTACTAAAATTTAATTTAGTACCCAACGACTTCTGAAGGCCTTTCCAAAAGTTAGAAGTGAACTTGGGATCACGATCAGATACAATGGAGATAGGAACTCCATGTAAACCACTATCTCTTTAAGATACAAACGGGATAGTTGATCTAGGGAAAAAGTATCTCATATAGAAAGGAAATGAGCAGATTTAGTCATGTGATCAACAATAACGCAGATTTCATTATTACCTTGAGGCGTCTTCGGTAATCCCACAATGAAGTCCATGGATATATTCTCCCATTTCCACTCTGGCACTGGTAAAGGCTGAAGCATCCCTTTTGGTAACTACTACTCTGCTTTAACCTGTTGACAAGTCAAACACTTCACAGTAAAATCAACAATATCTCTTTTCATTCCGTCCCACCAGTAATACTCCCGAATATCTCTATACATCTTAGTACTGCCTTGATGAACTGAAAACGAAGAACCATGAGCTTCACATAACAAATATCTCTTCAATTGTGAATCAGAAGGTACACAAAATTTCTCCCCAAATCTCAAAACACAATCATTATCAATTTTGAATTTAGGAAACTTACCTTTTGGAACCAGCTCTACCTTTTTCTGCAACTCACTATCTTGCTTTTGTGCTTGCTTAATTCTGACTGATAGAGATGATTTCCCTGATACCTGAAACAAAACATAAGAACATCTTGCACCAAAAACTTCTATTCCAAAGTTCATCAAATCCTTAACCAAAGGATCACGTTCCAAATGCAACATTGTTAATGAAGCATTACTTTTTCGACTCAAAGCATTAGCCACTTTATTTTGTTTTCCCGAATGGTAATGAATTGTACAATCACAATCCTTGATTAATTCTAGCCATCTCCTCTATATCATATTCAATTATTTTTGAGTGAATATATACTTTAATATTTTTTGATAAGTATATATTTCACAGTTTACACCATACAAATGATGCCTCCAAATTTTTAAATCGAAAAAAGTAGCTAAATCCAAATCATGTGTTGGGTAATTTAGATCATGAGTTTTCAACTGACGTGAAGCATAAGCAATTACCTAATCATTCTGTATTAGGACGCAACCAAGTCCTTTCAATCACTGTATATAACAAACTCCCTATTCCTGGAAGATAGTGCCAAAACTGGAGCATTCACCAATCTTCTTTTCAGTTTCTGAAAACAATCATCTCATTCTTTTGTCCAAAAAAACTTAACACCCTTCCGAGTCAGCTTTGTCATTGCATTAGATAACCATGAAAAATTTCTAACAAACCTTCTGTAATATCCTGCGAAACCAAGAAAACTCTGAATCTCAGTTACATTTGTGGGTCTTGGCCATTCTTCCACAACCTTTGTTCTTGCAGGATCACCAGTTATTCTATCTTTAGAAACAATATGACCAAGGAAGGAAATTTTCTGCAAGAAAAACTCACACTTGGTGAATTTCCCATACAATTTTTTTCTTTTAAGATTTTAAAAATAACACTTAAATGTCTTTCATGCTCCTATTAACTTTTAGAAAAAACCAAAATATAATCAATGAAAACAAACACGAACTTATGCAAGAACTCATGGAAAATTCAATTAATAAGTTCCATGAATACAACAGGTGCATCGGTTATCCAAAAAGGAATTACTACAAATTCATAATGGCCATATAATGTACGAAACGTTGTCTTAGGAATATCTGATTCCCATACCTTCAACTGATGGTACCCCAATCTCAAGTCAACCTTTTAAAAGAACTGAGCTCCCTAGAGCTGATCAAACAAATCATCGATATGAGGCAAAGTATATTTTTTCTTAATAGTGATGTTATTCAAGGATCTATAATCAATGAAAAGTATCATTGAACCATATTTCTTTTTAACAAATAAAACTGGAGCACCCCATGGTGATGTGCTAGGTCGAATGAAACCTTTCTCTAATAAATCTTTCAATTTCTCCTTCAACACTAAAAGTTCAATTTGAGCCATTCGATATGGGGGTTTTGAAATTGGCATAGTATGAGGAACTAAGTGAACAATAAATTCAACTTCCTGATCTGGTATTATTCTAGGAAACTTATCAGGAAAAACATCAGGATACGCATTTACCACCGACACATCATTAATCAGAACAGTTCCATTTTTTCAACAATATGTGCAAGGTAACATTCATTCCCATCTTTTACAAGTTTTTCAGCCTCTTGATATGTGATCAACAGTAAGGTTTCATTATTGTACATAAACTGAAAGTCATTCTGAATAGAAAATTCTTTATCTCTACAGTCAATCTTAGTGATAGAGCTGATATTTTAAATATATTTTATCTATATTTAAATGATGTAATCCTCAACAATGTGTAATTACATGTTAAGTTTCATCATTTTTGGAATATTGTTGTATTCTGAGCTAAATTGTGAAAATGCCTAAATTCTGGATTTTAAGTAGTTTTTGACTTGTATGATTATTTGGTAATATCTTTTAAAATACTTATCCAATTTGAATGATTTCCTTTTTTAGGTACCCCAGGAATGTTATATTCATATATTCCAACTAGATCAAGATCTAAATCGTCCATATATGGGTCCAAATAAATCATTCTTTGGGAAGAGTTTGCATGTTCGGATGTGTGGATCCCACCTCAATAAATGGAGCATAACTTCGGCTACATGTTTCCAATGTCATTAATTCCAAATGGGTGTGAAATAGGACACCAATTTTCGAATTCATGATTAAGTTCAATGGAAAAAGGGATCATTAGGGCACACTATGATCGAGTCAAACAAGTGGGAGATGAAAGGTATCCTTGGGAAGAGAAAGGGTTGTGGAGTAATTAATTACCAACTATTGCACCACATCTCCATATAGGCTGATATTTTATTGACTGAAAGAGAACATATTTTTAAACAACTCTTGAGAAGGATCCAGAGGTTGATTCGTCCATGATTTATTCCAAACAGAAGCATATTTCGGGCAGAATGAATCTGGACAGAATATTTTCCATCCCTACTCCCCTATTCTCCCTAGCACTTCTTCCTTTTCAAGGGGGGGGGGTTTAATTTGTGGAGACAATGATGAAGATGGTGTACACTCTTTCTGTAATGGAGGTGATGTGGGCTGATCATGTGATGCGAGGCTAAGCACCAAGTGTTTGCGGACGGCGACAACCGACAGACACTCCCTTCAGAGTTTTGATCTTTATGTGTAATCTCTGTTGCATCTCTATTGAATTTATATATTTTGAATGAAAGTAGTTTTTTTCATTCTTTATTATATTTTCAACTTGTTTGTTCTATATGGTTTCCCAATCTATAAAGTAAAATAGTCTATTTAACTATTTAAATTTCTTCGGTGAGGTCTTGCCATTGAGAATAGTGATTTCGTTTAGGTTTAGTTATTTGAAGGTCTTCAAATAATTAGATCACTTCTATAGGAGGGGAAATAATCATATTAAGGTCTTAATATTATATCCTTTCCAAATAATGTGTTTATCTAGAGGTATTTGGGTAGGCATTGAGAGATTCATTAGAGATATAATTTTAAACAAGGAAGAGGGGATTGTCTGGGAGGTTAAAGCTTGTCTGTAACCACTGTTTTGATTCTAGTTTGAAACCCATTTTATTTCCAATAAATATTCTAGCTCATTCTCCAATTTTCATTATCTTTAGTTTTTATTTATATTCTGTTCTTGAGTCTTTAATCAAATCCCCAATTTTCCATTTCATGTGAAAACAAACCAGCAAAAAATGACAGTTTTGCAACTAAAATTACAGCCTCCTCGAGATACAATCCAGGGACTGCTATATTGCATTTTTTTAGGAAAAAATAATTTATTGATGATTTCATGACAAATAATATTCACATCAACTAGTGCCATTTTCGGGGAGGATGCTTGAGTTGATTTGTGTGAAAATTGTTTTTTCATGACCTGAAATTCTAACCCAAATTTGTTCCCATTGGATTCTGAAATTGATAGAACTTTTCAGTCTTGGTATAGAGCTACCAGAAATCCACTTGTACCAAGTTGTGAATCTTCTAATAACGCACTTAAAAGAAACCTGGTTGAAATTTAAATTCCAATGGCTGAAAATAGAACCTTGAAAGAATTGTATTCATCTTATGATGAAAATCAAGAAAATCCTGTTGAATATCCTGATGCACCTGCTGGGTTTGAAATTAAATCTGGTTTCATTCACCAACTTCCAAAATTTAATGGTTTTCCTGGAGAAGATCCACATAAACACCTTCAAGAATTTAGTTATCATTTTTTCAACATGAAACCCCAGGGCGTTGATGTAAATCAAATGAAATTGAGGTCTTTTCCTTTTTCTTTAGAAAGAGTTTCCAACGAATGGTTTTTCTATTCACATTCTACTTTGATTAGGGATTGGAATGAATTGAATAAAAAATTTCCTGGAAATTTTTTTCCCTGCTTCTAGAAGAGCTTCCATTAGAAAGGAGATTTGTGGAATTAGGAAAACTCAAGGTGAAACTTTTCATGAGTATTGGGAACGCTTCAAAAGAATTTGCTTCAGTTGCCCCCACCATCAAATTAGTGACCAACTTTTGATTCAATATTTTTATGAGGGATTGGGTTTTACTGATAGAAGCATGATTGATTCTACTGCAGGAGGGGCTCTAGTTGACAAAACACCAGCTACTGCTAGGACATTAATTGCAAACATGGCCCAAAATGCTCAACAGTTTGGAAAAAGAGGCCTTATTCATGTGAAATCTACCCAAAAGTTCCCCATTGCTAGTCCTAAAAACAATATGATTGCGAGTCAAATTTATGATCTTACCACAATGGTGAGGTCAATGATGTTATCCAATACCCCCCCCCCCCCAACTCCACCCAAACCTGAAGAACCATTTCAAATGAAAGTCTAGTGTGTAATTTTCTCTTCCAATGACCATTTTAGTGACCAATGCCCTCAAATGCATGAACCTTATGAAAACTTCAATGCTGTTTTTCCTGGAAAATCCTTTCAATCAAACCAACAAAGGACATTTCAATCAAATCAAAATTTCAATCAAGGCTGGAACAACCACTCTAATGAATGATTTTGAGAGCCTGAATAACCTAGAGGCTTCTTCCAAGGACAATCAAGCAATTCACAACCAAGATATTTCAATGAGAAAGCCAATGCTCATTCTGGAAGAAACTTTCAGGCTGCCCCTCCCACTCAAAATTCAGAGAGTAATGTTGAAGAAGCAATGATGAAACAACATGAGGCAATGAAACAAACACAAGACCAACAACAAAACATGCGGAATACCCTAATGACTCAAATGGGTCAACTTGCCTCTGATCTTAGTTGCATAAAAAATGAAATGAGTGGAGGTTTTCCCTCACAACCTCAAGTGAATCCGAGAGATAAAGGGAAGGAAAATGAGAGTATAATTGAACTTAGGAGTGGAAAACAATTGAATACCCCTCAAATGAAGAAACAAAAACCTGTTGTTGAAACTGCTGTTGAGAATCCCACCACTGATGGAAATGCTATAAATTCTGAATGTTTTTGAAGGGAAACACAATTTCAAGAGAAGAAATGTTGCTTGAAAGAACAAAGAGGGATTGGAATAGAATGTATGGACCTTTTATTTCTCAAAGAAGTGCTGAAAATAGCCTTGAAACAACCAAACCACGATTGCCTTACCCTATGATTGAACCACCAGTGAAGTCGAGTGCTGAGAAAGAGTTGGATAAAGAGGTTTTGGAGACATTTAAGATAGTTCAAGTCAATATACCTTTTCATGATGCTTTGAAACAAATTCCAAGGTATGCAATGTTTTTTAATGAAATGTGTACCCACAAGAGGAAATTCAAAGGAGGTGAAAATGTGAAATTAGGGAGGAATGTTTCATCCAGGATCCAGCATGTCGTGCCTATCAAATGTAAAGACCCAAGAACCCTTACTATTCCTTGAACCTTTGGGAAATGTGAATTGAAGGATGTTATTCTTGATTTGGGGGCCTCCATCAATGTTATGCCACATTCTGTTTACTCATCTCTTCATGTTGGAGAATTGAAACCCTCTGGGATCATCATTCTACTTGCTAACCGAAGTACCACCAAGCCTGTTGGAGTTATTGAGGATGTTCTTGTTTAGGTGAGAGACATGATTTTTCTTTTGGATTTCTATGTCTTAGATATGGAAGATGATAGGTTTAGTACCCATGAACCTCTCATTATAGGGTGACCATTTCTGAAAACTGCAAAAGAAATCATCAATGTTCACAAGGGAACACTTTCCGTGGAGTTTGGCGGAGAGGTTGTTCATTTCAATATTTTTCAGTCCATTGAACACCCAGTCGAGGATCATCTATCCCCCCAAGTGAACATGATTGATTATTTTTACACTGATATGTTCCCTCATTTTACATATGATGAGAAACTAGCTGATATTTTTGATGATGGAAATTTGTTTATTGCTGAATCTGATCAACAAGAGTGGGAAAAGGGAGCTGATGATGAGTCTTGGAATGTTGAGATGGCTTTGCAAGATTCTATTGATCTCAAAATTGAGGAAGATGTATCCCTAGAAATCCATAGTGCTACTAGTGGTCTCCCAGGAGAAATTGAAAATCTTCCACTAGAATCAAATTCTGAGAACATTGAAATTGATATTCATGGTGAATGTCCTTTAAATTCTGGAACCCCACTAAACAACCACACTTGTAAGAAATGTTCCTTGATCAATGAAAATACCCCAGCTGAGTTAGAGTTGAAACCACTTCTTGAGAATATCAAATATGCTTTCTTAGGTGAAAATGAAACATTCCCTATTATAATTTCAAAACATTTGTCGAAGGACCAGGAGAATAAATTTTTAGGAGTCCTCAAAACCGACAAGAATACTATTGGATGGACTCTATCTAATTTAACTAGAGTCAGCCCCTCTGTGTGCATTAATAGAATTTTCTTGGAGGAAAATGTTAAACCGGTGAGACAATTTCAAAGGAGGTTGAATCCAACACTTTTAAAGGTTGTTAAGAAGGAAGTTACCACCCTTTTAGCTGCTGGAATTATTTTTCCCATCTCTGATAGTCAATGGGTGAGTCCAATCCATGTAGTTCCCAAAAAAAGGTGGCTTCACAATCTCAAAGAATGAATTTGTTGAGCTTGTTCCTGTTAGGCTTCCATGTAAATGGAGAATGTGCATTGATTACAGGAATCTCAATTTTTCTACGAGGAAAGACCAATTTACACTTCCATTTCTTGATCAGGTCCTTGAAAGACTGGCGGGAAAAACCCATTATTGTTTTCTAGATGGATTCTCTGGTTATTTCCAAATTCATATTGCACCGGAGGATCAAGAAAAAACCACATTCACATGCCCATTTGAAACATTTTCTTATGGGAGGATGCCCTTTGGTTTGTGCAATGCTCCTGGAACTTTTCAAAGGTGTATGATGAGTATTTTTTCTGATTTTCTTGAAATATGCATGGATGTTTTTATGGATGACTTCACTGTTTAGGGCTCATCATTTGAAAGTTGTTTGGAAGGTCTGGATCATGTTCTTGAAAGGTGCATTGATAAGAACCTTGTTCTTAATTATGAAAAATTTCATTTAATGGTGGGTAAGGGGATTGTTCTTGGACAAGTTGTGTCTTTGGATGGAATTCACGTTGATAAGACCAAAGTGGAGGTCATTTCTTCATTTCCATACCCAAAAACAGTCAGAGATGTGAGATCTTTTCTTGGTAATGCTAGTTTTTATAGGAGATTCATTAAAGTTTTCATAAAGGTTGGACTTCCATTGTCTATATTGCTCCAGAAAGACACCCCATTTTCCTTTGATGAAAATTATAAACAACCCTTTGGGGAGTTGAAATAAAAATTGATTACTCCTCCCATTGTTCACCCTCCCAAATGGGACATTCATTTTGAGATCATGACTGATGCATCTGACTTTTCTCTTGGGGTTGTTTTAAGTCAAAGGTTGGAAAAGAAATCTCATGTGATTGTCTATGCCACAAGAACATTAGATCAGGCCCAATAAAACTATACAACAACTGAGAAGGATCTGTTTGTTGTTGTCTTTGATTTGGAAAAATTTAGATGTTATCTTCTGGGATCTAAGGTGACTGTTTTCACAGATCACTCTACAATCAATTTTTTTATGAAGAAACATGATGCAAAACCAAGAATTTTGAGATGGATTTATTTTAAAAGAGTTTGATATTGAAATAAAGGACAAGAAGGGAAGTGGAAATCTTGTTGCTGATCATTTGAGTAGGATACCATCTATTTTGAATGGGGATCCTCAGATCTATGTGCCAATTAATGAAACTTTTCATGATGAGGAGTTGTATGCTTGTCAAACTGAAAGGCCATGGTTTGCTAATATGGTGAATTATTTAGCTTCTGATAATGTTCCCCACTTGTTTTCCAAGAATAAAATTTCTAAACTTTTGAGTGATTCAAAGAATTACATTTGGGATGATATTACTTGTGGCATGTTGGTAGTCATCAAATGATTAGGAGATGCATTCCAAATACTAAATTTCAATCTGTCCTAAACATTTGTCACACATTGACCTATGGAGGACACATTGGGCCTCAAAGAACTGCTAGAAAGGTTCTTGATTTGGGTTTGTATTGGCCTACCATTTTTAGAGATTCTTTTGATTTCTGCAGGACATGTAGAAATTGTCAATTTCAAGGGGGCATTTCCAAAATGAATGCGATTCCAAAAAAACCTCTGTTGTTTTGTGATGTATTTGATGTTTGGGGTATGGATTTCATGGGAAATTTTCCAAATTCATTTTTATATCTTTACATTTTTCTTGCTGTTGATTATGTATCCATGTGGGTAGAAGCTATTCCCACAAGAGCTGATGATTCCAAAACTGTGTCCAAGTTTGTGAAAGGAAATATATTTCAAAGTTTGGATTTCCAAAGTTCGTGATTACAGACCAAGGTAATCATTTTTGTTATAAGACTTTGGAATCACTATTGAAGAAGTATAGAGTTCATCATAGGGTCTCTACACCCTATCACCCCTAATCAAATGGAATAGCTGAGTTGTCCAACAGAGAAATCAAACAAATTCTAAAAAAACTGTGAACCCAAATAGAAAGGATTGGTGTTTGAGACATGATGATGCATTTTGGGCATATAGGACTGCACTCAAAACCCTAATTGGCATGTCACCATTTATATTAGTCTATGGAAAGGCTTTTCACCTTCCGTTTGAGTTAGAACACAAATATTTTTGGGCTGTTAAAACATGTAACATGAATCTATTTTCTGCTGGGGAAGAAAGAAAATTTTGTTTGCAGGAGCTGGAGGAGATCAGAAAGAATGAATATGAATGTTCTAGGCTATACAAGGAACGAACCAAATCATTTCATGATGAGATGATTCTCAACAAAAACTTCAAGGGGAAAAAGTGTTGTTGTTTGATTCCAGATTGAAGCTGTTCCTGGGTAAATTTCATTCCAAATGGTCTGGTCTATTCATTGTTACAGTCGAATGGGCATAGTTTGAAGCTGTTTAGAGAGAATGTTCAAGATCCTCCGGGGGAGGAGATCCATCTTCATGAAGCAGAATACAATTGATACCAGGATGTGTTTTTCCTTCTCACTTTTTTTTTGTTCCAATGTCTTTGATTTCTTGAATTTCATATTCATATATATTTTTTTACACAATGTGGACATTGCATAAAATAAGTGAGGGGGGAGGAACATGCTGGGTAGATTAGGATTTTGTGTTCATTCATTTTTTTCCTTTGTTTTTCTCTCTCTTACAATTTTTGGTGTGTTCTATTATTTTTTAAACATTGTGTGTTTTATTTAAAATTTTGAAAAACATTTGAGCTTACATGATGATCTTTTAAAACCCTATCAATGATTGAACCAATTGATCCCTTGAATCTAGTAATAAATGAATGCTGAAAAAGTCACTGTTTCAAGTTCCAAAATTTTGAAATAACCATTGAATTTTGATTTACATTCCATGAATGCTGTCTAATATTGAAAACCACTTGCCCGTGAGTATTTTGAACCCATTTTCATCTTCTTCACATTAATCCTACTTCTTAAGTGAACCAAATAATGCTTGTTTGATTGAACCAGAACTTGATCATTTTCTATCAAAACATGAGGGCTAAGGTGAGTGTGATTGAAATGATTGAGGCAATTTGTTTGTGATTGAAAGCCCCTTTTTCACGATTATCCCTTTTATTCTAGCCCACCTTTTAAATTTTATCTTTCTTTAGCCCTTAGTTTCCATGTAATCCATTTTAAATAGCCACATTACACACCATTTTCCCTTTCCAACCTTCTCTGGATGTATAAATGCATGATCTTGTTGAACTTAAGTGTGGGGGAGATGACTTATGGTGTGCTACATCATCAGGTGTTGCTTTGGGAGGTTATCTAAACAATCAAGAGATTTTTTTCTGCAGAAAGTTGTTTTATTTCTAAGAGCTGTGCCTATCTGGAGCTCTCAAAGGAAGAGAGTTGTGCCTATCTGGAACTCTCAATTGAAGAGAGATGTGCCTATCTGGAGCTCTTGATGGAAGAAAGTTGTGCCCAATCTGGAGCATTTGAAAAAAAGAGAAATGTAACTATTGCTGCTAAAATTTAGATGGAATGAGGGGGAAAAGATATTCTCAGAGATTCTCAAATATTACTTTCATTGGAGGAGAGTAAGGAGGCTTCCCCACATGAGGAAAGATTAGATTCATGTATTTTTTGCTTCCAAAATGAGCCAAACCATCCTTATTCAGCTTCAGAATTTTAGACATTTGAGACCCACCCACCTTTATCCGTAGAACATCCTTGAAAATCCCTCAATATGATCACATTTTTCTTGGCTCACATCATGTGTAGATTTATAAATTTTTCAAGCCTATGATGATTCTTGCATGTTTTCTTGAGGGAAGCTTTGTTGGAAATCAGTATTTGTGTTCAGAGTAAATTTTTGTGAGGTGACTGTGTTATGTGAATGAGAGGAGAAAAGGAGTTGAAATGGATTGAATGAACTGAATTTAAAACTTGAATAATTTTTTTATGAGGCATGATATTATTTTATTCTTGGTGGTTGATTGGTGAACCTCATTGGTTTGTATTTTGAATATGCACTGATTTGGTTTTAATGAACACTTTTCCAGGAGACCATGTTCTATGTGTGGGGGAATTGATAGAGCTTAAATTTTCAATATATTTTTTCTAAATTTCAATTATTTAATCCTCAAAAATGTCTCATTACATGTTAAGTTGCATCATTTTTTTGAATATTGTTGTATTTTGAGCTAAATTGTGAAAATGCCTTAATTCTGGATTTTAAGCAGTTTTTGACTTGTCTGATTATTTGGTCATATCATTTTAAATACTTATTCAATTTGACTGATTACTTTTTTTAGGAACCCCTGGAATGTTCTCTTCATATATGTCAACAGTATCAAGATCTAAATTGTCCATCTATGGGTCCAAATAAATCATTCTTTTGGAAGAGTTTGCATGTTCGGATGTGTGGAGAACACCTCAATTAATGGAGCATAACATCGGATACATGTTTCCAATGTCATTAATTCCAACTGGGAGTTCACGAGGACTCCAATTTTCGAATTCATTACTAATTTCAAGGTCAAACTCGATCATTAGGGCACACTATGATCGAGTCAAACAAGTGGGAGATGAAAGGTCTCCTCGGGCATAGAAAGAGTCATAGAGTAATTAATTCACAACTTTTTCACCACGTCCTCAAAGTGGCTGATATTTATTTGACCTACATAGAACATAATTTTAAACAAATATTTAGAAGTATCCAGAGGTTGATTCAGCCTGGAAGTGTTCCAGACAGAATCATATTTCGGGCGGACAGAATCTGGACAGAAGATTTTCCAGCCCTCCTCCCCTATTCTCCCTAGCTCTTCTTCCTTTTCAAGTGAGGGTTGTATTTGTGGAGACAATGATGAAGATGGTGTACAATATTTATGGAATGGAGGTGATGTGGGATGATCATGTAATGCTAGGCTAAGCACCAAGTGGTTGCGGACGGCGACAACTGACGAACACTCCGTTCCGAGTTTTGATCTTCATGTGTAATCTATGTTGCATCTCTTTTAAATTTATATTTCTTGAATGATAGCCATTGTTTTCTTTCTTGAATATAATTTCAACTTGATAGTTCTAGATGGTTTCCCAATATATAAAGTAAAATAGTCGATTTCACTCTTTAAATTTTTTCAGTGAGGTCTTGCCATTGAGTATAGTGATTTCTGTTAGGTTTGGTTATTTAAAGGTCTTCAAATAATTATATCACTTCTATAGGAGGGGAAAAATCATATTGAGGTCTTAATATGATATACTTGGAAAATAAGGTGTTTATCTAGAGGTATTTGGTTAGGCATTGAGATAATCAATAGATATATAAATTTAAACAAGGAAGAGGGAGTGTCCGGGAGGTTAAATCTTGTCTGTAACCACTGTTTTGATTCTGGTTTGAAACCCATTTTATTTCCAATCAATTTTTTAGCTCATTCTACAATTTTATTTCCCTTTAGTTTTTATTTATTTCTTGTTCTTGAGCCTTTAATAAAATCCCCAATTTTCCATTTCATGTGAAAACAAACCAACAAAAAAAGTGACAGTTTTGCAACACAAATTGCAACCTCCTCGAGAGACAATCTAGGGACTGCTATATTGCACTGTTTTTTTTGGGGAAAAATTAATTTATTGAGTATTTTGTGACAAATAATCCTCACATCACTTATCATGGTAAATAGAGAGCCAATCCATACCTAGGATAACATCAAACTCTACTAGAGGTAAAACAATAAGGTTTTCAAGTAGGGTCTTTGCACAGATAAGGATAGGAAAACTCTTATAAACTATTTTTGCCTCAAAATTCCCCCATGTATTTTCACCACAAGTTCAAGAGTCATTTAATGAGATGGTATTCCCAATTTACAAGAAAGGTTTTCAGAGATGAAGGAATGTGTAGACCCTGAATCAAACAACACACTGGCATAATCTGAAAAAACAAAAAAAGTACCTGATACCTCTTCATTTGACGACCCAACATCTGCTGAAGTAGTTGCAAAGGATTTCACCACCCCTTTCTGCATGTAGTCTAACTGCTTCCCATCACTCGAGCTCTTTGTCGAACACTTGTTTTCATAGTGACCCATCTCATTGCACTTGAAACATTTCACTAATGGTAAATCAAATTTGGTCTTAAAATCACCTTGATCATTTCTAGTGCAATCACGAGCCTTATGTCCCATATTACCACATAATTAGGAATTTCCAGAATTCAAAAGACATTCCCCATCATGCTTTTTACCACATTTATCACAAACTAGAAACTTATTTTCCTTATCATCAGACCTTTTGAAAGAATTCTTCCCTTTCTCCTTCCACCTCGGTCTCTTCTTCTGTTGGTTGTTATAGAACACTTGATCATCAGAAAACTCCATTTCCACCTTCCCAGAACATCGAACAAGCTTTTCATAACTTTTTAACTCACGAGAATCCAATTCCCTTCAATATTTTGGCTTTAATAATTATTAAAAACGATTGATTTTACTATCAAGTTCTCGGATAAAATTTGGAGTATACCTTTCCAATCGAGTGAACCTTTCTTTATAACCTGCCACTAAGTCATCCTCTTGCCTCAATTCCAAGAATTGTTTTTCAATCCTATGTCAGACAACATTAGGAAAATAATTCTCATGAAACATACCTTTGAATTCATCCCAATTGAGAGCATCAATATCATCAGTGTACCAAATATTTTTAACCATCAACCACCATAGATCTGCTTCACCCTCCAAACGGTAAACAGAAAGACTAACCTTTTGATTATTTGAACACCCCATGACATCGAAAATCTTCTCCAGTGATTTAATCCACCCTTCAGCTAGAACAAGTTTAGATGATCCTCTAAATGATTGGAGATGTTGCCTCCTGAAATGTTCCCCTACTGACATTTTCCTCTCCGGTTGATCTGGCTGATCTCGTACATGGATACCACCACCATTTATGGATTGCGACAACTGTGCCATTACTACATAAAACAGTTCAGTTCCAATTCTGACCATCTGTGGATACTGATTCGCAATTTCATTTCCTTCTATATGGTTTCTTAGCACTGCTTCCCTGTTTCCTCTGTGGAAAACCATTCTGAACAAACATTTCTTAGATGAGGCAACATGGTAATCTTTAAATGCTATATCATTTTAATTTTTCCATAAAAAAATATTTCTTGATAATAATTTAATAGAATTATAAATCCAATAGTTATCTAAACCGACCTCTAATACCAACTATAAGGCCCCAGCCTTAAACCTTACTTAATCATGAGTTATTTCAAGAATACACATTGAGGATCTTTTCAGGTTTAGAGTTTTAGATAATTAGATCATAAATCATGCTTTACATTCCACATTTAAACAAAGTGGTTATATAAAAGATATTAATCATTTTCCCCATCAACAAAAACTTATTTAAAATAAAACATGGATCATTTCTTGAAACTCCCTTGACACTATCATCACATCATGTACCTTTCCATTGACCTGTGAATAACATTTCAGAAACATGGGATGAGTATAAAGAGATCAGTAAGGGATATAAAAGCATGAAATTAAAACATTAGTCCATGTATGAAATCATACTTTACTCATAAAACATTATCATTTTAACATACCTCATCAAATTATAAATAAATCATAGAAATCATATGACATAAAGTTATCTTGAGGCATTTATAACATTCTTACATTGGGAGTAACCCTCATGGTTATGTTTGAAATACCCATCACATTATATTCCCTAAATATCTTCGGAGAAACCTTAACATTTAACCCCTTTGCATTACCCAATGCATTGGAGAGATATATCATGCTCACCCACCCTTTGTTTATCACGGAACCACCCGTCTTCATAAACAATTCCCAAGAACCATAACATAATCATATCACATAAAACATGCATAAAAGAAACATAACATTTCCAAATTTCAATCAAAAGATATCAATACAACACATTGATATAATAAAAACATTATGAAAACCATTTTCAATACCAAAATAAAAGAAAAGTAAAACATGGTATTTATTTTTCATTTAAAAAAAATTATGGCTTGTAGAGGAACCAAAAACTCAAATAATGGTTACGGCGGCGGAGAAGTCTTTGTCACCGCATACGTATGACAAAAAAACATTAATTTTTTTGTTTAGTAAAAAACATCATATGAAAAAAATATTCATTTTGAATATACGCAAAAGTAAAAGGGGTTTGTACACCATATAAAATAATGTTGGGTATAAAACAAAATATGACTCAATGAATGGAGATTGAGACGAAGTCCCTTACCTCGTGTCCGACTTGACTCGATCCTTCTTTAACCTCCTGATTAATAAACCTGAGTTAATTTATAATTTTTTAAGAACCTTTTTAAAGATCATTATTCCTTTTATATCACTTATTACCATGTTATGAACGCTATGTAATTATTTAAGTTAGTAATGGTCATTTTGTCGATCATTGGTACTTGAGTAAAAAATAAACTCTTTATAATTACAAGTTGTTCATGTATAAATTATATCCATAATTATATTCATGATGTATATATCATATATATCATATATATACAGTATATACATGCATTTATAATATTACATAACATTTAGAGGTACGAAATGAAATGCACCGTTCATGGAGACGGTAAGCCGTACGTACGCATGAACACTACTTTCATTTGTATTTCATATTTTATGGAATGGAATCATAATGAAATATATTTATATTATAATTCTAGTATAATATCATATATAATATCATTAACTCCATCCTTTATACATCCCACATATGTCATTAACGAATCAAATCACTTTGAGGTGGCGGTAGTTCGTACTTCCTAAAATGAAGATATCGCCTTTACCCATAATGGAAACCATAAAGGTATGACATAAATGAAAAATACAGAAGCGTAAGGATAAAATAAACATATTATATATCATATATAAATATAGTTACATCTTAATGGCCACCTTTGAAGGTGTTAGATGAATATTGAACATTCATCGTTTCGTGAGGCAGAAATTGTCCATCTATGGAAACAGTATGCTCTTTAACCATTAGATGTTGGTGTGTGTATGTTTAGCTCAAATAATTATTATAACAACATCCTAGTATTTTTAATATACCGGTGTTGTTACAATAGAAATGAATAAAAAGATTTTAGGGGGTTTGTGAATCAAAATAAAACAAAAGAACATTAGAGAAGACTATACCTTTAAATCGGGTAACTCCTCTTGGTTTGTACCAAAAGGGATTCTTGAAGAGAATTCTGCCTAAGGTAAGGCTTCTAGGATGAATAGAGGGATGTGGAGAGATAAATTGAGCATAGTTTTTCTGAGCCAATGGCTTGAGAAGTTTGGGTAAGGAGGTAGAGGTGGAGGCCTTTTATAAGAGGGAGGAGGGGCACTCTTGGAAAGACAAGAAATGTAACATTATTTTAAAATGAGTTTCGGATTTAAAAGGTCCCACATTTATATATTTAGAGGATAAGGTTATAAGGGTTTGAAATATACTCATCCAATAGGTCTTTGACAAGTGTAAGTCTTAGATTTTACATTATCATTTAATTTTATTTAAATTGTTAATTAATGAGGTAATCGTAGCATATTCATGGTGTCATAAATAAATTAATTTATTTAATGTATAAAAATTAAAAAAAACTATGATGTATGAAATATTTTTATCTTTCCAATTAATATTTATAGTCTAAGAGTTCATTTACATAGGCAAAACTGGAAATGTTTTACTCGGGTGATATATTCTTTAGTGATATTCTCATTTCTTTAAAAATAAAATGATAAAGTGTCACTTTCACCCAAAACTGATTCCATGGGGTCCCTATGTATGGCACAATGAATCCCATGGTTGGCCCTGAAACAAAAACAATCATTAGGAAACATTTTGGGGTAATTTATTATTATTATTATATAATTTTATTATCCTTAACTACTCGATTACTAATTAATCACGATAATTAAAGATAATTACCATCGTTATTATTCATAATTTCAAAAAACAAAAGAGTCTTAAGTACATAATTTGGAACTTCTGATTAAAAATATGGAATCCATTTTACCAAATTTCAAACATAGAAATTTCAATAATTAATTTAAAAATAATTCCCATTGTCAAAACAAATAGAAGGGTTTTTTTGGAACAATATCTTTTAAAAGTTTGGCACTTGTTTATGCCCAATTCCAAAGTGAAATTAATTAAAATGACCACCATTGGATTAAATTGTAAAATATATTCTAATTACAATTTAAGAAAAATTAAAAAGATAATCTAATCATATAATTAAATTAGATGAAAAAGCAGTTTTGATGTAAAATGCAGTATTTTTCACTATTCATTAAAAAAATGAACATTTTCAGAAAAATACCAAAACTTAACCCAAGGTAAATTTCAATGTCCCAATAATAAAAAATAAGTTTATTTTGAAAAATAGAGGATATAAAAATTTCAAAATATTGATATAAAAATGGTTTTCCATCAAAAGGCAGTAAAACAATCTTTTAAAAATATTAGTGTATTCCATGCTGAAGATTGGATTTATTCTAATTTTAAGCCTCTAAAACACTATCTAATTCATAAATATACATATATAAGAATATATATTATTCATTACTTACTTGTGATGTTACAATAATTAACATCAATACAACTAAATATTATTTTTTATATATCCACCATTATCTTCCCTATATTCCCTAAAATTGGATGTGAATGAATAGCTTGTACATACATGTGGACAACCGCATCCATGTAGAGATATAATTCAAATTTCATCACAAAATATCGTGTGTGGTTATACCTTAATTTTATTACATTATTAAACAAATTTATTTATAATTTCATATCTACCATCTTACATTTCAATCTGTTGGAAAATGATAACATCGCTCGTGCGTACATTTTGACTACCACCTCCATAAAGCAATGTGATTTATTTATAAATTCCTCTATACATTTATTTTTGTATTTATATATAAGGAATATAGATAATATATAATATAATAATGGTTTTAAAGGTGATTTATTATTTACAATTCATTTTTTCTATTTTTAAAAAAATTGAAAACATAGTTCTTGCGTACATATAGCCTATAATCTCTATGAACGGTACAATTAAAATCTCAATATCTACATTATATAGAATTATATATATATATAATGAAAAATATTATATTTATTTCATTATAACAATTATAAAAATTATTTAACCATGCTAAATGTAAAATTAATTGGAAAACTAAATCAAAACATGCATGAGAAATGAAGCGGTTACAACATTGAACAACAATTTTAATAAAAAATAATTAATAAAACAATGGTGAAAAATTATAATAGAATAATATTTTGTATTATAGACATGATTAATGGTTTTTTGGTAAATTTATAATAAATATAAATTTTTTATATTTCTAGATCAAACACATATGAAGAAAGACAATACATGAGGTAAGGGATTTATGTTTGAATCCCATTTTTTTAGGATTATATATCCTTCAATTTTCATTAAGGAAATTATATAATTATAATCTGATAAATCCCTTATTCATTCCCTTTTATTTCTTTATAATTCATTTTTTCATTTCATTTCTCACTTTATGTACTCTAGAGAGTAAATTAAATTTTTAATGAAAAATGACTATGTTTTATTATTTGGTCTAGAATATTTGTCTTCCACATATATGTTTCTTTAAAATTAATTTCTTTAAATAATATTTTTTCTTATTCTCCAATTATTTTTAATTTTTTTACAGTTGTTTTATTTCCTTTATTTTTTTTCAAATGAATCTATATGTTGTTTTATGAAACTGGTAATTTTTTTTAATAAAAAATTTGAATGAAACATTTATTAAAATATATACAACATAAAAGGGAATTTACTACCATGATCAACATTCAAATATTTAAATATTAGTTAAAAAGATTCTATGTTTATTTTTGAAGAATAACATTCTATTCTGTTTTATATATATTTGTATTTGTGATATGTGATTTCAAAATAAATAAGTTAATTTCTTTATGAAATATTCTATTAATTCTTTAGAAGTGTTTTTATATATGAAAACATCCTAAAAATTATATTATGTATTATTAGGTACATTATATAGTTATATCTGCATTATTAAAATTCTATATGGATCATTATTTTAATAATTTTATATATATGAAAATATTATATTTTTCATAGTTTATGATATGATGAAATGATTATGAAACTAATTTCCTTTCTATAGGTTATGTTATGATGATATAAGTAATGTTTTATGATCATCTGTCACAAATATTTATTTTTTTAATCATGATATGCGTGGGACTAGAATTATATATCCCTCAAATTCATTGGCTAATGTTTTATATCTTTTGAGAAAATTATGAGAAGAAAGTGAATGTGCTTGATCTAATATGGGAAACAAGTTCATTTTCATAATCCATTATGGTAAAATAGTCGATGTGTTTGACCAATGACAAAAATTGGTGTTGATTCCTAATTTGATTATATTATGGGAAACATTTGATGATTTTTTCTCCATTATGTTATGTGAAATACGGGTTTATAGCTAATTAAATATTATTTGATGGTCTCAGTAGTAAATTTTTTTATATGAAATGTTTTTATACCTATGCTAGAGACCCAATTTTATAGCATGTTTTATATATTATTTTTTTTAAATTAGGGTTCACGTTTTATTATTGATAATATCCTACACATATGGTTAATGTTTTTTTGTAGATATAGTGTTTTATAAAGTGACTCATGTGTATGATCTATGAATGATTGTGTATAAAATTTTAGGTTACGGTCATGATATCATACCATTATTATTATTATATACTATCATATGATAGTTGATTGATATATCCCATGTTTTACCTTATTTAAAATCCAAGCTCATTCGTTATTACATTTTTGTTTCCAAGGTTATGAACAAAGGATTCAAGTAGGGTATGTTAACAGGTGTAAAAAGTGACAATGATATTTTCAGATATAATTAAGAATAATCATAAATAATATATTTATGTATTTAGTCTCCAAATAAACTAAATTGTATGGTTCTAGATTGGATTGCAATGTTATTATTTTTAAAATGAATCGAACTACATGTAAGATTCATGTATAAAATTCCTAGTTTGATATATTTGTTATTAGAGTAGAGTTTAGTTAATATTTTGATATTAGTGTTAGAAAAATATAGTGAAAATTCTAGGGATAATTCTATATCTATGATAACTTCCTAATGTTTTGGTAATCAAAAGCGATAAAATAGGTTTAACATAATGTTAAATAGACTAAGAATAAGGTGTAATTATTTCAACATCCTATGAATGATATTTCATGATCATATGATAGATTACCTTGATAATTAAATATTGATGCTTAAACACTTCTTATATGGTTTTTGTCAATGGTTAGAACTAGAATACCTCATGAAAAAAAACTATGATGGACAATGAAATTATTTTCAACATATTAAACCAAATTCTATGGGTGGTTGAATATATAATCTTATTAATAATATAACACAACTATTATAGGCCATGAATCAATTGGAGCTTCCAAACAACCAATGGGGGAAAAATACTTTTATGTCTTCCATTATAAAACAACCATAATATTTTTATTGGTTTTAAAATACATTAGTGGATGATTGGTGTATATTAATTATTGAGAAATTTTATCATATACTCTAGTGATAGGAATAAGAAAATGTTATCCTATAAATTTATAACTTTTAAGTAAATGTAGCTTAGGGTTATATTGACATTCCAATATGTGGAATGTGGTATATTTTTTCCCCTATAATGGGATGCGTTTAAGTTGACATTTTTCAATAATTACTTACTTATTGTTCTATAAAAAATTTGAATGAATTACCTTATATTAGGAAGATGAATGAAGATTCCATTTGAACCTATGAGGACGATATTACAATCTTGAACGGAATTTTTATGGTATAATAATCTACCCTAAAATAAATATTGATCAATTATTTGGGGGAATAAAATCATGTTCCTAAATTATTTTCAATAATTTGATTCATTAAGATTTATGAAGAAATAATTTTATGCTACCTAAAGGGTAAAATGAAAATTAGATATTTCCATCATTCCCAAGGGTTTGATATAAAATAAAGTTAATTTATCTTAAAAACAAATATGTATCAAATGTTAAAGTGAGGTTACATCAATATAGATGCCATAAATGTGGGAAAACATTAAGGGAATTCATCGGTGTTTTAAATGTGGAAACACTTATCATAAATACCATGAATGTTAAAAGGTGATAAATATTCTGGTGACTGCATCTGAGGAAAAGAAGACACCACCTAATGAACCATCCACACTCTAATGGATCAAATACTTGGATTATAAAAATTATGAATATAATTCTATTAATCTGAAGGTTTATAAATTGTGGATGAAAACAAAATATTATTTACAAAGAAAGAAGTAAATATCATGAAGCCTCATCTGCTGAAGTGGGTTTCCAGAATGACATTGTGAATGGTAAAAATATCACTCACACTAAAATATCTTATTTATAATTTGATTCTAGATATAACCAAAATTTATTATATACTAATACTTCATAGTGTATCAAATTTCCACCACAATTATTAAATGTTGTGTTATTGAAAAAATCGCAAATGGTATGATGGCCGCATGTTAGTTCTATAGTTCCTTTCTGATTGAATATTTTTTGAATGTGATTCTTATAAATTTTTTGATTCTCCATTTATTTTAATTTAATATGATTATCGACATGTATTTGACATATTTTTATAGTTTCCATACCCATTGAAATGGAAGGAATGTCTCATTTTGTATTCTGAATGAACTAATGAACATTATTCCATACGATGAAGAAAAGAAACATCTTATGGAAATTACTTCTTATATTGTGGGTTTCAATTTCTATAAATGAAGTGTATCTATCTCTGAAGGTTAGGAAAAAACTCAACATTGAGGATACGACTATTTTAGAAGAGTTTGTTGAAGTATTTCTATTTTATTTTCATATTCTTCCTCTAAATCTGTAACACAAGTTTTCAATAGAACTCATACCTGGTTAAACTCATATTTAAAAGAATATTTATACAATGAATCTAATTAAGATGATGGAATTTAAGAATAAAATATACGAAATTCATGATAATGGATTCATATGGCCTAGTGAATCACCATGTGGTGCACTTTTTTTAAGAAGAAGGGTTGGTCTATGACAACCCTAATTTTATTAGAAACATAAAAATTATTTATTACAAAAACTAATCACTTTATACATCATTTAAGATCAATATGTCTAGTGTATTTGGGGCTTAGGATCATTACATAACAACTTAAAACATGAAATACAATAACTTTATTGAAAACTTCTTTTACATGACCACTACATTCCCTCGTACTTAGCATTGTATGGGATAACACGAGGACATGCATAAGAAAATGGGTGAGATATAAAGCTCAGTAAGGGAATAAACATGGAATACATGAGGAGTAAAATAAATGTTAGATAATAGGAATATCAATATAGAACAAGAGAAACATGAACAAAAAGGCATGATAAAGCATGATAATCATAACATGGAAATGTGGCGACAACACTTAACATGGAATTAGCATGAGCCAAGGCTCATTGCACATGGAGCGTGAGTAAATCCTCATTGCACATGAAGCATGAGAAAAACCTAACTGAACTTGAATTAGCATGATTCAACACTCATTTCACATGACGTATCATGATACTATACTTTAACCAATGCATTGGAGTGCTATAAGGGCACACCCTTGTTAAACATTTCATTTCATGCATAAGTGTGCCACATGGATCATAAAACATGGATTCATAAAACATAATCATTTATTCCGCGATAAAGTAATGTGTAATTCATACATGAAAATTTATAATCAATAATTAAATGTGCATAAAGGTGAATACCCTTGATTGTGAAATGGGTATGGTATTCACTACAAAATGGCATTGGCTTAGAAAATCGATGCGATTTCGGCAGCATAACGGCGTGACATAAAAATTCATAAAAATGGTTGATTAGAGAGAAAGGGGTTCCTCATCATATTTAAATGTAATGGAAAGTATTTAGGTCATATAGATACATCTCCCAACAATTGTAATGGAATTTAGATTCATGATAAAATAGTATTTCTTGAATGTAAATGATGAGAGAGAAGTTCTTTTTTGGAATTTTGGCATAGTAACGGGTGTACATGGGAGTCATATAATGAGAGAGAAAGGGGTCTCCCATCATTAAAAAATATAGAGGGAATTATAAGGGAGGTTCTAAACCATACCCCGACATTCATAATTGAAATTAAAAGGGAAAACAACTTAATGAAAATTGGAAAAAAATGAGAAAGGAAGAAAAAAACCTTTACTTGGAAGTGTGCTTCCAAAGGCTTGAGAGAGGATTGAGAGAGGCTTCTTGGGAACTTGGGGAACCTTGGGAGGATTCTAGAGAGATTAGGGAAGAGTTTGGACGAACTCCAAAGGCTTTGAGTGAGGTTTAAGTGGGAGATTGTGTGGGTTTATATAAGAAAGGTGAGTGAATTCTTTATTATTTAGGTTTCGGACCCCTTACGGTAAACTAATCCAAACCACAAATCAGTTCATGATTTTTTACCATGGTTTTTGGAAAAGGGGACAGGAAAAAATATTTTAAAAGGCCAAATTCCTAACATCTTAAAATAAGGGGGTTGCTTATGTAGAGGTGAGTCACACTCCGATGGAAAATAATATAAAAAGATAAGATGTTAAATAAGTCGTGAGGGGTCCATTAATGCTTTTCAAAGTAAGTAAAACAAACCCAAAATCACATTATTTTAATGTTAAAACATATATTGGACGAAAATAAATCTTATATTATTTTATTACATCACTCTTGGGTCATTATGATGTCATAAAACACATTATATATTTAAACGGTATTTAATTTTTACCAAAAAATTTGACTGTCTCAGAAAATTATGAAAAATTCCCCATTGGATAATTTCGACATCCTGATTCTAGAAATGTCATTTTGTTATGTAAATAATTTATTAAATATGTTGATTTCCACTTTTAAAATTAATACTGACATTTATCGAAAATTCTCGAGTTTTGACAGAAATGGCTTTCAAACATTAATAAAAATTATAATTGAATTCATAAAATTATATGATCATTTTTATATAATAAAATTAATTTAATAATAATAATAATTTTTTTTAAAATATTATTTAATTCAAAAATCCCTTTGTATAATAAAATATATTTCTTAATTAAATAATAACTAAAAACACTATTTTTACTTTAAAAACTATTTACAATGTATCAATAATGACAAGAAGGTATATTCATTATTATATACAAAAAAATAATATACATGAACATATTACTAGAGATTTGACACATAACCCCTTAAAACCGACACAGAAGACCTAACGGTATGGTGCGCGATGGTGACATGCTCTCGGGGTGGCTCAGATAACATCGCTTGAGCGGTAATCTCTATCAACTTCCACTTTTCCCGTAGACGGTCCCGTTCAAGCCTGATATGACGAAGCTCAGCTTGGTCTTGGTCAAGAGAGAAGCCCAATGATGCCACCTCTTTTCTAAGCTCTGACAAATGGTCTTCATATGGATCAATTCTACTAGATGATTCCATCACTTCCTTTGTCTGAGTAAATTGGATTTGTTAAAGCCCTATATTTATACTAATAATCTGATCACTGTTCAACAGCTATAAAAGAAACGGTCACAATTATTAACATAAAACCAATGAACATGACAATTTATATAAACATTTTACATAAAGAGAAATTTAACTAGATCAAGAGGGATTTCCATTCGTGAAAATTTGGGTCATTACAATATTCCCCCCTTAAGAAATTTCTCCCTTGAAATTTCCTTTTTACCACACTAAAACTGATGTGGGTAACTTAGCTTAATCATTTCCTCTGATTACCAAGTCACTTCTTCAAACTTGTGGTTTTTACACAACACCTTGACAAGGGGCATTGTCTTATTTCGTAGAACTTTTCTGTACGAACTAATATCTTCATTGGTTGCTCCTTATAAGAAAGATCATCCTCCAACAGTACCAACTCAGAAAAGGGTACTTGTGAAGGGTCCAATATATACTTTCTTAAGAGGGATACATGAAAGACATCATGTACTTTTGGTCATGGTAGGTGGAAGTTCTAGTCGATAGGCAACAGCCCCAACGCGATCAAGAATATCAAAGGGGTCGATGTACCTTGGACCTAACTTCACTTTCTTTCCAAAGCTCATGCCTTATTACACAAAAATATGTGTAGAAAAACCATATCTCCAACTTCAAACTCAAGGTCTCGTCAATGGTAATCTGCATAACTCTTCTGTTGACTCTGGTCTGCCTTGATATGCTGTTGAATGGTTTTCACCTTCTCCCCCATTTCCTCGACCATTTCTGGTCCATGAAGCTTACGTTCACCGACCTTATCCCAACACACCGGTGTTCTGCACCTTTTCCCATAAAGGGCTTCATATGGTGCAATTTGGATGCTCGAGTGGAAACTGATATTATAAGAGAACTCAGCTAGAGGAATATGTTGATCCCTTCCTCATTTAAAGTCCATTGAGAACGCTCTCAACATGTCCTCAATTTTTTGGATAGTCCGCTCGGATTGGCCATCAGTTTGAGGATGATTGGTCGTACTGAAGTTCAGTTCAGTATTCAGAGCATGTTGAAGACTCTTCCAAAACATAGAGGTGAATCATGGATCTCAGTCATACATAATAGATAGTGGAACTCCATGCAACCTTACCACTTCCTTGATATATATATGTGCCAGTTCATCCAATGAGAAATCCTCCTGAATATCAATGAAGTGTGAAGTGTTTGTAAGACGATCCACAACAACCCAGATTGCATTATTGCCTTTGGATGTCCTTGGATGTCCAGTGACAAAGTCCATGGTGATGTTCTCCCATTTCCATTCTGGTATAGGAAATGGTTGCATCATCCCTTTAGACTTATGCCTCTCTGCCTTCACTTGCTGCCACACCAGTCACTTTTTATGTATATTCAGTGAACTCCTTTTCATATTATCCCACCAATAGTTTTCTCGGAGATCTCGATACATCTTTGTGCTCCCTGTGTGAATAGATAAATTTGAACTATGTGCATCATCCAAAGTTCCTACTTCAGCTCCGGACTTGATGGAACACATAGTCTTTTCCCAAATCTCTCAATTCCTTCTTCATTAACATTAAACTCTGAGGATTTCGCCTTTTTGATAGGTTCCACTTTTTCCTTAATTCCCACATCATCCATTTGAGCATCCTTTAACCATTCCAAAAGAGATGGTTGAGGAATCATTTGTTAAAGTACTTATGATGTTCCCTTCTTTATGATTCCCATGTCCATCTTCTTCAAGTCTAAGAAGATTGGATCCCTCTCAATTCTCATCATTGATAGAATTGTTGAGTCTATTCTACTTAGGGCATCTGCCACCTTGTTCTCTTTCCCAGGGTGGTAATTTATGGAACAGTCCTAATCCTTGATGCGATATATCCATCTTCTCTGGAACTTCTTAATCTCTTTCTGTGTGAATATATATTTAAGACTCTTGTGGTCAGTATATATCTCAAATTTCTCCCCATAGAGATAATGCCGCCATATTTTCAAGGCAAAGATCACTGCTGCCAACTCTGGATCATGTGTTGGATAGTTTTTCTCATTGATTTTCAACTACCTTGAGGCATAGGATATCACTTTTTCATTCTACATCAGCACACAACCTAAGACCTTCTACGAAGCATCACTGAATACCACAAATATTTCCCCACTTGTGGGTAGAGTGAGCACGAGCACAGTGATAAGCCTCTTTTTCAACTCCTTCAAGCTTTCTTTGTATTCTTCACTCCAGGAAAACTTTACTCCCTTTCCAGTTAGCTTGGTAAGAGGGTTTGACAATCATGTGAAATTTCTCCGAAATCGTCGATAATATCCAGCTAACCCCAAGAATCTACAGATATCTGTTACCGATTTTGGCCTCGGCCATTCCTCAATTGCATCTTTTTTATGGGATCCACAGATATCCCATTGCTTGTGATGATATGGCCCATTAATGATACCTCCTTCAACTAGAACTCCCACTTCCGGTACTTTTCATAGATTTTGTCCTTGCGCAAAGTCTCTAGTACAGTTCTTAAATGATCCTCATGATCCTCCTTGGTATTGGAGTATATTAGAATATCGTATATAAAGACTCCCTAAAATTTGTCAAGGTAATCTCTAAAGACTCTATTCATCAACTGAATGATGATTACTTGAGCATTAGTGAGTCTGAAGGCATTACTATTAATTAATAGTGCATGTATCTTGTACGAAAAGATGTCTTCGGGGAATCTTCCCTTTTCACCCTTACTTGATAATATCCCGACCGAAAATCTACATTGGAGAAGTATTGTGCTGCACGCAGCTGAGAAAACAATTCATCGATCTGTGGCAGAGGATACTATTTCTTTATCGTGATTTTGTTAAGTTCACGATAATCGATGCAAAGCCACATTGACCCATCCTTCTTCTTGATGAAGAGGATTGGTGCACCCCATAGTGAAGCATTTGGGCCTATAAACCCTTTATCCAGATTCTCCTGTAGTTGTTTTTCATATCTTCAAGCTCCATGAAAGCCATTCTATATAGAGTCTTGGATATTGGTAGCTCCCCTAGTATAAGTTCAATTGAGAATTAAACATCTCTTCTAGGAGGAAGACCAGGAAGTTCCTTGGGAAACACTTTAGCAAATTCCCTCACAATAGGCATTTCTTCAAGGATGGTTTATTCCTTAGACTCAATCATTAGAGCCAGATATGTGTGCTCATGGGGTAGTAATATCCATTCATGAGATGATATAGCTAAAAGAGATTCATCTTCCTCCTTACACTTGTAAATAATTGGGGGTCGATTCTCTATATGGAGTGTGATTTACCTCTCCTGAAAATTTATGTTGGATCTATATAAGGAAATCCAATCCATTCCTAGAATTTCATCAAATTCCACCAGAGAATGTATGACAAGGTTCCCTGGGAAATTCAATCCACAAATTATAACAGGGGAGGACTTATATTAATGGGATGAAATGATTTCCCCATTTTTTGTAGTCACCGACATCTTCACTACCATGATTTGTAGTGGTGATGGGATTGTTCTACTAAACATTATTGATATAATAGAATGTGTAGAACGTGAATTAAAAAGTACATTCTCTATTCCTGAATGAATAAATAGCATACCTATCACCACTTCATTATCGGGGTTCACTTTGATAGAAGTGATGAAAAAAGCTCATCCTTTCTTCCTTGGAGGTTATTGGTTGCCTCCAAAAACACTTGGATTAGGGAACTGATTTGAAAAATTCCCCGTTTCATTGAAGTTGTAGTAATGAACAACACGTTGAGGTTCGAATGAAGCATTCCTCTCCTATTTCGTAGTCGCGGGTCTTTCTTGCCGACAGTTAACAGCTAGGTGCCCTTCTCTTCCACACCTAAAGCATTTCCTCGTCCCCTTGAGGCAATTTTCAGGGTGCTTCTTTTCTCTCTTTGGGAAAGTGGGGTTATAGATCTTCTTAGCACCGTTGGATTTATCCACCAGACCACGAACATTGAAGTCCACCTAATGCTTCTTGTCCCCATGATACCCCTGTAATTCCCCAATATCCATTTTAACCTTGAGGGCACATTAGACAATTTCCTCATAGCTTTCGATGTCACAGATCACTAATGCTTTCCGTAGGCTAGGCTTTAGCCCACCAAAGAAGTGGTCAAACTTGCATTCGGGGGTAACAACAAATCCGGAAGTGTATCGTGCAAGCCTTGTGAAGTTTTCCTCGTATGCTCCAACAGATTATTTATCTTTTTTCTTAAGGGAAAGGAACACCCTTTGCATCTAAATCCGGAGGGTGCACGTAAAATATTTATTGAAAAACATCATCCATAAATCCTTCCATTCCAACACCACGATCTCCTCCTCCGGCTTGGTATTTTTGTTCAACCTCCACCATTGATCAACTTCAACCTCCATACGATAAGCCGCCTGGAGACCCTTCTCTTGTTCAGAACATTGAAGTATGGAGAAGATCTTTTCAATGGATTTGATATATTGTTATGCTATTGTGGGATCAGATGATCCAATAAATGTAGGAGACATTTGTCTCATGAATCTCTCGATAGCGACTTGTTGTTTATTAGGGGGGGGGGGTTAAAAGTACCTCTTGACCCATGATTCTATTCAATGCTTGAGTTAGCTAAGAGAGAAGTGTGACATAGTTCGCGATTCCCAGTCACATTGGATTGGGAATCTTATTAGTACAGTCATCACACTGATCATCACATCGTTTGTTAGCCCAAGTCCTCCTATTAATGACCATTGGCTGCAATAAAAGGAAAGTTAGGGGGTAACACATAAAGGTTAATCCAAAGGAAAAAGTTGATGACTTATAAATAAACTTTTATCTTCCTTAACTCAGGAGTCTATAGGATTCAATATAGCCTTTCATGATCTACATTCTAACATATATTCTTAGGGGATTGATTTTTAAATTACCTTAATAAGGGGTCATACTAAGCTTGTGAATTTATCAAAACATATCCCCCCTGGAGTGTCGTAACCAAGAGTGCAGCAAGCCCCACTATTGTGCACCGGTTCCTGTTCGAGTCTATATCAAAGCGGTGTTTTCGGGTTTTACCCCTAGGATACATCTGTTCCAGAGCCGCCTCTACCTACTCATATCCAGACAGGGATGTATTTGCATGATAATGCCCTTAATCAGTACTTACCAAAACTTGGGGATGTTTTTATTATAATTTGTCTTGTCTCTAAGCCTTTACTAGGTTTTTCTAATCTTAATACCAAAAATAACTAAACCTATGCCTCTTATACCATCTATGACAACCCTACTTCTTTACAAACATAAAAACTATTTATTACATCAAATAATCACTTGATACAACTTGGAAGATCGATAGGTCTTGTTTCTTTGGGGATTAATATCATTACATAAAAACTTAAAACATGAAATACAACATCTTTTTAGAAACCTTCCTTTAAATGACCACTACATTCCATCGTACTTAGCATTGCATGGGATAACCTTAGGACATGCATAAGAAAAGGGGTGAGTTATAAAGCCCAGTAAGGGAATAAGCATGGAATACATGAGGAGAAAAATTCATGTTAGACAGTAGGCATATCAATTGATCACAAGAGAAACATGAACATAAATCCATGATAAAGAATGATAATCATAACATGGAAATGTGGCGACAACACTTAACATGGAATTAGCATGAGCCAAGGCTCATTGCACATAGAGCATGAGTAAATCCTCAATGAAATGAAGCACGAGTAAACCCTCGTTGCACTTGAATTATTATGTGTCAACACTCATTGCACATGACGTATCATGATACAATACTTTACCCAATGCATTGGAGCTCTATAAGGTCCCACCCTTCTAAAAAATTCTATTTCATGCATGAGTGTTCCACATGGAGCATAAAACATGGATTCATAAAACATAATCATTTATTCCATGATAAAGGAATGTGGAATTAATACATGAAACTTTATAAACAATAAGTAAATTTGCATAAAGGTGAATACCCTTGATGTAGAAATGAGAATGGTATTCAGTACACAATGGCATTGGCTTAGAAAATCGGTGTGATTTCGGCAGCGTAACGGCGTGACATAAGAATTCATAAAAATAGTTGATGAGAGATATAGGGGTTACTCATAATATTTACATGTAATGGAAAGTAATGATGTCATATATATACATGTGCCAACAATTGTAATGGAATTTAGATTCATGATACAAAAGTATTTCCTAAATGTAAATGAGGAGAGAGAAGTTCCTTTCAGAATTTCAGCATATTAACGGGGGTACATGGGAGGCATATAATGAGAGAGAAATGGGTCTCACATCATTAAAACATTAGGAGGGAAGTATGAGGGAGTAGAGAAACCATACCACAACATTCATAATTGAAATTAAATGGGAAAAAAACTTAAAGAAAATTGGACAAAAATGGGAATGGACGAAAAAACCCTTACTTGGAAGTGTCCTTCCAATGGCTTGAGATAGGCTTTAGAGAGGCTTCTTGAGGGCTTGGGGAACCTTGGGAGGATTATATAGAGAGTAGCGTAGTGTTTGTTCGGACTCCAAAGGCTTTGAGTGAGGAGGAAGTGGGTGATTTGGTTGGTATATATAGGAAAGGTGAGTGAATTCTTTATTATTCAGGTTTGGGACCCCTTACCTTAAACTATTCCAAACGACAAATCAGCTCATGGTTTTTCCCATGGTTTTTAGAAAAGAGGAGTGGAAAAAAATATTTTATAAGGCCAAAGTCCGAACATCTTTAAATAATGGGGTTGCTTATGTGGAGGTGTGTCACACTCCCATGGAAAATAATTTAAAAAGACGAGATGTTTAATAAGTCTTGAGGGGTCCATTAATTCTTTGAAAATTAATTCAAACAAACCCAAAATTGAATTATTTTAATGGTAAAACATATATTGTCCGAAAATAAAGCTTATAGTATTTTATTACATCATTATTGGGTCATTATGATGTCATAAAACACATTATATATTAAAATTGTATTTATGTTATACCCAAAAATTTGATTGTCTCAGAAAATTATGAAAACTTCACCGTTGGATAATTTCGACATCCTGATTCCAGAAATATCATTTATTTTATCTAAATAATTTTATAAATATGTTAATTTTCACTTTTAAAATAAAAACCTATATTTATCGAAAATTCTCAGGTTTTGACAGAAATGGATTTCAAACCTTAATAAAAATTATAATTTCATTAATAAAATTATATGATCATTTATATATAATATAAATAATTTAATATTAAAAATAATATTTTATTAAAATATTATTTATTTCAAAAATCCTTTAATTTAATAAAATATATTTCTTAAATAAATAATAACTAAAAACACTATTTGTACTTAAAAAATATTTACAATGTATCAATAATGACAAGAAGGAATATTCATTATTATAAAAAAAAAATACATGAATATATTACTAGTGATTTGTTACATAACCCCTTAAAAGAGCCACATAAGACATAAGGGTAAGGTGCGCGATGGTGATAGACTCTTGGGGTGGCTCAGATAACATCGCTCGAGTGGTAATCTCTATCAACATCCACTTTTTCCATAGATGGTCCCATTCACGCCTGACATGATGAAGCTCAGCTTGGGATTGGTCAAGAGAGAAGACCAAAGACGCCACCTCTTTTCCGATCTCCAACATATGGGATTTGTATGGAGCAATTCTACTGGATGAGGCCATCACTTCCTTTTTCTGAGTAAATTGGATTTGTCAAAGCCCTATTTTTATACTAATCATCTGATCACTGTTCAACAACTATAAAAGAAACAGTCACAATTCTTAACATAAAACCAAATAAGTTGACATTTTACATAAAAATTTTACATAAAGATACATTTAACTATATTAAGAGGGATTTCCATAAGTGAAACTTTGGGTCGTTACATGGTCAATGTGGATTTTCATTGATATCAAGAACATAATAAGATCACTCTCAATAAAAAATGTTCTCTTACCTTTATTTTTTATTTTTTTGATCAATTTTGAGGATTTTAATTCATTTTTATGGTTTAAATTTTTTTGATGTCATTAATTAGGTGTTAAATAACCTATTCCTAAGATAAACATCTATATAGAGTACGGGAACAATGATTTTATTTTGATGTTATTTGGACTTACTAATTACCCTAAAATCTTAATGGATTTAATCAATTGATTATATAAATATTACATTGAACAGTTTTTTGTAGAAATTATAGATGATATTAATATATATATATATAATGATAATGTAATAACTTGAAGATTATTAGTGAATTTCATTAAAGACCCTTTGGAAGGAAAAGTTTTATGAATAATTTAACAAGTGTGATTTATAGTGTTAGAATGAATTATTTTTCAGCCATATAGTCTCAACTAAGGGTATATTTGGTGATACTTCGAAGATGGATGTTATTTACAAATGACCTATAACAACCATTGAAACTAAAATCCATAGTTTTATTATGTTGGTGGTATATTATCACCATTTCGTGAGATATTTATCATGAAAACCTAATCAACTCACCAAGATGACTCAGAACGGGTTATGCTCTTATGAAAATATGAATTTGAAGAAAATATCAGGGATCCTAAGAGAAGTTTGGTAATTGTACATTGGATAAAACATCCTTTAATTAGATTCAGTGATGAATAAAATAAGGCCTTGTGCTGTGTAGTCATAAATAAAGTCATGGTGATATCATATGCATAATAGCACTAAAAAATACATTATAATAATTACATGTCTCAATATTTTGAGAAATAAGATGTAATTATATCATTAATGATATTAAGGTAATGTAATTATGGTAGAATTTTTTAAATATATATGGATTAAAAAATAATGGAGTATATATTCATATTGAAAGAGTTGAATCTGTTAAAGAGAAGATAGATGTAATTGATTTATCATTATAATTTATCATTAAATTACCACCTTGGGATGGTGAACATGGTGGAATAGGATTTTAGTCAAAAGGATAATGGTATATTATCTATGATGTGGAACACAGATGATTTAATATTCCAATATTTTTAGAGTACATATGTAGAAATATTAAAGGAAAGAGAGAAATAATATCTTTTTAAGATAAATTTTCATCCATCCACCCATGTGGAGATTAAGGAGGAATAAAGGGAAGATATAAAACTATAGATGAAACTGATGAGTGTTCCTACCTCAATTCTTGATTGTGAAGGAATGATAAGGTTTAAGAACCATTTATATGTTCAATTAATACTATATTTAAACAATAATCTTTTAGATAAAGCTTATATTTTTTTATTCTCTATTCATCCTATATTTATAATGATCTATAGAGATATAAAATGTTGTTTCTTATGGGGAAAATGAATAGAGATATTGTAGTGTATGCATCTCAATTCCTAGTTTTTGAGGGTGTTTTGATTGAGAGAAAAAAATTACAGTGGGATGTTATAGTATTTACCTATATCTTAATGAAAATAAGAAAATATTACCTTGGATTTTGTAGTTGGATGCCCCAAAAAATCTATATGTAACTATGTTACTTGGGATGAAGTTGACCACCTTACGAATTCATCAAACATTTTATCCATACAAGATGATTTATCTCTTGATGAATTATCCATTTTATACTTTATGAATATTGTTAGATTTTTTGGGGTACCACATTCTATTGTATATGATTAGGATCATAGGTTTATCTAGAATTTATGGAGTATTATCCAGCTTTCTCTTGAAATAAAGTTATGTTTTAATACTACATATCATCATTATAAAAATGGTCAGTTTTAGGGAACCATTCAAACAATAGAAGGAATATCAAGACATATCACTATATATTTCAAATATGGTTGGGACCAACACCTTAATTGGTGCAGTTTTCATTCTATAATATATTTCACTCAAGAGTTAATATATCTCTCTATGAATACCTCTATAGTAGGATGTGGAAATTTCATATATGATGGGATAAAATTTGAAAAGTAATGTTATTAGGAAATTATCTAGATGGAGAAATAAAATATAAGGTTAATTTTAATCAACATAACAAAAGAATAGCTCATATTCTATATAAATGTTCTGCTAACAATTTTTATAATGATCAAAAATTTAAAGTAGGTGAAAAGGTATTCCTATGATTATTTACATGGAAGAAGGTTATGAGATTTATAAACAAGGGAAAGGTGGCCCTAATAGATGTCATTATACATGAGATTTTTGATCTCATTTATGTTATATCTTATCATTTTGAGATTCCATTTAATCTCTCACATGTTCATGATATGTCATATGTATGTCTTATGAGGAATTATATACCCGATCCTTCAATTATACAAAACATATATGTCATACTGCTGGAGAAAGATCACTCTTAGGTGGAACAAATAATGAAGGTCTTGAATCATTGATATAAAGTTCTATAAAACAATACCAATCTCCTGGTATGATTTTTGTGGTGAAACCATAAATTAGAGGAAGCTTCACGAGGACCCAGGGATATGTTGAAAAAAATGATATCCTAAATTTATTTATATTACAATGAGATAGTTTAAGTCAAAAAAATGATTATAAGGGGCGTAGAATATAAAAACATGATATTATATGATATATTTCATAATATAATAATTTTATTCATTTGTTTGATTTATTTATATATAATAATAAGTTTAAAAAAAACTATCACATATGGTTGAAATATTATTATATAATGTGAAAAATATCATATACCCGTTGAACTGGAATGTATAAATAATATTAAAAAAGCATAAAATATATATCTAAATGTACTAAAAAGAATAATTTATTTATTAATTCTTCTAAAATAATCATTAAATTTTTAGTAATGTCATTACATTCTTCAAAATATAATTTTTTTTCAAAAATGTGTTTCATTTCTTTTTATGAGAAAATTTAATAATTAATTTATAAAACATTTATGAATATTTTTTTAGGTATAAATTTATTGAAATATCATATCAAAATTCTCTTATGGATGATTCATTCTATTTTTCTAAAAATATTTATTTTCTTGTGAATACTGAAAAAATATTGATTTTTTTTAAAATTGCAAATATTGTTTCAAGAATTAACAATATTCCATTTTATTTTAAGGTTCTCTCAAATTATAATTTGTTGTTTTATGTTATGAAGAATATAATTAAGTTCATTGGAATCAATTTTTTGGTTGAATTTGGTATTAAAAAATATTTATAGTTCGACCAAATTTTTCTGGAAATCCTTTTTTTCAAATGAATTTGCGGTTTTATAAGTACATTTATTTCTAATAAATAGAGAAATTG
The DNA here is from genome assembly GCA_963277665.1 of Viscum album. Classification (NCBI taxonomy): domain Eukaryota; kingdom Viridiplantae; phylum Streptophyta; class Magnoliopsida; order Santalales; family Viscaceae; genus Viscum; species Viscum album. The sequence continues at coordinate 1,229,736,765 of OY728128.1, forward strand.
AGTCATGACATATTTTTTACATATTTTTAATAATTAGGTATATATTTGGTTAACATTATAATTATATTTTTGGTTATTATGAATATTAACCTTGTTAAATATTTGTCACCTCGGTAAGAGTAAAACATGTAAAATAGGGTTAGAACATTTGGATAATTTTTTAAAATTTATATAACTATTGAAATTATCCAATTAGATGTGTTAATTTCATAATTTTCAATCAAATTCTAAAATAAATGGCCACTTGGTACCATTTTTATTTTATTTTCACCTTTATATAAATATAATAAAGAATTAATATAAAATGTAACTCTGTTGTATATAATATATCTATAATTGTTTACAAAAGGATAAAAGAGTATAAGTTATGTTATAAATGTTTTTTTGAAATATATTACAATTATATTCTTCATGGTAATTTATTTTTTAGTTCTTCAATAATATCTTTGAATACATGAACTATGTGAAAAAATATTTATTCAATTAGTAGAAAAATAATATAAATAATTTTAAAAAAATTACAAGCAATAAAACTTGGATATTTTTTTGTGTGAAACAAATTTTTTAGATAACTATAACATATTAGGGTTTTTAATGGTTTATATTATAAATCCATTACAATAAATATATCTTTAAAGTCAAAATAATTGAATAGTTCAAAAACTGAAATAATGAAATTTTTCAATAAAACATATTTTATTAAATGATCGAAATAAATAAAAATCTTATATTATTATACTTTAATATGACAATGTGTAAAAATACAAACCATTTTCCATTTATTTGTCTCTTTTCCATTTATATTAACATTATTTACCCTTAAATAGTAAAAATGTTTATAATACGGTAATTGTCAAAAGGATTAATTGGGGTTAAAAATAAGAGATAAGGGTTAAAACATTACTTGAATTTTATAATTATTACTGGATGAGATTATTTCATATTATTATCACCATATATATGTCATATCTAAATTTTTAGACAATTAATTATAATAATTAATTTAATTTAATTTTTAACCTATTGTAATTCCAAGAGTTCCCATCTCATCACTTATAAAAGGGAACCACTTATCCCCTCTTCATGAGGTAATTTATAAAATATACCCCTGCCAAAACCTTTCAAATAATTGTATGATCATACCTATTAAATAATTAGAGGTTCTGGTCTCTTGATTTGATCATTGCAATGGTCCTTACAAAAAATTAATGGAGGCTTATTATAGAAGTAATAATCATATTACTTATCCTCTATTAAAATATTTATTCTTGTACCTCATATAGTTATCTTTTAATAATAATAATATAATAAATTAGATATACTCAATATAATTGATTTTAATTATTATTATGGAACCACTATTATCCCCCCTTATATTCCATCAAATGGGAAGTGAATATATCATTCATGCGTATGTGTGGACTATCTCCGCCATGAAGAGATACAATTCATTTTCCATCACCACATTTAATATAAGGTTATTATTACGGGTTCAATTTTTTTCATGATATTTATTAAATAATTATTCTATTGAAATTATAATTTCATATCCACCTTCTTTCATTCCAGTCCATTTGAAAATGTTAATGTTTCTTGTGCATACGTGTGGACTGCCAGATCCACGAAGTGGTGTGATTAATTTCTCATTTTAATATTAAATGGATGGTATTATAGATTAAATTAAAGAATATAAATGATATATATAGTATAATAATGATTCTTTAATTTTTAATAATTATTTATTTTTATATCTTTTCATCCGTTGAAAAGTAAAAACAACATTTATACGTACATACAACCTACTACCTCAAAGAAAAATTAAATTAATATTTGTATCTATTACTTATAAGAATAACTATATAAATATATATTGAATTAATATTTATTTTATTTATATGAATATTAATTTTCTTGATATTATTGTACCATGTGTAATGTAAAGTAATAAAAACTTTTCTACCAAAAGATACAAGTGAAATGAAGCAGTTATCAGATAGAATAGTTATATTTATTACTAATTGTTATTAAAGGGAAAATAAGATATTATAAGTAAGTAATATAAGGTATGTTAGATATGAGTATGTTTATATAATACATGAATAATTAATCAGTATTTATTATAAAAGATGATTGAAGATATAAGAAGAAATTCAGTACATGAGGGATATGTTACACCCCTAGATTTTTATGAGCTAGAATTTTAATATTTTTTTGATGTATTGTGTTGTATGCTAATAAAAGATAATAATTTTCTACATTAAACACTAGATTAACATGTGGTATGGGAAAAACAATTCTTATATTGTGTTACATACAAGTTAAAGTTATTTTGATAGATTTCATTTCACGCTAGACCAAGTTTATGAGAATAAATAAATATATATTTTTGAAACCTTATAACATATCCAATATAATTTCATGTATGAAAATTATTAATTTAATTATGAAAATATTCTTCACACATATATATATAATTAATTCTTTACTGAAAAATTAATTATAAATAAAAATAAAACCCTTTTTAAATAAAGGGAAATGTTTTTCTGAAAAGCTATTTAAATGAAAATAATTGAGTTTACAAAATTATAAAATCACTCTTGACAGCGTTTATTAATGAAATATAGCTGTAATATATTCAATATAAAGTTTGAAATTAGTCTTTTATTCTTTACAAATATTATATAAGAACAAATTCATTTTTTAATATAAAAGAAGTATTTTTTTAAAAATAATGTTTTTCCACCTTTTAATGGGGCACCCATTTTATATCTAGTGTTTGATAATTTTTTACAGACCATTCGATAAAATAAAATCATTCATTGAAATTGGAGTATCAAAATTTAATTAGGATGAATTTTTATTATTTTTCTAATAAGTTTCATGTTTTGATGAATAATATAAAAAATAATACATTTTAGTTGAAATCTACTAATTCTTAAAATTTGTAAATAGTGTTAAATTATAGATTTTAAATTATTAAAGTATGAATAGAATATATTTCAATGATTCAAAATAATTTAGGTAATTATAATTATTTTTACATTGAATTTAGTTTTAAAAAAGTTTCTATCTTGTGAATATTTTAGCTTTTAAATCATGTTTTCTCATTCAATTCGTGCAATTAATTTTAAATTTATTTCTTCATCTTTGGTGTTTTGAATTTTTAAAAATATATTCGATATTTAAAATCCATGGGTGAAAATTATTTAATGATCTTTATTTTATTTTTGGGAAATATGACTTGTAACATCAGTAATTCTAATTAATATAGTTAAAAGGTAAATCATATAATTAATGGTTAGAATAATATTAATAAATTACCGTAACACTTGACCTAATACCATTGGATGAGTTTTTTTCGACATAAATTATCATTAGGTATAAATGATATCATTTGGAATCCCTTAGGATGATATTAGAACATTTAATCTATTTTATTGTAGTAAGAGTTAAATATTCTTTCTCAAAATTTAGTAAATGTATTATTTTTAATATAAGGATATACATAAGATAAAATTTCTTATAAAAAGTTGTTTAAAATTTGATTATTTTTCATTATAATTGTAATTTTTTTGAAATTTCAGAAAATAAATATTTATCTTAATGGCTTATACAATGATGACACCCAAATTATTTAATTAATGAAAAATCAATAAAATATTTTTAATTAAAATTATAATAACCATTACAAGATAAAGAAACTTGGCCAAATATTATTGGTAGACTATAGATCAATCATCAACATATAAGGTTTAAATTATTGACCATTTGGAGAAACATGGAAAATATTTTGATAATTATAATAATTTATCTAATGTAATGCTAAAGCTGTCACATTAATATTTAATGAAATAGAATAGTTTTGAGGTAGTATTTTCCAGAAGTTATATTTTACTACAAGTCTTCCTATGAAATATAACGGGTTTATCTTCATCATAATATTTTTATTTTAAATTTATTCAAAAAAATTATTACATTAAATAATTACAAAAACTCATATAGTAATTATTGATTTTGATGGAAGTATAAAATAAGTGTTATTAAATTTATATTAATAATTATAATTTGGGGTATTTAATATATCCAGTGAATTTTCAAGATTAACTTGACCTCTTAGAAATTGAATAAAATATTTTTGTCAAAGTAAAATTTTTATCTTCATATTTTTTAAAATCAATAAATTGAATAGTGTAAAATTGACAATATTGATTGTTTAACCAAATATTTTTTTTATTAATATATTAAACAATAATAATATAGGTTTTTTAAAATATAAAATAATTTTTATATGGTATAAAATGTACTAAAAGTTTAATTTATGGTCTAATTTACACAAAATCACTAAAAAGAGACTATTTTAATATTGAATTATTTATTTCCTTATTTAAAATTAAAATAGAATAACTAAGGGTAAGTTATAACGACAAGGTTTAAATTGATGTTAAAATATGTGTAATTTTTTTGGTTAATCATATTAAAATGTTATATAATCTCATATTTCAAAATATGACATTTGGGTGGTTTTTGGATGTGGTTTTATTTAATAATAAATTAATATTTTGAGAGATTCGGAAAGTGCCCCTAACCTCAATTATAAATGGGCACATAATACCTCACTTATTCAACTCACATTAAACATTAAATAATAGAAATACCTTACAAATTTAACTTATTACCTTCTTATGTAACATTATAGAGGTACTGGTATTCTCAAAAGACCAACTTTAGTGTCCCAAATTGAAGATCTAGAGGGAGCTCATTAAATAAGAGGTAATCTCCTCTATAGATTCTTTTGGAATTGGTTCTTATTCTACCTACTATTCATAAGTTTTTACCATTATAATGTAAAAAATATATTATTAATTATATTATGAATTGTTATTCTTAATATGGAATAACAATATTCTACCTTTTATCCATCATATGAAAAAATAAATCACCACTTGTGGGTACATACAACTTACTATCTCCACAATGTTATGTAATCTATTTTTCACCACCACTTTACATGTATGGGTATAATTATAGAAAAAACAACTAAATATAATTATTATAATATGATATTCATTATTCCTCAAATATACATCATCATGTTCTATAACATTACATAATTAAGAGAATGATATCACCGCCTGTGCATATGTATATCTAATCATCTCCATAATGAGACATGATTGATTCTACATGAAATTCAATATATAATTGTAATGTAAATATCTATTATTAATAAATATGATATATATTACATTAATATCACTATATAAATAATATATATATTCACTAAGAATAATAACCAAAACATAAATGGGAAAACATGCCTAAGAAATTGTTGCAGTCAATACCCAATAGATGAGTAATAATGAAATTTTATTAACAAACAGGTGATAAGATGATCATATTTAGTATCATAAATATAAAAATGTTTTTAAAGTAATTCAATGTTAGTTTTAAACCATTATATAGGAGATTAAAATATGTACCAAGGGAATCCAACCTAAAGTAAATGATTATTTTGTTTCACATTTATTTCTACGAGACACACAATGCATACACTAATTGTTTCTTATACATGTTGTATATACATCCCATGAATGTATTTTATGATTCTAATCTAGAAGAGTATGTTATTTTCATAATTTACCTTCTTTAATGGGGCATATGATTCTATTTATTATAAAGTGAAGAGTATTAATTTCACATTCTGTTCAATATTTGGTAATGTTTATTTTTAAGTCTTGGTTGAAGAATATTTATCCAGCTTTTACATGTTAACTAAAAATATTTTCATAAAAGGGTTAATAGTTATATTATTCATATTTAAATTCATTTTTACCTTTTAATACACGGTTTGAATGGATTATTTCTTTTGTTTTCCAAATGAGTTACTTTTTGAATTTTCTTGAAAACCTATGAGAAGAATGTTTTCTCTAGCTTATATAGAATGAATGAAATTTCATGGTTTCATAATGATTTATTTTCAGGATGATTGCATTAAAATATTACAAGTTTATTTACACTGAAATTAGTTTCTTTCAAAATTTTATAGATTCTTAAAAAAGTAAACATTTTTAAAGATGAAAGGAAATTTTCCTCTTGAATTATTTTAAAGTGTTCTATCTAAATTATCATCCAAATAATATTAATTTTTTTGATTTCATATATTCTTTAAGGGGGAAATTGTTTTTCATGAAAATTATCAATAATATTCCTATGATTTTGTTATGTTTATTATGGAATGATATTAATGAAATCGATTTCTTATTCATGGATTAAGTTATGATGGAATAATGTTTATGAAAACTATTGGATTCCATTGGTTATTATTAATGATTTATGTTCTTGTGGCACACAAACATATGGTTTCCATTATGATATGGGTGGTAACTATATATCCTTCCAATTAATTGGGTAAATATTTAAGCCTCATGAAATAGACCAGACTATAACGGGAATTGATCTCGGTTCAGTAATATAGAGATGGAATGATAAGTGATATCAGTACATTAATACATGTATGAAATAGTAAGTGAAAGTGATTCAGTAATAAAAGGGTAGAACAAGGAGTGATCTTAGTTCTGTAAAGGAATTGTTCCTCTACAATGGTATTGGAATATGCCATTGGATAATATAGAAATTATTTTCTATACTTATGTGTTTTCCACAATTCAATGTTTTATGCGAATGGTATTTTCTTGAAGATTGTGCTCCTTTGTGATTTATACCTTATGAACTATAAATATTTTTGTTGTGACTCATGATTTTGGTATATGTTATAGATATTATGATTGTAAAAACATAGGTTCATTTTTTACATTATTATTTTCATGTTCTGGTTGATATTTTCCTTGTCTACCCATATTGAGAATTGGATGTCACTATTCTTGTATGTTTTCTTTTCCCTGGGATATAATTAAATCTTATAGGTAGGAAACGTAAACGGGAAGATCTCTATGAGAAATGTTGAATATTATTCACCAAATTAGAAGAGTTTGTTCCAAGATTACCAAGGTACTAAGCTAATAAAATATTTGGAAATCTGTTTTTTAATGAATTATGTACTCCCAAAAAGTAATGTAATATTCATGTACGTCAAGATTGGGTTGTCAGAGTTGTTATTAGATAATTGTTTTAGTCAACCAATAGAAATTAGGATGCGATAATATTAGTGATATCTCTAGAGATATATCTATGTATATTTCTAATGATGTCCTAAGGATTTCCCTTATTATAGGATACAATCATGAATTACATAGGATTAAACATAACATATTCAGTATTGAAATATTATATAAAATTTCCATTAATTATGTAATTTTTTCATATTTTTTATGTATTTCACAGAATTCTCTTTCTAGTCTTAGTCAAAATTCAAAACTTGATAGAACATAGTTAACATTTAATGTTTAAGATGTGGAGAGCATGGGAATTATATGTCCTATGTGGAAATCTTATGATGGGAATATGGAAGGTGGCATGAGTATTGGTTATGAGACTTATAATAAAGAGACTGCAAACAACATGTGATTGTTAAGGGGTGATATAATCATATTATTTACCTTAAACAAAAGAATAATGATTATATTGTGGTTGGGGAAGATTAATACCTGATTCACCTTTCCTATACATGGAATGAATAAAATAATGAAGCTTGAGTAATGGGTTTAGAATAATGATGGATGATAGAAGTGTATATGTTTGGGAATTCAAGGATTATGTATAAGTAATTTAATTATAGGTTTTTCATTATGGATTGAAAAGGATGTGTTTAGTGGTTCTGAATTATTGTTAACATTATTTACAGGAATGGTAATATTTTGATTAAGGTATGGTCAACCTTAATGTGATCAATATATGGAATTTTTTTTGATTAACTAGATAAAGATATTTTGGATATGGTTAATTGGATGATACTAATTAAGGGATCTTTGACATGTGTGTTATTCTTTCATGGATGATATTAAAAATAGGCTTACGGACTATATCCAATAAACATTTGAATTATAAACATGAATGTTCTCAATAATGATTTATGGTTATTTAGATTATTTCCATGTTTCAATATAATTCATGATAAATGAATTCATATGTTTCGAATGTGACCAAAAAAAGACACATTATGATATATTAAAGATAAATGTTAAGTTTATTTGGTTCAACAGTTTCTGCTGTTTTTTATTATCATATCCTGTAAAGACTATAAAGGTCTCTATTTATATTATGTCTAAGCTAAAATTCAGATGATGTTTTTGAGATTTAAATTTTATCTCGGAAAAGGAGGATTTTTTTCATATTTGATAACATATTCTATTCTTTTTCTTGAAAAGACAGATGAAATGACTTATCAATATATGTATGGATCTCATTTTATGTTAGTATTTGAAGAATTATAAATTCAAAATCATTTATTGGAATAATATATGATGATGAAATTTATCAAGGCATGACAACTGGTGAGATTATGATGAAATCAAGTAAGTATATCTTCTCGTTAATATTATTTAACATTTGAAAAGAGATAATGATGTAAAAAAGGTTATAATGTTTTCATCATTTTGATGATATCAATGAACCCTTTAAAAATCATTTAAAATATGTTTTTGGGATTTTTATGTTTATTTGGATCACCCACCTTCTTGTGATCAATGATATTTATCAATTTGTTTATTATCTATGTGTTTTCTCCATGCTCAAATGTTTACATTTGTTATCCTTTGTAGAAAATAGTTATGACCTACATTGGGTAATTGTTTTGTTTTTAATATTCTTTTTTAAAAGGATGTTTTATATTGTGTTTTTATGAAGTGGGTTTCTTTGAAAGAAACATTCATTTATTATTTTTCTTTTATATCTGACAATAGTTTGGAGGGAGAAATTCATTTTAATGTTGGTTAGAATGAAATACCCTGAGATTTTCATGATATGTATTTGTTTTAATTTATTTGATGTCTTTTTTTATACACTACACCAAGATAATATTTCATTACACGCAACAAAGACATATATTTTTCGAATATGAAAAACAATTATTGGCTTATGTCACACACAAGTTTGAGTTATTTTGATAAATTTCATTTCACACAAGACCGAATGTACATGAATAAATAAATATTTCTACATTACTTTATTACCTATCCCTGATAATGGTTGGAATGAAAATATTAATTTAATTATTGAAATTATCTTCATATATATAATTAATTAGTTGGATAAAAATTATTTATATATGAATATAAAACCCTTCTTAAAGAAAATGAAATGTTTTTATAAAAAACTATTTTTATGAAAACAAGTGAAATTATAAAATAAAAGAATCAATCTTGATGGATTTTTTAACCAAAATTTATATTTAAAATGTTAAATAAAATGTTTATAATTAATATTATATATTTTCAAGTATTGATATAAAAAAATTCAATTTTTCAGATAAAAGGATTATTTTTAAATAAATACAGTGCTGTCACCTTTAGATTGTGTAACTATTCTAAATCGAGTTTTTTATATTTTTTTATATTTTATTATAAAAATAAATCTTATTCTCTAAAATAATAGTATCAAAATTTAAATTGCTTCAATTTTTGGAATTCTTCTAATTGGTTTACAATTTTGATGAATAGTAATAAAATATTGCATTTTAATTGAAATATAATTCATCATAAAAAATCATTGTAGAGTTAAATTATATATTTCAATGGGTTGAATATATAAATATATTATATCTTTATCATTTAAAATAATTTATGAGTTTTTAATTTATTTTACACTGAATTTAGATGTAATACCATTTCAATAATTTGCATGTTTTATCTTTGAGAACTCATTTTCTCATTCTGATAATGGGAAAAATTTTAAATTAATTACTTAAATATCTAATATCATAATTTCTAAATTTATATTTCATATTTGTAATCAGCCTTTCCAAATTATGTAAATAACATGTAAGGTCAGTAATTTTTATTATTACAGTAAACCGGTAAATTAGGTAATTAAGGGAAAAATTAATATTTTAAAATTACTATAACAGTAGATTTAATATCATTAGATGAGTTTTTTTGAACCAAATAATAATTTAGTCCAATTGTAATCCTTTGGAGACCCGACGATTGAGATGAGGACATTTAATATATTTTATTTAGAGAAATATTATAGATGACTTAATCAAATTTTAATAAATATATTATTTTTAATGTAAGGATATAAAGAATATAAATTTGATTATAAATACTAATTTTAAATCTAAAATGTTTAGATTTATCATGGAAATCTGTTTTAAAATTTTATAATATAAATAATTAACTTAAATTCTTATCTAATAATGATGGAAAAAATAATTAATTGATGAAAATTAAATAAAATAATTTTATTCAAAAATATAATAAACATTAAAAGAACAAAAAACTTGGTCAAATATTATTTTTCGGGAATATATCGACCATATTCATCCAAGGGTCATATTATTGACCATTCAGAGTCACATAGAAAATCGTATGACACTTATTGTATTTTATCTAAAGTAAAGTTAAAGATATCACATTCTTGTTTTAATAAATATAACTTTTTCAAGGTAAGAATTTTCAGATGTTATATTAATATATAAGTATTTTTATAAAATATAGAGTATTTACCTCCATGATATTATTTAATTTTTAATGTTTATTAAATAGATAATTATATTAACTAATTACACAAAATTTATGTTGTAATTATTTTATTAATGGAAATGTCAAATAAATGTTATTAAAAATATATAAATAAATATAATTTGTGAAAAATAATATGCCAAAATAATTTTATAGATTAACATGAGATATTACGGATATAATAAATAATTTGGTGCGAATTGAACTAGTTATCTTCATACTTTTAAAACATCATTAAATTGGATAGACATAAAATTTACAATATTGATAGTTTATCATGACAATGTTTTATTAAATTATTTTAAAACATACTATATTTTTTCTAAAATATAAAATTATGATGATGTGGTCTATACTTTTATAAATCATTCATTAATTGACTAATTGACATAAAATTGGCAAATATTTCACTATTTTAATACTGAATATTTTGTTATCTTATTTAAATTTAAAATAAAATATGTAAGGGTTGATTATAATGATAAGGATTAAATTGAATAATGAACATGTATAAAATTTATTGTGGGATGAAATTACAACCTTATATCATATCATATTTGGAAATTTTGAAATTTTTTAGATTTTTTTATGTGGCTGTATTTTATTATAAATTTATATTTTTTGAGAATCCAAAAGTGACCCTCTACTTGATTATAAAAGGGATCTTCCTACCTCAGTTACTAACCTCACATTAAGCCTTAAATATTTTTCATACACTGAATATTTCCCTTATCAACTTCCCAAGTAACATTATATATGTTCTTGTATTCTCAAAAGACCATCTATAGTGTCCCTAATAATAGATCTAGAGGGGGCTTTCCAGAATAAAGGTAATCTCCTCTACATATTATTTTAATGTTATTTCTTATTCTACATAATACTCATGAGTTTTTTATGTTATAATGTAATAAAACTAGTATCACTTATATAATGATATGTTATTATGATTATGGAATAACCATATTGCATATTTTATAAATCCTATGAAAAACAATATTAGCATGCATGCGTACCTACAACTTGACATATCAACACCATTGTGTAATCTGTTCCTCACCACAACATTACATGGATGGGAATAATGATGGAAATAATGACTATATATGATTATTATAAAATTATTTTTAATTTATAAATTATATATACCGTCCACTACCATTTTCAAACCCAAACATTTAAAATAATATTATTTTATTATTTTATCTGGCTTTGCAACTTCATATCGAGATGCAGGCCAAGAATTTTTAAAATTTATGAATTATGTTGACAAATGAATTCTTTTCCCTTGAATGCGTCTGGTGCATGGGCAAGGCATTTTCCCAAGCCACCATGCGGCGTGCCTCATGTTCAAGAAAAATAAATGAAATGAGTTTTATTGTAGTATTATAAAAATCATAATTATTGTGACTATTATTATTATTATTATGTTCACCACGATTATTAATATTGGATTATTATTATTGAGTTTTTATTAATAAAATTATATTAATTTTGTTAATTATATTAGGTTTATTGAGGTCGTATTTTGTTTATATATATGTTTTTGTGGTTATGATTTTTTGTAATTATATTAATATTATTCATTCGAATTTATTTACAATTATTTTTTTCTTATTATTATTATTACTATTTTTATTTTTATTTTATTTTATTTTATTTATTTAATTATTTATTATTATTATTATTATTTATTTATTTAGTTTATTTTTATGTTATTATTATTATTATTATTATTATTATTATTCTGTTACCTCCTCCAGCCCGTCGCGACCCCCCTTTCCCCTACATGTGTTTATTTTCTCCCCCCTCGACCCGAACCACTTCTCCACCTCGAGCAGAAGCCGCCTTCACACACACCCTCGACCCACTTCTCTTCTCCCCTTCCAGCAGAAGGCCTTCCTGTGCGCCTCCCTTCCTTGGGTGATAGCTCCCCTCAAGCGCGGTCGATCCTCCTCTCTCGCACAGCCAAGTACCCCCTATTCACATGACCCGACCGACCAATTGAAGGTCTGTCGTGGCTCCCTCTCCCTCCAGCGAGCGACGCTCTCTCCGATGAGCGACCTTCCTCTGGCCGAACCTTCTTTTTCCCTCTAGTAGCCCATTTTCTTCTTAGTTTGGGTTTTTCTTCTTTTCTATTTGGGGTTTGGGGTTCGAGTTTGTATGATATTATGTTTAGCATTAATTCATAATAATTTTTTGATTTTGTTGTTTGTTTTAGGTCCCTTGCATTGCGATTGACGTGAAATGGAGTTTTTGCACTGCATTTGCAATGTTTCGACCCCGAAAGTAATTGTTTCTACATATAATTATTATTTGATGAATTAAGTAGTGTGTTTGATCAATTTAGTATGTTATTTGATTAGTTTTCTTGGTGTGAATATATTTCTACTTAAGGTTTAATATGATTTCAATGTGTTTAAAAGCGCGTTTGTTTGAAATGAGTGATTTGATTTTGTGAAAACCCATTCTAAACCTTTTTTTGTGTTTTATAAACTTTTTCGTAGGTTTATTATGTCGTTCAAGGGCTGCGAATTATGTTTTATCTTGTTATTGGTGTTATTTTTCCCGTAGAAGATGTTTTTGAGTGGGCGTTTGTGTTCTATGTCTTGTGATATTTCATGGATTTGTTTTATAAAATTTATAAGTGGTTTATGAAATCTTATTAAGTGAGTGAAACACATTTGGATAATGTTTTGGTGTGTTTTTGTCTTCAATGGCCGTTTTGAGTATGTAAATGGGTTTGGGTGTAGTTTTTTAATGGGAAATGCAAAATTTGGGATGTTTGGGATGTCATGTATTTCTAAATTTATATTTTAAATGGATTAAAAAATGAAATGCATGTTTTGTAATTGCATCTGGATTTTGTGATGTTTTGAATAGACCATTGGAAATGGTTAAATTTAATATGTGATTTTCTTTTAATATTTTCAATGGGTGTTCTGAGTTATATAAGTTGTGTGTCAATGGTGAGAATCATTGATGTGTTATTTTAAAACGTTTTATAGATTGTTTAAGTGGTTAATTGCTTTATTAAATTATTTATGTAGTGTTTTGAACTCTTGATCATGGTTTGGAGTCACCGAGTCCAAGGTGACTCACCTGCATGTTCATAAGCAAGTATATATATATGTGTGTGTGGGATCCCCCATTACATGTATAGTCAGCCATGGAAGTGAATATACATGAATGGGGCCAGGTGTGCCCATGTATATATATGAAAATATATACGTAGGTGGGTGGAGACTAGTATATGCATACAAGAATATGTGTAAGGATCCCCTTGAACATGTTCCTGGCCATGCAGACGTGTGCATAGGGGATAGGTGTCATTATATGTATGTGAAAGAGCATATGCTTAGTGGGGGAGTGACTGCTTTTAGTTAGAAAGCGCCCAGTGCTAAATTGGGCATCTTGGTTCCACCATGAGGTAGGTCCCATATTCCCATGCCCTTAATTTGGATTTCACAATTGATTGCTTGTTTTAAAAGATTGTTTTACAGTTATGATATATAGACATGCTATGAAATTTGGTTTCAGTTTCTTGAAATGATTATGCATTTGTTTTGGAAATGGAAATTTATTTATAATGCTATATGTATTAAGTTAGATTTTCTTCAAAATTGATTTTCTATGTGGTTTTGAATTTGTAATGTGTATTTCCAAAGGTATTTGGCCTTTTGGCCAGTTATTTGTAAAATGCATTCCCTTTATGTAATTAAGCCCGTTTGGCATCTTAAGAAGGTTTTATGAAAATGAAAATCCTCTCTTGAGGCACGCCCCCATGGTTTTTGATGAATTAATTTTACGTTGAATGTGTTATTATGTGCATAATTTGATGCTTATTAATAGTGTGACGTGAAAGAGGGGGAATACGCTTATGGAAGGAGAACAGTGGTTAGCGGTTGAATGGGTTTTAGATAAAGAAAGTGTTAGGTACATATATGTTTTCATGATAATGATAACCCACCACCACATGAAATAGAGAATAATGGGAAACCTAGGTATCTAGGTGGGTGACTAGGAAGAGTATGATGGAAGACACGACAGATGTTCGTCTCGGTTCGTCTACCAAGATTGATGCAACAACACTAACTAAACATATAAATTACTGAGGGTCATTGTCTTTTAAGACACGTTTTCTGAGTGTAGTTGTCTTCTAAGACACGTTTTTATAAGGGTCGTGGTATCTAAGCTATGTTTCACTAAGGTACGAGGTCTCTAGGGACCCACTTGTGCTAGCTACCTATAGGGATTACCAATAGAGCTCATTTGTGACATGCTTCATGTGATGAAATTTTCATTTCAGTTGTTTCATATTTGATGTCTTATTTGTGAAAACCATATTCTAATCCAAACTTGATTCTTCCCTTTTCAAAACACTAATGATTTCTTGGATCCTATTTTGGAAATGTAGTGGAAGTGAAATGCTTTACTTGAAAAATGCAAACTTGTAACATTAATTTGAAAAGATGGAAAAACATTATTTTATTATATCTTATTTTCAAACTAGCATGACTGGATTTTTTAACTAAAGGAAAAGGAATATGATGTGGTTGTATTTTGGCATTATACTATAGATCATCTCGGTGATCACACCTACTTGACTGTTTATTTGCAGGTTTTGGTCTGGGATCGCATTTGGGAGCGATTATTGTTTACGTTATGTGGTGACCCACAGGGTCACCTGAGGTATGTCATGTTGTTTCGTTTGTTCTTTTTCCACTACCAAGTGGCTTGGTTGGGTCCCTTTATTTATTTTTTGGTTTAATTTATTATTACTTATCTTTTTTATGGTCCAAGACGTTCCCAAATCTTTTATTGTGATACCTGACACTAGTTTCCATCCCGTGTGGATCGGGAACGCCCTTCAGGCCATGTCACGCACCAGCTCGGGTGACCGGTTCACGGTTCAACCAGGTTGGTTCATGAAAAATGTTATCATAGGGTGGTTGTTATTTGGGGTTTCAATTAGCCTGGTGATTTGGGGTGTCGTGACTCGAGAGGTACGTGCAGTAAAGACATCATGAACCCTTGCCCGTTCCAAGACTCTAGTTTCCAAGGGTTGTCCGAGATTTGAATTTTCTTCTTTGGCTTGGTCTGTGTAGATGAGGGATGAAAAAGGATGTGAGAAAGTGTCACCTGGAGGTCTTTCATGGAGTAGCGACCCATGTACAACCCAAGTTCATAGTTCATGATGCTTCATGTGCTTAATTCTTACTCAGTGCGTGGTCTTCAAAGCTATGTTACCAGGTTGGCATGGCCACTAGTCCCTTATTTCTGGAAGTTTTGATGTGATTTTTGTTGGGATTTTTTTGACTGACTTGAGTGGAATTCAAAAATTAAAATGGTTCATAGAAAAAGGGGTTTTCAAAATGGAATGTGTTTTTGGAGTGGAAGAGTGGTTTTGAAATGGAAATTGGTTTCTTTTAATGGAATGTGTGGTTTCAGAGGAAAAATGGGAGGTGTTTTGGAAGATGTTTTCAGATCTCAGTAACACTTTTTAGAGTGTGAATTGGAATATGATTTGGAATTTGGAAATGTATTCTTTTAATTATAGGTGAATATTTCAAATTGGTTGGGAATTTGTGCTTTATGCTAAAAGATTTGTTTTTAAAATTAGAAGTTTCTTTAATTGACCCTTGGTATTTTTATGAGGGATCACATATATAGAGGTGCACATGTGGCACAAGGATAATTGGTGGTATGTTTGGATGAGTGCATGAGCTGGCACAATGGTATATGTATATGCGAGACTTCATGGGATACCAATTGTGGGTACTTAAGTTGTTTTTTTTTTCTGAAAGATGGTTTTCAAAAATTTAATTTAAATGTCTTCAAAGGTAAGAAATTGTTAAGTGTTCTCTTTTCATGTTTGGTATTCCTTTTCAAGGGATCTCGAATTTTGTCATATTGAATGGTGGTTGGAATAGAGATTTGAGTTTGAGCTTTAGTTTGTGATTGATGTGTGGAATTTTGTTTTACGATGAATTTTGATTCGGATTTGTGCCTCTTGTTTTTTATTATACTACCCAGAAACGACGCAGAGGTATCTAGTGAGTCTCTTCTAGTTGTTGGATCTACCCAGACTTTTAGCGGAGTGGTGGAATTTAATTCTTTTCGGTTGTTGTCCATCTTCTATGGTGATCTTGATCTATCAAATGTACTAGTCTAGCTTGGTGAAATCATTGGTGTCTTCAGGTCATTAGAAACTCCCAATGCTATGCATGTCCATGTTTGTTCGAGTTTATTTGAGGGTTCATCATTGGATTGCTATCAGAGAAAATCCCAGCAACGTAGCATGATGGGATGTCTTGGAAGGGGTTTAATACCACTTAAGTCTGATGGTTTATAACTATGGTTGAGAAAGCAAGGAATGTGGCAGAGCTTGTGAGTGTCCATCATGGCCAACGGATAGTGAAGGCTTCCATCAGTCATTTTAAGGGGTTGATTCCCTTCTCTCTAAATGTAGCGTCATCGAATCAGTTGAAGTTTATATTGTGGGGGGTCTTCATCTAGGGTTCTAGGACCGATTATCTTTGGTGTTCAGGAAGGTTACCCATCCGTTGAGGAGAGAAAACTGAAGGAACCTATCTCATACAAGTCTTCATATCAATTTCATCATCTATAATTGGGCCACCCTTATGTTTGGTTCGAGTGTGGCCATCTTGGGTCCATTAAGCCACCTTGTCATCATCCCCCGGAGGCTTGTCGTCGGTGTGGCCATTTAGGACACTTATAGAGGTTCTACTAGAGACATTGTTAAAAGGGGTCTTGACGAGAGGATGTTCGCTCCTGACTACAAGGTAGTATATGCTTCAAGACATCAGAGCTCCAACCACAGGTCTTGTAGTGAAGTTTTTCACACAGTCAACAATCATTGGGTGCAGGGAACCTTGGACTAACTCTTTTATCCAGTGCTCAAATAGGGATGATTTAAATTTCTCTATTCATTCTCCCTTGTCATTGATGGTCCTGTTTTTCTTTAAGTGGAACAAAGTTCTATTTTTCTCACTGTGGTCTTTGTTATTTGAATACCCTAATTTTATTATACGGAGGCGTGGTGATCTCGTTTTCCGGAAATTTTAGTAGTTGTGCCTCCTCATGTGTGAGAATTGAAGGTTGTATCTTTATGGATGTGAGTCATGATGCTTGTCTCTCTTGTGTTGATATCTCCTTTTGTGACTTTCTCTTGTTTTAGGATGTGATCATTTTGGAGACACATGCTTCTTGGGAAATAATAAATAGGGGTGTTGTCCGCCATTCGGTTCGGGGTCTTTCATAGAGGACCCCATGTGGTGGGAGTCTAGATTATGCAGAGTGTTCTTGGGTCGGTTTGTGCTTGGTTTCTCGTGTTGGTCTGTGCTAATTGAATTAATCTGGTCAGTTATAAAATGGTATGGAGACCCACCATGAATCTTATCATGCCTTCATCGAGGTTGGGTCTCAGTGGCAGTTTCCTCTTCAATCAAGATAGTTGTTCTAGAGTCAACACATGCTAAGAGACACAATGTTGGTTGAGCTAGTCAGGTTCTTGTGGTTGGGAGTACCTACCTCCTTTCCTGATGGATCTTCTCTTTTTAGTTTCACTTATACTTGGTCGAGTGTGACTGATGGAGTGAAAAGTCACACTGAGTTCGTCTTTTTATTGGAATCATTTAGTTTCGAACTCGAGTTTGTTTCCTCATTTGGTGTGGTGCCTTTCTTGGGGAATAATGTTTTTATGGTAGGGAGAATTATTACAACCGAACTTTTAAAAAAATATTATTTTATTATTATATAAGACTTTGAAACTTTCTATCGTGTTGCGGGCCAAGCCTATTAGAAATGTTTGCATTTTTTTGATGAATGAAATCTTTTCCCTTGACAGCGTTCAGTGCATGGGTATGGAATTTTCACGGGTCACCGTACGACCTGCCTCATGCTCAAGAAAAATAAATAAATTGATTTTTAATGATGTATTTTAAAAAACATAATTATGGTAATTATTATTATTATTATGTTCACCATGTTTATTAATATAGAGTTATTATTATTAAGTTATTATTATTAACATTCTATTAATTTTGTTAAGTATTTTAGGCTTATTAGTATCATATTAAGTTTCTATATATATATATATATTTTTTATGATTATTAGTAATAATATTAATATTGTTCTTTCTAATTTATTTAAAATTATTTTTATATTATTATTATTATTACTTTTTTTATTTTTATTTAATATTGTTTTATTTATTTATTTACTAGTATTATTATTATTATTATTATTATTATTATTTACCCCTCCATCCCATCATGACCCCCCTTTCCCCAACCTATGAATTTTTTTCTCCACCCTCAACCTGCTCCTCTAATCCCCCTCATGTCGAAGCCGCCAGTGCACACACCCTCTACCCACTCCTCTTCCCCCCTCCAGCCGAAGGCCCTCTGGCATGCCTCCCTTCCTCTTGTAATAGCTCCCATCATTCACGGTCGAGCCTCCTCCCTCACACGGTCAAGCCCCCCTGTTCACATGACCCAACTGATTGGGAGAATCTCTGGCACGCCTCCCTCTCCCTCCAACGAGCGGCCTTCTTCCGATCAAACCCTCTTATTCCCTCTGGTATACCCGTTTTCCTATTAGTTAGGGTTTTGGTTCTTTTTTAATTTGAGGTTTAGGTATCAAGCGGGTATGATATTAGTTTTAGCATTAATTCTTGATAATTTTTTGATTCTGTTATTTGTTTTTGGTCCCCTGAAGTGAGATTGACATATGGCAGAGTTTGCGCACTATGTTTGTGTTGTTTCGACACTGAAAGTAAGTGTTTCTGCATATAATTATTATTTGATTAATTAATTTTTGTGTTTTATCAATTTAGTGTGTTGTTTGACTTGTTGTCTTGGTGAGAAAATAGTTTTACTTACGGTTTAATATGATTTCGATGTGTTTAAAATAATGTTTATTTGATATGAGTGTTTTGATTTTGTGAAAACCCATTTTGGGCCATTTGATGTGTTTTATAAACTTTTTTTTGGTTTATTATGTTGTTCAACAACTGCAAATTCTTTTTTATCTTGTTATTGGTGTGTGTTTTCCAGAAGAAGTTGTTTTTAGGTGGTCGTTTGTGTTCAAAGTCTTGTGATACTGCTTCGAGTTGTTTTATAAAATTATTAAGTGGAATATTAAATCTTACAAACATTGTGAAACACGTTAGGATATTGTTTTGGTGCACATTTTTCTTCAATGGTGGGTTTGAGTATGTAAATGGGTTGGGGAATAGATTTTTTAAAATGGAAATGCATAATTTGGCATGTTTGGGTTGCCGTGTATTTCTAAATGTAAACTGTAAATGGTTTAAACAATGAAATGCATGTTTTGGAATTCCTTTTTGTTTGTGTGATGCTTTGAAGAGGCCATTGGAAATTGTTAAATTGATTATTTTCTTTTCTTTTAATATTTTCAATGGGTGTTATGAGTTATGTAAGTCATGTGTCATTGGTTCATATCATTGATGTGTTATTTTGAAACGTTTTATAGAGTGTTTAAGTGTTTAATTGCTTTATTAAATTATTTTTATAGTGTGTTGAACTCTTCTTCGTGGTTTGGAGTCGTCGGGTCCAAGGAGACTCACCTGCGTGTGCATAGGTATGAATATATATATATATATATATGGTTTCCCCCGTTACATGTATAGCCATCCATGGAAGTGAATATATATGTATAGGGCTAGGTGTTCCCATGTATATATATGAAAATTCATATGTAGGTGAGTGGAGACTAGTACATCTATATAAGAATATGTGTAATGATACCCTTGAAATTTTCATGGCCATGTGGACGTGAGCATAGGGTCTTGGTGTCCTTATATGTATGTAAAAGTGCATATGCTTCTTGTGGCAGTAGTAGCTATTAGTTAGAAAGTGGTAAGGGCTGAAGTGGATGGCTTGGTTCCACCCGGAGGTAGGTCCCCTCTGCCTATGCCTTTAATTTGAATTTCATAATTTCTTTCTTGTTTTAAAAGTATGTTTTACATTTATTATATATAGACATGCTATGAAATTTGGTTGTGGTTTCTTGAAAAGATTATGCATTTGTTTTGGGAATTGAAATGTATTTCTAATGCTATCGATATTATGTGATATTTTATTGAAAATTGATTTTCTATGTGGGTTTGAATTGGTATTGTGTATTTCCAATAGTATTTGGTGTTTTGGAAAGTTATTTGTAAAAAGTGTTCTCATTATGTAATTAATCCTATTTGGGATATGAAGAATGTTTTATAAAGAAGAAAATCCTCTCTTGAGGCACACCCCCTTGGTTTTAGAGGAATGATTTTTATGTTGAATATATTATTATGTGCCTAATTTGATGCTTATGCATTGTGTGATGTAAAAGAGGGAGAATTAACATAAGGAGGGAGAATGGTGGTGAGAGGTTGAATGGGTTTTAGAAAAGGAATGTGTTAGGTACATATATGATTCCCGGATAAAGGCAACTCACAACCACTTGAAATAGAACACAATGGGAAGCCTATGTATCTAGGTGGTGACTAGGACTAGTAATCTATATGACACCTCAATGGTTCGTCCTAGTTCATCTAGTAGGATTGATGCAACAACACTATATAAACATATGAATTACTTAGTGTCGTGGTCTTCTAAGCAACATTTTCTGAGGGTCGTGGTCTTTCGAGCCATCTTTTTCAGAGATTCGTTGTTTCTAGGCCACATTTCACCGAGATATAAGGTCTCTAAGGACCCACATGTGCTAGATACCAATAGGTATTACCCTTGGTACTCATTTTTGACATGCTACATGTGATGAAATCTTCATTTCAGTTGTTTCATACTTGATGTATTATTTGTGAAAACCATATTCTAATCAAATCTAGTTTCTTTTTTTTTTTGAAACTCTAATGCATGCTTGGAAACTATTTTGAAAATGTAGTGGAAGTGATATTGTTTACTTGAAAATGAATACTCATTACTTGAATTTTAAAAGAAGGAATATCATTATTTTATTATATCTTATTTTCAAATAGGCATGATTGGATCTCTTACTAAAGGCAATGGAATACAGTGTTGTGGTATTTTGGCATTCCTAATGAGAATCTCGGTCTTCACGCCTTCATTACTTTTTAGATGTAGGTTTTGGTATTGGATCACATCTGGTAGTGACAGTCGTTTAGATTCTATAGCGACACACAGGGTCACCTGAGGTATGTAACATTGTTTCGTTTATTCTTTTTCTGCTACCAAGTTCCTCCGTTTGTTCCCTTTATATATCTTCTTGTTCAGTTTATGATTACATATCTTTTTTTTAAAGACCCGTAAATTCCAAGGAAATTTTTTTTTCTTAATTTTCTTTGGAATTTTACAAGAACGTAGTTTCTGACGGCGCTTGATTCCGAGGCCCGGTGTGCCCGGAATCAATTTCTGAAGTTTGGCTCGGGTACGTTCACTGAACGGACGAGCGAGTTTTTCTAACTTTTGAACCAGTTCTCGGAATCGAATTCTGAGGGCACCGATGGAATCGCAGCGCCGATATTTTCTTAGAAACGCCTCTTCCGGAGTTGCGTTTGCTCGGGTGTGGTTTTTAATTTTCGGGCTTAAAGTTAAGAAATAAAATAATTTTACGACAACTTTAATTTATTTCACTTAAGCCACTTGGAAGCCACTTGAAGCCACTTAAAAGCGGCTTAAACTGAGTTGAACCGGATAGGGTACTATCCAGAAATATCTTACCCTCTTGGTAGGATATTTGTGAGGTGGTGCCCGCACGAGCCCCGCTGTTTCTTTCCACTAAGTAACGCACCCGTGAAAACCCGTCTTTATGAAAGTCAACTGACGCGTTTTCTTAAATTCTTAACAGACCATTTAATTGGGTGGTTTATTTCGTAAATTAAATGATCTGTTTCTTTCGTTGAATTAATTCTACGAATTAGTGGTTCGTTTCTTATCTTTTGAAATTCAAATGTTTAGTTGTGTAAATAAAATAAGGATTAAGCTTATTTTATTTTGGGTTGAAACTTGTGGCATGGAGAGGATTTGGAGGAAAGCGTTCTTCTTCGGCGAAGAACGCGAAGAACGCGAAGAACGGGAAGAACGCCAAACCTGCAGAGATCGACGACACGAAGCCTTGTACCACGACGCCAACGGATCTCCCTTCGCGATGCTTCTTCCGCGACGATCCAACCCCGCGACAGCCTTCGATCGACAACAACAAAGGTAGGGGGTTGCGCTTCTTTTTATTTTCTTTTTGGATTTCAACAACAACATGGATTTAATTATTATTAATTAAATCCGTATGTTCTTGGTCCTCGGAGATCGTCGACGCGACGCCCTTCCGTGGTGTGACGATCACATCCTTCCGCGACGGTCAATTCTGCGACGACCTCGCATCCGACAGCGACGGCGAGGTAGGAATTTATTTTGGGAATTACCCCCCTTTTTCTTTTTATATTCCCGTAATTGTTTCTTTAAAAAGTTAAACAACTGGATTTTGAACAATTTTAAAATTAATAAAATTTTTGTTTCCGTTCAAATAAGGAACCCGTTTTTATGAAACAAATTTATTTCATTAAAAATTGTTTCGGATATGCGTTCATGTGTTGAACTTTAATTTCTCCCGTTGTTTATATCTAACGCGGAGGGTGCGGGCCAAACGAACACGGCCCGACAACCCTCCGCCGTTCTTCGTTCTTGTGAGGATTTGACGGGCAACGACGGAACGTGCCGCAACGGATGTTTGATGATCCCGCAGTAAAGAACGGAACCCGGGAGGAACAACGGTGTAGACGGGAAGGAAAACGGGCCACCGGAGTGACTCCGGCGGCCCGCGGAAACCGGTAGCGGCGCGGCGGCGCCGGCGGCCGGAGGCGGCGGCACCCCGCGGGTGTCCAGCGTGACACCCCGCGGGTGCCGCGGGGTTGTCAGGCGGCACCCCGCGGGTGCCGCGGGGTTGTCACGCGGCACCCCGTGGGTGCCACGGGGTTGTCAGGCGGCACCCCGCGGGTGTCCAGCGCGGCACCCCGCGGGTGCCGCGGGTGTCCAGCGCGGCACCCCGCGGGTGCCACGGGTGTCCAGGGTGTCGCCCCGCGGGTGCCGCGGGGTTGTCACGCGGCACCCCGCGGGTGTCCTGGGCGGCACCCCGCGGGTGTCGCGGGGTTGTCACGCGGCACGTCCGGCTGTCTGGCCGACACCCCGCGGGTGCCGCGGTTGTGTCACGCGTGGCGGCGGCTTACCCCCGCGTCGACCGCTCGGCCGAGCCGAGCCGGCCGGCCCTGGCCGGGCCGGGCCGGGCCGGGCCAACCGGGTCGGACCCGACCCGGTTCGGGCCAACCATGGGGGGTCGGCCCGAGTCGGCCCGGGCCCGGACCCCCCGTCTTCGGACGACTTTCGTTCAAACGCCCGTAACATGAGCTACGGGCCTCCAAACGACTCGCCGTCAGTGGCAACGCAATACTTGGAGCGAGTCGGACGTTTCGGTTTATCGCACTCAATGTTTCGGAATACTTTGGGTTCGGCTGGGTTGGTTCGTACACGAAACCAACCGGGCCCTCGGAGCGGAAACGCTCATATCTTGAGCTACGGACGTCTGATTGACGTACCGTCAGCTTTGTTAGTTTCCTCTTAGTGAGACGGATCTTTTGGCTCACTCCGCCCGGGGTTTGGGCGCATGTGGAGTACGGTCGGGTTGGTTTTGCCTTAAAAACCAACCGGGCCCCTGGGACGAAAAAGCCAATAACTCTCAGACCGGGCGTTCGATTGACGCGCCATTTGTTGTGTTGAGTTCCTGTTGAAGATACGGAACTTTTGGCATCCTTCTCCCGAGTTTTAGATACAGTTGGTAGTGGCCGGGTTGGATCGCACCCGAAATCCAACCAGGCCCCTAGAACGGAAAAGCTGATAACTTTCAGACAGGACGTCCGTTTGACGAACCGTCAGCGGCGTTGACGATCACGTTGAGAAACGGTCCCTATGAGTATACCCTATGAGATCTCGGGGTACAGTTGAGATACTGCTGGGTTTGGTTCGCTCACGAAATCAACCGGGCCCCTAGGACGAAAAGGCTAATAACTCACAGACCGGGCGTCCAATCGACGCGTCGTCTGTTGCGTTGAGACCCCTGTGACGAGGTGGTGCTTTGAGATACTTCTTCGTGGGACCTTGAGATACTTCTTCGTGGGACCTTGAGATACTTGGAGTATCGACTTGCAGCTCGTGGAGCGGACCCTCCCAGAGACGAGCGTGCAGAGTACGGAGACCGTGTAGCCGACTGAGACCTGACGACTGCTTGACCGACTCGACTTGGAGTGAGTCGACTAGCCCAGTGGACGGAGCACTACTTTGTTTGGGTTCAGACCCATGGTGGACGGAGCACTACCTGTGTGATAGTGCAGACCCGCGGTACTCGTCCGGAGAGTTCCTCTGCAGGCTACTAGGGGGTGTGCACTACTGTGTTTGAGTGACATACCTTGGCGGGAAGCACTACTGTGTTTGGGTGGCTGGCCCACGGTACTCGACAGGAGGAGTACCTCAGCAGTCTTAGGTTAGTGAGCAGTACCTCAGAGTCGTGACAGGACCACTGTACACTCTAGAAATGGAGATCTTCAGCAGTTACAGTTTCGATAATGAAAATCCTGGTTTGAGCTGAGACTTTTGACCTTTGTGTTTCCTCATGATTGAGATGGGTTACTTGATAACTTAGGTATATGTATGGGCATATACCTAAGTAGAGGTTATCTGTTGAGATCTTCTTTGTGGTTATCCTTGTTGGATTTAGTGAGACCTTGAGGGTCTCGGGGTCCCTACTGAGTATCGTTATACTCACCCCTGCACGGGCTATGCCCGCACCTCATTGTGTTGGTTGTAGACCACAGGCAGTGCTGACGGAGGCCGAGTGTTCGAGGACTGGACGGTACCCAGAGGTGGACTACACGACAAGTCAGTGTCCGGAGGTGGACTTCACGGCGAGACGACACTCGGAGGAGGTTGACGGACGAGAGCACTGTGGAGGCTATCTGTACCTACCCTTCAGGTAGGATTCGTGGTGGAAGATCCAGGAGATGTGCCATCTGTACCTACCCTTCAGGTAGGATCCGAGGAGGATGACCCAGGAGCCGCTTCCGTCCCTCCAGCTGTTGTCTTTTTCTGTTGTAGTTTGTTCAGTTGTAGTTGTACTTTCTTTTGGGTTTGTATTCTGGCCCATTTACTTTTCAGCACTTCTTTTTTTTACTTAGTGTTTTACTTCCGCTTGTACTATGTGGTGTTTTGTTACTTTTATAAAGGCAATGCCACGGGGTTGTCAGGCGGCACCCCGCGGGTGTCCAGCGCGGCACCCCGCGGGTGCCACGGGTGTCCAGGGCGACACCCCGCGGGTGTCGCGGGGTTGTCACGCGGCACCCCGCGGGTGTCCTGGGCGGCACCCCGCGGGTGTCGCGGGGTTGTCACGCGGCACGTCCGGCTGTCTGGCCGACACCCCGCGGGTGCCGCGGTTGTGTCACGCGTGGCGGCGGCTTTCCCCCGCGTCGACCGCTCGGCCGAGCCGAGCCGGCCGGCCCTGGCCGGGCCGGGCCGGGCCGGGCCAACCGGGTCGGACCCGACCCGGTTCGGGCCAACCATGGGGGGTCGGCCCGAGTCGGCCCGGGCCCGGACCCCCCGTCTTCGGACGACTTTCGTTCAAACGCCCGTAACTTGAGCTACGGGCCTCCAAACGACTCGCTGTCAGTGGCAACGCAATCCTTGGAGCGAGTCGGACGTTTCGGTTTATCGCACTCAAAGTTTCGGAATACTTTGGGTTCGGCTGGGTTGGTTCGTACACGAAACCAACTGGGCCCTCGGAGCGGAAACGCTCATATCTTGAGCTACGGACGTCCGATTGACGTACCGTCAGCTTTGTTAGTTTCCTCTTAGTGAGACGGATCTTTTGGCTCACTCCACCCGGGGTTTGGGCACATGTGGAGTACGGTCGGGTTGGTTTTGCCTTAAAAACCAACCGGGCCCCTGGGACGAAAAAGCCAATAACTCTCAGACCGGGCGTCCGATTGACGCGCCATCTGTTGCGTTGAGTTCCTGTTGAAGATACGGAACTTTTGGCATCCTTCTCCCGAGTTTTGGATACAGTTGGTAGTGGCCGGGTTGGATCGCACCCGAAATCCAACCAGGCCCCTAGAACGGAAAAGCTGATAACTTTCAGACAGGACGTCCGTTTGACGAACCGTCAGCGGCGTTGACGATCACGTTGAGAAACGGTCCCTATGAGTATACCCTATGAGGGCTCGGGGTACAGTTGAGATACTGCTGGGTTTGGTTCGCTCACGAAATCAACCGGGCCCCTAGGACGAAAAGGCTAATAACTCACAGACCGGGCGTCCAATCGACGCGTCGTCTGTTGCGTTGAGACCCCTGTGACGAGGTGGTCCTTTGAGATACTTCTTCGTGGGACCTTGAGATACTTCTTCGTGGGACCTTGAGATACTTGGAGTATCGACTTGTAGCTCGTGGAGCGGACCCTCCCAGAGACGAGCGTGCAGAGTACGGAGACCGTGTAGCTGACTGAGACCTGACGACTGCTTGACCGACTCGACTTGGAGTGAGTCGACTAGCCCAGTGGACGGAGCACTACTTTGTTTGGGTGCAGACCCATGGTGGACGGAGCACTACCTTTGTGATAGTGCAGACCCGCGGTACTCGTCCGGAGAGTACCTCTGCAGGCTACTAGGGGGTGTGCACTACTGTGTTTGAGTGACATACCTTGGCGGGAAGCACTACTGTGTTTGGGTGGCTGGCCCACGGTACTCGACAGGAGGAGTACCTCAGCAGTCTTAGGTTAGTGAGCAGTACCTCAGAGTCGTGACAGGACCACTGTACACTCTAGAAACAGAGCTCTTCAGCAGTTACGGTTTCGATAATGAAAATCCTGGTTTGAGCTGAGACTTTTGACCTTTGTGTTTCCTCATGATTGAGATGGGTTACTTGATAACTTAGGTATATGTATGGGCATATACCTAAGTAGAGGTTATCTGTTGAGATCTTCTTTGTGGTTATCCTTGTTGGATTTAGTGAGACCTTGAGGGTCTCGGGGTCCGTACTGAGTATCGTTATACTCACCCCTGCACGGGCTATGCCCGCACCTCATTGTGTTGGTTGCAGACCACAGGCAGTGCTGACGGAGGCCGAGTGTTCGAGGACTGGACGGTACCCAGAGGTGGACTACACGACAAGTCAGTGTCCGGAGGTGGACTTCACGGCGAGACGACACTCGGAGGAGGTTGACGGACGAGAGCACTGTGGAGGCTATCTGTACCTACCCTTCAGGTAGGATTCGTGGTGGAAGATCCAGGAGATGCGCCATCTGTACCTACCCTTTAGGTAGGATCCGAGGAGGATGACCCAGGAGCCGCTTCCGTCCCTTCAGCTGTTGTCTTTTTCTGTTGTAGTTTGTTCAGTTGTAGTTGTACTTTCTTTTGGGTTTGTATTCTGGCCCATTTACTTTTCAGCACTTCTTTTTTTTACTTAGTGTTTTACTTCCGCTTGTACTATGTGGTGTTTTGTTACTTTTATAAAGGCAATGCCTTCCCAGTTATTAGAATTTACGCCTTTGGTGCTATTCGCCAGCCCCTGGCCTATGGAAGGCGGGCTTGGGGTAGTCACGGCACGGGCCCCGAGGACGGGTCGTGACAAATTGGTATCAGAGGTGGTCGGTTCTACCGCAGACTCTGATCTTTCTTTCTGTGAAGCAATAGTGTTAAGGGTACCGAGTGTGGTTTTCAGTTCAAGGAGTCCGGTGTTGGTGCAGGCGGCCGACGTATCCATACACCAGGACCCTGAAAACTGATTTCCGACTTTGTGCATGAAAACACTAATTGCGTGTGTGTTTCCAGAAGTTTTTAAATGTCAGCTCAAACCAGGTCAGCTCACCAGGTATAATCGTTTGACTGTGTTACGTTGTTTCTTTCATGATGCCTTTTCACGAACGACCAGCTAGATCCCAGAGGGATGTGCGTACTGACATCCTGTCGAGCGACGAGGGTTCGGTACAGGGCCCTCTTGAAGTTGAGGCAGCAACAGAGGCACCAGCGATACTACCATACGTTGGGCCACCGATGCCACCAGCCCCAGCAGTAGGCAATGCACGCCACTTGAGTGCGCTGCACGAGTTCCAGCGCCAGAGGCCACCCAGGATCCAGGGAGAGACGGACCCGCAGGCGGCTGAGGATTGGCTGAAGGCTATGGTGGGAGTCTTCCGGCTAGTGGGGACGCCGACAGACTTCATGGTGATATTTGCTGCCAGCCTCCTTCAGGCAGTAGCAGGAAGGTGGTGGAGCCACTTGTTTCAGTTTTGCGACGGGATGACCTTCGCATAGGAAGACTTCGAGACCTTCTTCAAGGTGGATTTTGTGCCAGTAGCTCTACACCCCGAGCGTGTACAGGAGCTTCTACCTTTTCCACGTGTTTTTTGATTAGTAGCTGAGTCATCTGTGGGCAGTAGACAGATGATGCAGAGGTCTAGGAGGACCAGACTAGCAGTTGGACGATCTCGAGTTTTAGGACCGGTGGTGCGGGGCATCCGAGGTGGGGTCCGAGCCATGCGTGCCAGAAATGGACAATGTTACTCCTGCGGCGGAAAGTGTCACCTGGCATGAGACTGTCTGACTCCTCGTACGATTGATCAGCGGGTGTTGGAGGAGCCACCGAGACAGAAGCAGCGGCGAGTGCTTGAGCAACAGCCAAGCAGTGGACAAGGTAGTAGAGCTCTGAGAGCAGGTGGATAGGAGAGGAACTAGTGGATACGTCCCTTGTACTTCTAGTTCCATTTTTCTATTGTATTCGTGTCTTGTACTATGAGCTGCAATAATAAAAAGACACTTATCTTTGATTTATTTACTGTCCTTTTTTTTGGTTGATACTAAGTGAACCTGGTTAAGACTGTTAACTTGACCCTCACTTTCGAAATTCCTACTGGAGGAGACCCAGTGACCTCACACTGATGCCGACAGTGTGACTCGACCCTTGGAGGCGAGAGTGATAGATGGATCTATTAGTAGTTGCGTCGAGGCCTTACGACATCATCCATGGCATGAATGCATCATTTATGTCAGGATTGACTGTATTAGGCAACGAATGTGGTTCATCCAGGGGATGAGACCAGATTTCTCTTATCGGCAAAGAAGAAATCATAGAAGCTCTTGTGAGACTAAAGGATGTGCAGTTCATCCAGGGGCGGATGAAGACTGCACAGTGCTGTAAGAAACAAGGAACCAGTGCCAGTCTTAGAGACTTGGGCATATAAATGTTTCAAGAAGAGTTAGCTTTAAATAGAGATGAGTCTGCGAAGCGGCAGACGTGGAGGCAAAGCTAGGAAAGCAGCATGAGGTGGTGTACATCTTAACATGCTACAACCCCCCGCCTTAGTTATTCCCGCCTAGCTCAGGGAGCTGGAGGGCGGAGGAAGAGTGCGGCTGCATGCGGTCAAGGAGTGTGACCCAATGGCTCTAGAAATGATTCAAGGGACAGTCTATGTCCACTACTAGCTGCTGTAGTAACAGACGTCGATATGAATCATTCCTCGCTTCCACAAATCTTGTTCCAGACCTAGAGTTTCCGGTAAGCCGTGGACTTGACCCTCACGTCTGGAGATACCTTGGGAGGAGACTCGATAATCACACTTACGTCGACGGTGTGGTCAGACCCTCGAGGCGAGAGTTCTGGTTGGAATCTCTTGGTGGCAGCGTCGAGTCCTTACGACGTTAGTTTGAGTATGGAATGGGCAATAACTGTTCATACTCAAATTGATGGTTTTAGGAAAACGTTGGGATGGGTTTTCCTTGGTCGGCGGAAAAGGAAACCCCAGGAAGTGCAGGGTAACTCTTGCACAGGAGGGTGCGACTGATCACTCATGAGTCGGTCAACCTTACCCTCATAGCAGCAGTCGTTTTGAGTTTCAGTTCTAACAGAAATGGATACCTCTGGAGTTCGAGGATGACGACCACGTCTTCTTATGGGTCTCACCTCGACGAGGTTTACGGAGTTGTGGCCTGGGAGGAAAGTTATCTCCGAGGTTCAACGGACCTTTCTAGGTCCTCAGCTGGGTAGGCGACGTGGTTTACCGCTTGACCCATCCACTTCAGTTACACTAGGTGCACGACGTTTTCCACGTATCCCAACTGAGGAGATACATGCTCGACCCCTTCGCATATCATCGACCATGAGGAGCTAGACGGTGGCGATGAGTGTCTTATACGGAGGTTCCTGTGGGGATCGAGGATCAACAGGAGCAAATCCTAGGAGGATGGTCGATTCCTCTTGTGCACATTCTTTGGCAGCGCTGGAACCTCCAGGTGAGCACATGGGAGCGGAAGGCTCAGATGCGTGCTAAGTACCACTTTGTTTCCCTAAGTTTGTGGTGAAGCTTTACGGGGACGTAAAGCCCTATTGTGGGAGTAATGTAAAGACCCGTAAATTCCAAGGAAATTTTTTTTTCTTAATTTTCTTTGGAATTTTACAAGAACGTAGTTTCTGACGGCGCCTGATTCCGAGGCCCGGTGTGCCCGGAATCAATTTCCGAAGTTTGGCTCGGGTACGTTCAGTGAACGGAAGAGCGAGTTTTTCTTACTTTTGAACCGGTGCTCGGAATCGAATTCTGAGGGCACCGATGGAATCGCAGCACCGATATTTGCTTAGAAACGCCTCTTCCGGAGTTGTGTTTGCTCGGGTGTGGTTTTTAATTTTCGGGCTTAAAGTTAAGAAATAAAATAATTTTACGACAACTTTATTTTATTTCACTTATGCCACTTGGAATCCACTTGAAGCCACTTAAAAGCGGCTTAAACTGAGTTGAACCAGATAGGGTACTATCCAGAAATATCTTACCCTCTTGGTGGGATATTTGTGAGGTGGTGCCCGCACGAGCCCCGCTGTTTCTTTCCGCTAAGTAACGCACCCGTGAAAACCCGTCTTTATGAAAGTCAACTGACGTGTTTTCTTAAATTCTTAAGAGACCATTTAATTGGGCGGTTTATTTCGTAAATTAAATGAGCTGTTTCTTTCGTTGAATTAATTCTACGAATTAGTGGTTCGTTTCTTATCTTTTGAAATTCAAATGATTAGTTATGTAAATAAAATAAGGCTTAAGCTTATTTTATTTTGGGTTGAAACTTGTGGCGTGGAGAGGATTTGGAGGAAAGCGTTCTTCTTCGGCGAAGAACGCGAATAACGCGAAGAACGCCAAACCTTCGGAGATCGACAACGCGAATCCTTGTACCGCGACGCCAACGGATCTCCCTTCGCGACGCTTCTTCCGCGACGATCCAACCCCGCGACAGCCTTCGATCGACAACAACCAAGGTAGGGGGTTGCGCTTCTTTTTATTTTCTTTTTGGATTTCAACAACATGGATTTAATTATTATTAATTAAATCCGTATGTTCTTGGTCCTCGGAGATCGTCGACGTGATGCCCTTCCGCGGTGTGACGATCACCTCCTTCCGCGACGGTCAATTCCGCGACGACCTCGCATCCGACAGCGACAGCGAGGTAGGGATTTATTTTGGGAATTACCCCCCTTTTTCTTTTTATATTCCCGTAATTGTTTCTTTAAAAAGTTAAAGAACTGGATTTGTGAACAATTTTAAAATTATTAAAATTGTTGTTTCCGTTCAAATAAGGAACCTGTTTTTATGAAACAATTTTATTTCATTAAAAATTGTTTCAGATATGCATTCATGTGTTGAACTTTAATTTCTCCCGTTGTTTATATCTAACGCGGAGGGTGTGGGCCAAACGAACACGGCCCGACAACCCTCCGTCGTTCTTCGTTCTTGTGTGGATTTGACGGGCAACGACGGAACGTGCCGCAACGGATGTTTGATGATCCCGCAGTAAAGAACGGAACCCGGGAGGAACAACGGCGCAGACGGGAAGGAAAACGGGCCACAGGAGCGACTCTGGTGGCCCGCGGAAGCCGGCGGCGCCGGCGGCCGGAGGCGGCGGCACCCCGCGGGTGTCCAGCGCGACACCCCGCAGGTGCCGCGGGGTTGTCAGGCGGCACCCCGCGGGTGCCGCGGGGTTGTCAGGCGGCACCCCGTGGGTGTCCAGCGCGGCACCCCGCGGGTGCCGCGGGTGTCCAGCGCGCCACCCCGCGGGTGCCGCGGGTGTCCAGCACGACACCCCGCGGGTGCCACGAGGTTGTCAGGAGGGACCCCGCGGGTGTCCAGCGCGGCACCCCGCGGGTGCCGCGGTGTTGTCACGCGGCACCCCGCGGGTGTCCAGGGCGACACCCCGCGGGTGTCGCGGGGTTGTCACGCAGCACGTCCGGCTGTCTGGCCGACACCCTGTGGGTGCCGCGGGGGTGTCACGTGTGGCGGCGGCTTTCCCCCGCGTCGGCCGCTCGGCTGAGCCGAGCCGGACCGGCCCTGGCCGGGCCGGGTCGGCCCGGGTCGGCCCGGGCCCGGACCCCCCCGTCTTCGGACGAATTTCGTTCAAACGCCCGTAACTTGAGCTACGGGCCTCTAAACGACTCGCCGTCAGTGGCAACACAATCGTTGGAGCGAGTCGGACGTTTCGGTTTATCGCACTCAAAGTTTCAGAATACTTTGGGTTCGGCCGGGTTGGTTCGTACCCGAAACCAACCGGGCCCTCGGAGCGGAAACGCTCATATCTTGAGCTACGGACGTCCGATTGACGTACCGTCAGCTTTGTTAGTTTCCTCTTAGTGAGACGGATCTTTTGGCTCACTCTGCCCGAGGTTTGGGCGCATGTGGAGTACGGTCGGGTTGGTTTTTCCTTAAAAACCAACCGGGCCCCTAGGACGAAAAAGGCAATAACTCTCAGACCGGGCGTCCGATTGACGCGCCGTCTGTTGCGTTGAGTTCCTGTTGACGATACGGAACTTTTGGCATCCTTCGCCCGAGTTTTGGATGCAGTTGGTAGTGGCCGGGTTGAATCGCACCCGAAATCCAACCGGGCCCCTGGAACGGAAAAGCTGATAACTTTCAGACAGGACGTCCATTTGACGAACCGTCAGCGGCGTTGACGATCACATTGAGAAACGGTCCCTATGAGTATACCCTATGAGAGCTCGGGGTACAGTTGAGATACGGCTGGGTTTGGTTCGATCACGAAACCAACCGGGCCCCTAGGACGAAAAGGCTAATAACTCACAGACCGGGCATCCGATCGACGCGTCGTCTGTTGCGTTGAGACCCCTGTGACGAGGTGGTCATTTGAGATACTTCTTCGTGGGACCTTGAGATACTTCTTAGTGGGACCTTGAGGTACTTGGAGTATCGACTTGCAGCTCGTGGAGCGGACCCTCCCAGAGACGAGCGTGCGGAGTACGGAGACCGTGTAGCCGACTGAGACCTGACGACTGCTTGACCGACTCGACTTGGAGTGAGTCGACTAGCCCAGTGGACGGAGCACTACTTTGTTTGGGTGCAGACCCATGGCGGACGGAGCACTACCTGTGTGATAGTGCAGACCCACGGTACTCGTCCAGAGAGTACCTCTGCAGGATACTAGGGGGTGTGCACTACTGTGTTTGAGTGACATACCTCGGCGGGAAGCACTACTGTGTTTGGGTGGGTGGCCCGCGGTACTCGAAAGGAGGAGTACCTCAGCAGTATTAGGTTAGTGAGCAGTACCTCGGAGTCGTGACAGGACCACTGTAAACTCTAGAGACGGAGCTCTTCAGCAGTTACGGTTTCGATAATGAAAATCCTGGTTTGAGCTGAGACTTTTGACCTTTGTGTTTCCTCATGATTGAGATGGGTTACTTGATAACTTAGGTATATGTATGGGAATATACCTAAGTAGAGGTTATCTGTTGAGATCTTCTTTGTGGTTATCCTTGTTGGATTTAGTGAGACCTTGAGGGTCTCGGGGTCCCTACTGAGTATCATTATACTCACCCCTGCACGGGCTATGCCCGCACCTCGTTGTGTTGGTTGCAGACGACAGGCAGTGCTGACGGAGGCCAAGTGTTCGAGGACTGGACGGTACCCGGAGGTGGACTACACGACAAGTCAGTGTCCGGAGGTGGACTTCACGGCGAGATGACACTCGGAGGATGTTGACGGATGAGAGCACTGTGGAGTCTATCTGTACCTACCCTTCAGGTAGGATTTGTGGTGGACGATCCAGGAGCTGCGCCATCTGTACCTACCCTTCAGGTAGGATCCGAGGAGGATGACCCACGAGCCGCTTCCGTCTCTCCAGCTGTTGTCTTTTTCTGTTGTACATTGTTCAGTTGTAGTTGTACTTTCTTTTGGGTTTGTATTCTGGCCCATTTACTTTTCAGCACTTCTTTTTGTACTTAGTGTTTTACTTCCGCTTGTACTATGTGGTGTTTTGTTACTTTTATAAAGGAAATGCCTTCCCAGTTATCGGAATTTACGCCTTGGTGCTAGTCGCCAGCCCCTGGCCTATGGAAGGCGGGCTTGGGGTAGTCACAGCACGGGCCCCGAGGACAGGTCGTGACATTTTTTATGGGAAAAAACATTCCCAATTGGTTTTTTTGATACCCGAGACAAGTTGCTAGCCCTTGGGGATCAGGAACGCCCTTCTGGCCATGTTGCGGACTGCCTCGGGTGACCATTTTAGGGTTCACATGGGTTGGTTCGTGACATCCATACCTTTCCATAATTGGGAAATGATATCATCGCGTGTGCGTACGTACAACCTCTCGTCTCCACGATGTGATGCCATTTATTCTACACTATCATCATTAAAGCACAATAATATAAATTTTTATAACGAATTAATATAATGTATATTATATAAATACCTTTCCGTAAATGATATAACTATATTAAAGAATAACAAATATGACTTATATGAAAAAACATGACATAGAAGAATAAAGAGATAATACCCTAAAGATTATTAATAATGAAATTTTATTAACAAACAGGTGATAATATGATCATATTTAGTTTAATAAATATAAATATGGTTCTTCAATAAGTTAATGAAATTATTTAAACAATTATACAATATTATCAGATACGTACTAATGGAATTAGACATAAGGTAAGGGATTATTTTTTGTCTCACCTTTATTTATGTGAGATACATGCCATATACACTACAGAAGTCTTCTACATGGTGTATATATTTCCCATGAATATATTTTTTGAGTCATATCATGAAGAATATTTTATTTTGATAATTTTATTTCTTTCATGGTGAATATGGTTCTATTTATTATAAATTAAGGAGTATTTATTTCACAATCTCTTCAATATTTTGAATTGTTTCATTTTTTCTCTCTGATAAAGAATATTTGTAATCAATGTCCATTTTTTCAAAATATGTTTTCATAAAATGTTTTACTATTATACTATTGATATTTAAAGTCTTTTTTTACCTTTTAGTACATGTTTTGAACACAATATTTCTTCCATTTTAAAAATGGGTAACATTTTGACTTTTCAAGAAAATTTAAAAGAAGAATGTTTTTTAAATTATACAGAATGATATAAAATTTACACTTTATTAATATATTATTTACATGAAGCATCCCTCATAATATTACAAGGTTATTCTCAGCGAAATTCATTTATTTTAAAATTGAGAGGCACTTTATGAAAATAAATTATTTTCTATGAATAAAGGATATTTTCCTCTAGAATTATTTTAATGTGTTTTATCCAAATTATATTCCACCTAATATTACATTCATTGATGTTAATTATGATATAATAGGGAAATTGGTTTTCATGTATATTATCCATATTATTCATATAATATTATTATTTATATTATGGAATCATATTTATGACAACTATTTCTTTTTCATGGATTACATTGTGATAGAATGAGGTCTATGAAACCAATTTGATAAAATGGGCTATGACGAATGATTTATGTTCTTATGGCACAGATATTTATGGTCTTGATTATGAGATGGGTGGGACCCATATATCCCTCTAATGCATTGGGTGTGGATTTATGTCTCATGAGATAGATAGGAATAAAATGAGAAATGATCCAAGTTTAGTAATACAAGGCAGGAATTGGAAATGATATCAGTTCATCAATAAGAGGCTTTATTGGTATGTTAAGCTGGTTCAGTAATAGAGGGCTTGAATTAGGAGTGAACTTTGTTCAGTAAATTACTCTTCAACAATGATGATGTTTTAAATGAGCCTTAGCTGATATAGAAATTATTTTATCTTCTTATGTGTTTTCCATAATTCCATGTTTTATACCAATAATATTTTCTTCTGTCATGTGTTCTTTTATGATTTATGCCATATGAACTGCCAAGATTGATGTGATGACTCGTGATTTTGATTTAATTTATACATGGTATAATTCTCAGAAGTTATGTTCATGTTTTTTAATTTATTATTTTGATTATTTGTTTGAGATTTTCCTTGTTTACCCTTACTAAGCATCCATGGTCACACTTTTCATTTGTTTTTTTCTAGGATATAAAGATATGTTTTAGGTTTGAAAAATAAAGGTGAATATATTTTTAAGATATGTTCATGATCATTCAACAAATTAGAAGAATTTGTTCCATGTTTTCAAAGGAAGTAAACTAATATAATATTTGTGCATCTATTTGTGTAATGAATTAAGTATTTTTCAAAACTAAGTTAATATTAATGAATGTCAATCTTGGGTTGTTAAATTATGGGATTTGTGTTTGAATCGAATTTTCTTATTTATGTTTTGTTCTTCAATTTTTATTGATTAAATTATATAAGACATACCTAAAATGTAAATATAATTTATCTTGTTCTTTGGAGATTTAGGGAAGATAAATGTTTTCTTTTAGATTTCCATACATTATGTTCTCAAGAGGATGAATTATATTTTATGTAAAACAACCGTGTTTTACTATTAAGTCAAGAATATTATTATACTATGTCCATGTTTCTTTTAAATTTTTTTTCATTAATATTTTTATTATTATTGATTTTTTTAATTCATTTTCACACATGTTATATTATATATAATTTTTTTCAAGGGAATTTTACTATATTTTTTCAAATGGTTTACCTTCAAATTTTTACCAAAAATAGGAATGAAATGTTTTTTATCACATACGACATGAATGGAATTTACAACCATTATGAAAAATAAAATATTTTAATATTCCATTACATTTTTACATGATTATTTTTAAATTAATTATTTTTCTATAATAATTTAGAAATATTTTTATTTTAAATAAGTGATTTCAAAATGAAAAAGGGTATTTTTATCAAGATATATTATAGTGATCTTTAAAATGATTTTTTATCCATTATAACATCCTATAAAGTTATTTATAATGTTATTGGGATATGATCCAATTATAAAAAACAAATAT
Source organism: Viscum album (assembly GCA_963277665.1). Lineage (NCBI taxonomy): Eukaryota > Viridiplantae > Streptophyta > Magnoliopsida > Santalales > Viscaceae > Viscum > Viscum album. The sequence continues at coordinate 1,229,774,705 of OY728128.1, forward strand.
GCTTTCTGGATGGTTTATTGTTTTTATGTTGATATTTGAATGAAACGTATTTATTTTCCATGGGTTATGTTATGATGAAAAAGAATAAATGTTTAATAAAAATATTTTCTTTTTAATGGGATATGTTATGATGATATGAATAAAATTATAATATTTATTTACTCATATATATGGATTTCATTAAATAATATGTTAATGGAAATTATATATCCCTCTAATGAATTATGTAATTTTATATATCTCAATAAATAAAAATGGGAAAAGATTAATTTTTTTTGATCCACTATGGGAAACAATTTGATATACTTGATCCACTATGGAAAAAATAAATTTTCTAGATCCACTATTAGAACCAAGTGGTGAATCATGATTAGTTACGATATGGTAATTAAGTGGTGAAGCCTAATCCTCTATGATATGGGGAAAATGTATTGATTCTTTATCCATTGTGATGTTATGGTTTCTTTATTTGACCTTGACATATGTAATTATTTATATAGATATAATAATGTCACACATTTATGAGATATATTTATGTATATGATTGAAAATCTTTGTTCTTTTTAGATTAGTGATGGTCTCTCACACGTATGGTTCACATATTTTTAAATGATAATGTTTAATTCTGTGGATAATGTTTATGTTATATGACATATATACTATGAAATTTATATGTAATGGTCATGATACCATTCCCTTATTCTTATATTATGATTTCATATTATCATTAGTTGGTATATACCATGTTTATCTATAGTGAGCACCTGATCTCACCCTTTCTGAGGTTTCATTTCATTATTTATAAAGAGATATTTTTTAATTAGTTTATATCACTAAAGATAAAATGTGTGAAGGATATTATGAGAGATGATGAACTATTTACTTAAATAAGATGATTATGTATCTATTATCCAAATTAAATAATCTTTTAGGAATATAGAAAGGAACATATGGTTATTTATTGAATATTCGTCTAATAAGATGTCATATTTATGATTAAAATGTATAGGAATCTATAATCATGTGTCGAGGTTCCATGAGAATTATATATTATTATCATGAAGTTTTTATATAGTGATATTCCAGACGGTTATATCATGAAGGGAGACCAACCAAAAGAAATTCCATATTCTATGTTTTTCATTCAACATTATTATATGTGATTGTGTGTACTCATACATAGCATTTAGAACATTGTTAATATATATCATGAATCATGTACATAGATTATAGATGAAAACATTGATACATAAACTATTTGTGATGTAGATTGCGTCTGGTGCATTGAAAATGGTAGATAAATAATTGAACAGTAAAGAAATAATTGATCCCTTACTAGATTTGATAATAAATATATTTGGATACTAGATTTGAAAATAAATATATTTGGCGACTAGATTTTGATTATAAGGCCTAAGGAAATTACATGGTCATATAGATTAAATGAAGGTATTTCATAGAAATTAAAAAATAAGGATTAGGTATTAGTGGATTATGACATCGTTTTGGATCATACATGATAAAGTATTTATTGAAAAAGATTTATGTTATACAGTTAGTATTCATAGGTTGTTTTTCATTATTTTTTCCTCTCTCCATATATCGTTATTATGAGTTTTTTAAATATCTCTATTTCAATGGGTGTGACTCATTGCCTAAGAGAAATCAGCATATATGGTCCCATAATAAGTGTATTTTTATGCTCATAAAAATCTTTCAAACATGATTTCGATGAATAAAACTGATCATATTTTGTATAATAATTTCTATTCAAGCCACACAAATTATAATTTAATAGAAATTTTCCTTGATCATAAATATGGGAGTTTGATTTATATCTCTAATACATACACACACACACATAAGTTTGTAGAGTTAATAACTAAGTCTATTTATTTATTTAGAGAGAGTTTTCTTTGTATGATTTACTAGTTTAATCCATCTTATTATATAATATTACATGGGATTTATCTAATTATATCTCTAAAATAATTATTTATAAAGTAAGTTTAAAATGAAATATATAATAATTGACACCAGAGTTATTTTTTTACACTTTAATTTCTAGAAATTATTATATATTGATATTTAATTTTTATTGTCATGGTGTTTGGAATTGAATTATATGAATGGGTATGGACATACTTGTAGTTTCATAATTCTAAAACCCTATCCTTAAGTTGTGTTAATTAGGTTTAGACACTACAAATGTCTTTTTTTACTTTTAATATTTGTTAGATAACTCCAACTACTATAAATATCTTGATAAATAAAAAAAGAATTTAATTTACAATCGATATATGGCTTTTGGTGTGATCTCAGTTTATAGTTCTAGCACCAGAATAATTGATATTGACACCCTAATATTCATGGAGTATGTTCAGATATACTATTTTGGAAGTATAGTTTGTATCTTTGAGAAATGAAAAAAGCATAAAAATGAATATAATAAAGAAAACCAATTCAGGATAATATGTATTTTCATATTTTATCATAAGAAGTATTTTAGATCCAAATTTTCAAATTTAGGAATCTAGATTTTAATAATAAGTTTTGGATGTCAGTACAATTCAAATCAAAATAGATATTTTTGACTTTTGAAAGTGGTTAACTTTTTTATTAAATTAGGGAGAAAATTGATTTAATAAATCAAGGGAAAACATAACAAAATTTTAAAAATGATGTATGAATACTTATTTTGAACATTGAAGGATTGAATATAGAATTTTTAGGACCAAACCATCTGAAAACATTATTCTTCATGGTATTTTATATTGATTCACCCATTAGAGGTGTTTTAATCATCCAATAATCACATAATATAAAATAATATTATGTTGGGTTATCATAAATTTTGAATAAGAACTAAATTATAAAATTTATTTGATAAATTTTATGGAATCATTTCTTTAATAATATACGATTTATTAACTGGAAGTCAGATAGTTTCATCACCATTGAACATAAATAAATTTCCATTCTTGGTTTAATAAGATATTATTGAAAATAATACCTGTATATAGTCAATTATTACTCTTTAATATGTGTGTGAGCAGTAATTTAATGTCAGGTTACTCATAATTGTACAAGCATTCATTGAACAATTCCTATCAAAGGTTTTATTCCCTATTATTTTATATTGTGAAGTATATTACAAGGAAAAACTAGAAATAGAATGATATATTCACCTATATGTTTTGGGAGAATAATCACAAAAAATATTTCATGTTGTTTTTTTATGTTTCATAATATCTAGTAAATCAGAAAAAAAATTCATATATATTAATCAACCATGATGTTTAATTAAAATTATTTATAAATTTGAATGAGTGAAATTTATTCAAAAATTCATTGCCCGAAATTATATGTGAATCAATACATTATTTTGGTTCTATTCACTTTGTATCAGATTTATCTAAGTTCTCTATTTATTTCCAATATGGAATTTGGTGACTATACTTATTATATAAAATCTTAATGTGTATTTTAATTGTTGTTTATTTTTTTTATTTAGTATATTACACATTGATTTATAGAATAGTTGTATATCTCGTCTTTTTATATGAGTATCTATCATATATAGAATGAAATAATGTTTTTGAACCTGCTTTAGAATGTTGAGAGGTGTTGGTCACTATCCAAAATTGTATTTATTATTTTTTATAAGGGAATAAAATGATAATATTTGATTACTACAATGTTATAAATGATGGGTGATATAGGAATGAAATGTCATATTTTATTTCAAATAATGAGTTGAAGAAGGTGATGTGATTCAAATCATACATGGATTTATAATAAAATATGTAAAATATATACGAATATGGAATAAAGGTGGAACATCTAAAATATAAATCCAACACGAAATGTAGGAAGCTTTGAATATGTTACATGGTTAAATAGTTACTTTTTTCACATGATTAAAGGAATATATTATTTTAACAGTATGAATTATAGGGGAATCTAAAGAATATATATTGATAAATTATATTCTTAGTATTTGGTTACATATGTTGATACAAAATATATAAATCTTAAAGATAATGAATATGATACTTTTCAAGTAATTTATTTTTATAGTGTGTTGATTGTAGATGAAATAAATAAGGGAATATTAAGGAAGTAAAAAAGGAATTTTGTCAAAGATACCTTTTTAATGTAATTAAGAATGTAAATAATCAACATAAAAACAAAAGAGGTTTTAATTTTCACAGAAAAAATAATAATGAAGTAAATTATTCAAAACTCAAGGAGGAGGATAATGATGAAGAATTACATATATACAAAACCTCAAGAAAAACCCCAGTAATGTTTTATGGTTTAGAATTAATCAATGAGGAATGATAGGAGTTTTTTTTATAATAAATATACATTTTCAAAACTTAAAAATAATGAATATTAATGTGAGTAGAATAATGTTTATGATGTTTATATATGTTATAAAAATTAAAATACTCTAATTTATGGTGTTTGTGTAATGTACTAGATATAATTAACTAATAATTAAATTATTTATATAAAATATTATGTCACTAATATATCCAAGAATTATTTGGTTTTGAGTTTTATAAAATCAAGTAAATATATAAAATAAAGAATCCATTCATTTCCAACAAAATTGGTAATTTTTACAATAACTCTATAATTGTTAAATTACCATCATTATTCTTCCATGTATAAACAATAATAACTAGAAATATGTCTTCTTAATCATTCATACTCATCCTTAAACCCTATAAAATGTATTTCAAATCATGGGATGTGAATAATAATCCCAGCAAGGTGTTTAAAATATTGGTAAAACCGGTTAAGCAATTGAAATATTTGAAAACTATACAAATATTTTATTTTAAGTAATAAAATTTTATTTAATAAAAGATCACAAACATACATTTATATAATAAATAATATCATTTTATAAAATATTTCAATAAAATAAACACATTAGTAGGAATAATAAAAATAAAATGTTCTTGTATGTTCCATGAAAATACAAGAGAACATGTGAAAAATATTTTCCTTGAAATCTAATTTCAATCTTTAAGAAATCATATACATACCATTAATCATGAATTAAACTTATTATATCATGAAATAATAGTATTTATATAAAAACTCAAAGATGAACCTTTAAGGATTCTTAGGACATCATATTGTTTTTCAATATTAGAAACAACCTATTTAATAACTATTTTAAATAAAAAAGATATTTTGATAATTCAAAAAAAATTATCTATATTATATATCATTACTCATTTCATTATAAAGATATATCCTAGAAACAAATATCATCATATATAATTTCTGAGATCTATAATATATATATATAAATAATCCATCGGTGATTTCGTTTCCTAGTAACTTCAATAATAATGACAAAAAAATATATTTAAACACATATATAAATTTTTTTTTGTATACACTTGAAAATAAAACTAATTTTAATTTTATTTATTCAATTCCCTATTGAAATAAAAATGAAATAGAGTCATAGAAAACTGATATAGTTCAATCAGAAGAGAAGTAATATTCCTAGAAAATTTTTTATTGAGATATTAGAGAAATAATTTAAAATATAAAGTAAAAGATTCCATAGAAACTCCATACCTAATGTTTGGAATCAACATTTATGTTCTATACTATCATAATAATAAAATCTTATAATTTAATTTCTTTATCCAAGCCATTTTCATTTTTGATTATTATTTGTTTTTAAATTTTCTATATTGCTCATTTAATGGATTAGTTTTTCTTGAGTCATTCCGTTTGAGGTTGTATAGTCCACAATACCATAAAAACATAGATATAGATATTATTGTAAAATGTTCTTATTGAATAGTTATATAATCCGTATACATTTCATTCTATATGTAGGATGTAATTCTAGAGGAAAATAAGTTCAATAGAATCATTTAAAAAATTCCTCTATATAATCTTATTTAAAATGTTAAAAAATTACATTAAATTATTATTTTAAGTATCATAATAATGTTGATAAAGTATAAATATTCAATATTAATTACTTTTTATTCCTTAATAAAAATTTATAAATGAAAATAGAAAACAATTTAGGTATGTTGTTGAATTGACCCAGACATGAATGTACTATAAACATGGATGGATTATAAATCATCTATGTTTAATTATTATATTCAAATTATATAATTATATAAATTTTAATTCCATATTTTTATTCATATAAATTATCTATTTGAAAACATTGAGAAATAATGTTGAGATATTCATTAATGAAAAATATTACATGTATGTTGTAGAGTGAAATTTTCCATTAAAGATTAACTTTAAAATGAAAACATAGGATATTTTTCTTACAATAGAAGTTTATAGGTGGTTTATAATAATTATATTTGAAGGAATTTGGTGAAAATATACATAAGACAGAAAAATTATATATTTTTAGAAGAGGTGTAGTGAGTTCCTGTTTATAGATACAACCAGATAGAGTATACACCAATATATATCTCACAAGGGTTAGTCATGAGTTTTGGAAACAACAAGTTGATCAAAAATATAAAAGTAAAATACCTTTCCCAAATCTATATCTCCTAACGGCATATGATATATGGTTTTCTACCATAATTAATTTTATTATATAAAATCAATATTTAATAAAAATTAAATAAAATTTTTATTTCCCCCAAAACAATGTATACCATATCACTTTATAGTATTAAAAAAAATTCAATTTGAAATTTCCCTTTTCTATGCTATCCTGGATAAATTTTTAAAAATTTAAACTATCCATATATTTATTTGTTAAATTTTTTTGGATGAGTTCTCTAAACTCTTCTCTAAATATAAAAATATTGGGTAATTTTTCCACATGGACATAAAGTTCATTTATATAACAATACATGTCCAAATTATTAATTAATGTAATATATTAATAATAAATTAAATTTCATTTACAAATTAAAATTTTATATGTTTATTTTCTTAGTTAATATTAATTTTTTCATTTTTTATTTTTATTAATAAAAAAAATAAACTAGGTTATTATAAATTTAGATAAATTTTAGGATATGTGTTGATTTTAATTTAAAATAAGATTAATGAAAATAATCCCACATAGAATTAAGATGAAAAGAGGTAGGTTGTATATGATTAGATTAATCAAAGTTTTTGTATGCAATATTAAATCATGACTCTCAATATATAAGAAAAAGAGTACCTTAATATATGTATAATTAAAATTATGAGGTTTCCATTTTATTTAATATTTATTCCTGGTATTTAAAGGTACATATGAGGACGAGCTATCTTTTTAACACTCACATTGCAATAAATTAATATAAAACTTATATTAATCTAAATAAGAGGGTTGAAATCATGTATTGAGAAACATAAGTTCATAGAATGTAAATCTGAATAGTTCGGTTATATAATGACCTGTGAATGAATAAGAATGCATGGGAAGGTCTCACATATGATATACTTGGTGATATGAGATCTCAGATATGATTAAAACTATCCCATGTAATATCTATCATATGTGATTAAAATTGACCTACAACATATTAAATTAGTTGTATTTTATACTTTTTAGATAAAATCATCTCTCATGTTGGGATAACACAACTACCCATGTCAAATTAAAATAATATTTTTTCAAATTAAATAAGTTCTCAAGTGAGATTAATTCTATTGGGATATAACTAATGTCTCACTCAATATATGCCAATATAAAATTACCTATTAAGGAAGATTAATTTACCATGTACTATTCAAGAATAACTCTTGTGAGACTAATAGTCTTTGTTAGATTAAATAATTTCTAAAATTGGACTATACTTTCCAGGAATAATTATGGAGAACCCAATATAATATGACCTATCAGCTTACATTTTTGGGTTATTGTATTTATGGAAGAATAAAATAAAGTTACATGAAATAATTCACTAAATATTTAGGAATGATTTGGAGTGATGAAATAAGATGATTTTTAGTGTGAAAGACAAGATCTAACTTCTCATATAAAATAAAAGATGAATTAGTGTTGAAGAATAATATAAAATACTTTCTATGGTTGATTGATGAATAAGACACAATATTAATAAATTTTTTAAATACATCGATGATGTATTGTTTTGTTCCATGAGGACCAGACAAAATAATATGAAGAAACACGTATTGTGATGTTTTTCTATACCTACAATAGAACAGAAATTTCATTTTAAATATACATAAAAATAAATCATTTTTAAAAGAATATTAAATTATTAAATTATTAGTTCATAAAATAAAATCTAAAATCATCAAACCTTAATATAAATCATTCCAAATTATCAGATATATTAATTTATTATAACATTTAAAAAGTATATAAAATCATTCTAATTAATATATTTTAATATATAAATAAATCATACTTTATTAACAAATACTAAATTTAAATATATATTTATTAAATAAATTCGTTACATAAATATTAATTCAGTAGAAATATTATTTATAAAAAATAACTATTCATATATTATCTCATATTTTCTGGGATCACATAGTGAAAACCCATAATGTATACTACAGTAGATATATAATGAGTCCCTTTAGTAGTTGTTTTTTCCACAATATAACCACCCATTCTATTATCTCACTTCATTACACAAATAACTTTCTTATTTATACATGTTTTACATCATTATGTAGTTATCTTTGGTTGTATAATTTTCATGTGGTTATATAATGACAGATATTTCAACCTTGTAGTTTTTTATACATTTTTTATTATAATACTATACTTGTATTGATCTTATAGATTGTTTTCATCATTAAAACATAATGTTATATATATATATATTTACTGTTATTCATCTTATTGTTTTATTCAAATATTTTTATTATAATGAATTTAATTTATTTAAAAATAATCAAATAATGAATAGATATTACATAATAGAAGATGGTTTATTGCATTATACCCTTTAATAATTTTCACCCCTTTAATTTAAACCCTTTTTACAAAAGTCTCCATATCACAAGTTTAAATATCATGAATTCTTTATTTCATAAAAATTAAGATTACAACACCTTAAAATGTTAACTTAGATTTTGTGTCTCATTCAATTATAATAACTTTCTACAATAAAAAATAATATCATATCATTCAACTATCCTAATATAATAATATTTGTAATATAAATTAAATGTCAAGAAGTCAATTAATTTATTCACTAGAATCCTTAATTTTCATTATTGAGTCATTACCAAAGTGAGGTATCCTCAAAATGTAACAATAAATTAAAAAAACATAAAATTATTTTCATATTTTGTAAAACTTAAATTATTACAATTAGATTTAAACTAGTGAAAACAATGTTATGATTTTTGAAAATTTATATGTTCGACATATAGTTTAATATAATTAAAATTAAATATATTTATATTAAAAAAATTAATAAAAGAAAATATCAAAATTCTAAAATGTTGTTAATTTAAAACATAAAAATTATTTTAAAAAAATTCAAACTAAATATATATAGGCTTCATGAATATAATCCTCATTAAAAACTTAATTTAAATCATCAATTTCAGGATATTTTCATGATAATGTGATAAATTGATAAATACCTTTTTGGTGAATTCCATTTCAAGATAGTTGAAATCCTTGAGAATTTAAAATTTTATCATGAAAAATCAATGATATATAGATATTTTGAGTTATAAAATTTGTTTTTGATATATCATATATCCATTTTTAATTGAATTAAATTTTGGTAAAATAATTGAAATGACATGAACATGTTTCTGAAATAATAATTGAAATTAATCCTTCTAAGATGGATAAGAATGTCATGTAAAATTTACTTCCTTCAATATTAATGAATAGGCTTTAGTATGTTAAAAATAATATAATTAAAATACAAAAGAGTTGATAAACTATCATATTTATGTTGTGATTAATTTCCTGTAAACCATAGTAATCACAATTATAACCCATAATATATAAAATTCCCATAACTTTCTTTACATAGTTATCTTTATTTCTAGTAAGGAACTAAAACCTAGGTAACTTGCTTGATTAAATATAATACCCAACAAGATCATAAGAAACTATCCAATTAAATTTCATCCAAATCATATTATATCCTTTAAATCATCAATGTAAACAATAAAAAAAATTAATTAATCCTATGTTACATTAATAATTTCTCTTCATCAAATCCCTAAAAATAACAAAACCCTAAAAATTATCTTAAATTTTCTCTACCAAATTATAATAAAAAATACTAAAAATCACGATCACATGTTCTCCCAATAATCCAATTACCTTTATCCCAAAAATTAAAAGTCTATAATAATGCCTAAAATATTATTTAGAATACTCGAAAATGATAATTATTCCAAATCATAATTACCTATTCTCTCAAAAGTTAACTTTGTCACTCAAATAATATTAATCTCCACATATAATAAAATTTTTTCTAATAATTTTTTATATGTACCTTAATTATATATGAGTAAAAATTATAGAAAACATTTTATATAATAACATTAATCAATATGTAACCAAATATATTTTTAATCAATATGGATATCCATACAGATTGACTAATATTCACAAAATTAATTCATTTATTTTCAAAATATCCAGTATAATCTCCCCATACAATCCATAATTATATTCTTTACATCAATGATGTATTCTTCCTCATAAACCATGAAAAAGTCTTCCAAAATATCATTAATAACCATAAAATTCAATCACATAGTATGTGACTCTTGAGACCACTATCTTAGTGGCATTAATATAACTAACATAATTTCAAAGCTTCAATTATAGTAGAAAACTATGTAACTTATGGAGAAATACATTATTTCCATGATGAAAAACATCTTATACTTATTATTAATGTTTAATTTTATCTGTTTTTCTTATTATCTCCCTACAGAGGTCATAAATATAGGTCATTAACCAAATGCCTAACATATCATTCTTTTACTATCTAAAATGAACTCATCAAATGAATAAAATTTTCATAAACCAAATTATATAGTTATATTTCAATCAAAGGTCTTGAGATATCTAATTACATTTACTCAAAAGTGATAAAATCATTTCTGGACTAATTCAATCAGCATCTCATCACTTATGACATTCCCAAAATACCATACCTCACTAAATCATATCTCATCATGGGTTTCATCAATATATAAAAGAAAACAAATTCAAGATATACATTATCTATAATTCCATGTTCGATAACCTGTATGAATGTACACAAATAGGAATATAAAATGATATATAAAACTTGTGGAATTCCTATTAGTATTTATATTCTTATAACCTTTAGTCTTCGAGATTACCAAATGAAAAATTTACAAGAAGAAAAATTATCTACATATGAGAATATAGAAATGACAGTTAAACGATATTTGTATCATATCAGGTGATGTAATTTAAAACATTGAACATATTTTTAATAATATTATAATGGAAGTTTTAGGTTTTCATTATTTCATGGAACTAATACATCCTTTTGATATGAAAAATACTATAAGGTTATTATCAAATTAATTTTATATATAAGAAAACTCATAAAGTTATATGAAATTAATTAACAATAATATGGTTATGAAAAAATTCATAATGTTAGATATTTCTAGGGAACCAACTCTAATGGAATAAAAAATTCTTTATATCTAACTAATATCAAGTCATAGTCTTCTTGTTCTCACTTGATATCCATGTTTATATGAAGAGAATTTTGGAGTCAATTGGTACTCTATATTTTTTTTCTATAGCTAATTTACTAATTGAAACCTCACCCATCTATGAAAAATACCTACACATGTAATAGTTTCTAATTATATGATTCATCAAGTATGTGACATTGATTCCATATATTTGACCACTACTATACCGTTATCCCAATACATTATGATATCATCCTAACTAATGGGAACCCCATAACTCTCCTAGAAAAATATGAATATCCAAATTGATTAATTAGTCATATCAGAAACTTGTATATACTTGGAGTCTACTACATATATGGAGACCACTGGATTCTTAGATACAGTATACCTCACAATTCCACCTCTAAGGAAAACATATATCCTTAAATTGGTCTGTTTGGAAACAAGAATATGTGTATTTCACAATTTCTTGGTCCTCATCCACTTTATACACTAGTAAGTTATCCTTTTCATGCATCAAATACATTAGGATATTCATTACATACTTCCAATATATCTCACATGGGTGTTCGTGATATCTTTCATCCATTCCCATGGGTCAGAAAACATAAATCATGATTCACAACATGGAATATTAAATAAAACCTATCATAAATATGTAAGATATTTTACTCATTTTATAATCATTCTCTTATGTTTGAGGAAACTTTTTCCTAAAAATATGTATACCATATGATATTGGAAACAATAACCTCTTATAATATTACTTACTATATATTCTTAATACACTACAAATTTATGTACCATAACGTAGTCGAAGAAACCTCTTAGATCTATCATGAATGATATTAATAAGTACATTGTTGGCTACTTCACGTAATTCATTAATAGAGAAGTATGTGCTTAACCATGTTTTGAATAACTATAATACTTTTATATAAAATCACAATAGTAATTTATCTTAAATAAACACTACTAGGAATAAAAATTCACTCCCACTAAACATCTTCTGAAAACCAGACCAACATTTATTATTTATTAAATGAAACTCTCTTAAGGATTCAATAAAACGAATGTTGCATTATCTTAATTATTTATTTAACCTATAGATATATCTATATAACTTGTATTCTTTATTGTAACCCATCTGAGTCATAAATACTTTGGGTTATGTCATATAGATACATTAAATAAGGTTCCTATTAAATAAGGTTGTCTTGATATCTATTTTTAAAGAACATAAACATTGTAATATACTATGTAAATTGTAATTATAATGAATTCAATCACAGAAATAGTTGAAAAGTTTTTTAGAAAATATTACTAGACATTCATTAAACCATTTGGCAACCAACCACGCTATATATGTATTGATATTACTATACATGTACAAATTAAAATTAAATATCTATTTTTCTCCAATAAGATTTACATAATTTAGAGGAATGACAAAATTCTAGACTTTAATATAGTATATGGAATTCATGTCTGAAATCATTGTATCTTACCACTTTTAAAAATTTGAGATGATTAACACTTTTTATTGGAAAAATTTTCATCCTTATGAATTAAAAATGTGTCACTATCCTTTATGAATATAACATAATATCTCTGAGGTTCTCTAACCATTTTGTTGTCCTTGCATAGTTATTGTGTCTCTAAACATATTCTTCCATGGGGCTTTGTGTAATATGAACATATTAGTAGTATTGTGTTTCATTGGACTCAAATTAATTTATATCAATATTTCTCCCACTATATAATTTATATATGTTCTCATTATCATGTAATATTTCATGAATTTCCACTATTAAATTTTTATTTGAGGGGTGATATTGATAACATCCCCTTGTTTCCTTGGGTCATACTATAAAGAAGCAATTTATACAACATGGTGACAATTTATTTCTAGAGATATCATTAAAAAATTATTATCATCCCCATCCATGTAAATGTGGAATAATGTATTTAATTGATTTCATCAAATCAACTGGAATTCCATGTACTACATTAGTAAAAACTTTATTTAGTTTACATGATACAATTGGTAAAGTGTAACCCTAATGTTAATAAATGATTATCATGTGTCATCATTGATCATACAATTTCCAAAATGGTGTGGTTTCTCCTTTAACTAAAACCATCCCACTATAGTGTATAATTATTTAGTTGAGATATTATCCCAAATTCCACTAGAAAATTGATAAACCCTTTATTAAGCTATTCCCATATATAGACTAAGCATAGATTCATTATCTTATTTTCAAGTTCATTTTATAGTACATTATTATTTTAATTTGATTTATCAATGAAATCACACTTATACCTTGCTATGTATCTATATAAATGTCCAATAATGTCATTAGTAAGAGTTATGATATAAGAGTATCCACATTTATCATCAACGGAAAATGGTCCACAAACATCTCTATGAACTAAATATAAATGTTATTTAACCCTTTAACCTTATACATGTAATATTTATTTTTTCCATTGTTCCCTGAAAATAAGCATGGAATATATCTAAAATGTTTAACATAACAAATATAAATACCCACATTTATATAGGGGAGTAAAATTCTTATCATTTACATGACCATGTTACTAATGAACTAACTTGGTGTGATGTGGGTCATGTGAATTTAATTATTAATTTATTTAAAAAACATTATTTATATATTATAGTTAATTAATACTATTAATAAATTGATGAAACCATTAAAATATATTATCCTTATAAAATTTGTAACTCTTATACCCAAACAAAAAAATGAATATACTCCCACATAAACAAGTCATATATATTATATTTTTTATTACACTTGGTAAAAAATAATAACTCAATATATGTATAATTTTAATTTAAAAAAATTGTGATGATTGTCTACAATAGAAGGTTTATACATTCTTTTTTGATTGGTAGCTCAAAAATACACCTCATATTTGGAAACCGCCAAGAATCTACTTTGTTCCTATATCTTGATGTACATGTGAGCACCACAAGTGGTATCTAAAACCCAATTTATTAAAATTGAGAGATTACAATAATTAATGAATAAACATGAGTCATGCCATTTTTTATTCACTAAGGAACATTTTTTATTCTAGCGGACTTTTATGCCATAATAAAAACCTTGAATCTAACTCCTTAGTTGGCCTCTTGATCCTCCTCCTCTTGGTTAGATAGTGTAAAGGTTCCTTAAATGTGGAATCTTTTTAGAAATTATCTCTTTTTCATTCCTCTTGTTAATCATAGAGACATAATAATTTTAATGCTTTATATCCTCAATTTCCAAGTAAATTAGGGTTAGGTTATTCAAGATCATCTTATTTACATTGTACATATTAATATTCATAGTAAAACCAGTGAATCTCTAAGGATGTGATGTGATCATGAGGTATATTCACAATTCCATGGGTACATTAAAACTCATAATTCGTATAAGATCAATTTGAAATATATTATGTACTATATGGGGTCCATATTTATAAAATTCTCCATGATTTCTAATAAAGATCACTTTATAGGACTAACACCTCTGTTTTTTAGTTTTCACGTAGTAAATATTTTTGTTAGGAGAAAACATGGTGTAGGAATCCATGATTTACCCATGATTCTAGATATCACTTTTCATGGATGATAATATGTGGTATTTTAAATATAATTAATATTTCATATGTTTCTAGAAGTAAAAAAATCCACTCCCTACTTGTATCCTAATAAGGATCAGTATGAACTATGAAATTTAGCACGTGAAACATTCACTCTTGGCATAATATGATGAAAAATCATATGTACCGCAACTATAAGTTGTCTCTTTTGAAGATATTATATTTATCAAAAACAAAAATAAAGGATAATTTCATGGTTATATAAATCTTCATTTTTTATAACAAATAATTGAATATTTTAGAACATTATATTGATTACCATGTGAGATGTAATAATGTTATTTTATTAGTGTCATACTATTTTTTCATATCCCAATATCCCTCACCATTGGATTTAAGATATCAAATTATATAGAAATTCTAGTGGAAATGAACCATATTCTCAATAAATTAAACTTAATAGAGACCATATCAAATTATCATAAGTTACAAGGTAGATGGTATTTCCAAATTCCATTAACTCAATATTCCATGATCTTTTAAATGGTCTCCCCAAAAACTAAAATCTCAATATAATATTTCCTTGATAGTATCCTCCCTATCAAACCAAGTATTATAGAAGATATTACCTTTTATTCTTCATACTGGTTCAATGGGAGACCCATAGAGGTTGTAGAAGGTGAATCAGGGTTCTAAAAATATTTTTTATATTACTTCAGAAAAAAACCATCACTACATGTTAATTCGTTGGGATTTAATCCATCTCTACTTTTACACACACACAAACACACCAATAAGATGGAACAGAATAAACTCATTAGTTTCACTAATAATTTTGATAAGTATATTACATAGTGTGATATAGATTACATTAAGATCACATTATATACTAGAATAATTATTTTATTATAAACTAGTGTTATAACATTAAAATCATTCATATATGTATCCCAACAATTCTACGTTGAATCCCAAAACACAATCACATCCCACACATTAAAAACATAAATTTTATTAACAAAAAATAGTCATTAATAAAATATTCTTCCTCCAATTTTTATAGTGTGATGAATTTTTTTACTTCTATACTCACACAATATTAAAGAAACTATGCCTCACCTTCAAACTTGTGTTGGGAGAAGTTTGTTATTCACATTTTATTCACAAAACATGCACACAAACACTTCAATTTTATTATAAATCTTCCATATTTCTAACTTGGATAATAAAATAATATTTTTCATACTTCAAATATCTATAAATATTTCTCTTCACATAAATCCTCTTACTGCTTATTATCACTGTATCTGACTTTTTATTCTTATCATTTTCTGATCGTCACTACAATTTGATTTTTATCTTGTTCAGATTTAAGTATTAACTTCAAATTGAAATTATTCAATTTAATCAAAACCGTTAGATTATCATTCAATTCATATCAACTAAAAATATTAATTGGTAGTAATTATAGGATGAAATAACCACCAAA
The DNA here is from genome assembly GCA_963277665.1 of Viscum album. Classification (NCBI taxonomy): domain Eukaryota; kingdom Viridiplantae; phylum Streptophyta; class Magnoliopsida; order Santalales; family Viscaceae; genus Viscum; species Viscum album. The sequence continues at coordinate 1,229,791,464 of OY728128.1, forward strand.
CCTCTTAGATGAATCCATGTCACCACGGTTATTCGAACTACCTAATTTTCTACTATCATGATGTAACCTAATTATAAAAAACCACATAATTATAATAATTAATCCATTTTATGTATTATTATCATTCATGATTATATTTTTTGAATTCATATTAACTTTTATTATTTTAAGTAATATTTACACTAAAAAACAAAAATGTTTTATTCTAACTCAATTTTTTATAGTGGATTATACTATTTTATTTAAAAGTTAAAAATAAAAATATATGAAATATAATTTTATTAAATTAAATTTCCAAATAATTATATAAAATAATTTTTACTGTTAAGTTTTTTATATTTTTCCAGAATTATTTATTTTTGAGTGAGTAATAAAAATCATTTTTTTATAAAAGGCATCATTTATTTTCAAGTATATTCAATGTTCCATTATATTATCGATTGGTTTTATTAAAAAAATACTCTCATTTTATTATGAATATTAAAATTAATTTCATAATATTTATAATTATAAATTATTTTCTAAAAAATATATTTTTAATCATAATAAAGAATTTTCCCAAAAATAATGCACTTCACTGTGTTTTGTGTGCTTATATTGAAATAAATTTATGCCATTTCAATAAAATAAATTCTGAAAAATGTATTTCATATTTTTAATCACGAGGATCTTATTTATTAATGAGTTTTATTTCATTTTTGGTCATAATGAATAATTATAATGATAAATATTATTGTCTATAATGATGGGTAAAATGTGATAATTTAGGTAAAAACAGTGAAATGCTATGAAAATATTATATCAATTTGAATTATATTATTTTATTTCTACCCTTATCACCTTTGAGTTTTTAATTTCATTTTTATAAAGACACTCTAAAATGACTAATACTTTATATTTTTCATAATATGGAATAGTTTCTAGAGTTTCACTCCCTGCACTTAAAAAAGGGAAAATATATAATATTTTTTCACATAGTCGAGGAAATGTAGCTTTACTAATAACATACCAAAATAAAAAAACATTTCATATATGTTTTTTAACTTAAAATAAAAAATTATTGAAGGATTAAGGTTTAATTTAAAATTATTTTTTCAAAGAAGATGTGTTACTCTTTACATAAAAAATTTTCATGTTTATTTCTTCTTTTACCTCTATAAAATATGTTTTTATCCCTGATGATATAATAACATTATTATATTAAATATATAAAAATTTTATTATATTGATAGTATAATAATATTTCCTATCATTTTTCTTCCCAATGAGAAAATGAATAATTTTTTCTTGTGTACATGGGGACTACTACCTCCATAGAGCGATGTGTTTCATTTTCCATTATTGACTCACATGACTCATTATAATGATGTAATTAATGAATTTATAATATTTATATTAAATTATTACTATTAAAAAATTATAATAGATTACTTACCATCTTACCCTTATATTATTTGAAAAATTCTATAATCACTTGTGTGCACATAGAGACTTCTAGCACTATAAAGTTAGGTGATATTTTTTAAAGAATGTCGTACATAAAACATTATAAAAGTATCTATAATGTATAAAAAGGATAATGATATCACGATTATAATTTTATATATAATTAAAACATGAAAAAATTTCACTATGGAAAACACACTGATGTTTTTTTAGGTTATAAATGAAATGACATGATAACATCAAACATGAACTAAAAATATCTAGTAGATATATATTACGTGATAAGGAATGAAATAAAAGGGATTATGATACATGGAATAAAACTAAATGAATATCATGATAATGTAAAAATATTAATTTTACTTTATTATTCACGAATGTAAAGTATGTACATGGACAGTCAGGAGATAAGGTTTTAAATGTTTCTTAAAAACCTTATTTTAAATTATTCATTTCAAATAATTTTATTTAAAGTTATATTTATTTTAAAAGTTTTTCAAATTTTAATTTTACAATATATATATATATTAATGAAAACTTTATTCTTCTTTTTTTTAATATTTTTCAAATTTTATCTTTTTAAATATTTTCCTAAATTTCACATTTGACAATTTAAAAAATTGAAAATGAATTCTTTTATCTTATATGACCTAATTAGAATTTACTACCCTTATGAATGTTAGTATTTAAGGATATTAATCTATATTTTCTAATGGATGTTTAATAAATATTTCACTTCTCAATATATGGGTAATGTTTAATTTTTAAAAGTTTACATGAAAAAGAATTTATATCTGTATATTTACATGAAGATTTAAAGTGCTTTGGCACATGCATTAAAAAGAATATTTTAAGATATTTTATTATTTAACTACAAGTTATTATGTGTTTTTTCTAATTTTATGGTTCATGTTCATTTTATATGAATATTGGAGAGCTCGATATAACTTCAATGATAGGTTAGCCTGATATTTCTCTCGAAATCATTTGGAAAAGTGATAGAGTCAAGGAGAAATAAGTTACTCCAATGGAATAGATTGGAATTAACCATGGTGACCATTCCTTTGTATGTTTTCTTCTTAGGGTGAGTATAAAGACTATTCACCAATTTTCCTTTGTGGTTGTTTAACTCATTCTTGGATATTTAAAGGAAATAATTTGATTTAATAAACAAAGAAAATGAACTCATGATTAGTGGAATATTTATGTTCTTAGAACAGTTAAAGGATTTATTTCTCAAGTTTTCATGTTTTCGTAAGTAACTTTAATGATTATAACTTTGAATTTTTGTTTCTACTCAAATGTTTTTTTTGATTAATTGCGGATTTCATGTTGATTTCATTAGTATGTATATATTATAATGAACTAAAATATTGTAAAGTAAAAATAGAAAAATTACTTTTGGGTTACATTAAATTTTAGTAAGAATTTATTATTTTAATATAATTTCATATCCCTTAATGATATTTTAATTTTTCATCCTGAATATTTAAATTTTATTCATACATCTTAAGGATGTGAATAGATTACAAATATGTCAATGGCTTCACATCATGAATGAATAAAAAATGATGTGAATGAAACATGAATGTAGTCAAAGAAAACAATTTTTTTGGAAAAATTATATTCTCTACGGAAATGTACATAATTTTATGTTATTATATTTATAATAATCAAATATTTTTATCATATATAATCCATGAGATTATAAAAGTTAATACATTGCTGTATATCATGTATTTATAGGTCGATTATGTTACAAGGTGTTCTAGTCGGTATCAATGTAATGTCTTAGATAAATTTAGAGGTTATGATGACACTAATATAAAATATTATTATATTAAAATTTATGGTTATATTATTATGATATTAATTATTAGTATTTATATTTTTTAACTTTAAATTCTGGTTTTTTTAGAATAGTTTTCTGTTGTGGAAATTGGAAAATTAAGAAGTAAGGGAACATAAGAATGATATCCTTTCAAATTAGAAACATGGAATGGATAAAGATGTCATTCATCTATAGTGAATAAAACTTATCATACATATATATTACAGTATTTTAATGAATAATAATGAAATTATTCATACACACACATAAGGACTATATTATTTTACTTCGATTGGAAACCTGAAAACACAAACATTTGTCCATAATCGCGGTAAATCATTTCCCACTAAATTTTTAAAAAAAGGATTATTAATAGAAATATAATACATAATATATATCTTTATAAAATTGGGAAAGTAAACAATATAATGGTTGATCTCATATTCTCAATAAGCGTAAAAAATGAGACATAAAAGCATAGCACGAGAATAGGGGTTTGATAACATGATCAAATCATTTGAAAAATATAGATTGACTTTTGATGATCATAATATTGAATCATGGAATGAATATTGGTAGTCAATAATACATGAATCATAATAAAGTCAATGAACATTAACCTAGAGATAGTAAAATTGGCACGAGAGATGGAATTTTTTTCATACACATAAGAATTGAAAATCATTTTCATAATAGTCAAGACACTTTTATAAGGTTATTATTGTACAAAATTACATTAATAATCTGAGATAACACATTATTATAGCCCTATATTATTAAAATGGTATCACTCCCTAGTCCCAACTTATCATACTAAACTAGGATCATTCCCCATTCTATTCTGTTCTTACCGAACTGGTTTAACTCCCTGCTCAAGTCTTGTCTATATCCTAAGATATAAATTTTTACTAAAAACATTGGAGGGAGATATAAGTCTCACCCATAACATAATTAAAACAATATTTATTTGAGACAAAATATATTAAAAATTCATCATATCATAACCCCTGAAATGAAATGGATAATATAATTAATTCATCATATCATAAATTATGGAAGATATACATGATTTACAATCATCTCATTATAGAATAACCCATAAATTTAGGGGATTTCATATCCATTTTATCATGCTATAACACATGAATGATAAATTAGTTTCATAAAATGTGAACGAAAACCATTTAGATAAAGAACAAAGATGTTATCGTTGGATCATATCCCCATTAGATCATGAGTATCACTAGCATATGTCATCACAAATGGAAAATAATTTTAAAAGATTATTTAAAAACAATCTTGAGAAGAATATCATTTACAATTTGAAAGAATATTTTTAGAACATAAATTTTTAAATAGTCATTATTTGAAAATAAAAATTATAAACATTATATTAAGATTGAAATTTATAATTATTTATGTAGTTGCAATTTTTTTTCATGTCATACATGTTAAAATGATTATTCATTTTATATTTTTGGTAAAAGGGAAAAGAGAATTGTTTGGAAAATTAAATGAATATTGATTTAAATTTTTTATTTTTTTATAATAAAATAATTAATAAAAATTTCTATATAAAAAAATATGAGTGCTAGAAAAAAAATTTGAACACATTTTTATAAAACATAGTTTCGAAAGAAAGAATATTTTTTTTTCTTAAAAGAGATATAATGTCAAATTTTTTTGAAAAAACATTTTATTAGTTATATTAAATAGAAAAAGTAGAACAAATCATACCCCTAGATACTGATATAATGAATAGACAGAGGATAAGAAAATTCATGAGAATTATTATAATGCTAATCATGATATTTCATTATGGGATACATAAACACAATAAATACTGATAAACAGTGTGACTCTAACATAAAACTCTTACCATTTTAGTAAAGTTCAATCATAAATCACATAGGGGAACAAAATAAATTGAAACATAAAATATAAATAGTATGAATAAATAATTATAATAAATGTGATATGGGCTGTATATAAACATCTTTAAATAATATAGTTGTGTAACATAAAGTAAGTATCAAAAAATAATATTTAGAAAAATATCACTTACCTTAAGTGTTGACTTTGGTTATACTTATTTAAAAATAATCTATAGTTAATAAAATTTTATTATAAATATATTAACTAAAAATAATCCTATATATCATATAATATATACTTTTTTTATTACACTTATCTACACTTTTATTAACAATTCTATGTTAAATGTACATTTTGGGTAGTAACCGCTTAATTTTTCTTGTATATTTTGATTTGTTTTTTTTCCTCTTAATTTGATCAAGGTTACATCATATAAAAAATTATAACCATTATATTAATATCATATATCATTAAAATATATTTATTTAGTGTAATATATAAATATTTTTGATAGGGAATGAAATACATTGTTCATTTATATGTAGAAGGAATATACACATAGACACAATTATAATTTCTTATTAGGTTGAAAGAAAGACAATTAAATGTTATATATTATAATTATATAATAATTTTTATTTCATATATATATATATAAATTATTATTAAAAACATCCTTATTAAATTCTATTTAAATTGTAAATGAGACACATCGCTTCGCAAGGCGGTAATCTGCAGAATACATGAATTGCTGAGGAAATTATTCCAAATAATTTAATCCCATATGAAATTCAATATTTACAACCACAAATATTGAATAATATGTCCTTACAGAAGGATAATATGTGAGAAATTGGGTTTTTGATCTCATCTCAAAATTTGGGTCCAAAACATGCAAGGATGAAGAATATATGGCCCAAACACAACTGTGATGTCCAATCTGGCGGGTCCAGTCCATAATTGATTTCATGGTCCATATATTTCAATCAAACGAATGATTTAGCTTTATTTTCCTAAACAAAAGTTGTATTAAATAATGTCAGGAACATATTTGAATAATTTCACTTCTAAATAATTCATATTAAAATATTTGTGTCTTAATTATTGCAGTTCACTTTAAAGGGTCAAATTGTGATTTTTTTTCAAAATAATGATCTAATCCCATATATTTTATAAATAACCACATATAACACAATGTGAGGAAATTTTTCAATTTATTTTCAATAAAAAATTCAACAAAATTATGTTTTATCAAATCCCCCACACTTACACTTTGACTCTCCCAGAAAAATATCATATCATGTATTCCAAAAAATTGTGTCATGTAAATATCAATATCAAATCAAAAAAAATTTGAAAACACTTATCCTTGATATTTCACAGTTCCACACCAAGAAAAAATATATAATTCCCTATAAAGAAGCATTATTTAAAGTTCTCCATTTAAATCCTTCAATATATTTCCACTTCATTCCTCCTCCCAAGAATACAATGCACTTACCTCAATTGATTTTCTATTACAACACAAGTATACAATTTTTAGAAATCTATTTATCCTTAAGACTCATTAATGGGTCATCATAGTATTGATAAATTCATAAATCACTACCTGATGTGAGATGATGAAATATGTTTTTCATGAGGGCATTTTATGGTTATTATGTGTCTTTCAGTTGGTAGGATTTAAATGTGAAAAATTATGAGGCTGAATGAGGAGAGATTGACTCTTTTTAAAGAAAAAAATGAATTATTATAATTTTCACTCATGTATGGTCTCCCACTCACCCCCTTAGTATAAATTCAGCTCTATCATAAAGAAAGCTCCAGAAACTTTCACACCATTAATCATTTCTACAACAAAAATTTCAATCTTATCAAACACAGTTTTCATGAATGTTGTAGATAGGCACAAATTTCTTTCTTCATTGGAAGCTCCTGAAGTCTACAACCTCTTTTATCATGAATGCTCGAGAAAGTCACAACTTTCAATAGAATGATTTTTTAGTAGAAAACTATAAGGACCCTTCTTTAAAACATTATAAAATATTGAATTAAATGAATAATTCACATTTAGGATCTTTTTAGGTTTAGAGTTTTAAATAATTAGGCCATAATGATTACACTACATCTCAAAAAATACAAAGTAGACAATTTTACTCAGTTTCCATTTTTCATGAATTAAAAACTCTTGAAAAAATATATTCTTGCCTAGTTCCATGGTTTCGACATGATGACATTCCCTTGATCCCATCCATGACCCAATTCATCTTTATGTCCTGTGAAAAACATTAGAAAAATTTGGGATGAGCATAAAAAGCTCAGTAAGGGTTATAAAACAAAGAAATAAAAAAGTAGATTCCTTTTAAAAACATTACGGCTTGTTAAGGAAGCCAAAGATCAAATAATACTCATTGAAACAGAAAAGGTTGTTGTCACCACATACATTAAAAAGAAAGATTATTATTTTTCTCTTAGTAAATCTAATCATAGAAAAAGATACCTATTTAATGAAAATAAGTGTAAAATGTTTTTATACACTGTATAAAAGAAATTATAGTATAAAACAAAATATGTATCATTCAAAGGATATTGAGACGAAGTCCCTTACATCGTATCCGACTTGACTCAATCATTCATTATTCTCATGAATAATAAACTAATGTTAATTTCTACTTAATTGAAAAAAAATAACAATTATTATTCCTTTGAGATCAATTATTACCCTGCTATAACTATTAGTTAATTATTTGAGTTCATATCAGACATTTTGTCGATGATCGAAACGTGAGTTAAAAATGAACTTTTTATAAATATAAATATTCCATGTGGTCAAAATTCCAATTATCTCTTGAATTATATTCATGATTTAGATATACTAAATATCATATATATCCTGTATATATATGTATTTATAATAGTACGTAACATTTGGATATAAGAAATGAAATGCACCCTTCATGGAGACGGTAAGTCGTAGGTATGCATGAACGCTAGTTTATTTTCTATTTCATACTTAATAGAATAAAAACACATTGATACATATTTATATTATAATTCCAGTATAATATAATATATAATTTCTTTAAATCCATCCTTTTTACATTCAACTTATGGAATGAACGTGTTATATCACTTTGTGGGGGCGGTCGTCCGCACTTCCTAAAATGAAGTTATTGTATTTACCCAAAATTGAAACCATAAAAGTATTCTATAAATAAAAAATACAGAAGAATAGAAACAGTAAAAATATAATATATATCATATAAAAATACACTTCTATCTTAATGGACATCAAAAGAGGTTTCCAGAGAATATTGAACCATCATAGTTTCGTGAGGCGTTAGTTTGTCGTCCATAGAAACAGTATATTCATTACCCATTAGATGGTGGTGTGTGTAAGTGTACTTTAAATACATCTCATAAAAACAACCTAGTATATTGAGGATAATGGTGTTTTTTTAATATAATGGAATTAAAAGAGTTTATAGGGTTGGAAAGTAAAATAAACAAAAGAACTTAAGAGAAGACGTTACCTTTAAATCAAATATCTCCCTTTGGTTTGAACCACAAGGTTTTCTTAAATTGCCTTCTGACTGAAGGAAGGCTTCCAAGAAGATGGTTGGGATTTAGGGAGCTTAATTGATTAGTGGTTGGATGAGCCAAGGGGCTTGAGAGGTGTGATGAATGGGTTAGAAGTGAGGGCTTTTTATAAGGGGGAGGAGGTTCTCTTTAGAAATGTTTGAAAATATTATATTATTATATAATGATTTTCAGTTTCTAAAAGCCCAAAACACATTACTGTCAAAGATAAATGACTCATGTTTAAAATATAATTATAGAATATTAATTGGATATTTTTTTGATATTTTTTAGTCATTATAATCTTTTCTAATTAAATCATTCATTATTGAGGTAAATACGACATCATTATTGTGTCATGAAGAATTTTATTTATTTGATGTATATAAATTATAAATAAAACATCATGATGTGGGAAATACTTTTATCTTTCAAATTAATATTTATAGTTGAAGTGATAACTTATATAACCTTAGGTAAGAATTGAGTTACTAATACATATATGTTTATGTCATTTTTTTCTTTACTTAAAATTAATTAATATAATATGTCATTATCCCTCCCATGTGGCTCCATGCGGTCCCATAATCGATGTAAGGATGCCCATGGTCAGATATATATCACCCAATATGATTAGGATACATGTTAGGGTATATTAATATTATTATAATATTATTTTTTTACCCCGATTTTTCATATTTACCCATTAACTATTGTAAATAAAATGTTTACTGAAGTAAATATTAATATTGTGTGAAAACAATTTACATATGTATACAATTTAGACCTCCTGAATCCAAATATGGAATCAATTTTCCCAAATTCAAAACACATAATTGGATGTAATTAATTTAAAATTAATTCCAGCTGTCAAAACGAAAAGCGTGTTTTTAAGAAATAATAACTATCAAAAGATTGACACTTATTAATTTCTAATTTCAAAGTGAAATTACGTCAATGACAAAAATTTGATTAAATAGTAAAAACATAAAACAATTAAACATTAAAAAAAATTAAAAATATAATCTATCCTTATAAATAAATTAGATTAAAAGATAGTTTTTAATTAAAATACAATATTTTTCAATATTCATTAAAAATTAATTTTATCAGAAAACACAAAAAATTTACTGAAAGTAAATTTTGATGTCCCAATTCTAAAGAAGAATTTTTTTTAAATAGAACACATAAACGTTAAGAAAACAAGATTTTAGGATAGTTATCTATCAAAAGGTAGTAAATCGACCTTTTAATAAATATTATAGTCTTTATGCTTAAAATCAGATTCTTTCTTATTTTAGTCCTCCAAAATTTATTGGATAAATGTAAAAATATTTAATAAACATGTATATTCATATTATAGTTAGTTTGTTCCATTCCCTCCAATACAACGGCTTGGAGATAACTATCATTTAAAATAATATTATATTATTATTTTTCATTATGACCCAACGTTGTGTGCAACGTATGATTTCTAATAATCCCGTTGCTGCGTATCGGGTACGCCATTGAACATAGAATCCACTTTAATGTAAAATTAATATTCAATTCACAAATATTAATAAATATGATAATGTTATATTATTTATTTACCTGGGATGTTACATCCTTCCGCCCTTTTGGGAATTGTGTCCCCACAATTCTATTCACTTCTCATATAAGTGGGTGTATTTGTCCCTCATAGCATTTTCAGATTCCCACATTTTCTCTTCAACCGTATGGTTTTTCCACAAATCCTTTACCTGATTAATTACCTTATTCCCCAACAATTTCTACCTTTGGTCATGAATCAGGACAGCTTCTTCCCCAAAAGAGATATTCTCTTCCAACTAAACTACCTCTTGGCTCAAAACATGAGATGGATCTAAGATATACTTTCTCAATATTGAAACATGAAAAACATTGTGTACCTGGGATAAACATGGAGGTAGACCCAATCTGTACGCAACTGATCCAACTTTATCTTGGATTTCATAAGGTCCAATGAACCTCAGGCTCAACTTTATCTTCTTACCAAAACACATCACACTTTTCGATGGACAAACTTTGAGAAAGACATGATCACCTACCTAAGAAGAATGATCCTTCCTCCAGTTATTCGCATAACTTTTTTTCCTGCTCTAAGCTGTTATCATGTTCTTCTGAGTCCACTAAACTTTTTCTTACATCTCTTCAACCAATTCTGGTCCCCTCAACTTCCTTTTAACCAGCACATCCCAAAATTCTAGAGTTCGACACCGCTTTCAATATAATTCCTCAAATGGAGCCATCTATATACTAGAATAAAAATAGTTATTATAAGAAAATTCAACCAATGAAATTTGTTGGTCCCAACTTCCCCGTTAATCCATCGAGAAAGCACGTAACATGTCCTCGAAGGTATAAATTTTTCATTCTGAATGCCTATCTGATTGAGGATGAAAATCTCTACTAAAATTTAATTCTGTACCCAACGACATCTGAAGGAATTTGAAAAAGTTATAAGTAAACCTAGGATTATGATCAGATATAATGGAGATGGGAACACCATGCAATCTGACCATCTCTTTAATATACAACGAAGTAATTTAATCTAGATAAAAAGTATCTCGAATAGGATGGAAATGAGTAGATTTAGTCAATTGATCAACAATAACACAGATTGCATTATTACCTCGATATGTCTTCGGTAATCCCATAACGAAGTCCATGGATATATTTTCCCATTTCCACTTTGGCACAAATAATTTCTGAAACATCCCTTTCAGTAACTCTCTCTCTACTTTAACCTATTGACATGTCAAACACATCACAGTAAATCAATAATATCTATTTTCATTCCATCCCTCCAGTAATACTCTCAATGATCTCTGTACATCCTAGTACTGCGTGGATAATAAGAAAAAGAAGAACTATGAGCATCACATAACAAATAATTCTTCAACTATGAATCAAAATAAAAACATAATCTCCTCCGAAATATCAAATAACAATCATTATCAATGTTAAAATCACCCAACTTACCCTTCTAAACCAACACTACCTTTTTTCTATAACTCATTGTCTTCCTTCTGTGATTTCTTAATTATGTCTAATAGAGATGATTTCACCGACACCTGAAACAAAACAGAGGAGTTTCCTGCACCAACAAATTCGATTCTAAATACCATCAAATAAAAAACCAAAGGATCTCGTTACAAATGTAGCATGGTTAATGAATCATTACTTTTTCGACTCAAAGAATCAACCACTTTATTTTATTTTCTTGGATGGTAATGAATTGTGCAATAATAATCCTTGACTAATTACAACCATCTCCTCTGTCTCATGTTCAATTCTTTCTGAGTGTATATATATTTCAAACTTTTGTGGTCAGTATATATTTCTCTATTTACTCTATAAAAATGATGCGACTAAATTTTTAAATTAAAAACAACAATAGATAATTCTAAATCACGTGAATGGTAATTTAACTCATGATATTTAAATTGAAGTAAAGCATAAGAAATTACCTGATCATTCTGCATAAGGACACAACCAAGTCCTTTAAACAAAGTATCACTATATAAAGAAACTCACCATTTCTGGAAGGTAGTGCCAAAACAAGATCATTCACAAATCTTCTTTTATGGATATTAATTTAACAATATCCTAACTCCAAATGTTTTCTAAACCAACATCTGATACCAAATATAAGGACTCGACCTTAATACATTACATAGTCGTAAATTAAATGAATAATTCGCATTCAGGATCTTTTTAGGTTTAGAGTTTTAGTGAGTTCATTTATAACTATTACATTACATCTCCAAAATTACAAAGTAGACAATTCTACTCAGTTTTAATTTTTTTCATAAAATAAATACTCTTGAAAAAAAGGTAATGTCTTGTTCCATGTTTTAGACAGAATGAATTTCCCTTGATCCCACCCTGGACCCTATTCATCTTTTAGTCTTATGAAAAATATTTGAAAAACATGGGATGAGCATCAAAAGCTCAGTATGGGTTATAAAACAATAAATAAAAACAGTAGATCATAAATACATACATAACATAAACTCTTTAATATACCTCATCAAATAATAATATTTATGAAATATACATAGAAATCATAAATCATAAAGGTAACTTGTGTCATACATAACATACCTAGTTTGTAGCTTTCATAGCTACGTAGGGAGTTACATTTCAAATTCCCATCATAGTATTTTCCCTAAATCTCTTAGGAGAAACATTCCCGTTTACCTCAATCACATTACCCAATGCATTAGAGAGCTCTCTCAGGCTCACCCACCCTAGGATTATCACATAACCATCCATATACGTAACAATTCCCACGAACCATAACATATTCATAACACATAAAACAAATATAATGGAAAGATAACATTTCCACATTTCAATAACAATATATCATTTAAATATATTGACATAAAAAATACATTATACAAACCATTTTCAATACCAAAATACATAAAAGAGTATATGATATTTATTTTCCTTTTAAAAATATTAAATCTTGTTAAGGAATCCAAATATCAAATAATATTTGCAACGGCGGAAAAGGCTGTTATCCCCAATTACGTAGAAAAGAAACATTATTTTTTTCAATTTAGTAAAATGACTCATAGAAAATGATTCAATTTGAATGAAATGAGAAGTAAAATGTTTTTATAGACATTATAAAAGAAAGTCATGTATAAAAAAATGCCTCAATGAAATGATTTTGAGATGAAGTCCCTTACCTTGTGTCTGACATGACTCGATCGTCCTTTAATATCTTGAATAATAAACTAAAGATAATTTATACTCGATTAAGAACCCTTTTAATGTTTACAATTATAGTATAATATCATATATAATTTCATTTACTCTATCTTTTATACATTCCATGTATGGCATGAACGAGTCTTATCACTTTGAGGGGGTAGTAGTCCGCACTTCCTCAAATGAAATTATCGCATTTATCCACAATGGACACTGTAAAGTTATTCCATAAATGAATAATACAGAAGAATAGAAACAATATAAATATAAAATATATCACATAAAAATACAGTGCCATCTTAATGGCCACCATAAGAGGTGGTAAGAGAATACTGAATAATCATCTTTTTGTGAGGCATTAGTTTTCTATCCACAAAAACAGTAAGTTATTTACCAATTAGATAGAGGTTTGTGTAAGTATAGATGGAATCCATCAAATAACAAGAAACTAGTATTTTAAGGATATTGGTGTTTCTATAAAATAAAGTAAAAAAAATATTTTATGGGGTTTGAGAGGTAAAATAAAAGAAAAGAACTTTAGAGAATATGTTACCTTTAAATCTAGTATCTCTCTTTTGTTTGAACCAAAAGGTTTTCTTAAATTTACTTCTACCTAAAGGAAGGATTCTAGGAATAGGGGAGGGATTTAGGGAGATTAATTAGTCAGAGGTTGGATGAGCTAAGGAGCTTGATAAGTGTGAGTAATGAATTATAAGTGAGGGATTTTTATAAGGGTGGGGGAAGGGTTTTTTAGGAAAGATTGAAAATATTATTTTATTATATAATGATATTCGTTTTATAGAGGCCCAAAACTCATTAAAGTAGAAGATAAGAAATCTCATGTTTGAAATAATATCATCCTTTAATAATTTGATAGGTTTTATATTTTTTTAATCTTTATAATATTATTTATTAAAATAATTCATTAATGAGGTTAATACTGCATCATTATTGGGTAATAAATAATAATATTTATTTAATGTCGTAAAATTATATAAAAAATATCCTAATGTAGGAAATCATTTTTGGTTTCAAATGATTATTTATAGTCTAAGAGATAACTTATATAACCCCATGAAAGAATTGATTTAATAAAAGATATATGTTTTTGTCATTTTTGTATTTACTTAAAATTAACTAATATAAAGGGTCATTATCAATCTGAAGTGGCTCCATGAGGTCCTAAAATCGACCCAAGGAAGCCCATAGTAAGAACTGTACCAACCAATAGGATTATGATACATTCTAGAGTAATTTAATATTATTATAATATTAATTTTTTACACTTATTTACCATATTTACCGTTTAACCATGGTAAATAAAATTTTTACTGAAGTAAATATTCATAATGTATAAAAATAAAAGTTGCCTATTTACACAATTTGGACCTCCGAGTTTCAAATATGGAATTAGTTTTTCCAAATTCAAAACATAGAAGTGGAAAAAATTAATTTAAAATTAATTCCCGATGTAAAAAAAATGTGTTTTAAAGATATAATAACTGTCAATAGATTGGAACTTATTTACATCCAATCACAAAGTGAAATTACTTTGAATGACCAGAATTGGATTAAATAGTAAAAATATAGTATAATTACACTTTAAAACCAATTAAAAATACAATAAAACCATATAAATAAATTAGATTAAAAGGTAGTTTTTCAATTAAAATACTTTATTTCTTTCTATCCCTAAAAATATGAATTTTATCAGAAAAATACCAAAAATTTACCCAAAGTAAATTTTGATATATCGATTCTAATGAAAAATTTTATTTTGTTAAATAGAACATGTAAAAGTGACCAAAAGTTGATTTTAAGAAGGTTCCCTATTAAAAGGTGTTAAATCAACCATTTAATGAATATTAGATTATTTAGGCTTAATATCGTATTATTTCTTATTTTAAGTCTCTAAAATTTATTTGATAAATCTAAAAACGTTTTACACAAATTTATATTTATATTTTAGTTAGTTTTCTCCACTATTTCCAATACAACGGCTAGGTATTAACTTCCATTTAAAATAATATTATATTATTATTTATCAGTATGGCCCATTGTTGTGTGAAACGTAAGATTTAAAAGAATCTCATTGTTGCATATCAGGTATACTATCAATCATAGAATCCCCTTTAATGTAAAATTAATATTTAATTCACATGTATTAATAAATATGAAAATGTTATAATATTTATTTACCTCGGATGTTACACAAACACATCTCTTTGGAATTTATTTTATCCCTAATGTATCACATAATATTGTAGCAAAAGGCAAGATAACTTCTCCAACACTTAAGTTCAACTAGATTATGAAGTTTCACTTAAAGAGTAGGTTGGATAGGGTAAATTGGCTTAAAATGAGGACAACCTAACACGATTTACATGGATTATAAGGGCTAAAAGCATTAAATGTTCAAGATTGGACATTATAAAAACGATTCATAGAAATAATTTTTTAAATACAAAAAAAATCCACAATCATTTAAAACACAAGTACCACAAACCCTCTTGTTTTGACAGGAATAAATCAAATTCTTGTTAAATCAAGCATGGTTTGGTTCTCTCAAGTGGTGAGGTTAATGTAAATAATATGAAAATAATAGTTCAGAATCCTCATAGGAAAGTGATTTCAAATATAAAGATAGTGAGACGTGGCTCGAGATTCAAAATTCAGAGTACTTTCCATGAAATTACTAAATATTTGAACTTTAAACAAAGGCATTTTTTATCCATTTATGCTCAGTTTCATGGGATAAATTGTTTCACATATTTATATATATTTCAAAAGGGTGATGAGAATCATTTCATTATAAAAGTTCAAAAAACACACAAAAAATTGAAAAATAAACACAAAAATTTTTAAAAACAATCATTTTTTTTGAAAAACATTGAAAAATAGGGAAAAAATTGAAATTACTAAACTAAAATGTTCCCAACCCATAATTAAAATATTAAATTGTTCTCAATGTGAACTAATGATATGACATGTGTACATGAATTTAATAATTTTAAACAGTAAAAAAAAAAGTGAAAGGGTTAGGAACAACCACATATTATTATGTGATGATGGGTTCATGTAGTGTGATGAAATCCACTACATCAGTAGAAATTCCCTCTATGTATTTCCTCGAATGTTTCATATTGACTCTAAATATTCTTCCAGTGTCCTATGATGTGATCTCCGCTGCACCATATGTAAAAAAATTAGATACAATATATTGTCCTAAGGATTTGGAACACAACTTACTGGGCATCATCTTTAGTCAGGAACTGTAGATTAGGACTTTATCTCAAACATGAAACTCCCTTTGTTGGATCATTCTATCATGAGATTATTTTTATCTTTCCTTATAGAGCCTTCAGTTATCACATGATTACAATAGAATATCCTCAACCTCTTGAATTTGTAGCTTCCTTTGAATTCCATCTTGGGATAAATCCATGTTGCATTTCTTTATATCCCATTGTGCCTGATGCTCGACATCCACAGGGAGATGAAATTATTTCTAAAAAACAATCTGAAATGGGGACATACTAATGGGTGTATTGTTTTTTTTACTATAATAGATAAGTTCAACATTCAAGCCCTTGCTCCAATCCTTCCTATTCGGATGCACGGTTTGCTCCAAAATTTGTTTCAACTCGTGATTTGAATCCTCAGCCTAGCCATTTATTTGGGGTTGGAATGGAGTTGATGTTTTGTGTGCACCCCATACTTTTGAAGGAGGGAATATAAATTCCAATTAAATAAGTGTGTCCCTTAGTCAATAATTGTGGTCTTTGGTACTCCAAACCTACAAGAAATATCTGTCTTGAAAATTTTCAATACAAAATGAGAATCCTCATTCATGGTGGCCTTGGCCTCCTCCTATTTACTAACATAATCAATAGAAACCAAAATACAAAAAACAATTAAGTAGGAAAATGAAAAATAAAATCGATGCCTCGTACATAAAAAATCTCACAGAATAATATGGGTTATAGGGGCATCTCATTTCTCCTAGAAATATTCTCAGTGTGTCAGAAACATGAGCACGACTTACAAAACACATAGATGAGGGAATAAGGTAGGCCAATATAATCTAGAGTCAAATAAAATCTTAGAATTCCATTGGGGTCCAAAGTGTCGTCCATGTAAAATTGTATGGAAGAAATTCAGAACATACTCAAACTCATGATCAGGAATAGACCTCCTAATAACTTGATCACTACACATACGCCATGGGTATGGATCATCCCAGATATAAAATATTGACCCACTCTTTAACTTATAGAGTTGTTGTTTCATAAAATTTGAAGCGATTTAGGATATAACAATGTTGTTCACTAAATCATCATAACAATGACACATACCTGATATTGAATAAATATTTTCAGCAGGGAAAGTGTCTGGAAGGGGTACCTAGTCCAAGGTGCCAGCCTCTAGTGTGTGCTTATGCTTAATCATGTGGTCTTCCACCATGTTTCTTATCCCCTTCTTATTATTTATCTCAATATCAAAATATCAAAGAAGGAGAATCCATCTAATAATCCTGGTCTTTGCATCTGGATTCTTTAAGAGGTACCTCAAAGCATCAAGGTAAGAAAAAAACTACTTTAATGCCTAATAAATATGTAAAAAATACATCTAAACCAAATATTACATCAAGAAACTCCTTTTCTTTGGATGTGTAGTTTTATTGGGTTGCATCTAGTGTCCTCGATATATATGCAATCACATATGATCATCCCTCCACCATCTGAGATAAGACAACTCCAACCGCGAAGTTGGAGGCATCACACATAAGACCAAAAGAAAGCTCCAACCACAGGGGTTGTATGATTGTTGGAGTGGTAAAACACCTCTTTAGTTCATCAACATATTTCCTAAAAGAATCATAAAACACAAATTCATAATAATTTTGAAGTAATCATGATATAAGAAGATAAATATTACTAAAATCTTTGATTAAGCGCTGATAAAATACTACATGCCCTTATAAATACCTATCCTCACACCCATATGATGGATAGGGTAAGGATAAATAATATCCAACTCAGATTTATCAACTTATATCCCATGTTTTTACACTACATTCCATAAGGCAATGCATTGCTCTACCATAAAATGCCACTTTTCAATGTTCAAGGCCAGATTCTTCTCAATACAATGATTCCAAACCTTTCCCAAACTACATAGAAATTCCTCAAATGAGGATACATACATTGTAGAATCATCCATAAATACCTCTATAATGGTCAAAATGAAATATAAAAAAATATCTCCAAGAATCTCTAGAAGGTACTTGGGGCATTGAAAAGTCCAAATGGAGTGCTCCGGTAAACAAATTTTTGAAGGGACAGGTGGAGGTAGTCTTGTCCTGATCCTCTAGATCTCTATGAATCTGAAGATATCCAAAAAATCCATCCCAAAAACAATAGGGTGTTTTCCTAGTTAATCTATCAAATATTTGGTAAATAAATGGTACAGGTAAATGGTTTTTGTGAGTAGATTGATTTAGTTTCCTATAATCAGTACACACACCCAAACTATTTTTTACCCTCATTGGAACTGACTCCTCTCTCTTATTTTTAACCACAAAAAAACCACTTTTTATTGGAAAAATATTAATAGGACTCACCCACTGGGAATATGAAATGGAATATATTATACATTCCTTGAGAAATTTTTAAACCTCAATCTTAACAACTTTCAAAAGTGTTGGATTCTGTCTCCTTTGTGGATTCCTAACAAGTTTATTCCCATCCCCCCAAAAAATACCATGAATGAAAATAGCGGGGATAAAACCTGCTATGTCATCCAAGGTCCACCCATTTTTTTTAATGCTCTCCCTCAAAAGATTCAATATTTTTTCATCGTGCTCAAAAGGAATATTATCAGAAATTATAAGAGGTAATATCTCACCACTTAAAAAGAATGAGTATTTATGATTTAGTGGTAATGGATTGACCTCCAATGAAGGGGGTGATTTATGGATGGAAACATTGATGGAACTAAAATAAGTGCATAATGAACATCAGTATCAGAATATAAATAATCAAAATAATATAATAAATAATCAAATCCCACTGCATACTCAAATGTTATGTTATAATTAGAGTGATAATTATGAGAATATGAATCCGTTTCAAAATAAAATATAAAAGAGTTTTGTTCATTATAAACAGGTGTGGAAGTACATTTAGACATCAAACTAGAACAAATACTCCTAATATCTCTAATAATATGATAATCAAAATCTATGGGCTTTTTACATGGTGGATCAAAATGGGAGATTACAAAAGTAGAATGGTCCTATAAGGGGTACTTCATGGAGTCCATAACATAAATATCACAACAACATATCAAAAAACCATGTAATGTGTACCTTAATTGACATTTATGAGTTTTTTTAGTTTTGAGGGAGGGACTACCTCAGATGATGGGATCATGAAAAATACTTGATCATCATCCATGTTATGAACATATAAATCTTATAAAAATATCCTATCTCTTACCTAAACAAGTTCATCTTTAAGGACTCCTACTGGATATGCTATAGCGATGTTCGAAAACTTCACCAATACTCTTGTCAGGTTCAAATCACTAACTTGTAAAGAATAAAATATAGATTGAGGCATTGCATTTATGGAAGCTCCTAAATAAAAAAGATCACAACAAAAGTAAAAATACCCTAAGTTCATGGGATAGTGAATGTCCGCGAATCCTTGTACATTGTTGGAATTCCTAGATTTATTGTAATGAGTCCTGACATATTCCTTCCATGATTTATTATGTCATATCTCTTAATCCCTCTTCGACTGTTAAATATTTTTTAAAAAAAATTGGCATACCTTGAGATATTTATAATGGCCTCAAGTAGAAGGATGTTTATCTCCACATGCTTGAATTTGTCCAAAAACACTTTTTTGAATCACCTCCTCATCCGTCTACTTGTGTTGTACACAATTTTTTGTAAAGGGAATGGGTTTAGGAGGAACTTCATCAATCATTTTCCTACATTTTTCTATCTTCTTAGGACACATATCATTTGTTCTTGAATGGAGCTTCTCCAGAGATGAGGTGAATCCCAGTGGAAATATAGGTGTTAATGTATCAGTTTCTTACTTTTCTATTCTCAATGTGATGGCACTAACATTATCCATAAGATTTGGAGTAGGTTGGGAATGTAGATTTATAGAATTCATAATTTCCAGTTCAAGGAGGGTGGTGGAAATCTTGCTCATTTAAGTCTTCAACTACCTCAATTATGAAAGTATACTCCTCAACTCATTATTTTTATTAAGAATAATTTTTTTCAAAAGATCAACAATATTAGAATATACCGTTGGTTGAGAAGTACCTTGCTATGGACTTTTTTATGCATGATCTTAAAATATTCTTTGGGGTTGCTGGAAACTCTTTTGGTAAGGTTGAGGATGTTGGATGTTTTCTTGCAAAGGGGGATATTTTTGTTTTCCAGATCCATACCTCATGTCTGATTGATCTTTCAACCCTTGGTTGTATGATGGTTCCAAAGAATCATACATATTTTGGGGGTGTGACTTTTGTTGGCACTAAAATGGTCTCCCATGGAATACTTCTGAACAATCTTTTCTCTCTTGTAGTTGATGACAAAAATCAGTCGAGTGGGTTGTTTTAGTGAAAATTGCATAAGGTCTCACTAGATTTGGTTGTGATGTATTTTGAGAAAATAAAATCTACCTCCCCATAGTTGTAAATTATTCCATATTGGTATCGATTAAATGACTATCAACAGAATAGGGACTTACCAGATATAATCCCATGGCATGTGGTGTAACTCGATGGCTTAATTGTTTGGCGTTTTGCACCATCTTGTTGATCAATGAATGAGAAACTGCTAGTCTTTTGTAGACCAATTCCCCTCTATCTATGACATACACAATGCTCCTCCCCATTGGTTTGAGTCTTTCATAGAAGTATTAGATGGGTAGTTTCTCACTAATTTGGTGATCCAGACACCTTGCACACAACTTCTTGAATCACTCCCCGTACCCATACATTGACATCCCTTGTACTTTCATGATCCCTGAGATCTCCTCATGAATGAAAGTGGTCTTTGATTTAGGAAACATTATCTACATGAAATTATGCTACAAATCATTCCAACATGTTACATATTTTGGCTGTAAATAATACATCCTATACATTGAAAACCCATCAAGTGAGAATTATAATTCACTTGGTTTTATTTAAACTTCAGATACATTTCCTGGTTTAAGGGTTGAGAAAACCATATAAAATTCACCATGGTGTTTTTTTGGTCCTCACTAGATAATCCATGAAATTTTTGAAGATGTTGAATTAACCCAGATATAAGTTCAAAACCTAATTTGAGATTTGGGTATGCAATGCAATTTGGTTGAAAGTTAATATATTATGCGGACAATTCTTGAATGGATAAAATAAGTTCATTATTATTGTTTTCACCCATTGGTTCTTGTTTTAATATTTATTTAGAATTGTTTCCAATTTATATGTTCCCGGAATGGACAAATTCTCCAACTGGTTGAATGTTAACACTTTTCATAGACAGGGAATGTCTCATTCGATCCCTAAGGTTGCATTCAATATTGGGGTCAAGCTCTCTAAGATCCTTGGGATTAGATAATCTCAAAAATCAAATAAAAATGAAAATAATAAAAGTGGGACATAATTAAATAAAAATGATATGTTTGAGTTGATGGTCCAAAAAGATGAATAAAAAGGAAACAAAAGAAGATGAAAAGTTCAGATTGGTTAAAGAAGGACGAAAGAAGAGAAGAAGAGAAAAATAAAATATAAAATAAATACCTCTAATTGGTTCAAATATTTACTTTCCTCCCCATGAACAACACCAATTTGAAAGGTGCTATCATGGGCACTTTCAAATGATGTTTCGTTTTTGGTTATTTAGGTGAAGCAGACTGGCTGACCAAAGTCTTCTCTCAAAGGAAGAAATATTTTAAGACAATATATTGAAGGTGTTTTGAAAATAAAATTAAATAACATAAACAAAATACATGAAAGGATCGGGTGGATTGGGGTTCTATATTTTATAAATCGAGACAATTCTCGCTAAAAAAAATTTCAGCTTTTTTTAATGAATTTCAATTAAAATTACAAAACAAGAGGATGTTTTTTAGAAAATATTTTAAAATGCGTAAATGATATAAATCTACCTATTCAATTATTTATTAGCCACTATAATTTAAATTAATATCCACTTAATTTTAATCCCTTAATTTTTTAACCCCTTACCCTGTGAGAAGTAACATCACCACAAAGATGATGTGAATTAAACCGTTGGCTATCTTCGAAACATGAAATTGTAGCACCTTTCTTTGATTGATGTTCTAAGGAAAAAATATTCTTAGTGGTAAATGAAGGCACATATACCTTCAGGAAATGTGGAATAATTGAGTTAAGGGATTATTTTTCAACTCTACAAATTGATCTTATGTGGTTTTGAATTACTGATTATGTCCGAGCTCTAACAATTCACAGAATTCCCAACCTTGCATGTTTTGTGTTAATTGTTCAATTTCTTGATTAGTTTCATTTAAATTAAAAAATAAATTAATATATCATATTATGTGAATTAACATATATCATTTAATCAAAATAAATTAATGAACAAGGATAGAGGATGATTGATTACTAAAAAGAACTACTCTTCCATGGGCTGTGTAGTCATCGTAGAAACGTTTTGCATGTGTAAAGGTTTAGAAAGGGAATAACCCAATATTGTTTCAAATTTTGATTCCAGCACAAATAAGATGAGTAAACAATAAGAAAATTTAAAAAATTGAAAAAAAAATAGAAGAAATAAAAGAGGAAATAAGAATTTTATTACGAAAATTCAAACGTTATAATACGAAGAAAAAGAAGAAGAAGAAGGATTCGATGGAAGGATCCTTGCATCAAGAGCTACCCCTCTTACAATGGTTTTATAATTTGGGTGAAACCAATTATCCTCTCTTTCCAGTCTCATAATGCACGTCAAAACCCCTCATAATGATGAAAATTTATATTTATTGAGTAGATGGGATGCTAGGTTAAAAGTGGTTTCAAGTGTGAATAGGGGAAATTCTACCACTTATTTTAATCCCACTTGAGCCGCCTTCTTGACCACAAAAAAACTTTAATGAACTATCCTTCCAGTATGATAATTTTTTTGAATTTTTTTTTCTGATCTCCTTTCAAAAAAAATTTCCCAATCCATGCACATATGAAAATGATATGTCCCAGACAATATAGTGATGTCCAATCTGGCGGGTCTATTCTATATTTGACTTCATTGTCCATCTACTCAAATAAAATGCATGATTTACTATAATGTCCTGAATAAAATTTGTAACCCATTAAGTCAGGAACATAGTTAATAATCTTCAAATAAAAATAATTCATATTAAAATAGTTATGTCATAATTACTATAGATCACTCTAAAGGGTAAAACTAGAATTTTCAAAAAAAATTAAAATAATGGTCTAATCCATAAAATTTTATAGATAAACATATTTTACACAATGTGAGGAAATTCCACCATTTATTATAAATAAAAAATTCAAAAATTTTATTTTTTATCAAATACCCCACACATACCCTTTTATACTCTTGAGAAAGACCTCATATCAAGTATTCCAAAAAATTGCGACATGTAAACATCAATAACAAATAAAAACAAATTTTAAATAACATATCCATGTGATCCAACAATTCCACAACACGAAACAAAAGGTATCCGACCTCATAAAAAACCATTATGTCAACTTCTATATTTATATCATTCAATATAGTTCCACTTCATTCCACCTCCAATGAACTCAAAGCACTTACCTCACTTGAATTTTCTTTTATCACACAAAAGTCACTTTTTCAGCAATGACCTTCTCATCCAAAACCAAACATGGGTAATAATAGGCTTGATAAATTCCTATATCTCTACCTGATATAAGTAAACTACATAGTGTAACACCCCAAGCTTCCATGGTACGCTTCTCTTTGAATAATACAGTAGCGTGTGTTGTACGCAACTTCGAGTTCTAACACACACCACAACCAATCAAACTAGCCGTTGTGAATAGTAATACCCACTTTTTAAAATTTTATACATTTTATCATTCAAAATTGAATTTATTTTTGGATTCAAAATATCAAAATTATCTTAGGGTGAGTTGTTGGTATTTTTTCTGAAAAATTCAATTTTTGATGAATATTGAAAATCACTAAATTTTAATTACAAAAAACTTTTTTAATCGAAATAATTAATAGTGATAAATTATGAATTTGAGTGGTCTTAAAGTATATTTATAATATATATTTACCATTTATAAAAATTTTGGTAATTGGACATAATTTCACATTTAAACCTGACATAAACAAGTGTGAATATTTTGATAGTTATTACTTCTTAAAAACACGCTTTTTTGTTTTGACAGCAGGAATTAATTTTAAATTAATTTCTACCACTTCAATGTTTTGAATTTAGAAAAATGGATTCAATATTTGGAATCATTATTTCCAAATTTTTTAAATAGGTAACATTTATTTTTAGAAATTTTGAATACTTACTTCGGTAAATATTTTATTTACCACGATTAAAGGGTAAATCTGGTAAATAATGGTAAAAAAATAATATTATAATAATAATAAATATCCCTAAAACTTGTCCTAACCCTATTTCATGATATATTTCCGACTAAGGGAATTTTTGGGTCGATTTTGAGACCCCATGGATCCACTTGTAAGTGATAATGACACTTTATATCAATTAAGTTAAAGTAAATAAAAAAATGACATAAGCATATATATTTTAGAAAAACAATTTTTACATAGGGTTATATATGTTATATTTTTTACTATAAATAATAATTATAAATATAAAAATATTTCATACATAACGATAGTTTATTTATAATTTTTAGATAATGAATAATTAAATTTATTTATGACATAATAATGAAGCATTATTTTCCTTATTTATGAATGGATAAAATAATTAGGATTATAAAAGTCAAAATAAATATAATTTGAAAGTATCGATACCATAAACAAGTTTAATTGGTTAATATTACATGTTATTATTATTTAAATGAATTTTATTTGAATTAATAATGTTTTTATGACTTTACGAAAAATAAATTATTGAATAGTGTCAAAATTGAGAAAAATGAGTTTTTAAAACAAATATTATATTATTAGTTGATATTATCTTCCTAAAAATATAATTTTCGGCCAAAGGACTTATATAATGATATGTGTATAATTTATAGACCACTTGGGGGTCTCTTAAAGGAATATAGTAAGTTTATTAACCATATAATATAAAAATACAAAGTGACGTGGTAAATGTCAAACTAATTAACTAAGAGTTAAAACTAAAAGATAAGGTTAATATAATTACCCAAACCAATATAAAATCTATTGGATGAAAGTATTTAGACCCATACCCACCTTATACTTTGAATAATATACTTTGGAGTCATTTGAAACTGAATATGAATTTATTATAAAATAATACTTTCAGTTTTTTCTAAAGATCCCTTCCTCCCCCTTATAAAAGGACACCCCTTCTAAACAATTTTTCACACCTTCAAATCCTTTTAGTTCAGCCAAACCGTAGCCTATTATTATCTAAAATTCACTCACTTAAACCTAGAGGCCTTATTTTGATCATAAATCTATCCTACGAAGCCCTTTTGATCAAATAAAAATGAAGAACCCGAAGAAGAGGTAATGTTTTCACCACCCTCTTTCAAGTTCCTTTTTTCTTAAACTTCTTATTTTTTTGTCATATCCATTATAAAATAATAAATCTAGTATATTCTATAAAATTTGATTTTATTATAAATAATTTTCAACCATATTCAGTATTCTATCCATCCTTTGAATGACATGTCACCATACGTGCATACGTAGAGCCTACCGTCTCCACGTCGTGGTGTAATGGTAATTCAAAACATTATTATTTTGATTTGTATAATAATGATGTTTAATTCATGTAAATAATAAATATAACATTATTATGATTATGTATATATGATATACCATCCAATTATATATTATTTTAATATCAAAAGAATGATATTATCGTTAGTGAGTACGTACGGACTACCATCTCCATGAACGCGATGAGATTCATTCTCCATCATATCCATTAAATTATAATTCCCATTTTATAATTAAAATTAATTTTTAAGGACTTGATATAATTCTTTATCTGAATATGATACAACATACCCAAAACAAACACGACTTCTGTCACAAAACATATAAAAGAAAACTAGTAAGTTAACACCCAAAACGATGATAATACTAAGACATTATTAACAAAGCAATGTTAAAATATCATATATGATATTAATGTATATGATCATTTTATAATTCAATAACAATTATTTCACAATTATACAGGAGTCTAACCTACCCCCGACCAAGGAAAAAGTACAAAGTAAGGGGTTTCTTATCTCACTTTTAATTCCATGAGATTTCCATTGTTCACCACATATTTATTGCATGTGGTGTTTGTACTGCCCATCTTTGTATTAATTGTGTAATATACTTTAATTAATTTATATTTACATCATCATTGTATGATACTTCTTTCATGGGTGGATGTTTCTTATGTTACCAAATTGATATGGGAATTTGAAATTTCAATTTCCACTCATTCGACATTACGCATAATTCATTGATTATTTTACTCAAAGATTATGTGTGGAATCACTATTCATTTTCTTATGTAATAATTTCCACTACCCTTTATGTGGATATACTTTTGACACACATAATCACTCCATTGATAAATTCTCAAGTCATATATATGAACTAGAAAAGAGTAATTTTAACTCAATATCCATTTGTTGAGTTAAATATCCAATTCATTGGTGTTGTTTTTACAAGAATATGTGTAAATGTCCTCTGATTGATTTTGTAACATCCCAGGTAAATAAAGAATAAATAATTTTCATATTTATTAATATTTATGAATTAAATATTAATTTTACTTTAAATGGGTCTCAATATTCGCTAGCATACCCAATATGCAACAAAGAGTTTCATTGAAATCGTACGTTGCACACTAGTAATAAAATAATATTATTTTAAATGGTAGTTAACACATATCCGTTGTATTGGAGGCAATGTATATAAATAACTAATATATGGATATATATGTTTTTTAAATGTTTTTACATTTATCCAATAAAAGATAAATTCTTAAAATACGAAAAGAATTCAATTTTAGGCATATATACTCTAATTTTCACTAAAGGTCCACTTATCGCCTTTTTATAGAAAACCGTCATTAAATATATTTTTGATCACTCTTAAAATTCTATTGGACCAAATAAAATTCTTCTTTAGATTTGGGACCACAAATTTTACTTTGTGTAAATTTTTGGTATTTTTTCGATAAAGATCATTTTTAATGAATAGTTAAAAATGTGGTATTTTAATTCAAAACCTCTTTTTAATATAATTTATTTATATGATTAGATTATATTTTGAATTGGATTTAGAGTTTAATTAGAATATATTTTTATCATTTAATACAATAGTGGTCATTGGAATTAATTTCACTTTGAAATTGGACTTAAACTAGTGTCAAACTTTTGATACTTATTATTTCATAAAAACACGCTATTTGCTCTGACATCAGGAATTAATTATTAAATTAATTAATGTAACTTAAATGTTTTGAATTTTGTAAAATGTAAATAATTTTTGAATTTGGAATATCAAATATAGCTTAGGGGGAAGTTTTGGTATTTTTCTGAAAAACATCAATTTTTATTGAATAGTGAAACCACTAAGTGGTACTTATAAAAACTGATTTTCAGTTTAAATGAAATTTTACCACTTCTGTGTTTTTAATTTCAAAAATCCGACATACATGGTTGTCATTAAGAAGTAAAATTTGGTTCAATGGGATTAAAATAATTTTTTGGTGAATTGTAACGTTTAAGTTTTTAATCGCGATTAGAGGTAATTAGTGTAGTTTAAGGAAAAAATAATGTTTTAATAATATGAAATGACCTAGACACATGTCCTACCCTTATTGGATGTTTCATGGAAGACCATTACAATCCATGGGTCAACTTGGGGAATCCATGGAGCCACTTTAGAAGGAAAATGACATTAATATATTTTTATTTAATGTTAAATTAAAAATGTCACAAACATGAGTTGTTTTACTAAAACAATTTTTAAATGGGGTTATACAAGTCAGATTTTTTACTATAAATGTTCATTAGAAATCTAAAAATATATCCTATATCATGATATTTTTTTATAATTTGTAGACATTAAATAAATTAAATTATTAATGACACCATGATGATGCAGAGATTACCTCATTATTTAACAATTTAAATAAAATGAAAAGATAATGTAAAATATAAGACCTACACTTGTAAAAATCCTATTGTATGTGTGTATTTAGAACTATTATCACCTTATCCTAGAAATATATAATTTTGGGACCTTTAAAATCCTAAAATCATTTTATAATAATGTTACTTTTCAAGACTTTCCAAGAGTGCCCCTCCTCTCCTCTTATAAAAATCCCCAACCTCTACCTCCTTACTCACACTTCCAATGTCTTTGCCTCGGCCAAAAGCTACTATATTTGTCTCCCCACATCCCTCTCTTACTCCTAGAAGCCTCAAATTGGGCAGAAATCTTCCCAAGAAAGACTTTGAGCTCAAATCTAAGAGAGTTACCTGATTTTAAGGTAATGTATTCACTTGCGTTCTTTTGTTTTATTTTGCTTCTCCAACCCACTAAACTATTTTTATTCATTTCTTTTGTAACAACTCCAGTATCATCAATATACTAGGATGTTGTTATAAGAATAATTCTAGCTACACTTACACACACCTACATCTAATGGTTAAAGAACATACTGTTTCTGTGGATGGGAAATTTCTACCTCACGAAATGATGATTGTTCAATATTCTTATAACACCATAAAAGGAGGACATTAAGATTTCACTATATTTATATATGATATATAATATTTTTATGTTTTCCTTAAGCTTCTGTATTTTTAATTTATGGAATACCTTTATGGATTCCATAATGGGTATACGAGATATCTTCTTTTTAGGAAGTGCGGACTACCGCCCCCTCAAAGTGATTTGATTCGTTAATGCCATATGTGGGACGTATAAAGGATGGATTTAATAATATTATATAGGATATTATACTGGAATTATAATATACCTTTTTATCATTATGATTTCACTCCATTAAATTATGAGATAGATATGAATGTAGCGTTCATGCGTACGTACGGCTTACCATCTCCATGAACGATGCATTTCATTTCTAATCCCAAAATTTAATGTACTATTATAAGTACATATATATAATGGATATATATGATGTATGTTAGATCTAAATGATGAATATATTACTGGAATTAAAATATACATACCTCTCGTTTAGTTTTAATTCCATTAATATGACATAGAAATGAATGTAGCGTTCATGAGTACGTACGGCTTACCGTCTCCATGAATGGTGCATTCCATTTCTTACCACTAAATGATTATTTAATATTATAAATACATGTATATTCTGGATATATATGATATATATGATATCCAAATCATGAATATCATTCTGGATATAATGAACCTTTGTCCACACGAACAACATGTAATTGTAAGAAGTCCACGTTCGACTTAATAACCAAGTATCGACAAAACAAACATTATTAACATAAATGATTAAATAATGCTTATAACATGGTAATAAATGATATAAAAGTAATAATGAACTTGAAAAATGTTCTTATGAAAGTAGAAATTAACTCAAGTTTATTATTCAGGACGTTAAAGAATGATCGAGTCAAGTCTGACCCGAGGTAAGGGACTTCGTCTCAATCTCCTTTCATTGAGGAATATTTGGTATTATACACAACTTTCTTTTATACGGTGTATAAACCCCTTTGACTTTTAATTTTATACATAAGGAATATTTTTCTACGAAGCGTTTTACAAAACGACAAAAAGGAATGTTTCTTTTAACGTATGCGGTGACAACGTCCTTTTCCTCCGCCGCGAGTATTATTTGGTCTTTGGCTTACTCAACAAGACGTAATGTTTTTAAAATGAAATAAATACCATATACTATTTTATGTATTTTGGTATTGAAAATGGTTTTTATAATTGATTTGTTATGTCAATATATTTAAGTGATATATTGTGATCAATGTGTGGAAATGTTTTCCTTCCATTATATTTGTTTTATGTCTTATGATTTTATAATGGTACATGGATATTTGACGGGTGGTTACGTGATAAACCATATGATGGGCGGTTCCGTGAATACCAGGACGTGTGGTTACGTTATAACCACCAATGCATTGGGTATGGAAGTCAGCCGTATGGCTATTCCATTAAGTGATATGTGTGGAAGTTGACCGTATGGTTATTCCATTTAAGTATGTTTATGTCCCAAGTTACCTTTATATGTTATGTGATCTTTATATGGGTTTTATGGTAATATTTTGGTTAAAAAGGGTAAGTAATGATCTTTTTTTCAGTGAAAAGTTTTTACTTCTTCATAATGGTGAAAATTATTACATTGATAAAGTATACATGGTTTACTTGTTGTTTTGATAAACTAACAGTTTTCATTCTTTGGGTATCCCTTACTGAGCTTTTTATGCTCACCCAAAGTTTTTTTGAAATGTTTTTCATAGGACTTAATGTGGAATAGGGTCAAGGATGGGATCAAAGGAAAGTCATGATATCTAAAACATGGAACTAGACATGTTTCTTTTTAAGAGTTTTTATTTTATGGAAACATAGTAGAAGTGTCTAATTTGTAATATTTTGAGATTTAATAGTTATGATCTAATTCTCTAAAAATATAAACCTGAAAATATCCTCATTGTGAATTATTCATTTAATTCAATATTATGTAAGGTATAAGGCTGGGGAATTATAGTTGGTATCAGAGGTCGATTTAGACAACTTTAAGAGTTAGAAAATTGTTAAATTATAAATTAATTTATTGTATGATTGAAATGATATAGCATTTAAAGATTACCATGTTTCTTCGCCTAAGATATTTCTGTGTTAGGAATGTTTTTTCATAGAGGAAACAAAACAGATTTTCTGGGAAGGCATACAGAGGGAAATGACCTTTCAAATCAGTATCCTGAGATGGTCAGAATCAGAACTAAACAATTTGTTGTAGTGATGGCTCAGTTGACTCAGGCTATTATCGAAGGTTTGTTAGAAATTTTTCCCAGTTATCTTGTCCAATGACTAAGCTAACTCGGAAGGGTGTAAAGTTTATCTGGACAAAAGAATGTGATGATTGTTTTCAAGAACTGAAAAGAAGATTGGTGAATGCTCCAATTCTGGCACTTCCTTCTAGGAATGGGGAGTTTGTTATCTACAGTGATGCTTTATTGAAAGGACATGGTTGCGTCCTAATGCAGAATGATTAGGTAATTTCTTATTCTTCACGATAGTTGAAAACTCATGAGGTAAATTACCCTACACATGATTTGGAATTAGCTGATGTAGTTTTCGCTTTAAAAATTTGGAGGCATCATTTGTATGGAGTAAAGTGTGATATATATACTAATCACAAAAGTTTAAAGTATATATTCACTCAGAAAGCATTGAAAATGAGACAGAGGAGATGGCTAAAATTAATCAAGGATTATGATTGTACAATTCATTACCATCCGGGAAAAGAAATTAAAGTGGCTGATGCATTGAGTCGAAAAAGTAATGCATCATTAACAATGTTACATTTGGAGCGTGATCCTTTGGTTAAAGATTTGATGAACTTTGATATAGAAGCTTTTGGTGCAGGATGTTCTTCTGTTTTGTTTCAGGTATCAGTGAAATATTCTCTATCAGATATAATCAAGCAAGCATAGAAGCAAGGAAGTGAGTTGCAGAAAAAGGTAGAGCTAGTTCAGAAGGGTACGTTGCCTGAATTCAACATTGATAGTGATTGTGTTTTGAGGTTGGGAATAGATTATGTGTTCCTTGTGACTCACAGTTGAAGAATGAGTTGTTTGTGAGGCTCATAGTTCCCCATTTTCAGTTAATCTTGGCAGTACTAAGATGTACAGAGATCTGTGGGAGTATTACTGGTGGGATGGAATGAAAAGAGATATTACTGATTTTACTGTGAAGTGTTTGAATTTTCAGCAGGTTAAAGCAGAGTGGCAGCTTCCGAAAGGGATGCTTCATCCATTACCAGTGCCAGAGTGGAAATGGAAAAATATATCCATGGACATTGTTGTGGGATTACCGAGGATATCTCGAGGTAATAATGAAATCTGGGTTATTATTGACCGATTGACTAAATCTTCTCATTTCCTTCCTATTCGAGATACATTGTCTCTAGATCAACTTTATCGATTGTATCTTCAAGAGATAGTGATGTTTCATGGAGTTCCCCTCTCCATTGTATCTGATCGTGATCCCAGGTTTACTTCTAACTTT
This sequence comes from Viscum album, assembly GCA_963277665.1. Taxonomy (NCBI): domain Eukaryota; kingdom Viridiplantae; phylum Streptophyta; class Magnoliopsida; order Santalales; family Viscaceae; genus Viscum; species Viscum album. The sequence goes on from OY728128.1 coordinate 1,229,824,430, forward strand.
TGGAAAGGCCTTCAGAAGTCATTGGGAACTGAATTAAATTTTAGTACATCTTTTCATCCGCAATCAGATGGGCAGTCAGAATGAACAATTCAGACCTTGGAGGATATGCTACAAGCATGCTCTATTGATTATCAGGGAATTTGGGACCACTGTCTTTCTTTGGTTTATTTTTCATATAATATCAGTTTTCATTCTAGTATACAGATGGCACCGTTTGGGGCATTATATGGGAAGTGGTGTCGAACTCCAGCTTTTTGGGATGAAGTAGGTGAAAGGAAGCTGATGGCACCAGAATTGGTAGAAGAGATGGAAGAAAAAGTTCAGTTGATTCAGAAACACATGATAACAGCTCAGAGCAGACAGAAATGTTATGCGGATAACCGGAGGAAGGATCTATCTTTCGAGGTAGGTGATCATGTATTTCTAAAAGTTCCACGATGGAATAGTGTGATGCGATTTGGTAAGAAAGGAAAGCTGAGTCAAAGGTTCATTGGACCATATGAAATTCTGGAGAGAGTTGGATCAGTTGCTTACTGATTGGATTTACCTCTGAGTTTATCTATGGTAGACAATGTTTTTCATGTTTCGATGTTGAGAAAGTACATGCCAGATCCATCTCATGTTTTGATCTTAGAGGTAGTTCAGTTGGAAGAGAATCTCTCTTATGAAGAGCAACCAGTCCAGATACTTGACCGTAGAGAGAAAGTGTTGCAGAATTAGGTAATTCACCAGGTAAAGGTTTTTTGGAAAAACCATATGGTTGAAGAGGCAACATGGGAATCTGAAAATTCTATGAGGGATAAATACCCCCACTTATTTTGATAAGTTAATAAAATTGCGAGGACGAAATTCCCAAAAGGGGGGAAGGATGTAACATCCCAGGTAAATAAAGAATAAAGAATTTTCATATTTATTAATATTTATTAATTAAATATTGATTTTACTTTAAAGGGGTCTCTATGTTCGATAGCGTACCCAATACGCAACAAAGAGTTTCATTGAAATCTTACGCTGCACACTAGTAATAAAATAATATTATTTTAAATGGTAGTTAACAAATAGCCATTTTATTGGCGGGAATGGATAGAAATAACTAAAATATGGTTATATATGGTTTTTTAAATGTGTCTACATTTATCCAATAAAAGATAAAGGCTTAAAATACGAAAAGAATTCAATTTTAGGAATATATTCTAATTTTCACTAAAGGTCCACTTATCGCCATTTATTGGAGAACCGTCATTAAATATAGTTTTGATCACTCTTATAAATTCTATTGGACCAAATAAAATTCTTCTTTAGAGTCGAGACATTAAATTTTACTTTGTGTAAATTTTTGGTATTTTTTCGATAAAGATCATTTTTTTAATGAATAGTGAAAATGTTGTATTTTAATTCAAAACCCCTTTTTAATCTAATTTATTTATATTATTAGATTATCTTTTGAATTGTTTTTATATTTGAATTAGAATATATTTTCACTATTTAATCCGATAGTGGTCGTTGGAATTAATTTCACTTTGAAATTGGACTTAAACTAGTGTCAATATTTTGAAACTTATTGTTTCATAAAAACACGCTATTTACTCTGACAGCGGGAATTAATTATTAAATAAATTAATGTAACTTATATGTTATGATGTTTTTAAAATGGAAATCATTTTTGAATTTGGAATATCAAATATAGCTTAGGGTTAAGTTTTGGTATTTTTCTGAAAAACATCAATTTTTGATGAATAGTGAAACCACTAAGTGGTACTTATAAAAACTGATTTTCCATTTAAATGAAATTATACAACTTTTGTGTTTTGAATTTTAATAATCCGACATACATGGTTGTCATTAATATGTAAAATTTGGTTCAATTGGAATAAAATACTTTTTTGGTGAATAGTAACTTTTATGTTTTTAATCGTGATTCGAGGTAATTAGTGTAGTTTAAGGTAAAAATAATGTTTTAATAATATGAAATGACATAGAAACACGTCCTAAACTTATTAGATGTCTCATGGCCGACCAATAAAATCCATGGGTCAACATTGGGACCCCATGGATCCACTTTGGAAGGAAAATGACATTAATATCTTTTTATTTAATGTTAATGTAAAAATGTCACAAACATGAGTTGTTTTTCTAAAACACTTTTTAAATGGGGTTATATAAGTCATATATTTTACTATAAATATTAATTATAAATCTAAAAAGATTTCCTACTTCATGATATTTTTTTATAATTTTTAGACATTAAATAAATTAAATTATTAATGGGACGTTGATGATGTAGTGATTACCTCATTATTTAACGATTTAAATAAATTAAAAAGATAATGTCAAATATAAGACCTACACTTGTCAAAATACTATTGGATGCCTGGATTATGAACTAATATCACCTTATCCTCGAAATATATAATTTTGGGACCTTTAATGTCCGAAAATCATTTTATAGTAATGTTACATTTCAAGACTTTCCATGAGTTCCCTTCCTCTCCTCTTATAAAAGGCCCCCCACCTCTACCTCCTTACCCACACTTTCAAATCCTTTGGTTCGGACAACCCCAGTTCTTTTTGTCTACCCACATCACTCTATTACTCCTAGAAGCCTCACTTTGGGCAGAAATCTTCCCAAGGAAGCCTTTGATATCAAATCTAATAGAGTTACCCGATTTTAAGGTAATGTCTTCACTTGTGTTCTTTTGTTTTATTTTGCTTCTCCAACCCCCTAAACTCATTTTATTCATTTATTTTGTAACAAATCCAGTATTTTCAATATACTAGGATGCTTTTATAAGAATAATTCTTGCTACACTTACACAAACATACATCTAATGGTTAAAGAACATATTGTTTCTGTGGATGGCGAATTTCATCCTCACGAAACGATGATTGTTCAATATTCTTCTAACACCTTCAAAAGTGGACATTAATATTTCACTATATTTATATATGATATATAATATGTTTAGTTTTTCCTTAAGCTTCTGTATTTATCATTTATGGAATACCTTTATGGCTTCCATTATGGGTATACGCGATATCTTCATTTTAGGAAGTGCGGACTATCGCCCCCTCAAAGTGATTTGATTTGTTAATGCCATACGTGGGACGTATAAAGGATGGATTTAATAAAATTATATATGATATTATATTGGGATTATAATATATCTTTTTATCATTATTATTTGACTCCATTAATGTATGAGATAGAAATGAAAGTAGCGTTCATGCGTACGTACGGCTTACCGTCTCCATGGACGGTGCATTTCATTTCTTATCCCCAAATGTAATGTACTATTATAAGTACATATATATATTGAATATATATGATTTATGATACATCTAAATGATGAATATAATTCTGGAATTAAAATATACATACCTCTCGTTTAGTTTTAATTCCATTAATATGACATAGAAATGAAAGTAGCGTTCATGCGTACGTACGGCTTACCGTCTCCATGAATGGTTCATTTCATTTATTACCTCTAAATGATTATGTAATATTATAAATACATGTATATTATGGATATATATGATATATATGATATCTAGATCATGAATATAATTCTGGATATAATGAACTTTGACCACATGGACAACATGTAATTGTAAGAAGTCCAATTTCGACTTAAGAACCAAGTATCGACAAAACAAACATTATTAACTTAAATGATTACATAATGTTTATAACATGGTAATAAGTGATATAAATTTAATAATTAACTTGAAAAAGGTTCTTAAGAAATTATAAATTAACTCGTGTTTATTATTTATGACGTTAAATAACGATCGAGTCAAGTCGGACCCGATGTAAGGGACTTCGTCTCAATCTCCTTTCATTGAGGCATATTTTGTTTTATACACAACTTTCTTTTATACGGTGTATAAACCCCTTTGACTTTTACTTTTATAAAAAAGGAATCTTTTTCTACAAAGCGTTTTATAAAACAACAAAAATTAATGTTTCTTTTAACGTACGCGGTGACAACGACCTTTTCTACCGCCACGAGTATTATTTGGTCTTTACCTTCCTCAACAAGCTGTAATGTTTCTAAACTGAAATAAATACCACACAGTCTTTTATGTATTTCAGTATTGAAAATGGTTTTTATAATGGATTTGTTATGTCAATATATTTAAGTGATATATTGTGATCAAAGTGTGGAAATGTTTTCTTTCCATTATATTTTTTTATGTATAATGATTTTATAATGGTACTTGGACATTTGACGGGTTGTTATGTGATAAACCATATGACGGGTGGTGCCATGAATACCAGGATGGGTGGTTACGTTATAACCTCCAATGCAATGGGTATGGAAGTTGGTCATATGGCTATTCTATTAAGTGATATGTGTGGAAGTCGACCGTATGGTTATTCCATTTAACTATATTTATTTTCCATGTTACCTTTATATGTTATGTGATCTTTATATGGGTTTTATGGTAATATTTTTGTTACAAAAGGGTAAGTAATGATATTTTTTCCATGAAGAGTTTTTACTTCTACATAATTTGGAGAATTATTATTTGATAAAGTATACATGGTTTACTTGTTATTTTGATAAACTAACAGTTTTCATTCTTTGTGTATCCCTTACTAAGCTTTTTATGCTCACCCCATGTTTTTTTGAAATGTTTATTACAGGAATTAATGTGGAATAGGGTAAAGTATGGGATCAAGGGAAAGTCATGATATCTAAAACATAGAAGTAGACATGTTTCTTTTTAAGAGTTTTTATTTTATGGAAACTTAGTAGAAGTGTCTACTTTGTAATCTTTTGAGATGTAATAGTTATGATCTAATTCTCTAAAACTCTAAACTTGAAAAGATCCTCAATGTGAATTATTCATTTAATTCAATATTAAGTAAGGTTTAAGGTTGGGGCCTTATATATTTACTCTGAATATCCAATCATGTTGAGTGTATTTATATTTTTCACACATAATTAAGTCATTGATTTATCCTTAACCAAAAGATACATTCTTTATACAAAGTTTCATCTGAAATTACATTCCATTGAGAATTCTTTGTTGTTATACACTAAATCACTTTTATATGGTGTATATAATGTACTTTGACATAGTATATCATGAATCTATTTATTCTCTTGATATTAAAAAGTTTTAATTACCTCAATTTTTTTTTCAAGTTTCTCTATTTTGGTTTGGAACTCTAACTAAAATATCATTTTAAAATGTTTTAAGAATTTATTATATTAAATATTTATCATTAATGTCCATGTTTTAAAAATGGTTTTAAGGATTTATTCATATGGACATTAATGTTTTCAAATCAAAGTTACTTTTAAAATTTACAAAGTGGTATGGGACACTTTGATTCAAAAATCTATTTTTAAATGTCTTCTTGACAAATAGTGTGACCTTTAAATGTCATCAAGAAAAAGGGAGATATTTCTCTCAAATAGTTTTGATGATTATTTTCATCTATGTCAATATCCTTCATAATTATCAATTTAGATTAATATTATACAATACAATCTTCCATATTGTATCTAATGAGTTATATTCAACTGTGGATGTGCTATTTTTATACCAGTCATGGTTTGTGGATAAAGTATTGAAATTTCATATGCTTGTTCTAATATGAATGTTTATGTTATGTTTCAAACAGTTCTTATGAGGAATGCATTGGAAAAAGTAAGTGAAGGGTGGAGCCCAATATAGCTCCTCGATGCGTCGGTAGGTCTCATGAGACAAACTAGTGTCTTGGGACAAGGCTTTGACAATATCTTATTTGTAGTCTTGGCACACGGCCTTGACTATCTGGTTATGATAGTCTGAAATTATGAATTCCATCATTATGAAAGTGGTTATTGATATTTCATCTGGTTATTCAACTAATAGAATATCAATGTGAATAAGTAAATGGAATTATTTCATTTTATCTTTGCCATATTATGCTCAAGTTCAAGTTTAAACAACTTTTGTTTTAGTTATACGTTTCCTTAAATGTTTATGCTTATTTATGAAAGATTCTGTTATATTGTTATCCTTATTGGGCATTTGAGCTCAACCCTTTCTATGTTTTATTTTTATCAGGATGTGTAGAAGTATTTTATGAATGACCTGTTGGGATAGTATAAGGGGATATGAGTGTGGAGAAAATATGAATTTTTTGTTATCACTTTATGATGTAATGTAAAATTTATAAATGTATCTAGTTATTCCAAGGCTACTAAACAAATCAGTCTTTCAAGACGTGATCTTATGTGATCATGCCAATGTTATGTAATAATGCACCGACTCAGGGTAACTAGGGTCGGGGCATTACAGTTGGTATCAGACGAAGTTTAGTACACACATTGGAAACTAGATTTAGATAAACTCTGATTAAAGAACATATCCCTAAGATAGAATTCTAGGATTAGTATAGAAGAGCTTCATAGATTTTTGGTATCGTATAGGTTTTGTGAGTTTTCCAAGAAATACATCCATGTGTGGATACGAATAGGTAGAGGTGTCTCTGGAACAGATGTAACTTGGGTTAAAACCCGAAAACACCACTTTGAGCTACACTTGAACGGGATCTGGTGCACCACAACGGGCCTTGCTGCACTCTGGGTTACGACACTCTCGGGGGATATGCTTAGGATAATTTACATTTTCTTTACAAACCAATTTGAATTATTTTAATATAAGATGAGAATAAATGACCTTGTTTAATCCTACAGTGTTTCAAATTGAGAATATGGTGTCATGATATTCTCCAAATGATTTTATGACTACTATTACTCACACAATGCTTTCTGGTTTTAGCCAATGGATGGAGTCCAAGGAAGTCATAGTAACTTTGAGAATGATGTACAAGGTGGGAATGGTGGTGGAAATGAGCAACAAAATGGGATGTTGATATGCCTAAAGGACATCGTGTTCATGCCAAATTAGTTTTCCAAAAATATGATCAACAAAATATATATTAACCAACTCCCGGACTCAACAAAGAAGAGAAAAGTGATGAATGATAAGAGCTCCAGCAGTGGAGAACATGGAGAAAAGAATCCTAAATTTCCATCATGTAGGAAATGTGGAAGGAGACACACATGAATGTTTCTCAACAGAACAAAGAAATTCTTTACGTATGGGAAAGAAGGGAATAAAGTGAATAATTGCTGAGGAAAAATGAAGACTACTATGGATGAAAATAAAAATGGTGCCAAGAATCCATTTAAAGCCAATTTACTTAAATGTTGGGGACATGGCCATTACCTGAGTGAATACCCTATTCTATTGGATATTTTCTTGGTCAAAGAGGAAGCTACATGGAAATAAATGGATGGAGAAATATTTAAAAGTATTAGTGATTCTTGTTTATGGGATTACTTTGGAATAATTTTCTCTTGTATTTATAACCCTTTATTTTTTCATGTGAGAATGATATTTGAGGAAGTATTATCTTTTCCCTTGTGGATATAGTTATAAATAACCATTTGGTTTTATATGATCATTGTGTTTGAGGCAATTACAAGTTATCATATTTTGGGATATAAATGCAAGGTATGAGATAACATTTCTGGTTAAAATTATGTTATCGTTATTTTGAAGAATTTATCTAATTTTTGTAATGTTATAAAATATATTTTTTGAAAAAGGACAACACGCAGACCATGTGACAACCCATCGCGTCGGAAAAAGCTGTGGGAATCGAACCCACAACCAAAGTGAGATTGGGATTTATCACCTACCACTTTACTATGTGAAGTCCATGGTTAGTGTGACTAATTATTTTTAGTTAAATGATTTTATTGATCAATAATAAGTTTATTTGGGTTCTTATGTCATATCAAATGAATACCCATAGTATAAGAAAATGATTTGGTGATTATGTGATCAACGTTATTTTGGAAGATGTTCGCTTTGTTGGGAAAACTATATGCCCAAAGAAAATAGAATACTCATTTGAAGAGTAATGGTGGCTTTTTATCTACATTTTTATTGTGGATTTATAGTGATTTGCGTTATTTATGGAAAATATTAACCTATAATAGAGAATATGTGATTAGGTTAATTACGTTTAAGTATGTGACATTAAGAATAGATGATGTCATTGGAGATACAATTTAACATGGAAGATTACATAACCAAATTCTTCTAAGTTTTGGGTTTCAATATTAGTTTGGATTATATTGAAGTATTTTGAGGACAATTGTTTATTGAATGGTATTTATTTAACATTGGGGTATTGATTTTATAAATTAAGATTAGTGTTTCTTTCTATAAAATAATATCCTTTTGGGGGATCATCAGATCTTTTACTAACCGTTTTGGTTTTGGTTAATCTATAAAGACAAGGTAAATATACAGTTTATCCTTAGTGGATCATGTGATTCTATAGATGTTTATTCTATCTCTTCCAGTGTGACCAAGTCTTCTTGAATACTCATAGTTTAAAAAAATGAATTAGTGGTGGAAATTTATTAAATAATGAATCTCTACTTAAAAAGTAAGTATATCTCTTTATTTTCATTGTCAATCTCAGAAATGAATTCCTCATCTTTATGTAATGTAACTTAAAACAAAAAAATTTTTGTCCGTTTACTTTTCCTACTGGGAAACTAATGATCGTTTGTCCAATCACAAGTTTGAGGTTTTATTATTGTTAACATTCTCCTGATCATGTTTTCTGTCCCTCTCTATCAGAACATGACACTTAGTTTATCATCCATATCCATGTTTTTATACATATAATCCTAGTATAGGTAATCTTGGGAGACCTTTTTACTTCTTTTTCTTTCTTTTAAAGTGATAGTTTTATTAGCTATTTTTCCAATGTGGGACTTTACATTCTATTCCCAAGACCAATTTTAAAAATTGCAAGGATTCAATTTATTGAAGGAGGGGATAATGTAACACCCCCAGCTTCCACGGTACGCTTCTCTTTGAATAATATAGTAGCATGTGTGGTACACAACTTCGAGTTCTAACACTCACAACAACAATCAAACTAGACATTATATATAGTAATACACACTTTTTTGAAATTTTATACATTTTATATTTCAAAATGGACTTCATTTTTGGATTCTGAATATCAAAATTATCTTAGGGTGAATTTTTGGTATTTTTCTGCAATCACTCAATTTTTGATGAATTGTGAAAATCACTAAATTTTAATTAAAAACAATTTTTTAAATAGAAATATTTAATAGTGGTAAATTATTAATCATAGTGGTTTTAAAGTATATTTAGAATATATTTTTACAATTTAATAAAATTTTGGTCATTGGACATAATTTCACATTTAAACCGGACATAAACAAGTTTTAATCTTTTTATAGTTATTATTTCTTAAAAACACGCCTTGTGTTTTGACAGCTGGAATTATTTTTAAATTAATTTCTGACACTTTTGTGTTTTGAATTTATAAAATGGATTCCATATTTGGAATCATGATTTCTAAATTGTGTAAATAGGTAACTTTTTTTTAGACATTTTGAATAATTACTTCGGTAAATATTTTATTTACCATGGTTAAATGGTAAATCTGGTAAATAAGGGTAACAAAATATTATAATAATAATAATAAATTACTCTAAAACGTTTCAAGACCCAATTGTTTGATACATGTCCGACCATAGGCATCGTTGGGTCGATTTTGGTAACCCATGGATCCACTTGTAAGTGATAATGACACTTTATATTAAATAAGTTAAAGTAAATACAAGAATGACATAAGCATATATCTTTTTGAAAAAAAAATTACATAGGGTTATATATGATATACTTTGAACAATAAATATTCATTATAAATCTAAAAAAATTTAATACTTAATGGTATTTTATTTATAATTATTATACATTTAATTATTAAATTTATTTATGACACAATAATGATGCAGTATTTTCATTATTAATGAAAGAATCAAATAATAATTATTATAAAAGTTAAAAAAAATATAATTTGGAATTTTTGATGCCATACACGAATTTTATTACTTAATATTACATGTTAGGATTTATTAAATGAATTTTAATCGAATTAATAAAGTTTTTAAGACTTTAACAAAAATCAATTATTGAATAGTGTCAAAATTGACATAAATGAGTTTTTATAACAAATATTATATTATTAATTGACATTATATTCCAGAAAATCTACAATTCGGCCAAAGGACTTATATACTAATAGGTTTATCATTAATGCACAACTTGGGGGTCTCTTGGACGTATATTGTATGTTTATTAACTATATAATATAAAAATACTAAGTGACATGGTAAATGTCAAACTAATTAACTAAGAGTTAAAACTAAAATATAAGGTTAATATAGTAACCCAAACCTATATAAAATCTATTTTTTGAAATGCTTTCGACAAATCCCCACCCTAGACTTTGAATAATCCACTTTGGAGCCCTTAGAAACCGAATATGAATTTATTATAAAATAATACTTTAAGTTTTTTCATAAAGAGCCCCTCCTCCCCCTTATAATAGGACTCCACTTTATCAAAGTATTCAAACCTTAAAAGATTTTGTATCAGACAAAACCTGACCAATTATTCTCTCAAATTCATTCAATTCAACCTATATGACTTAGTTTGATCAGAAAGCCAACCTAAGGAGCCCTTTTGATCAAATAAAAAGTAAGAACCCGAAGAAGAGGTAATGATTTCACCACTCTCTTTCAAGTTCCTTTCTTCTTCAAATTCTTCTTTATTTGTTATTTCCAATCTAAAATAATAACTCAATTATCTTCTATATACTGTGATGTTATTATAAATATGGTACAACCATATTCAGTATTCTATCCATCCTTTGAATGACAAGTCACCATACGTGCGTACATATAGCCTACCGACTCCACATCGTGGAGTAATTGTTATTAAATTATTTATTATTTGGATTGGTATAATAATGATGTGTAATTCATGTAAATAATAAATATAAAATTATAATTATTCTTTATATATGATATACCATCCAATTATATATTATTTTAATATCAAAAGATTGATATTATCGCTCATGCGTACGTACGGACTACCGTCTCCATGAACGCGATGATATTCATTACCCATTGTATCCATTCAAGTCTAATTCTCATTTTATGATTAAAAATAATGTTTAAGGACTTGATATCATTCTTTATATGAATAATATACAACCTACCCATAACAAACACGACTTATGTAACAAAACATATAACAGAAAACGAGCAAGTTAACAACCGAAACGATGATAATACTAAGATATTATTAACAAAGAAATTTTAAAAGATAATATATGATATTAATGTATATGATCATTGTATAATTAAATAAAAATTATTTATCCATTATACAGGAGGCTAACCTATCCTCGAAGAAGGAAAAAGTACAAAGTAAGGGGTTTTTTATCTCACTTTTAATTCCGTGAGATTTCCATTGTTCACCACATATTTATTGCATGTGGTGTGTGTACTGACCATGTTTGTATACATTGTGTAATATACTTTAATTCATGTATATTTAAATCATAATTGTATGATCCTTCTTTCATGGGTGTATGTTTTGTAAGTTACCAAATCGATAAGGGAATTTGAAATTTCAATTTCCACTCATTCGGCTTTACGCATAATTTATTGATTATTTTACTCCATGATTATGTGTAGAATCACTATTAATTTTCATATGTCATAACTTCCACTACCCTTTATGTGGATATAATTTTGACACACATAATCACTCCCTTGATAAATTCTCAAGTCATCTATATGAACATGATAATAGTAATTTTAACTCAATCTCCATTTGTTGTGTTAAATATCCAATTCTTTGGTGTTGTTTTTACAAGAATATATGTGTATGTCCTCTGATTGATTTACAATGAATATAAAATAATGTTGAGTGTATTTATATTATTCACACATAATTAATTCTTTTATTTATCTTTAACCTAATGATACAGTCTTTATACAAAGTTTCATCTCAAATTAAATTCCATTGAAACTTCTCTGTTGTTATATACCAAATCACTTGTATATGGTGTATATAATGTACTTTGACATATTATATCATGAATCCCTTTATTCTAATAATATTACAAATTTTTCATTACCTCAATTATCTTTATACATGTTTATCTCTTTTGGTTAGGAACTCTAACTAAAATATCATTTTAAAATGTTTTAAATATTTATTATTCTCTATCTTTCTCATTAATTTCCATGTTTTAAAAATTATTTTAAGGATTTATTTATACGGAAATTATTTTTTTCAAATCAAAATTCTATTTAGAAGTCTCAATGTGGTATGGGACACTTTGACTCAAAAATCTGTTTTTAAATGGCTTCTTGACAAATAGTGTGACTTTTTAATGTTTTCAAGAAAAAGGGAGATATTTCTCTCCAATCATTTTGATGATTATTTTCATCTATGTCAATATCCTTAATTATTCTCGATTGAGGTTAATATAATACAATACAATCTTCTGTATTATATCGAATGAGTTATGTTTCACTATGGATGTGCTATTTTTATACCATTCATGGTTTGTGGATAAAGAATTGACATTTCTTATGCTAGTTTTAATACGAATGTTTGTGTTATGTTTCAAACCTTTCATATGAGGAATGCATTGGACTTATTAAGAGAAGTTTGGAGCCTGCTATATCTCCTCGATGCATCGGCACGTCTCATGAGACAAACTAGTGTCTTGGCACAAGGCCTTGACAAAATCTTATTTGTAGTCTTGGCACAAGGCCTTGACTATGTGGTTATGATAGTCTCGCATTTTGCATTCCATCATTATGAATGTGGTTATTGATATTGCATGTAGTTATTCGACTAGTAGAATATCCATGTGAATAAGTAAATAGAATTATTTCATTTTATCTTCTCCATATTATGTTGAAGTTACTGTTTATAAGGATTTTGTTTTAGTTATACATTGTCATAAATGTTTATGCTTATTTATGAAATATTCCGCTATATTGTTATCCTTACTAGGCATTTGAGATCCCCACTTTCTATGTTTTATTTTTACCAAGATGTGAAGAAGTATTTTATGAATGGCCTACAGGGATAGTATAAGGGGATATGAGTGTGGAGACAAGATGTCGTTGTTTATTTTTCAATTTATGATATAATGTAAACTTTACAAATGTATCTTGTTATTCCAAGGCTACTAAACTAATAAGTCTTTCGAGACTTGATCTTTTGTGATCATGCCAATGTTATGTAATAACACACCGACTCTGGGTAACTGGGGTTGGTGCGTTACACATAGTTTATCAGGAGGAAATTTGAGGGTTGTTATGTGGCTTTCGGTTGGTAGGATTTTGATGAGAAAAATTCTGGGACAGAATGAAGTGGTCTTGACTCTTATTTAAAAAAAATTGCATTATTATAATTTTCACTTAATTGTAGTTTCCTTCTCACAACCCTTAGTATCAATTCGGATATATCATGATGAAAAATCATGTAATTTTTACTCAATTCATCATTTTAGAAACAAAATTTGTATCCTTCTCAACATAGTTTTTTCGATAAATTTCCATATAGGAAAGACTTTATACTTTATTAGAATCTCCCAAAATGCACAAATTTCATTATCATGAAAGCTCCAAAAAGGAAAAAAAATTTATAGAATAATTTTTTTCATTAGAAAACACATCTCCAGATAATATAATTTTCCTCCCAAATTATCACAAAATGTCATAAAACAACCCAACATAGCTTCCCCCACACTTAAGTTCAACTAGATTATGCAATTTCACTTCAAGAGTTGGTTGGATAGGGAGAATTGGCTTGTAATGTGTCAAACCTAATAGGTGTTCATTCTATATAGGTGTTAAAAGGATTCAATGTTCAAGCTAAATAATTATAAATATAATATTTGAAATAGGGGATTTAATACCAAACAAATTCCAAAATCATTTAAAACAAAAGTACCTCAAAGCAACACGTTTTGACAGGAATAAATCAAATTAGGGTTTGATCGAGTATGGTTGGATTCTCTCAAGAAGTGACACAAATGTAATTAATATCAAAATAATAGTTCAGAAGCCTCACATGATAGTGATTTCAAATATCAATATAGTGAGTTGTGGCATGAGATTCAAAATACTGAGTAATTTTCATGAAATTACTAAGGATTTAAACATGAAATGTAGTCCTTTCCATCATTCATTTAAGACCAGTTTCATGGGATAAATTGTTTCACTTATTTTTAGGGATTTAAAAATGGTGATGAAAATCATTTCAGCACAAAATTTTCAAAAACACATAAAAAAAATAAATATAAACACACATAATTTAAAAAACAATTAATTTTTTTTTGAAAACAATGAAAAAAATGAAAACAATTGAAATTACTAAACTAAAAGGTCCCCCCCCAACAATTAAAATATTTTATTGTCCTAAATTTGAATCCATGAAATGATATGTGCACACGAAATGAATAATTTTAAATAGGAAAAATAATATAAAAGTGAAAGGGTTAATAATAGCAAGATATTCTTTAGTGATGATGGGGTCATGCAGTGTAACGAAATCCACCACATAAGTAGAAATTCCCTCAATGTATATATTTAAATGATTCCCATTGATTGTAAATATTCTTATAGTATCATCTTGTGTGATCTCCACTTCACCATAAACAAAACCATAGATACAATATAAGGACCTAACTATATAGAACACAACATACCAGGTATCAGATTTTGTCATGAACTATAGAGTAAGACTTTCTGTCCAACACAAAACTCCCTTTATTAGATAATTCTATCATGATATTATTTGGATATTTCCTCGTAGTTTCACGAGTTATCATATGATGATAATAAAATTTCATCAAGATCTTGATATTGTATATTCCTTTAAATTATAGCTTGGGAAAAATCCATGTTTCATTTCTTTATAGCCTAATATGCCTGATGCTCAACTTCCACAGGGAGATGACATGCTTTCCCAAAAATAATCTAATATGGGGACAAACCAATGGGTGTCTTGTATGCTATCATATAATCCCAAAGTGCATCATCCAAGTGCTTCCTCTAATCCTTCCTATTCGACTGTACAGTTTTCTCAGTAATTTGTTTGATCTTGTGATTTGAAACCTTAGCCTGACCATTTGATTGGGGTGGTATGGAGTTGAGGTTTGGTGTGTCACCCCATACTTTTAAAGGAGGGACTCAAAATTCCAATTGCATAAGTGTGTTCCTTGGTAACTATTTATGGCCTTTGTTACTCCATACCTATACAAAATCTGTGTCTTGACAAAGTCCACTACAACATGAGAATCATCTGTCAAGGTGGCCTTCACCTCACCCATTTTCTAACATAATCAACAACAACCAAGAACTAAGAAAACCAGATAAACTAGGAAAAAGACCCATAAAATCAATCCCCCACACATAATCAATATCCCTGAATAATATTGGTTTTGGGGCCATCTCATGTCTCCTAGAAATGTTACCAGTGTGTAGCCAACATGATCACAAATTACAAAACACTTGGGCATCATGGAATAAGCTAGGAAAATATAGTACATAGTCTAAGAAATTTTTCTATCTGTACATTTTTGTCCAAATTGTCCTCAACATGAATGTGTATGACAAAAATTCAGAACAATTTCAAACTCAGAATCAGGAACACACATCTTAATAACATGATCACTACACATGCGCCTGAGGTCTGAATCGTCTGAAACATTAAATCTTGATACAATCATTAACATTTGGACTTGTTGTTTCCTTACATTTTTAGGGATTTCGGATGCAACAAGGTAGTTATATAAATCACAATACCATGGTTGCATATATCAGATTGAATAAAGATTCTCATTGGGGAAACTGTTATGACGGAGTACATTGTCCATGGTGTTGGCCTCTAGTGTGTCTGTATGCCTACTCATGTGGACTGCCAATAAGTTTTCTAACCCCTTCTTATCCTTTATCTCAAAATCAAATTCCTAATGAAGGAGAATCCATCATATATGCCTGGGATTTTCATCTGGATTCTTTAAAAGGTACCTTAGTGATGCATGGTAAGAAAAAAAAATTATTTAGAGGCAATAAATATGGAAAAAATTTATCTAAACAAATTATGATGACAAAAAACTTCTTATCTGTTGATGTGTAGTTTTATTAGGATGAATATAGTGTCCTAGATGTATATTAAATTACATATGAACATCCCTCCACCCTCAAGGATAAGGCAAATATAACCGTGAAGTTGGAGGTGTCACAAATAAGCTCAAACAGAATCTCAAACCATGGGGACTGTATGATCAGTGGACTGTTTAGAAACTTCATTAGCTCATCAAAGATAGTCCTTAAAGACTAATCATAAACAAAATTGTAATCCTTTTTATGTAACCGTGACATAGTAAGTGTAATATTACTAAAATCATGGATGAAGCACCGATAAAATACGGCATGCCATAGGAAAAAGCTATCATCACACACGCATGAAGTTTAGGGTTAGGATGAAATAATATCTACCTTAGATTTATCAGCCTCTATCCCAGGTTTTTACACTACATTCCCAAATAAAATTACATGCCCTACTATAAAATGACACTTTTCAATTTTCATGACCAGATTCTTCTCAAAACAATGATACAATACCTTTCCAAAACTACATAGACATTAATCAATTGAGAATCTATACACTGTAAAATCCTCCATAAATACATCCAATAAGGTAACAAATATATCTGAAAAAATTACTCACCATGAATATTTGTAATGTACTAGGGGAGTTGCAAAGTCCAAATGGCATCTTTCGGTAAGAAAATGTGCCCAAGGGATTTGTGAATGGAGTCTTCTCCCATTACTTTATATCTATAGAATCTTTAAAATTTCAATAAAATCCATCCGAAATAAATATTTTTTTCATACCTAGTCTCTCGTGAACTTGATCAATAAATGGAGAGGTAAATGGTCCTTGTGAGTAGACTGATCTAGTTACCTATAATAAATACACACATGCCAACTGTTTTTAACATCATTAGAACATACTCATCTCTCTGATTTCTAAAAATAGTAACACTACTTTTCTTAGGCATAACCTGAATAGGACTCACCCACTGGGAATATGAAATGGCTTCGATTATAGTTTCATCGATCAAATTTTCAACCACTTTTTTTAATAAACTCCAAAAGTGTGGAATTCAGTATCCCTTGTGGCTGCCCAACCAGTATAGACCTATCCCGTAAAAGAATAATTTACATAATAATGGAGTGTCTAATACATGATATGTCATCCATGGTCCACCATATTTCCTTAATGTTCTCCCTAAAAAGATTCAAAAGTTTTTATTCATGTTCAAAAGGATGATTATTAGAAACTATAAGAGGTAATCTATCACCACTTAATAAGTATGAGTATTTTATATTTGGTGGATATTGATTGAGGTTTAACAAAGGGGGAGATATATGGATGAAAACATTGAATGAACGGAAATATGTGCACAATTAACAATAGTATTAGAATATACGACATCAAAATCATAGAATAAAGCATCAAATCCATTATCATAATCAACCGCTATGTCATAATCAGAGTGAGAATTATCAGAATAATAATCTCTTTTAAAATCAAATATAAGATATTCATGTGCATTACAAATAGGTGTATAAGTACTCCTTGTCATAAAACTAGAACCAATACTCATAATCTCCCTAAGCATATGAAAATAAAAATCCAAGGGGTTTTTACGTTGAGGTTCAAAATGGGAGATAAAAAAAGAATAATGTTCCTCTGAGGGGTTCTTCATGGAGTTCATAAGATTAAATATCACAACATCATCTCCAAAATCCATGGAATGTGTAACCTTATGGACTATTTTGATTGTTTTTATAGATTTGAGGTTAGTACTTCCTATGAAAATGGGATAAAGGGAACATACATGTGCATCCTCGAAGTTAAGAACATAGAAATATACTAGAGAGATCATGTCTCTTACCCAAACAAGTACATCCTCAAGGACTCATGTTTGATATGCTATAGCTCTATTCATCGAATTCACCACTACTCTAATCATCTTAAACTCACCAACATGTAAAAAAAGAAATAAATAGTGAGGCATTACATTTATGGAATCACCTAAATCACAAAGTGCATCATAAATGTGAAACACCCCTATGGTGAATTGGATGGATAATGTCCCCGGATCCCTGCACATTGTTGGAATTTCTATATTTGGTGTAATGAGTACTAACACATTCCTTCCAATATTGATTATTTAATTTCCCTTGAACCCTATTTGATTGGTATACATTTATTTTAAAAATTTGATGAAATATAGGATTTTCTTAATGACATCAAGTAAAGGGATTCTTATATTCACACACTTGAATGTGTCCAAAACCTTTTTTTTGCATCTCCTTATATGCCATGTTTTTGGTTTGTAAAACCATATCTTAAAAGGGAAGGGGTTTTGAGGAATTTAATCAATCTATTTATTACCTTTTTATATCCCTTATGATACTCATCAGTTGGCCTTGAATGGAGAGTCTCCAGAGATGAGGTGAATCCCAGTGGAACAACAGGTATAGATCTATATTTTTTTTACTTCGTACATCACAATGTGAGGGAACTAACATTACCCTTGGGGTTTGGAGTAGTTTGGGAATGTATATTTTCATTATTATATCTTAACAATTCATGGAGGGTGGTGAAATATGGATCATTTGAGTCATCAACTTACTCAGCTCCAGACATTGAATCTCTAACTCACTCTTTTGATTAAAAAAAATTTGATTCAAAAGATCATCAATATTAGAATCTACCATTGGCTGAGAAGTCCCTTGTTATTTAATTATTCATTATTGAGCTTCTAATATCTTTTGAGGTTGTTTAAAACCTTATTGTTAAGGATAAGGATATGAGATGTTTTGTTGAAAAGGGGTTCTTTGTTGTTGTCCATATCCATACCTCATGTACGATGGATCATTTAACCTTTGGTTGTATATTAGTGAAAATGAATCATAATTATTTTTAGGGTGTGTCTGTTTTTGTTTATGATATGTTCTCCAAGGGAATAATGCAGAACAATCTTCTGTCTCTTCTAGTTTGAGGAAACAATTAGTCAAGTGGTCTGTTTCAGTGCAAATTCCACAAGGTCTCAAAGGAGTGGGTTGAGATGTATATTGAGCCAAATAAATATTCCTCAAAAAGGTGGTCAATTATTCCAACCTGTTATCAATTAAATGACTCTCAAGAGAAGGACTTACCTGATGTACTCCCCTTACATGTGGTGTACCTCGATCTCCAAATTGTTGGGAGTTTTGTTCTATCTTATAGACTAAAACATGTGTAGCTACTAATGCTTTGTTGAACAATTCCCCTTGGGATACTGTATCCACCACGCTCCACTGCATAGGTGTAAGTCCCTCATAGAATTATTGGATGCTCACTAATTTGGTGATGTGGGCAGCTAGCACATAACTTCTTGAATTACTCCCAGTACTCATACATTGACTCCCCTTGTGCTTTCTTGATCCCCACAATATTCGTACAAATGGAAGTGGACCTAGATAATGGAAAAAATATATACAAGAAAACATGTTTTAAATCATTCAATAATTTTATATCATTAGGTTATAAATAATGGATCCAATCCTTTGCAGATCCATCAAGAGAAAATGAGAATTTTCATAGTTTTATTTGATTTTCAGATGATTTTCATGGTTTAATGGTTGAGAAAACCACATTAAATTCTTTAATGTGTTTTTTTCGTCCTCAATTGATAATCCATGAAATTTTGGAAGAAGGTGAATAATCCTAGATTCAGGTTCAATGTCTGATATGATATTTGGGTATGCAATGCAATTTGGTTGATAGATAATATATAGTGTGACCAAACCTTGAATGGTTCTATTAAGCTTAGTTTTAATGTTTTAAGCCATTAATTTTTGTGTTAAGATTGATTTATAAGGGCTTCCAATTTCTGTGTCCCGTTAATGGAGAAATTCTCCAACTGGTTCAACATCAAAACCTCCCATAGAATGAGAATGTCTGATTGAAGATCTTAGGCTGCGTTCAATATCAGGTACAATATATATAATATCCTATGTATTAGTTCATGTAATAAATCAAATAAAAATTAAAATAAGAAAATTTTACCACAATAAAATAAAAATTAGGTGTTTGTGTTGATTGTTCAAAAATAAAAAGAAGAAAAAAACAAAAGAAGAAAAAAAATTCAGATTGGGTAAAGAATGAAGAAATAAGAGAAGAAGGGAAAAATGAAAAAAATGAATACCTTTATATGATTGAAATAATTACTTTCCTCCCCAATAACAATTCAAATTTTAAAGGTGGTGTCCTTGGCACTTTTAAATAGTTTTCGGTTTTGGGTTATTTAGGTCCAGTAGAGTGGCTGGTTAAAGTCATCTCCCAACGGAGGATGTAATTTAAGAAAACATATTTAAGGTATTTTGAAATTAAATTAAATAATGTAAACAAACTAATTTAAAGGATGGGGGTTCAATTATCTATTATAATTATCGAATAATTTTTTTGGAATAAGATTTCATTTTTTTGTTTTTATTTTTGAAATGAAGTTCAATTAAAAAGACAGAACAAGAAGTTGTTTTTTAGAAAATATTTTAAAAAGAGTAATCAATTTAACTTCACATATTCAATTAATTATTATTCAGTGTCATCTAAATTAATATCCACTTAATTTTTATCCCATATCCCATGAACCCTACAAGAATTCACTTCACCACAAAGATGATGTGAATTAAACCCTAGGATATCTTCAGAACAAGAAATCACAACTCCCTTATTTTATTGATGTTATACAGATATATTATGTTTAGTGGTAAATTAAGGAACATATCCATTCTCTAAATTAAGACTAATTTAGTTGAGGGATAATGTTTGAACTCTAAAAATTTTCCCTTTTTGGTTTTGAATTACAGATTATTTTTGTGCTCTCACAAATCAGAAAGTCCCCGACCAAGTGTGTTTTGTGTTAATTGTTCAAGTTTTTCTTCTTTTACATTAAATTAGAATATCAATTAAAATATAATTTTATGTCAATTAAATTATCTAATTAATTAAAAATAAATTAATTTTTAAGGATATATGTTAATCGATTACTAAAATGAACTACACTTCCATGAGAGGTGTAGTCATTGTAGAAATTTTTTGAATGTTCAAAGGTTTAGAAATGGTATTTCCCAATATTGTTTGAACTATTGATTCCAGCCCAAATAAGATGAGTAAAAAAGAACATAATTGAACAAAATAGAAGAAAATAGAAGAAATATAAGAGGAAAAAAGATGTTTAATGTGAAAATGCAAACATTACTACATGGAGTAGAAGAAGGCTTCGATGAGGGGATCCTTGCTTCAAGAGCTACCCCTATTACAATGGTTAATGAATTTTAGTGAAACTAATAATTATATTCCTTAAATATCCTCATGCACGTCCCAAAAACTTAAAAATGAGAAAAATACATATTTATATAGTGGATGGGAGACTATTTTAAAAGTTGTTTCAAGTGTGAAGGAGGAGATTCTGAAAAATATTTTAATCCCACTTTCACCGCCTTTTCACCCCCAAAACAAGTGAATTAGACATTGTTACAGAAGGAAGGATAATTTGTAATAATTTTTTTGGATATCCTCTCTAAACATGAGCTAAATCCATGTACAGATGATGATGTTATGGCCCAAACACTATTGTGATGTACTATCTGGCGGGTCAAGTCCATCTTTGATTTCATGGTCCATTTAGTCCAATAAAATGCATGATTTGGCTCCATTGTCTGGAACAAAAATAGTATCCCATTAAGTTAGGAACATAGTTACAAAATAAAAAATTCATTTAATTCATATTAAATATATTTGTGTCTTATTTACTATAGTGTACTATAAAGGGTAAAACTGAAATTTTCCTCAACTTTTTAAAAGAATGATCTAATCCCAAATATTTTATAAAAAAAATATATAGTACAATGTGAGGAAATGTTTTCATTTATTATCAATAAAATATTCAAAAAAATTATCTTTTATATATTTCCTTATAGGTCTTAAATTTACGACCCATGCCCATCCTTTTCTTTAATACCCACTTGCAACTAATTGGTTTTACATCATCTAGAGGGTCTAAAAAATATAAACATGATTTTGATACATTGAATCCTTATCATAATGAATGGATTATTTCCATGTAGTATTATTCTTGAATAATACTTCCTCTTTATATGTTAGAGGTTCACTATTCTCCAATAGTAAAGTGTTACCTAAATCGGTGATGAAAAAACCATAATTCATTGGTTCTCTAGCATCTCGAGTATACCTACATAATACTAGTGTTTCAGGAACTTCATCCACTACCACTATCTCTTCTGTAGATTTTCCTTTTAGCAACTATTGTGCATATAGAGGATCAAATTCATCAATGTCGGTCTTTCTCACATTATTTTCATTAGAATTGTGTTCCATTCCTAGAAATATATTATGAATTTCCATAATAACATTATTATTTTAGGGGTTATATAGTTAACATTCTTTAATTTCTTTACAATAACCTATAAAGATGAACTTAATTCTTTAGGATGCCAGTTTTTCACTGGGTATAGTCATGAAAAAATCCTTAAATACCCATACAAACAAGTGTGACATATTGGTGTTCATTCCACACCACAACTCATATAGAATCCCATCTATTTCATTTTTTTCATACTTAGTAAAGCGTGTGTACTATTTCCTGAAATGTGTATCACATAAAGGATAATAAAAGAGTTTATTGACTCAACATTGATTTGACTATACATAGAAACATCTGTTTTCTCCATTTTCTAACACCATTACTCTAATTTGTATATGTAGGAGTGATTTGAGTTACTATATCATTCTTTTCAAAGTGATAAATGAAATATTTGATAAGATTCTCTCTACATGAGTCTGAGTAGAGTACCTTAATATTCTTACTATGTTCATTTTCCCCTTCATTTTGAAATTATTTTTAAAATTTAATGGAATACAACATTATTTCATCATGTAGATATATCGATACCTTCTATAGTCATCTATAATAGTTTTTAAGTACAAAAACACACCCTTTTATTTTACCAAAAATTGACCGCAAGGGTTAACCTGAACCAATTCCAGTAATTTATTGGCTCATTATTCTTTCCTACGAAAAGGTGATTTGGTCATTTTCCCTTGTAAAAAATATTGAATTATTTCTAGGGAATTTAACTCAGTTGATTCTAAAGAGGATACAAGATGTAATTTTTTAAAATGATTCTCATTTACATGAACAAGAATTATGTTCTATGGGCATGTAAATATGATTCATGTTTATAGGTTCTATCAATAAATTCCATTTCTGGGATTTCATGTTCAAGTATACACAATCCATTATCAAAATATGTCTTACCATAACATATCTTATCTTTAGAAAATAGAAAATATTATTTTCTGTACATGAGAAAACCCCAATGGTGTCTCAAATTGACACTAATATTAGGATTCTAGTAACTAATGGAACATAATAATAATTATATTATATAAGTACCAACCAAATAGAGAAATTCAAATCAAAATGTACTACTACCTAGGCTTATATAATCACATTATATGAAGCATGTAGATAAACTTTTTCCTTTGAAAAATTTATAATATAGTTTCTTATTTGATATGAATTCAAATGTATAAGGCATATGCAGTATCCAATCCCCAATTAGTAGTTTAATATAGACTGAATTCAATGGAAAAAATACTTGATGTTGAAGAGTCACCTTCTTTATTTTTTAATGATATTTTAATTTATTCATCTTGTGTCCATTTTTGACATATGAAATGAATAAATCTTCATTCTCATTGTTCTACATTTTTTACTATGGATTTTTTTGAAGGACAGTGCATAGTTGTCTTCAACTTGGACTAATCTTTAGACCCATTAGCCTTTCCCTTCCTCCTCTTGTTCTCCATACATATTGATGAATTGTTATTATTTATATCTTTATTAATTTGGAAAAATAATTCCTAAATATATGGGAGTTCCTTTTCCATGTTATTAAAATTAAAATTAATATAAATAGTAAAGAAGATTAGAGGTACAGAGGAATGAATGAGACCAGTTTCTAGTTCTTAGTTCAATCTGAACCCAAGGTCATCATGTCTATCAATGTACCCAATCCTATCAAGTATATGAGGTCCACTAGTATTCCCTTATGTTATCCTTCAATTTTATAGTGAACCAGATAAATCATACATTTTTTTCATAGCTATTTTCTAATATAACTATTGAAGATGAGTGAGAAAATTTTAGGAACCATTTTCCTCCTTCATTTTATACAATTTACTGGACATATATGGAAACATAAACTATACAACTTGTTCATAATCTAAATGAATTTTCCATTGGTATTTATCCACTTTTCTTGTTCCCTGGGAAGGATCAGTAGGAAGTGAGGACTCTAGAAAAAATATTCATCTCTTAGCATAGTAATATGTGTATGTTCTTATACCACTAATAGAAGTTATGACCAGTCATGATATTTTCTTTATATATAATTATTGTAGTGTTAATGTACCAATATAATTAATTGATATTTTATATAAAAAAAATACATTTTTCAATTTTTACTGTATCTTGATTGCATTTTAGACATTAATAATTGATTATTTAAATAATTAAATGTATTTGAATCTTTCTTTAATCCCTAATATCCATCACTACTATATTTGGAATACCGAGTATCATGATTATTCTAGTGGGAATGATCCTTGAAATTACCCTGTATAGTCTACATTCTTAGTCTATACCATTGTTTAGAGAGATCAAAGGTAGGCACTAGATTGGACAAATTCATTGAATTGTAATTCATTGAATTGTTGAGTGAAGTCCCAGCTTCTCAAAATCATAACCTTGGTTCCCACAATGAATTTCCTCTATGGTTGTGTAAGGATATCTTTGGATCCTTTTTTCTATACAATTTTTAATTATGTCAACCCATCACTCTTAGAGGAAACCTTGGTAGTAGGTGGCACCCTTATATATGGATGATGGGAACCCTGTACACCCAGTTTTATTCAAATTTGGGTGATGGTAGGGGTTAACAACTTATATTTTTTGAGGTGATTTAACCTTTTTTTATGAATATAATAATTTTCTATTAAATACTTTTATAATATTTTGTCACACTCATAACTGTACAGGCATTAATATAATACATTCACCACATCTTTTTGAAATTTTTATGTCTATTATATTATGTGATTTCTGAAAAACATGAAAAAAAATCAAATAATAAACAATAAATAATTGAAATAAATTACCCCACTAGTTATTATAATCTAATATTTCTCAGTCCATTAAACTCAATGGATTAAATGTGACCTAGGGGTATCATAAATGATTTAGGTATTGAATCGAATCGCAGCTCACCCCCAGTCTAATCTTTTCACATCTTCTCTAGGATACTAACTTGTTTTGGCATCGTCCACATCTTATATCATCACTGTCTATAATAAAAATTTACTTGAAGGCTGTTGGGTGGGTGTTAGAAAGTGTAATGTTTATATAGAAATAAAATTTATGTATGTGCATGACCTTGTACATATTAAGCAACAATGGATGTTGTGGATATCAAATCAAAACTAATTAAATACTATAAGAATTAGTTCTAGTTTTAATAATTAATTTTATAAAAAAACTTATACAAACAAAGGACCAGTCACTGCTCATGACTAGTCAATGATAAAATAAAATACATGATAAAATTTTAATGGACTAAATCCTAATTAGAGGGAATTTAAATAAATTAAATGAATTATTTAAATTCCTATAATTTAATTTAATTTGGTCCCTAAATTAATTTATTTTTTTCATCCGAAACAAAATTAATCAATTATTTTAATTTTATAAAAAAAATTAAATTTTTTTTAAATAATGAAATTATTTTTAAATAATGAAATTATTTTTCTAAACAAAAAAATAATAAATTTTTTTTTTGATTAAAATAAAATGTTTTTACACCCTTAAATCCCCTCACAGGACCATAATAGTTTGGTCTATACATGTGTAGGTTATTCCTCGATTAGGGAGACCAACTTTAGCACATTTTAGGTGGGGAAGTACCATTGCAGGTCATTTTGGGTCAATAAGACCCACTAAATGTTCTTTAAAGGTAGTTTTATACCTGATTTATCCATGGGAGACTTGATTTTGTTATACGAATCTATGGTAGGAGGTAGTGATCATGGTTAGCTGGTGGGAGGTTGGATGAGGGATGAATGAGTGGCATCTTTCTCTCATTACAGCGATGATGAGGATAATGAGGGAGTTACCATGGAAGAGGTATGACATCAATGCGATGGGGATGTACATCTGACTGTGCTTGTAGAGGCCAGGAACAAGGGAGATGTGACCATATTGGGATGATTGAGGTGGTTGTGGGCTGCGGTCTAGAAGATGATTCCATAGTGGTGGCCGACAATGGCTGGGGAGGAGGGTGGTCGGCCGCTGGAGGGTATAATGAGGAGGCTGAGAAGCTTCCACATAATGCAATGCATTTTTCAGTATAAAAAAGTTTTTTATTTGATTATATCTAACATTATACATATCCTACTTCCTTTTAAAAAAATTTATTATTATGTGCACCCACATAAATCAGCCCCTGCATCCCATTTTTCCTTGCGACATTATTGTTTTTATTTCGACATATAAAACCAACACCTAGTCACCCCTGAATTTAGAAGCCTACTAGTATGTCCTTTTAAATTATATTATAATTTTTATAATTCCACTATACTCTGTAATCTCTTCCAGTAGCCGAAAATACTATTCCTTTTGATTCCTCGTTCGGAATAAATTTGGTTTCTATAAAATGTGAAAAATTATAACACCAAACAATATATAAATATTATTATGAAATGTTTTCCAAAAACAAATGTTCTTTCGATCCAAATCCAAATTTTCAGATGGTCATAACATTTCCATCCATAATCAGATCAACCCATGTTCTATTCCATTAGTACCACAATGAATCCATATAATTAATTTAAGGGAATTTAATTTTTTTCCTTGGATAAACATCAAACAAGATCCGAGGGCATGAAATGTATACTAGTGATGCTGGTGGGATGAGATTTATAAATTTTAATCACCTATGTGATGAATCTTTATCATTTATAGTGATCTTAGATCCAGTTAAGGATCGAGGATTTCAGTTGAATGAATTAAGAAAAAATATTTAAATTTACATATTCCTTGTTTGAATCAGAGGTGTGTTTGACATTAGTTCATCACCGACGATCCTTTCTTAAGGGCTTTGATCTCTAAATATTCAGGATCTTCCACACATGATTCATGAATCTGAATTAATGTTGATATTCTAATTATGGGTGATAGTGTGGAGATTCAAAGAGTCCATATGTGTCATGAAATTCACAGTGATCCCATCCATTCAATAGATGAAAATGATCAAAGATCAAAATAGTTGATGAGATATTTTTATATCATGGATGTAGGAAACAAGAGATAGAAGCTATAAAATTCATGTGTTTGAATAGTACACTAAAAATGACATCCACTCTGCTTATATAATGTGATTTAATTTCCCATAAGGGGTTCCCCAACCCCTTTATAATTCATTCACACTTAATAAGCGATAAATAGTGATTTGAAAAACAATTTATGACATAATTTCATTTGTATTTTTATCACTTACTTTTAATATATATTAAATATATTAGGTTATAAAAGTTAGGCATTAACTTGACTCATAATTCTTGAAATATTAAACAAACCTTGATCATTAATATAATATTAATTCATATGATAATTTTATATGTATTTATTTTAATACATAAAAATACATTAATTAAATAAATTCAACTATAATTATTTTATACACATTTCAATATTTTTTTCTATTCATTAGGGTTCATAAAAAATAGACAACACTCAGACCCTATGGTGGTCCAGACTATGTCTGGTACACCCATTCATTTGAATAAGGAAAAATCATTAATATTCTATTGTGTGTGACCCAATAATCCCTTACCTTGATTGTAGTGATTACTATTCAAAGACCATGATTGGTTTATAGAAACCCATAAAGGAATCTAAAGAGATAAAGATTAATCATAGTAATGAAAACATTTATACAAACACATGTCATGTAATATAATTGCTTTATCTTATGATTTATCATAAATAAGGATGCACACTTCATTCCATCATCTTTTCTTGATTTTTTATTTTTTTATCTAATAGTAAGGACATACCTTCAAATACCATGGACATAGATTTAATTAAGGTACTCTTATCTTTGTGAATTATGTATGAGATATCACTTCATTACCTTTGAAGTGATAAATTCAATATTAACCAATCATCCATTTCTGTACTACCAAAGTAGCAAAGAAGTCAATATAGGTTTCCACACCTTCAATGACAAGTTTTTTCCCTGACATTAAAGTATTTGGTCAAATGATTGACAATGATAATGATCTCAAGTCAGGAGACCAAAAAATGGTTTGTAGATAGGAACAACCAATGACACCTGGAACATATTTTGTTCCAATTTTCAGGTATATCCTCATGTTCTCACATAATAGATATCACCAAGTGAGAACATCATGGGAATGAGTCTTAATGCTTATGATCCCCCCTCTCTATGTCCACACATCATTTGTGTCCTATCTGAATGGTTCATCTAGACCGTATGAAACATGTTTAAGATTACTTTCATGGTACCTATAGAATATAATTATATCCTGAGAACTGTAATAAATATTTGATATAGTATGTAATATATGGAAATTACCATAAATATTGTGGAACTAGAAGTATCAACACAATTTTGGTAAGATAAACACATGTATATATAAAAATATATACGTGTAATGATAAAAAATGTATAAACAAGATTTGTGTTTTGGAAAAAAATTCAACTTTAGACACCTTTGCTATGGTTGCTGAACCTCATTTTTCATTGGGATAAAAGAAAAGAATTATTTTATTAGTCATTTTTTACTAATAATATCCTCTTGGGAGTTTTTTTTTAAATTATAAAACACTATACATAGTTTTTTAATTATTGGATATTAATTTTTGAATGGTTGATTACATTTATTAGTTGAGTATTTAACTCTTGATAGTTTTATTTCCATGGAGTGTTTATATTTTTAGTAAATTTCTTTAAATGTTATACTTTATGAATAACATATTTTTTAGAGTGGGTGAAAATTATTACCATACATTTCTCCTAAATTCTTTTCCTACATGAAACATAAATAACTTTCATATATAGGAAGACAAAAATATCATCATAATATTCTTAATATCATGCTCTATGGATGATACACATAATTATGAGAGGATAAATATTTCTGTTACACAACATGGATATAAAACAACCTGATAATGAATATAGTTAGTACTCAAACACACATAGAAATATTGATTTTTAGTATAAATTCTACAAGATGAATGTCATTCAACTGGGAGATGATTTTACCTCATGAGAATGAATACATAAATTAATAAAAAAATAAAAGTATTGGTGAAATTAAAGAATGATCTCTAGTAACATCATACTCAGGTAGCCCAAAAATATATATTCTCTACCATAACATCTATTTCTCATGATACTTAGTTATCAATGATGTTTTTTGGAGGGTCAAACAAGTGAAATAAATTCAATTTAATTCCACATATATCATTGATTTCTCAATGTGAATGGATAACATGAAACATAAATATGTGTACTTCAATCATAGTGTGCTCTATTTCTATTCAAATCAATGTATTACGTATGATACAGATCACTAATAGACAAATAATAAAATCGATCCTTCATATGGAAATACATGAGCCACTAGAATCCTCACATTTTATATGTATACCCTTCACACTCTAAAGGTGTGTTGACACATTGATCATTGAAGTGAAATGAAGAACTCAATTTGAAAAGAGCTCAAACTATAGCACAAATGAATCATAACCACCATTAAAAAGATGATCACATCCTTATATAGACTATGTTAATTCAATCAGTTAGGTCGTCCCACAAATCCCAATTATAGGAAGGTGATATACATTACTCAAAACAAATTCCCACTAGTTATTGATAGTTATTGAATGTTTCAATGATTATAACACGTTTCAATGATAATAGTATGTTTATAATGCTCATAATGAGTCATTATGATGATTCATAGCTAAAGGTAACTGATTAGAATAATTAGTTATGGTTATACACTTGATATCCCTTGTCATATTCCAATTACGTCATATGATGGAGGAATATACATCCCCCTTTTGATATGGTTGAAACATATTCCATGAAATACATCCCATGAATAACTTGGATTATGATATTGGTAACTCATACAATATGGTTGAAGTATTTTTAGTGAATTTATAATGATCTCCCACTTCATCTAAAATAAAAAAATGGATTATTTCATAGACATAAAAAATATTAATGGTTCTATCCAAATGAATTTGGATAGAGTTTAATAAACTCTCTTTAATTTGGAATGAAAATTTATTATAAAATTTAATCCTTGTTATATGTAATTACTATCTGACCACATGAGACTTTGTATAATTGACCAAAAATATGAAATCTTGATATCATATATGTAAATTAAAAGTGGCCTCTAGAAAAATGTTAGTACAACTCATCCTTCTATAGGGTCTTCTGTGATCTCAATAAAACTTACTGATATATCTATATGAACCTATCATCCATAAGGTGTATTATATACAACACATGTTTAGATATGTAATACATTTATCCCTAACATTGATTAATCCAGAGATATGGAATATGTCAATGTAATACTGGTTATCTCATACATTCATGATTATCAAAAATTCACTGAACAGTATGAATGATGACATAGCATGTCATTCATCCATGTAGCCAAGCACATCACATGGAACAAAACTAGGAATGGACATAAATTTCCTCATTCCAATTAAATAAGGGGTTTAAATGTCTTTTAATGGAATAAAAGTGTACAAATCCCATCTTGGATAAGCTCCAAAAGATGATATGATCATTAAAATTCCCAACCTCCATTTGTTAGAATATCCTCAAGGACATTGTAAAAAGGGAATCATAGTATGAGGTTTTTAATGATAGGTATCTCAATAACCAAAGGTATTGGTGATTCATAATATGCTAACAACCCTATATATATTAATGACCCTATGACATTCTATGTGATATACTTTGGATAGCCAGTCTAGATAATAAGGTTTGACTTATTATACCCTGAGTATATTCATTGTATCACATAAAACTACTTTCATCCATTATATGATTATACTCATGGTAATGCTAAGAAATATTCAAAAACTATAATACTATATCATTATCATTAATTAGGTAAAATAAGAGGTTACAATTTCATGGGATACTATAATTCTACTATTTATGTTATATAAAATATATTCACATGAATGAATGATAAATAATGATTTTCTTTATTATAAAACCATGATAAATTTTAAATCATTTAAATCTAATCTCACAATTAACGACACAAAGAGATAAAATATGAACCTCATGATTTTTTTTATTGAGAATGGTTTTTTAATGAATTATATTTATTTGTATGTATAATCTTCCAAAATATCATTACATCTCTTCGATAAATGTTTTATCTATTGATATGGTATTTGAAAAGGATGTGTTTGGTCTTTTGGTGAGACTGAGATTCCATGGAATGAGAAATCTATTTATTGTTTTCACAATAAATATCAATTGATCCCTCAATTCTAGGATTCACATGAAGTTTAAAAATGAACATGTTTATATAAAAAACATCTTTCATCGAAACTAATTCAATGATATATTTTGTATCTATTTTCTATTAAGCTATTGTGCCTTATTCGGAACACATCCAATAGTTTCTTCAACATTTTAGGTAAAACTAGAAACTAGATTGATATATCTCACCATATTTGTTGGATTTGTAATTATAATCAATGTAACCCATTATAGTGAAATCATATTTGCCTATAAATTCTAAGAACATGTCTTTACTTCAAATTAACTACTCAAGGATATTCTTAAAATAAATATATTGGATCTCTCTTAGATCGAATTAGTATCTACTAGTTAAACTGAAATAGAAAGAATAATTTGGTCATGTACACAACATTGAAACATGATATATGATATGGAAGACACATAAGAAATCATATCCAACCTTTTTAAATATTTTAAATGATCCTAGATATTTCTATGATTCATACCATGAAACACTATTAAAGACCCCATTTTGGAGTTCCCCATGATAAAATAATTTATAACAATACCAATATTTGTGTTTTGAATCAATCCAAGTAGTATATTCAATTTATCTCTATAGATATTCATATCCATAATGCATGCTACTTCACTCATTTCTTTCACTTAGTATCATTTTCGCAATCATACAATTTTATATTGTAATTTTGGGATAAAATTTATAATAAGTACTATATCACCCACATACAATATTAAAAATACAACAACACAACCAATTTTATACTTCTATACACAAGAATCATCTTTAGTTTCTAATAAAACTAAACTCTTTGATTTTATCATCCAACTATGTATTCTTACATCAAAAATCTTTCTTCAATCCTTAAATAAACTGTTTCAACATAAAAAACATAACATGATAATATTGTACTTAAAAATATTTGGGTTGTATCATATACATATATTTAACTAAATTCTCATTAATAAAAATGTTTTTGACATCCATTTGATATATCTCATAATCATAAGGATTTTTTATTGAATGAAAAATGAAAATATACGTTATCATTTAAATCGATGAAATTTTTTCTACGTAGTCAATAACTTGAATTTTTTTATAACTCACAACCTTGAAGAAATATTTATCAGTATAAAAACTACCATCCATGTCATTTTTTTTCAAAATCCCGCTTTCACTTTATGAGTCCCACCCATTAAGGTGCATCAAACATGTTCCAAACATTGTTTTTGTATATGGAATCCATCTCAAATATCATGGAATTTAGTAATTTATCAAAATTAGAACTCTCAATGGACTCCTGGTAGGTGGTAGTTTCATAATCCATAAAAATTAATTCATAATATTTTTCAATATAAATCATATATATCGATATCTTGGTGAATAAAACAAAACCTTCATGGTTGTTGTTAAACCTAAGATGATTATTCTTCCACAACTGTTTATAAAATTGACACTTATTCAATTTCTAGATCATTTTTGTTTGTGAGTACGGAACATCTCATTCTTCAACCTTCCAATCACTGAATAATAAATATATGTATTCCTTCTCATGTAATTTATCAGTTTGATCTATAAACACTTTTTTAGTTGGATTATAGAAATAATGTCCCTTGGTTTCATTAGGATAACCAAAAAATAAGATTTTATTTTATTTAGAGTCAATGTTTTTAGAATTTAAACATTGTATATATGATTTAAAACTCTAAATCCTTTTAAAAAATTATTTACATGCTTCCTTATAAATATCAAATATGGATTTTCTATGAATGATTTATATGTAATGAAATTATTAGGAATGAAATATATTATGGAGCATATTACCAAAATGATATAGGAAGATCACACAAACTCATCATCGATTGAACCATGACTAAAATGGTATGATTAATCCTTGAGACACAAAATTCCATTATGATGTTATATGTTGGTTGATTTCTAAATCAATTTCACAATATCTTGGATGATAAGTGAATTCCTAGGTTAAGTATTCACCACCTCAATTTGATCATAGAATCATTATTCTTTTCACCGTAGATTATGTAATTAATTTTGAAATGAATTTAAATTTTCAAAATTTTCAAAACTCATTTCTCATTAGAAATGCATAACCATACCAAATAAATATTGGTAAATATTTTGATGTACTTATAACCACCATTTGTTAGAGAACACCTAAATCCATATATATCACTTTGTATAAGATTCAATGGTACACTATCCCTTAAACCATTTCCACTAAATGGTTAAATTTTTTATTTTTTCTAATAAAATATAATCACAATTATCTAATAATTTTTAATTTAATGATTCCAATTATCCACCTACATTCATTAGATGAAATAATTTCTCATTAATATGACTAACATGACAAGGGTTAGAATCTTCCATAAACATTTTATTTAGAATATTATAGATCAAATTATCCATGTTCAGAATATATAAACAAGTTAGCATATTATTAATTCCGAAAAACTTTTCATTCATATAGATATATATATATAACCCCATTTTTTAATGATGCATGAAAACACCTTTTTTAAATGACATGTAAATATAAATTTCTATTTATTACAGGAAAATAATAAGAACATTCTATTTCAAAAAATAATCCAACCGGTAAAATCATAGAATAAGTTGTGATCACCAATGAAAATTATCTTATTACATTGAAAATATATTGATATAATCCACTTTTCTATAATTATATCATATAACTATGTTCATTTTTATCAATAAAAATGTGTGCTGCTAACATGGTATCTAACACTCATGAGTTATAGTTGAAAAAATTGATTTGAATGTCATTCACATTCTGATTCTCACATTGCTTTTCTTAGAGAACACTTCTAAACAATATATACCTTATTTGAACTATTTTATATTTCATACCTATAATGAATTTTAAAATTAGTATCATGATGTTAGACAAAATATTCAACAATGTTATATCTATTGGAGTGTATCATGTTTTATAATTTTCAATTGGGATTTTTAATGAAATTACTCCAACTAAAATGAAAATCCTAAACATAATTTTTATTAGTGGGATGATGTCCTTATTTCACTATGTTTTGGGTATCTTTAATATTTCAACCATCACAAAGCTATCTAGGTAGGTAATCACACAAATAGTTTCACATATCAATCTTTTTTAGTTGTGTAAAAAAAATATTTTCCCATATCCATCAAATTGAAAAACCTTCCTCAATTCGTATGGTATCAGATTCATATTACGTTTCCCAAATTAGTGTGACAAAAGGGTCACATTTTAATATGTGAAACTAATCCTATTTGGATTACACATACCCATCATATTATAAAAATATAATACATGGGAACACAATATTTCCATGACCTACATGGTTGGATAATCAAGGCCATAACATGTGATTGATTTGGAATAAAGATCATAATTAGTATTTTTGGGGTTTTATTTAATATCTCACCATTAATATGGGTCACATTAATATTAAATTAATAACTATTTCAACATAATTCATCTTTATAATCTAATTACATTAATGATTTTGTATACATCATTTTAACAATTTAATTTTTGAAATTCCTATCTTATCCACCAAATTAATATGGTTAAACAATATTAATGTGTAACTATTTAAACAATTCACAGTTTATGTCACTCATCATGAAATAAAATCAAAATATATTTATAGACAAAAAAATTCATCGAATAAATTATGTATAATAAATTTTCTTGGAAATATTTATAATTATATAAATTTAACAATCCCAATACATGTAAGCTTGGAGAAACCACTAGACAACCCCTGCATTTCTAGAAAAAGAATAATCTTATAGTCCAGTGAGTAGTTTTACCAAAAGCTTCTCTATATAAGGATACTTTACTGAAGAGAGAAATTCATTCCATCATAAATACATCACCTAATACATATAAACTATATTCAACCTCTAATTTGAATCTAATGACTATAGAACAATCTATAGACATGTTATATTAATATCAAATTATATATTGTTGTACCTACTGTCTATTAAAAAGATATGAAATATTTATCTGAAATTTATATATTAATTAAAGAATACATAATATTAAAATGTTATAAGAAATTTTAAAAAATGAATATTTAAAATTAATAAATAAGTAAACATTTTATTTATTTAATTAAAATTAGATATATATATGAAAAAATAATTTTTAATTTAGGCATGTAAATATTATATATTTGATTCTTAAATCATATCCTTTATTAAAAAATTTACACAATATGAATTTAAGATAATAATTGTTTTTTTCATTATTTTTGGGATATGAAATATTTTAAAATACACTAAGGAAAATATCCATGACAAATCATGATTTTTTTTTTGAGATTATGATAATTTTTATAATGGGATACAAATAATATTAAATGATATACAATATATCATCACTATAATATGATGCTGAATTTTTGGAAACATTAATTTTTTTCACAGCCTATGATATCACATATTTTATCTTAAAATAATAAAACAACCATGGTTATTTATTGCATCATACCATATAAAGAAAACCTGTAATAACTTATTAATTAAGGAATACTAAATCTCAAATTACAATAATCTATTTCGTAAATCTCTAATGAGTGATCCAATGATTGATATTCATCCAAATCAAGTCATACACTATGATATCTATTCAAACAGCTTACAATACAGTCATTATTCGTAAAATATTTAGAATTTTTTTTTATTTAAATATAATCATAAATCTAATTATACATATGGGTTTTATAGGATCATCTCATGATCAACATAGAGGAAGAAACCCATTTGAATGCTCAAGATATTATCACTATATTGACATGAATGAAGATCATGAAACACAATAAAAGAACTCCATAGTAGTGTGATATGTATATATTGAATTTAATGGAGTACATTTGATGTAGATCTCCAAGAGATATCCAAAATGCTCTCAAAACCATAAGGAAGTATGCCAATTACTAAAATCATCGTACACTATAAGAAGACCAAACACTCAAAAGGTGTACTATCACCATCCAGAATAAAGAAAAACTATAAACCAAGAGAGGACAGTGTTTTTTATAAATTTTTAACTTCACACACCACCAAGAAGAGGATGAAATTCTTATATAGATATCCTTTATTAAATAATGGTGTTTGATCGTTGAATACCAATTCAAGTAACTGAATTAAATTACTCATAAAAATTTCGATTAGTGTTTTATAATTATTGAATTTTTTTATAATATATCATTTTTAAAATTCTATAAATGAATCATCTAAATGATTCATAGCTACAAAAAAACCGAATAGAAGATATACCAGTGGATAAATATTTTATATACAATATTTTAATTCAATCACATCATATGACATAAGCATATCCACTCCCCTTATAAAATTGACCAAGAATATCCTATGTTATAAATCTCATGTATGTATTGTATTATAACATAGATCAACCAATGAATATGACTAATCTAGTTTTAGTGAATTTATGAAGATTCCATATCTCTATGAATTTTCATACATATCAAATCATATTCCAAAATATTCTTCAATTCAATACATATGGTGAAAGTAGACAAAAACGTATTTAGATATGTAAGGAAAATTAAACAAGGCCTAATTAGAAAACATGAAACTTTTCTTTGAGTGTGTGATCTCATAGAGAACTTTTAAGGAATACCAACTATACCCACAATACCAATGCACAAAAAAAACACTCAAATGGTTCATCCTGACTCCACACATCATGTCCCATGTCCACTCATTCTCTAAAACCCTAAGCCCTCAATTTTTTATACTTTTCCTTCACTCATGTCATATAAAATAAGGTCTAGAAAAATTTTAGAGAAACATTTATAGGGTGTGAGTACGATGTACCATATGGAAGACACCACACAACCTCATTCTGCCATTTATAAAACCAAGTGAATAATGTAGTAATACAATGTAGTAAATTTATAGAATAACATATATTTAATATAAAATAATGTATAAGAAACATAAATTATAGATTCTTGTATATAAATAAAGTAAAAATTTATCATGTATAAAAATGATCTAATAATTTTTTGTAGAATTAAAAAAAATGTTTCAATCCATACTCATAATCCATATAGTGAACTGGTCCACCACAAACCATTCCATTGGGAATGTCATTTTGAACCCATCCTCTATAAGTTGTAGTACACACACACATATGTGTAAGTGTGTGTAGTCATCCTCCCTGAAAGGCCACTCTATACTGATAGGGTGGAATACTATTTACATGTATTTGTATAATACTTACGTTGGAGTCCGCACATCTTACCAATGGAAGGAATGCATACAAACAAATAAACAAACATACAAACAAACAAACAAACATACATACATACATACAGACATACATACATACATACATACATACATACATACATACATACATACATACATACCAACAAACAAACAAACAAACATACATTCATTCATTAATACATACATACATACATACATATATACATACATCCATACATACATACATACATACATACATACATAAATACATACATACATACATAAATACATACATACATACATATATACATACATACATACATACATACATACATACATACATACATACATACATACATACATACATACATATATATATATAAACAAACAAACATACATACATGGTTATTCCCATTTCAAGTCATGAAAAATGATTTTACCTCACTCCACTATTGAATCAGAGTATTGGGGCCAGTCCCAATAAGAAGTGGTGTTTCAATCATATGTCAATGAGTGAAGAAAAATTATCCAGGCAATAATTGGTGAAAGATAATAAAAAAAATTTGGAAACAAAAATAAAACATAAAAAAGAAAAAAATTAATAAAAAGAAGATAATGCACAAATATAATTTATTAGGATATCAATATCGATTAGAGGTTTGGATCAAAATTGTATATTAGCACTTTATATTATGTATGAAATTTAATTACCAAAGAGATTTAATTATAATATCACTTATTGTACTAGTAATGAGAGGTTACATTCTTTATGTATGTATTAATTGGTATGGTGATTAACTCTCTTAAAAATACATTTATACCAAAACCCCCAATAAACTAGGAACCTACTCTATAAATGGTAATGGTTTCATCAATTGTAATTTCATTAATTTTCTAAAATTATACCATTCATTGTATAATAACATACAAATGGTGAATTTTAAATTTAAATTAATAAATAAATTATAAAATAAAAAACACAATAAAAAGTAAGACACCAAAATGGTTAGTACAATGGACCCATAATCTCATTAAAACCACAACATTACTCTTTTAGTCTTCTCATGACCATATGTGGGATGAAATATTGGGAAGAAAATCAATCCAAACACATAGATACAATAATAAATGAGGATAAGAAGTAAACCATGGAGAGAAACAAAAGAGAAATAAAATATAAACACATACAACATGAAGGGGTCAAATTAGTAGAGGGGAAACACCTCACTTGTGTGTAAATATTTTCAATATTAGTTCCCAATCCTCTTTTTATAGGAATATAAAATTACTAATCATGTATTAAATTAAAAACTATGTACTTCGGTTAACCTCACCATTTTGGTTTTCTCCATTTGTATATGTGCTGCTTATACCATCCACTGAATTACATGGGTCAAATGTCAGTTAGTGGGATTACACGACATGTGGGACCAACATAAAATTGATTTAGTATCTTTTTCACCCAAAAAAAAACTCCAAGATTGTACATTAATGGTGTCTACAATAGTCTACATGGTGTATTCTTTTGGATCAATAATCTA
Source organism: Viscum album (assembly GCA_963277665.1). Lineage (NCBI taxonomy): Eukaryota > Viridiplantae > Streptophyta > Magnoliopsida > Santalales > Viscaceae > Viscum > Viscum album. The sequence goes on from OY728128.1 coordinate 1,229,863,948, forward strand.
AGTGAATACTCTGGGAAACAAAGTCATGTACCATTAAAAAGTATATGATATCTGTTTATTAATGACATATCATGTAGTTTCCTTTTTTAATCCAAAACTTTACATGTGCATATTCGACCCTTAAAACATGAAATGTAGGAAAAAAACTAAAATGAATCAATTTAATAACAAAGAAATACATATCAAATATTATTAGAAAATTTAGAAATTAAATCACACTAAAATAGTATACAAAAAAAGGTAGATAAAAGTCCCCCACACATAGTAATTTTCATACTCTCAAGAAATACACCAGTATAGAACAAAAATAATCTATACTCTAATAAGGGAATAAATCAATAACTTATACATACAAACATAAATTCATAATTTAGAATTTAAAAATAAAAGAAGATATAAAATTCAATGAATCTCAATCATGTGTCATGAATAAATAAAATTCAAGATTCTTATCCTCATTTATTCACATCAATTAACCTTTTTTATCTACATAAGTTATATTTATGTTCTACCATTACTAAATGTAAGGATCACAAATCCCTGAAAAATATATAATTAGATTTATTCCCAATATTAATTATATTCACTACATCGATAGTATTTCATGTAAAATAAATCTATATATATTTTTTAAACAACAAAAATGAATAGTATTTACTTTAATGTTATAATTATTCAGAGGCTAACGGTCGGTGGGTGATGATTTAAATATTTAACACATAGGCTTGAATATTTAAGATTAATACTTTAAATATAAAGCATGATATTCATGATTTCTATGAAAAATACTTTTCTCTTTCAACTTACCTTCAAAAAACATCATCTCTACTTCCTTTTTCTATTTACAATAGGTTTTCTAACTAATCATTGGATACAATGAATTATTTTTTTCCTCTATTCAATATTTTTTATTTGGGGAACTACATAAGAAAAAAAATATAGTTTTTTAACCATTCTACCCAAATTAAAAAATCCAACCTGATGGTACGACAAATCACCAAACTTCAATTTAAAATCTAAAATGAACAATAATTAAATAATAATAAATAATTGTGTTTATAAGGATAATTATGCCTTTTAATTTTCCCATACAAAATAAAATCATGATCACTATGGTATTTAAAAAAGATAAATTTTGGGTAGGTACCAAGATAAAATTGGATATATTATAAAAATCCACTCCCAATGTCATCTTTAATTTTTAAAAATATTCCTGATTTGATTATAAAAAATCACATGTTATATTAGTCATTCACATCTTGAGAATTTCTTATGAAAATTTGTATAAGACAAATATTTTAAAAAGTCTCAAAGTACCTCCTAAGAATGGTAATAAATAAATTTTCATAAATTATATGATGGAATAAATAAAAATAATCAGTTTACAAAATGATAATTTACAACAATTAAAAATTAGGAATCAAAATCATATGAGTAATCATTTTAAAACAACTTATTAACTAGAATAAGTATAAAACATTCAAAATTTCCATATAGGTCTTTATTATTTATTATAATGATTAATAAAAAGTTTCCAATATGTCAAAATATATTCAATAAATAATAATGTCTCCAATATTAGTCAAAGAAAATATGACCTATTTGGTGTTGAGGTATCCTCCCTCACACATAGTATTGCACATGGTTCCTAATGTCTAACACCATGTATGGTAAATTAGAAGTGACATGATAAGGGAAAATAATAATGAATAAATAAAATAATGTAATTAAGTAATAAATTTAAATATTAATTCAAAATAATACTCCCCTGGGTGAATGAAATATCAAATGGTATAAAAATTCTCCTAGGAGACATCCTAAAGTTATAATGTAAATTAAAATGGGTACATATTGATGTCCCAAAACACAAATGAATATCTATGTAACGAAAAATAAATTGAAATGAAAATTAAGAATAAAATCATGAAAAAAGAGTGTATATATAAATATAAATAAAAAATATGTTTTACAAAAATTCACTAGAGAGACTCATTAGAGGAAATGTATGGAGCTTTCAGCTCGAAGATAATAGGAAGTGTATATATGAAGGTTATGTCTTGGGGATCAATAATCTATAGATGGGACATTGAAATGATTCAATCATGATTAATATCCACATCCTCACACATTTGATAGAATCTCTAAATGATAACTTCATCTATATGGGAAAAATACACATGTTGGGTGGTTGGCGATTATAGGTCGGTCAGTGGGACTAATGTGGGGTGAATGAATCTTCCAAGTTTCTAAAACAATATCCCTTAATCAATGTAGGTGTGCTATATATCCTTTAATATGATTAAACTACAAATTTAATGTATATATATGAGAGTAAACCATGGGATAAAATGAGGTAATAATTGTAGATGGGGAAATTGATTGGTTGTATATGAAAGGCTTGGTAGATGGAAGTGTGTTGTGTGTAATAGAATGGGGAGGTTAGATGTGGAAACAATGGGGATTATATATCAATATCATCCCTCGTAGAATCAAGTTCCTCAACCACTACAATAGGTGTGAGGTGTTCCTAGATAAGGACATATATATTACCCCACCTTTGGTCCATCTTTATGATAATAAGCATGAGATAATCTATCTATTAAGTTACACAATGTTTATAATGATGAGTATAGGTTTCAAAAAAAACTAATTTTAATACTAATCAATTAGAAAATAATATTTCACTCTAGTTACCCAAACATATAGTTAATAATGAATAAATGTTTTGGGTGGGAAATAATACAAGGTTAGAGTAGTCCTGTATAAAGATACATGATAAGAGATCCATATATCATATGGTGACAACTCACTATTCTATAGATATTATAAAGATAATTTTTTTGAAACAATATTAGATGAGGTGGAATTTGGGAAAAATATTTGGGTTACATTATATTTGGAGGGAGTGTACTCGACACTTCGTTCCACAATATCTCACCGCATAGAGATTAGATCATATTTATCAGGGCATGTCAGGGATGAAATAGTGGGTAGGGAGGGTGGATGGGTGTAAAAATAACACCACCCACCAAAAATTCCATGGAAAGGGAGAATTATTGGGCTCTATGGAAAAGCAATAAAGGCCACTTGACATCTCTTGGATCGGCTGGGTATAATGGTCTGTCAATATCATATATGGTTGAAAACTCCAAAAATTAATATTAAAAAGTTCTAGTGATGATCCAAAAATTTTAATGTAGATAAGTGTTGGACAGAAGTTCCTTATCTTTTTCCAATATATGATTTGGCATGCGAAATACAATATGGGGGCATTAAATTATAGTCTAAAATTTGATATATAGTTTTCATCCATCTTATGGTTTAAAAATAATTGTTGTTATGATCTTCTGATCAACCTGAATTTTATCATACCAAATATAAGTATGCTAATTAAACATAATGGAAATTCAACAATCGATAAGTTTATACTAATATAGTGGAAATATAGACAAGTATAACCCTTATGAACATTGGGGATATTTATTTTTTCTATATATTAGTACATTATAGAAAATATAAGATTAAAAAAATATATGAATAAAAAATGAAAAAAATATCAAAAGTGTCATATTTAAATCCAAATACTCTTATAAAGGATATTAAAAATGAAACACTTTTACCCAAATTGAAAGGACGCTTATAAAACTATAATAATGTCTTACTACCATAAAACCTGTTGGACGGTCTCTCTTCCTGTTATAAAAAATCATAAACTTTAACTCATTAGAAGGTGATCTGTCTTCCTACACCCAAAAGCCCTATATCATAATGATTGGAAGAAAAATAATTTCCAATAGAAAACATATATCATTTACAATGAGATCCTCTTAAATGGATACATTATGTAATAAACACAGATATAGAGACTTCAAATATCATTAGCGTACTTGGGAACATGACATTTGAACTTCAAAATGATGTTTAAAATCCTTTTAAAATTATTGACATATTGTTAGACTTGTTACCACTATATAGTTTTGATCCTCAAAGAATTTTTTTTTTAATAAAATCATCAAACATTGTTTCCTATGTTCTTTGGGGTCAGTTATAAATTCATTATAATTAGCTTCATCCCATTTGAATGGACTCATACTAACATTATATCTTCAAATGATGTTATTCCTCCACTGTTACAGTTCTTGTACATCTAATGTATTTAATTTATAATAAAGTTGAAATTCTCTTGATTTTAGTCTTTTTAACTCAAAAATACAGTACTTTATTTACTAGAATTACGTTATGTATAAAAACAATAAAAATATATGGGTTACATCATATTATTATTATGTGTATTATTATAATTTATGAAAGGAAGCACCATAGTCTTTTACTCTTCTATTTCTCCCCTTTTGTAAAGCACAAGGCATGTAAAAAAAGGTGAACTGAATTTTAACGACATAGTTATTATTTGTTATTATGAAATGAACATTGTACCTTTTTAAAAAAAGAATAAAAAACAATATCTATATTCATATGAAATATAAGTAGACTAAAACACCTGCTTTATTAAATAAAAAAATTGATTACTAACTTCAAAATTTTATACCATTTTGGGAAATCTAAAATATTATACATTTTCTCATACACCCCCTTTATAAAACTAAATATTTTTCTTACATTTCGCCTCCTTTGTGATATTGAAAAATAGTCTCACACTATTTGAAAAACATATGAAAACATTAACATTAAAATACCCATTTAAAATTTTCTATCTTTTCCTCCTATAGGTTAATGTAAAGAAAAAATCAAATAGTCTCTTCATAAAAAACCTAAATGATTTTAGAAATAATATATTTTATGAAATTTCTCCCCCTTTATAAAATATCATTAATTTTATTATTAATATAAAATTGAAAAAAAAATCTAGTTAATTTCAAGTGTATTTATTTATAACTCTTCAATATCATAGATGTATCAATATATTCATGTAGATAACTCCCCCATATATAATTTGTTATTTGTTATTAAAATATAAGTAGGAATAATATTTCTATAAATTTTTCATGAAAGTAAACTTATGGTTAAAAATTCAACGAATAATAAAATAAATGAAATTAAACCTTATCTCAAAATTTATCTTATGATACCTTCGGATTATATTTTATTTTTTAAGATGGTTTTTTGATAAATCAAATTAAAATTTATTTTTATTTATTTTATTATCGTTATAATTCTGCAAAATACATGAAAATTATTTCTTTTTTATACATATTAAAAAAATATACTAAAGATAAAAATTGAATGGGTTTGAGAATATTAGGTTTGAAAAAAATATATATTCTATTGGATATATTTACAATGAATATGCAATTCAAATTAGAAAATATCTAGAAATAAAAACTACACCAAAAGATTAAAAAAAATTAAACGAAAACATGTACACCCTATTGATTATTTCTCAACGTCAATAGATTGGTTAAACATGAATATAATAAAAAATTATTTTAAATTCCCCATTAAAGAACTTTTTTTAATATATTGAAACTACTTGAATTTAAAGGTTTTGGGAAAACATCAATAAAATGATTTATGGGTTTGATAATTTATTGAAAGATTTCTACTTTTTGCTGTAATCCTTTTGGAAATGTTGTATAACATTTATGTAATTATCTATTCAATGATTTTTTGTGTATAAATATAAATATATAGTACTAGTATTGTCCAAGAGGATTGGAGTTTGGGTTAATTTCAAACCAGAATCCATGAGTGTGTTTTTTATACACAACCCCAAAGCATAACTACATTTAAAAAATACATAATATGATTTAACATTGGAGAGTCCAACAGAGTGTTGCTTATTTTTAGACCATGAAACTAGATCTTCTCCTAGGAAATTATGTTCTATATAAGTACTCTTCTTATCCAATATAAATCATCCAAAGTTAACATTTCATTAACTTTTGAAATTGAAATCAGTTCCATGTGAATAATTTAATCTAAGTTGAGACGAACTATTCAAGTAGTGAAAATATTTTTTTACCAATTTTTAATGCGATTCATTTCATTTTTCTTGAAATATCTAATGTAGACATACTGAATACATTATGTTTTGTATTATAAATATTAAAAAAAGAAGACTTCTTATTATACCACTATATTGTTTTTGATCTACCAAATTAATGGATATAACAAGATTATGTTTGATTGAGGTACCTAAAATATTAAAAATACTTGAGGAATGTTCCAAACCAAAATATTTAAGTAAATATATAATATATTTATGTTAATTAAAAATTTTCCTTCCTGTATTTTTGTAATTTGAAAGCTAAGGAAAAATTTGATTCCACTGATCATGCTAATTTCAAACTCACTCTTCATATGTTCTAAAAAATTTATTGAAAATAGAATTTTTATTTAAACCAAAAATATTGTCTGGAACATAAATTTTAACATTTATTGTTTCCATAAAAATGGTCTTTATAAAATAATTTTATCAACATTTCAATTAAAAAAAATATTTTAAAGTCAAAAAATCAAATTTATATCATACAAGGCCCTTGTAAAAATTTTAATGCTATATAGAGATTTTTTATATTTTAGTACATGTTCTAAAAAATTATTTTAATTCCTAGATATTTTAAAATTATTTTAATTCCTAGATATTTTAAAATTATACTATGTTAAATAGGATATATGTTATATACTACCTATCTTAAACGAAAAAAATAATATTATTTAAATATAACTATTATAACCTAGCTGTTAAATCAGAAGGAACGAATAAGATTAAATAATTTTTGTAATATATATAAATTTCATACTCAATATATATTTATTTATTTATTATAACTAAATTATCAATCCATTATAGGTTAATTCATATAATTTTTAAAATATATATTTTCTTCAAAAAATAGAATATATTTCTTCTCATGAGAAAAAAATATTAAAAATTTCTATAAAATTTTGAAATTATATATGATAAAATGGATAAAAAGTTTGAAATTATATTATAAATTTTATCTTAGGGGGAATTGTTTTTATTTTTCTAAAAAGATTATTTTTCAAGTGAGTAGTGAAAATAATGATTTTTATTGAAAAAAAATTATTTGAAGAATTTAAGAAGATAAATTTTATTCTAAAACAGTTTTGAAATAAAATTAGTTCTATAATATTATGAATAATAAAATTAATTTCATTATAGTCAATTTTATTGTTTAATTTGGTATGAAAATAATTTCATACTTAAAAGATATTTTTTTGAGAAACCATTTTTTTCATGTGTTGCTGATTTACATTAAACTAAATTATACTTCTTAGATGTTTTGAAATATAAAAATGGATCATATATTTTAAATTGTGTGACAAAAATAGGGTAAATAATTTCCTTTTAATTTTTTATTATAATTAGTCACTATAATATTTTTACCATGGTAATGGTAAAATGGGTTAATCAATGCTAAAAATAATTTCATTAGGACTCAATTTTACCCCGACACTATTATTAATTTTATCGTAAAATCATATTTTGTTCATTCCCATATATATTATTAATATATGTTATTTTATTCCATATATCCATGAATTTTACCATAATAATATTTTTGTAAAGAAAATACAAAAATGATTTTTTTTTGTTTTATTAGCTTTAATATTTTAAAATGGGGATAAAAAGTTTTTTTTGTTTTAAATGGTTATCTAAAATATAAAAATAATAATTTTTCATGGTAATTTATTTATCGTTTTTAGTGATGAAAAAATCTCCTTAAATGCTCACACAACGTAGATGCAGTATTTATTTAATTGAATGTCCTAATTAATAAATGACTTTTAAAACACTAAATGTAATAGAATTTTAATGAATCATTATATTATTTTTTTGATAAATATATTAATTTGGGGTCTTTTAATGTTTTATATTTGAATTATATCTTTCCCTCTATATTTTTAATGTCTAATTAACTTAATTGTGTCAAAATTGTCATAAATGGTATTTAATAATAAATAAATTTTTATTAAATGATTTAATTTTTTTGTAAAACATAAATTTATCTATCTAATTGGTATATTGTAGATTATATCAACAATGGTCCATTAATGTATTTTTATTAATTTTATTTTATCATTCCTGACCCCTAAATAAATAAAACAGTAAGTCCAAAGTAATTTCCAAAAAGGTTAAGATGAGTTAAATAAAGATAAGGGTGAAAAAATCACAAAAAATTATCCAATTATAATTTAATAATTTTATTTCAACTAATAATTATCTTATATTCCATGAATATCAATTTTTTTTCTTTTTAATACTATAATAAATTCCAAGAGTTTGAAACCACTATCCTATTAAAGGGAACCTTCTCTCCTCTTTTTTCACCCTTAGGAAACATTTTTTTGAACCCAAAACATATTAAATTCCATCCAATAATCCCTATACACATCTTATTAGACTTATTTATATAAAAAACCATTATATTAAAATATTTACTTTGACCCTTAAAAGGTTTTATGAAAGAGATGTATAGTTCATATTTAAGAGTTTTCATTTTATTTCCTATTATAAATCCTTAAAACATTCATAAAACAGGTATAAATAATAAAAATAGTATATTATATATACTTATATGTTATTATATTAATAAAATAACCTATATCTATATCTTCCTCTATAAAATGGGATACAAAACCATTGTTCGTGTGTTTGGAGGACTACCTCCTCGTGAACCGATGTAATTTGTTTTCCATCACCTCCTATTATAGATAGTTATAATTATATATTTTATTTATATATATGATATTAGTGACATATTTATCTTTCTTATAAGATAATATATCATTTAATTCCATACCTTTCAATTGACTAAAAAATGGTAATGTCGTTCATGTGTATATATGGACCACCACCACCATAAATTGATGTTATGTTTTCCATCAACACATCATATAGATGATATATATAATTATTTTTAAATAAATAATATGGTTTTATGATATAATTAATATTTTTTAAATATAAAATAATACCATCTTTTTTTCATGATCTTTGTAAAATGGAAATGTTACTATTGCGTACATACAACCCAAATCTTCTTAATTATAACGTAAGTAATTTTTCATAACCATATTTCATGATTGGTTTTATAAGTGTAATTTAGGTATAAAAATTATAATTATGGAATGATTATTATTATATATATATATATGCTTTAATAATTACCTGTTTTACCGTAGTTCATCCTACCAAAGTCATTTTAAACATATGTGGCCAATATCATAAAAAAATTTGGATAAAAACATAAATTAATATCTAATCAAAGATAAAAATGTATTAAATAAATTAAAAAGTGTACTAAAAAAAATTATTAATTTTGTAAATATTTAACATAATTTAATTATTTATTGTGATAAATAACATACTTGATGAGTTGGACTCAAGATTAGAGACATTGTTTTTTAAAAACAGTCTTTTAATGTTTCCCTTATAACACTTTTTCTTAGATGTTCTTTTTCATATCAATGTTTCAATAGAATCCTTATGTATAATTAAATGGATTTTAACGGTCATTTTGACCATATTTTATGTTATTTAATTTTTTTAAAAAAATGACTCTTCTAAATGTGTTACATAATTAACACTTTACTTTAAAAACCTCATATTAAATGTTTACAATATTTATTTTCTAAATAATTCTATTATAAATCCATATTCTTAGAATTATTTGATGGCTGTTTTTATATGTACATAAATGAATTATAATGAAAATTAGTATATTTATTTTTTAATTTATTTCAAGTATTTTGAAAAGTAATATTTTTATTTATTTTGTATATACTATTTGACATTCTATATTAAAGTGAAAAATGAATGATCTATTTTATTTTATAATTTATTAATGTTCATTCATTCCACTACAACACTTATTTTTTTTAATTTATTAGATTTCATGTTTTTTCTAAACTAAAACCCTCATTCCCTTCATTCTGGGTATTTTAGCATTAAAAATGTTATCTTATAAGGGAAGGGTATTAAAATTTTTATAAGTTCTTTTAAATTGCATTAAAAACAATATATTGATGTTTTACTGATGAAACGTGAAAGAATAAAATGTTTTATTCATGATATGATACCTTAGAACATTATTTGAATATGGGTGGTCTTGATACAACATATATGAATCATTGATCTACCTTATTTCTCATGAAGATGGGTGGTAATGGTATATCTAAAATGAAGGGAGAGCCTCATTATAACTCTCTAATTAATTGGTTAATTATCTTTGTATTCAATGGAAATAAGGAGGTATTTAACCATTTTTTGTTCTCTTGTGGATTTAACTAGGACCTAGTTATCATTGAAATGGGTTTAAAACGGGTTATGAATATGATTCTATAAGTTATAAAATCGGATTTATATTTTATTTATATTAGTTTTATTAGTTTCCTTGTGAAAAAAGTGTTTTTATTTCATGTGTAAATGATTTATTTAATATCACAAAGAATATTTTGGTGTACATAAAGATTGTATGGATGTTAATGGGTTTAACTAGACTAATTAATTTATTTTTTTATGTCCCATTCTTAGGTTTGGTTCTAATCCAATATTATAATCTTTTTCATAGTTTTTAAGGATGGGTAAGAACAAAATAAAAAATCAAGTTGCATGTCCTAAATATTTTTTGGGAAAAATGCATTTCTTTTTAGAATCGTTATATACTGGAAAATGTGGATAGTGAGTGTATGTGTCCACATTTTAATATAGATGATTTCATTTAATGAGTTATGAATTAATTCAATAAAACAATAAATTAACAACACTCTCATGAATCTTATAAAATTTAGTCTTCACTAAAAACACTATATTATATAATGTTTAAGGTCTAATCCTTATAATTTTTTACAGTAAAGGTTTTGATCACATTGAATACATTTATGTTTTCATGTGAGGTTAAAATATGATTTATGGATACCATGATGAGTTTATATTTGTAATGATAATGATACTTTAAATGTCTTAGAAACCAATTCTAAGGTTTTATGTTATGAGATTTTGAGGTGACTAATAATATTTAGGATGATTTTTTATTATTTTGTGATACATGCAACCATTATGGTTAATATGAAGGATTATTTTACAATAATTATATTAAATTTTAACGTATTTTATATTATATTTCTGAGATAAAATTCAATTTTAAAACATTAATTAATACTGAAGTTATTAAGGTTAGTTATGTGGATTTTGAGGTAAAAGTAATATTGATTTTTTGGGGTATTTTCTATACAAGGGCTATTTTATTTTTCACATAAAATAATTTATATGATATTTTAATGATGTTCATTTCTATATAATATAGATCATTTATAAATATTAAAGGAAAATGATATCATACAACCTTTTTAACCCTTATAATTTATTTAATCATCATTATCATGGATAAATCATGTTCAAATGATTTTTAAATTTTTTTGAAAATCCAAATATCAATGAAGAAAATATTTTTCTATCAAACACTATTATATTTATTCATAATTTCTATGGATCTTGCTATTTATTTTACTTAATATTAAAATATCAACACATCTATCCAATATTAAAAGATAAATACCACTAATAACTTGAATATTTCTTTTATAGAGTTATAAAATTCATTATAAAAGATAAATGGTATGTCAATTGTATTAAAGAAAACTATGATGTATAGATTTATGGTATAAAATAATTTCCTTGGTTATAACTATGAAACATGACTGATTTTATATTGAATAATAATAAGAAAAACATTAATATATTTTATTTTAAGAATAAATTATTAAGGAATAATTAAACAAAACATGGTTATAGTTTAAGATGGAAGTTTAATAAAGGATGTTTTTAACAAGGATATATTGATAAATTCTAATTATTACATGTATAATGAACACATGTGTATTATTTTATATTAGATTCCATTTTCAAAATTTATAAACATAAATATATGGAATAAATACCTCTGAAATGTGGTGTATTAAAAATGTTATATCATTAAATACATTAATTTAAGTAAATGTGATAAAGAGATAAATAAAAAAATTAAGTTAATATGTTCTTGATGATAGTCAATTATAATTATTTGATTTTGAGATAGAATGATCTGTATAGAAAAAAAATTGGAATTAAAAAGTGATTTGATGATTACTGATATTTTTAACGACTCTTACCAAATTTTTTGGAACATTATAGAAATTATATTTATATAGTTTTCAATAAAAATTCAAAACTTATCATACCTAGCAAGGATTTTGGGATTTAACCACAACGAAAGGGTGGGAAAATAATGATTCCTACCACTGGCCAACGTGATGTCCTAGTTATTATGAAATTTTACAAATGAATTGAAATAAAAATATTGTTTTTATATTGAAATCATATTTTTAATCTTATAGAAATCCATGTGGATGAAAAAGTTATTTAATTATTAAGTGATTAATATTATTTCGGAAAAATATCACAATATTTTTAGGTAACATTATATGGATAAGTTAATGAAATATTAAGGGATGTTATTTTAGGATTAAAGGATTAAATATATTTTCGAGGTGTATATGATTTCAATGTGTCTTTATGCTTACTAAATCCATTTATGAGAGTGATTATAATATCTTGGATATTATATAACAATCAAATATATATTTTTTGTATGATACATTAAGAGTGATTGATGTTATTTGGAGATTAGTGTTAAATTAATCTATGAAAAACGTATAATAATATAATTACAATCTTTGGGTATCAGTCATAGTTAAGAATATTTTGAATAATATTAAATATTGTAATTTATAGAATTTTTTGGTTTTAAATTTTGGTGTTACTGTTTAATTTTTGGGCTTTATATATTATTTACTCATACAAAGGATTATTAATTTTCATAATTATATTAACTTTTACAAACCCTTATGGTTTTGGTTAATGTCAAGAGAGATAATGTATAAATTATTTCCCATATTTTTTAGTATATAAACCAATGGAAGTAGATTTTAGTGCTTCATGCATGAAAAAATCATCTTTAGAAGACACATTTTGGATCCAAATATGAGATTGTGGTACAAATTGATTAAAAGATGATATTATACTTCTTATCTATATTTCAAAATGTTCTTAGTCAATATGGTAATGAAATTAATCAAATATATGAAAAGGATCTTGAAACAATAAAATTATCATATTACCTTAATTTCTACTGAATTGATAGTATTTTTAATACCTCATTGGTTTATGGTTTTGTGGTCATTAAAATTATCATGATTATTCACATACTTTTGATCAATGATCTCTGTAACTCATAGTCATTATTTAAATATTATAATTTTCTTCCATGTCCATATTTTAACTTCCCAATAATTTTCTCCTATTTTGTAACATAGTCTTGTCTTATTTGATATTTACTTCATATTTTCGTTTCTCACATTTCATAAAGAAGTTTTATTAACCCTTTTTATGATGAGGGTTTTCAATAAAGGTATTTTAAAATATCAAAACATTTAATTATGAGATAATGTTCAAACATATAGAATGAAATTTATTGAAGGTGGGGGGGGGGATTTAACACTGTGTGTTTTTTTCATAAAAATATGTTAAAAAGAATATAAGATACAGAATATTGAGATTAAATGAACCATGAAATAATATTTCTTAAATATGACCATTATAATTTTTTAAACCATCATATCAAAAAAAATCTCCATGATTTTTCGTATTTTTTCTAACATTATTGATTTTCCCATGAATTGAAAATATAATTATTTATATTGGAAAATATATATATTTTTAATGAATTAAAAAGTTCCTTTTTATTTTTAAAATGTTTCAATGTAATATTAATTATCTTATATTTGATTCTGATGCTTTCAGTTGGAGTGCGACAGCTCATTTCTCGTCATTCAGGTTAACAGATGGACTATATTATACCCCGCATTCCTGCTATCCAAAGTTGAGAGACATTCATCACTTTATCATAGTTTTTTGTTCCATCATCTAAACTGAATAGTGGTATGTCATTTCCGCTTCCTGTGGATTTCTCCATGGAACGTTTCACCTAGTCTGGGTCTCCCTTATAGGTTAAGATGTTTTTCATGAATCTAATTAATGGTGCCACCAGTTCGTGGACACTGGTTAATTAGGACGATTTTTTCTAGACATTCCAATGATTATATTAAGGGTATAAATCATTTGTTATATGAATAGTTACATTGGGAATTAGTTTCAAGTATGACTGTCGAAGCATCGGTTACGTATATTATTCATCATAAGAGGGTTTCTATAGGGCATGTAATCTTAAATAATGCCTTGTCTATCATGGGGTATTTTATTCCAGAGGCATGTATTTTGGGGTTTTCTTTAAGAATACCCTATTTAACAGAGGGTATGATTCATGTTTAATATCAATCAAAGATAGAGGGTGGTTGATTAAGATGTCTAGTGAAGGTGGATCAGAGGTACATCCATACGGGGGATCTATTAGATGGTTTACCAGATAGGTGGATCAAAAATCCAAATTAGGGAAGAACTGATGTGGATATTCTCATGAATAGAAGGGTTCAAACCATCAAGGGGTACATCCCTATGAGTGAGGCACCTATGTTTACAAATGGATGGGTGGAAAAGCCATTGGTGATGAACTGGGGTGATGTATCCCATAAAGGACAAGAATTCACACTATAAAGGCTGATCTAGACACTAATGAGGGTGGATCAGGGAGGTGGACCCTAATGAGGGGGGACCAAAATTTTACCATTGACTGGGATTGAACCTCAGGGATTCTTCTGCCAGAACTTGTGTAGAAGACAGTGATCAAAACCTACATAGTTCTAAGGATGTTATTTTGGGCTTACACATAGTTAGCTTCATGTCGTAATAGGAGGACTCGTGGTTGGATGAATATGGATTGTGTGGGGATTATTCATGGTTACGGGATCAGGTTTTTTCAGGATTAACAATGATTTAGATGGAATGATCTCACTGAGATGTGGTGGCATGGGTAACAATAATGATGGAAATTGTGGATGTGCTGAAGCAATGGATGGAATGTAGAGGGTGATGGTTTTTTAGGATTGAACGTCCCAAAGGCATCCCATGTATCCTAATGGTTGGAAATCAAACTCCCCATAATTATGAGACACATAAGTAGGTGACTCGTGAGAATGGACCACATGGACCAGGACTTGAAGGAAGTGTAACCCCCGGGATGAGAAATGATCCTACAGAAACATAGTGACTCAAGGGAAAGACTAGGATTGGAATGGATGATGGGATTGACCTCAAAGAGGCTTCAAACATACCCTATGTAGAAGATAGTGATCAAAGAACATGTAGTTAGAGATTGAATCATGGAATACACATGGCTAGCTTTGATTTGACATGATGGGTATTACATATGGTTAGTGGACCAAAAGGACGGAAGTAGATGAATTGACCTCACTATGATAAGGGTGTGGTGATGGATGAAGTGATGTAGAATGTATCATAACACCATAGGGAGGTAGATCTATGGGATTTGTCCCATAAAGGTAATATGTCACATTTTGAGTGTACATCCCTTAGGAGAGAGAAAAAGATTATACCATTTGTTGGGATAGGAAATCATGCATGCTTCCTACATACACTATTTAGAATTCTGGGATACAAACCTATGTAGTTCGAAGTCATGAGGTATGAGGGTTATCCACTGAGATGTCCCATATAATGTCATTGTCACTATTAATCTTTAAGTACAAGTGAGTCATGCTCAATTTGAGAAGAAATAGGTAGTAGTTTTCATAGAGATCATGATGAAATAGGTGAGGCCACGAGAGGTTAAGTGGGGAATACACACTGAGGTGACCCAAGGAGGTGGAGATTGGGGATTACTCTAGAAGGGATGCCCAAATAATATCTTGTTACATTTAAAGAGGTTTTCACTCCTAGTTAATAGGGTGAGGAAGATCTCACACCCATGAAGATGATTGGGTGTAGAGAATGTCCAAGAGGGAGCACCCCATGTGCATTACACAAGTTGAGGCTACAGTTTGACATCGAGTTTTGAGGATGATAGGGATTTCATGTTTAAAGTCCTACATATCATATGGGGAGCAATAACTCCTTAACCCATGATCTTACATAACAGTTAACCACCTACACTTGGGGAAGGGAAGGCATACATAATGCCAGACAAGTGTGGTGCTGAGGAGTTATCGATAATGGGGTCCTAATTAGCAAGGCTATGCCAAAAATCAATATCATATAGCATATCTATTCCCGAAAGAAAGAGGAAGAAAAACACAATAAGGGACACTACATGAGGGACCCAAAATTCACTTCGTATATGCTTGGAGGGCCACAGAGAGAAAGTGCACATAAGATATGAGAGGTGTCTACAATAAGAGCCCAATCATGTTTCCCAAGGATAGAAGCAAGCCAAGGATCCTTAAAGAGGGGTTGCATGCAAGATTGATGATTGCACAAAAAGGGAGAGGGAATGGGATAATATGGATATCGAAAGGGGTAGGTGATGTGCGCAAGAAGGATATTTTGTGCACACTTTCCATAGATGAAAAATAAATGGGCAAGGGTCAAGCCCTTGTGGGACCACATGAAGGGGGACCCGTGGGTGACATTTTGTAAAATATCATATACCTTAGAGACATTTCATGCACTCGGTCTTGGAAATTTCATCTATCATTCACAATAGTGATGGTTCAAATTTTTTATCATTACCTCAAAAGGGTGGGGAGCCCTTATATTTATTGGAAAAATTATCAACTGTGGTGTGGTAATGGAAACATGGATGGGGGAGTTTGAAATCACATTGGGACCATAAGAGGATTATGGGTGGAATAACTATTTTTCACCCTCAGATTCATTTTCACACACCTACCTTATCATTTTTCATATGGTTGGGGTAGAACATACCCATTGACATCCTATTGAGCGCATACAGCCCTTGCGCGTAGATTTCTGTCTTCCACACGTGTCCCCAAACATAGGTGTGTTTCTCTTGGTCTTATCATAATGGTCCATTGATTCAAATAGTGTCTTTAGTCTTCTAAAAATTTACCATTGTTGGCCTCATATAGAATGCTACACCAATAAATTAACCCCCTCAGAATCAATGCTGAAAGGAGACCAAAAGGTCAAGTTCTGAGGGAATCCCCCCAAAGAATGTTGAATTTTGGGAGACACGTGAAAAATATAACAAATGGTGTGTAAGGATTATTGAAAATTCCTGAAGGACCTATCACATTCATATAAATACATGGGGCACATATTCTCAGAAATTTGACTTTTTGTACGAAAAGCGGCTTTTCTCTCATGAAAATATATTTTTGATATCTGTGTGGAAAACACAAAGTCATTTTATACTTTACAAGTAATAGATGAATCTTATGTGAATGAAAAATTTTCATATTTTTTAATGTCTTCCACCCAATCCTACTCCCAAGAACTCATTTGGTGTACTAACCCTAAAAATTTCATGCGAAAACCTTCCGATTTTATGAAGTCTGATAACATGTTCGACCAACATAATACCATAAATAAGGAAGCATCCATTGATGTATGAATTGTAGAGATGGTTAGGGATAATGGACGAAGTGTCCATCTTGGTCGTTGAGTTAGAATCACCATAGTCATGGGTCACATGTGAACATAGATTTTAGTGGTACAACATGAATAACCATGTACATCCATATAGGGAGACTCAAGATATGTTAATCTATGTCTTCAATCTGAAGAGCAGGATAGTCATGGGGAATAAGCCAGTGGATAAAGAATTCCTTACCCACTATGCAAGAACCTTTTGAAGAAGCATAAAACATGAATGTGTGGGATGGATGGAGGATTGGGACCTAATGTCCCAGGAGAAAATTCACAATTTAATGGGAAAGGGTGTACTGGGTATGCCACACAGGCGAGGACTTTAAAAAATATCTACACAATATAGGAATATTTAATGCCAAATGGACATCTTAATTCCACTTCTACCGTCAATAAGAAATGGTGTCAGAGCTATTTAGCCGGTGGTGTCCTAGCACCAACACTTTCCACATCCCCCATGGATATGTCAATATCAGTATCTAAGAAAACAATTTTCTCAGGGTAATTCCTCTATAGATACTTCAATATGTTGAGTTTATACCAATAAAGAATATCTGGGAAGATAGAGAATCAACCCCCAACAAGACATGAAATCTCCTGGACATGGTGAAAGAGAGATTGGGGAACAATTATATCTTGAAGTAAATCCCATATCTAGTGTAGTTTAACTTGTTTTTTAATAGAAAAAAGGGATTGATGATTCCTTGATGAGGGAATAAGTGCATGACCATGTCGCGAAGGGGAAAGGAAGGATCATTTTTGGTGATTCTAAAAAAGGATAATATTAGGTGTGTAGATTCATCGTGGATGAGGGCTGGGATCCATGGATATGCTATACTTTCATTATTTATACCTTTATGAGTGGGTGGTTGTTACTGTTAATGGATACAAGCATGGTGATTCGTCTTGGAAATTTAGTTATGGCTTGGATCATGGTCCCTTGCAACAAGGTAAATATAAGGGTGTTTTCTTAGCAAGGATCTATAGTATCATAGTGTGAATCACGAGGAGAGGCATTCCGGGGCATAACATTGGACCAATATCGATCCTGAATTGCATGACAGCATCCCACATTGGTGGATATGATTTCTTTAATGGTATCCATCCTCTAAGAAATAGTCCTTTCCCATATCTTTGGAATATTGCGGGGTTCTAGTAACAAACGCTCAATTAAGAAGGGGTCAAGCATTGTATCTGTAACCAAGAAAATTTCAACTTCATCTATTTAAAACACAACTCAACCAAATGGTGTATGACTTGTGAGGCTCACTTTAGATTATAGAATACCTTTAGAGCATCTAGGGTGGTGTGCGAGTAGTATTGATCGATGCTAAGATCAATTGGGAACCATATGTGTTGTCTCTCATTTCCGGACAGTTTGGGATCATTTAAAAGGTATTGATGAATGTGTATACAGTTTTAAAAGATTATAAACACCCATAAATTCTTTTTCAATTTTGGAACAAGTTCACAACTTTCGTATTCTGTGAAACTGTCACCCTTCCGCCTATAAATGTTGATGTAGGCCTATAAATGGTATACGCTAAACACTAGGTGGTGTCATACCTGTATGTAATCCTATGAAATAGAATTCAACAGATCAAAGTGGTGGAGGTAGGGTAGTAGAATCTATGTTGATTTTCCACTAGGGAGGCATGACAT
Source organism: Viscum album (assembly GCA_963277665.1). NCBI lineage: Eukaryota > Viridiplantae > Streptophyta > Magnoliopsida > Santalales > Viscaceae > Viscum > Viscum album. Next base: position 1,229,883,155 of record OY728128.1, read on the forward strand.
GATTCAATCTCAGCTTTTGGATCAACATGAGTTGGAGCCCCAACAATGAGGAAATCACAAGGTGCGGCTGCACCTCCATCTTCTAAGGAGGGGTGGTCCCAATGGCGGCCTCATGGGACATCCAGAGAATCCTGAAGGAAACAATTTTGATACTAGCTTAAACCTATTACTGGTGTAGTATTTCCCACACATTGTTCATCCTAGACAACACTGCGGCAGTCGATAAATCATGAAGATATGTGGTGGAAACTAATGCAGGACTGAGGTTAGCATCCAAAAATTTAACTTATTCGAGTCATAGATATGGTGTAATTCTTACTACAGTATTAGTATCTAACATACATGGAAAAATATTCATTTCAATGAGAAAAATATGAATAATTTCATCTCTTGGGGAAAGTGATGCTCATCCAAGAGCATGATCTAATTAAACTAACTCCTAAATATGACAATAATGACGGGGGGTGGAATAAAAAAGAAAAGAATAAAGAGTTTATATGGATGAAGAGGAACAATAATAAGGGAAATAAGTTGAGGAATACGTTCCTAAAAGTTGGGGATCCCAAGTAATAGTGGATCATCAGGGTATCCATTGGAGAGTGGTGAGATTGTAGGATCTGATGGACGAATTTAAAAGCATCTCAATGTAATTATTGACTTATACATCTACTGGTCCCTTTAATTTAAATCTCAAATCCACTAACCAATCCTTTTCATTTATATGAATATATTGATGATGATCAATAATCCCCCACTATAGGGGGTGAGAATGTGGCGATGGATGTGGAGGGACATGTGTCTGGGCCTACACCCAAGACAAAACAAGATAATGAGCTAGTTTGGACCGATGCATTTAGTTGTGGGATATTCAAAGGGGTCAAGGTGATAACATAGGAATCCAAGACCATGGTTCAAGAATAAATAGTTCCAACCATAAAATTAATTAGAACAAGGGGTCTCCTATGGAGGAAGTTCATATAGTGACTCATACACTTGATTCTACTGCACTCAACTTTTGTAAGTTTCTACCATCAATGAATCATACCCATCACTTAAGGATCCAGTTAACTGAGGTGTCTACTCTATAAATTAATTGTGAGACTAAAATATTGAAAAACCAATGAGTCTAGTAATTCTATGGGAGATCTCCCGACAATAGTACCTATCCGTGAGGATCCGATCACTCATCTTGATATGGCCTTAGTGCGTGGTGAGTAGGATGTTGTCACTACACATGATACCCCTCGAGGTCGGTTCCCCAAGCTAGTGTATACAAGGTAAATGAAGAGGAAATAAGCAACAAGTTTCACCCACATATCATAGATCCCAATCCCTCAGAGAGGATTCCATAGGAAGATCTCACTACTTAAATTCTAGCCATCTTTCTAGAGAATGAGCCTAGAGATCCTGAAGAGTTGGATGATTCTAATCGTGACACATATATGGAGAGACACATTAATTGAGATAGGGAATGTATGTGCATCAAGAATTTATTTGATAACACTTAGACATAATGTATAAGCTTAATGGTGTCACTATTCCTCTGGATACATTTTCTCTATGCTTGAGGGGTCGATGCTCACAATCATCATGTGATAATCTGTGATTACCATGCTGAGAATATTTGGGAATGTACATGACACATATATTACTTATGGTTAATAAAAAATATGATAACATCTAAACCCATGAGGAGACTAAGTGAGAGATCTCAGACTAAAAGTACAGTTGAACACGAATTCTGAATTTTCAACCAATCAATCTGAATTTGTTGCATGATTGTTGGTCCATCTAGTGGAGGTCCAAGGGAAGTTGAAGAAGGCTAGAAATTGAGTATCTTATCTTCTAGAAGAACATGATCGGTCATAGATGAGGAAAAATGATATTTACTCTCTGACCATCTAGTGGGGGGGGGGGGGCTTGGGAAGAGGCATGATACTCTGGAAGAAACACATTGGAATGCGGTGGTGTTAAGTGTTCCATCGAAGGGGTAGTAGATCCATAAGGGGGATGGTTTTTCAAAAAAATTAGACATTAATTATTATATAATAATTTATTTTGAATAGTGTTCATGGACACTATCTTTATTGTTCTAATTATCACACCTCGATCATATCTTTGATGTAACTACGGATCAATCCCAAAAATCAAGTGGGTCATGCTCGGTGTGAGAAACATAGGATAAACACTTAATCGTTAACATTGCATAAGAGTATAAATTAATCATCAAATTCAGGGTGTTTTCTATCATTGATCAACCACCCAACGTGTTTGGGTTGAAAAATGATGTCACTAGAGAATGGAGCTCTCAGGACATCAAATTCAATTTTCACAACATGACCTAGTGCACGAACGAGATAACTTCAGGGGAGTTGAAATCAATCCAAAAAATGGAAATTGGAAGTGTGAATCAAAAATACCAAAATTTGTAAAACAGGGAGGATGGAATAATTATATAGGATGACTAATACCCATATTAAAAACATTGTATCCAAATATCTTAGCCAGGAATTGGAAAAAAATAAGTTTCAACATTTTACCATGTTTGAAACTTGAGAACCTAACTCAAAATTTCCTCCAATGTATTCTAGAATGTTGTCCCAATAAGGTAGATGAGTTGATACAGCATAGACATGCCATTAAGGGGTCCCACCAGACATGAATGGGGATGAGGATCCAAATTAGGATAACTGAAAATAATGGATCAGAGTGATGGAAAGTTCGAATGGATTCCAACACTCTTAATATTACTCTACCTTGACTAAAGAACATTGTTGCAAGTATAATTGCATAAACAATGATCAAACCCATATTCCAAGGAGGACCTCTTTGATAAGGTCCTAGGATGTTGTTTTACATAATTAAAAATAAGTATGATATGTGGAATAGTTTATCTTCATCTGATATGCACACATCTCATAGTTTAACATAATGTGAATGGGATGTTACACATAGTTTACGGTCATACTGAGTGGACCCTGTAAATTTTTTTAGAGTTATGTTTCATGGAATGTGGAAGTGAATATTCCTAGAATATTTGTGCGGAACATAGAAAATAAATCTAAAATGAATTATCCAAAGGATTATTGATCACCATACAAGTATCAATGAAAATATAGTAAGGAAGTGCATGTGATACGAAAATGGGATAAATGATAAATTAGCTCTTAGTTTAAGGATATAATTCTTGGACCAAAATCGAGGCCAAATAGATCAAAAGGAAAATTGAATCTATGGCTATGCTTTGGAAAAAATGTATGGATGTCATTAAATTCCACACAATGATGGGAATCAATCCTTACATTATTCTTGAAACACAGTGTAGTAGGAGACGAACACTAGTGGGGACCATACTCTCTGGTGAGGGGACGAAATCATCCCACAATTATCAAGGGGATTCCTAAACCTATTAAGGGTAGGGTTTTAGTTTAACATCATTCATTCAGGATGATGGGTTCTTAGTTTAAGGTCATAAAGTTCAGACCATATATGAATCACAAAGGGGTATATATTATGAAGCTTCCTGATAGAACCAGTGTGAATGAGGACTAGAAATGTCAATGATATGCAAAATTTCCAAGAAGAGACTTAAACAATGTTAAAAGTCATGGTGCCTAGAATTGGGTGTCTAGTTTAAGGTCATAGAGCTCGAAACACGGGTGAGGCACTCTGAGAGGAATGTGTGTAATGTGGTGTCATAACAAACCTGATGTAACTGGGGACCATGACAACCACATGCACCACATATGAATTCCCAAGGAAGTTCATGTATAGTATAATTACACACATCTTGGCCTATGATCGAGGCCAAGGTGATGAATGATTGAAGGATTTTTTTGGTTGGTCCCAAAGACAAAATTTCTAAGCCTAAATATGTATCCCATAAATATGGGAATCAAATCATACATAGTTATGTAATTCTGTGCCATTTAACATTTTGTGGTAAGGATTAGGGTGAATTGCCAGGAAATGGGGAGATAATGTTGTGGCTCAACCCAATATTGTTGATATAGGTGTCACTAAGTATGATAATCAAGAAACATTTTGTTCTTCAAGGGACATTTCACTGTGTTGGTCTAACCCCCAAATAGAGGGGGAGTTCTTTTGATATTTATAGTTTTTAAATTTTTTTATTTATTTTTGAGTGGATAGACTTGTTTGAAAAGTACGGGTGCCACTACAAGAATCAATATATATATATATATGGGTCTTGATAGTTGGAATGGTATATGACCAGGGCCAAGGTGGATTCCCTCTCAAGCGAGAACACCATAATTCCATTCCATTTTTATGGTGCTCCCATAACGATGATTCCATAGTTTATGGTCGTATGATATGAGCATCCCATGAATTCTAACATCATGTGCTAAGGACACTGGAAGAGGTGTTTCAAAATGGATGCTCATGGTGTGGATTTTGGTAACCCAACGAATGATGATTAAAGAGGTCCACATCAAACCACACACCGCTGAGAAAACCATGAGAAGGATATTAGTTTAAAGTAATTCAATTTGGACCATAGGGATCCAAGTTGAAGGACATAGAGTTGGGGCCATAAGGATGCACAACTTTTCAATGCAGATATAAAAATTACTAGGAATCCCAAGAAAATTTGAGCCATGCTCGGTGTGGGAAACAAAGAGTGATTTTAACATATACCTACTATATGTAGACGTGTACAGCCTGGTATCTTCTCACTCAATGTGCACAGATGCACTGAGGGGCCAGAACAGGGGTGTTAAAGGTCCACAAGAGCATAGGGAAGTAGAAAGAATGTAAATAGAAACTTATGGGGACAATATTATGTAACGAGAGGCTGATGGGTAGGATCACTATTGACCATATTTTCATGATTGTATTCATAAATTCACCAATCATGGATAAGTAATTTAAATATGAAATTTACTATTGATCATGTTCAAAAGCAAATAGTGATGCTTTTTTTACAAAAAAAACATTAGGGTGTTGGCTCAGGATGAGTGGTGATCTGAAGTAGCATGATTTCATCACTGTAAGTCGTTCCTTCAAGATGTAAAGTATGGTGGAAATGTGAACATGGAAATAATCAAAGTGTGGATTTTGGTTGGGAAGATATTCACATGGAGAAAGAAAATTTTGATCTCACACCATAATACATTAGTGGTATTTTAGTGGTAATACCAAAATAAACATATGACAAAATACCATGGTATTGAAAATAGTTTATGGTCGTATTTCTTGAACCATAGGATCTTAATTTTAAGGTCATTGATTTTAGACCATAGGTGAACATTGTAACATCATGTGCACATGACTTATCCATATAGTTTAATGTAACATGGTAAGGATGAAGCACTATACAGTTTAGAGTCATATAGATTTGACTATAGTGTACTTAGTTTAGGGTCATTGAATCTGGACTGAGGGAGAGAAGATATCTATGTAAGACATGTGTAGTGTAGAGGAATGAAAATACAACATTAATGAGATAAAGAGGCACAATTCCAGATAATATTTCCACAAAACCATTAAAGGGAGTTATTTTAAGGATTTAGAGTGTGGAACAAAAGGTTTCACACCTTTTCCATGTGGGTATAATCCCTACCATGTCTTCTAAGCCCTTATGATCTATGCTTGGTATGAGATACAAGGAGTGATGTTAGGATTTCCTTATCACATTGGAGTGCAAAATAGTGGAAAGGAAATGATGGGTGGGAATGTACCAAGAATACTAACATTCCCACTCAACATGCATGGATTCCCAGAGGGACAAAACTAGGGGTGTTGGAGATTCAACATAACATAAAGAGGTGGAAAGTGTGAATCGCTAAACCTGATATCTGGAACACAATGAGGGTGGGATGTTGATTGAGGATAGCTGCTAACATTGTTAAAAAAAGGCACCCATATCATGTTACTAGGGATGGGGATAGGAAAATTAGGGTCCACATTTTACCATGTTCAAAACACGGAACCTGTCTCAAAATGTCATCCAATGACATTTGTGGAATTGGCCCAGAATGGTAGGTGAGCCAATGCATCATATCCAAGTCATTAGGGGGTCCCTACAGACATGAATGAGGATAGAGATCAAGATAATGGGATTCAAAAAGCATTGATATGGATTGAGGGTATGTACAAATAGAATCCAACACTCCAGGTCATGTACCATCAAACATTAAAACATGTTGGTGCAAGACATCTATAGACAATAGCAGACCTATCTTCATGGTTCAGGTTCCTAAGGGGGCCTGGGGACAAGATGAATCTCAAGGAAATGGACCCTGGTATTTCTAATAGCTTATGGACATGTTCTTTGGACCATAGGATCTTAGTTTAATGTTCATAAATATTGGACAATAGGTTCCCAATTAATCATAGTGTGTGTGGGATGTATCCATGCAGTTTAACATCATGCGGTAAGGATGGTAATGTCATGCAGTTTATCATCATGTTACTAGGACATTATGCAAGAGATAGATTCATCCAAAAGGTTAATTTCGTGGTGTGTAAAATAACATGATGTGAATTAAGACTAAACATATCCACACTACACCACATACTCTCAATGTAGAACTCAGGGAAAAGAGCCAAAAATGTGATTGTGATTTTGCAGTTGGGCCCATTGACAAAATGATTGAGAATCGAAACATATCCCATAAATATGGGAATCAATCCATAAATAGTCCTATATATCCTTATAGTTTAACTTTATTTGGTAAGGGTGAATATGTGAGGGGTTAAATGAAATAAAAATACATGGCAGAGTTACCATAACCATACATGAATGGGGAACAATGAGATCCACACTACACAACACATTCTTGAGCAGGAAACCCAAGCCATAAGGCTAAAATGGGGAATATAATTTTGCATATAGGATCGGGGAAAAATGTTTGGGAATAATTATATATCCCATAAGTATTGAAATCAATAAATACATAGTTCTTGAAGATGGAAGGGAAATGAATTGTGCCAAAATGGGGAGATATCTTATCAAACAAGAATATCATTGTTGCAGCACAATTTATTTTCATGAATGTAGTGACACTAAAAAAATTATTCTAAGGTCATAGAGTTCAAACTGATTAAAGAGGAGATGTGAAGTGTAGTTCCATGAAGAAAATCAATGTGACTGAAGACCAAATATATCCACACCACCCAACACATTTATAAATGATACTCAGTCTAAGGGGGAAAATGGTGGAGTTTGTGATTCTGTGGCTGGGCCTAGGAGGTGAAATATATGATCATTGCTATTTATACCATAATTATTGGAATTAATCCATATGTAGTTCTTCAATATGGTATGGCAGATGGCCAGTATCAAGGGTTAATGTCTTCTCAAGTTAACACATAGTATAATTATGTAGTTTATCGTCACACAACTAAGATGTAGAATATGTAGTTTAACATCATACGGTAAGGAAGGGAGATGTTATACATTTTATCATTATGCAACAAGGATTCTGGTGATCTTAGTTTATGTTTATTTAGAATACACCATAGTATGAGTCTTTTAATGTGGAAATATGAAATGCAGTTCCATGAGGCAACCTAATGTGAATGAGGACCAATGAGATTCACACCACACCATACAATCCCCAAAACACCTCATTCATTATTTATCTTCATGGGATATGAGGAAAAAGGATTGGGTGAGTTTGTGTATGGTCCCAAAGATGAATTGTCTTGGAATCACTAAATATCTCATATGGATAGAAATCAATCCATTAGTATTTCTAGAAGATTCATGTAGTTAAAATTTTGTACTGTAAGGAGGAGGGGAACAAATTAATGTCTTATAGGACAGTGTAGTTTAATGTAATGTAAGAAAATTGGAATTTTTATTTTAGGATAATGTAGAAAGGACCATCAATGTTGTGTATTTGATAATCTTTTAGCTAGGATGTATAAGTTTAACATCATGTAGGATGAGGAAACATAGTTTAACATCATGTTTATTGAATGAAGAGGAGGGAGTTCTCTACAGGGTATGTGTTTGGTTTGGCCACTATATCCCGATGTGAATGTATACTTGAAAGGACCCCATAACACACCCTACATTCAGAAGGGTAACTTATACGCAGTTTAAATTCATGATTCTAAGACTAGGGCACCTAGTTTAATGCAGTGTTCCTAGGATGTCATACCCTAGATTTTTTCATAGAGATTAGAACTTGTAGAATTTTAACATCATGCAGGATGAGAAAAAAATCATGAGAAGTATTTTTTGATGAACATGACATTGGTGGGAGGAGTGACCTACTCACCATCTATAGTGACCAAAGAGTATGTAATATTAGGATAAACCTTGTGTATGATGTAGGGTTCCTCCCATTTTGGCTTCAAATTTGGTGGTTTCCTTCCACGTATCATTGGCATCCATAGAGCCAATACTGGGTCACCTCGGGGGAAAGAGAAGAGCCTAAATCTCTTGTTAGATAATCTAGTTATCTTGTTATGGTGCCTCTCTAGATTATGGATGGCCCAAATACATTTATCATTGATAACCTCCCATTCAAATAGATTTATTTATGATGCTGTGTCTGATGTATTCTAATCATATCAAGATGTAAAAAGAGATGGAAACTGAATCTCGATGGACATGACTACCTCTGTTTGATATACCAATGAGTATAGAGTCACTAGGGTGGAATTGTGAGTCATTTTATGATAATCCCATTGGGCATTAAATAGATTATCTGGCTGAGTTATCTTGTTTTTCTAACAATCATATGCCAAATTATTATGAGGATGTTATTGAACACCTCAATCTTTTCATTTTCATTCACATGGTAGTTGGAAGTGTGGTTGGACCAGATGTTTTACGTAGAACACAATATATTCAACTCTACTAACCAGAAATTGGTGATTTTATCTGTAAGAATATAATTGGGGACCCTAAATATATGGATTATATTAGATATGAAGGATTCAATAATGGACCTATCCTTGACTCCCTTGATAGGGATAACTTCTTCCCACTTATAAATTAAATCTAGTGTAGTTACAATGAACCTGCACTGGCCTGATGTTGCTGGTGGTTGTGGTCCCAAAACATCGAGTCACCAGATCACAATGTTACAAGTGTACATTATATTGCGGATGGGATGTGGAGGTTAATGGCTGAAGTTAGCATGGAACTTACATGCATGGATCCTCTTGGTGAACCCGATATAGTCATGGATCATGGTGGGATAAAAGTATCCAAACATTTGAATCTGGTGGGATGTCTTCATCACCACCTGATGAGCACCAAAGTAACCAACATGTACTTCATGAACAATATGGAAAATATTATCTTTTTCAATGAAACAGAGGAGTATTCCATCAGACCCATGTCTGTAGAGAGTTTTCTCTAGGATGTGTCTACATAGAAGGGTGATCTGAACTAATTGAAGACGAATTCAATCACATTCACATATGTCCGAAGAGATATTTATTTACTAAAAATATTTGAATAACGTAGTCAACCAATAGGATGTTAAATCAGCTACTTATGGATACAAAGGGCATGATGTGGAAGTATTAACGGTAAGGTGGGTTACATACTTGTCTTCGTCATCATCTTAACTGACATGAGGGATGACCGTTTGATGCACCACATGAATGAATAAAAATTTCTAGTTTGGATATTTTAGAGAATCATATAGACCATCTAGAGTGTCAAATCAACCATTATATGATTGGGGAACACGATTAACCTCTAGATGAGAAGGGAACTTGTCCATCAAAAGTAGTGAATGCTTGGGTAAGGTCATGAAAGTGAGCATTCTGATGATGTGGCCATCATTAATATTCTTGATAACTAGATCAAAGTACCCCTTCACATCAAGGTGGGTAATATCAGTATCAATAACCAAATCAAGATTAGTAATGGGAGCCCAATACTCTACATATTTATTGTTTCAACCCTCTTATAGAAGAATGAATAAGGAAGGACAACCTATTTAGGTGTGATGAAGACAATCCCCAATCCTACACGATTGATCCTAGGATTATTGAGCCTTATTTCAACGGGACTCTGGGAGGCTCTATCGAAGTGAATCTTCCATCATGGAATATATTTATCCACTAATAGGATAGCCTCATCTAGAAAATAAGGATCTAGGTACTGCTCGGTGGGGGCCGTGTGAGCGACCAGGAAATATGCCGAAGAATAAACCTTGATGTCCGTTTTGTAGAATGAATCATATGTCAAACTACTGAAGAATCACAACCCAGTGTGACAATTGTCCAGTCAACAGGGGGTAGTTTAAAATGTTTTTTAGCAGACCCACATGAGAAAATAGCTCTATCTCATGATGTTGTAGGTTGCTTCACAATTTATGTACTATAAAAACCAACATGATAATCCTCTTCACAATATGAGTATATACGGACTATGTGTCAAGGAGTATATGAATAAGACATTACAAACTATTCTATATCCATTAATTGTTGTTATATCAAGAAGGGGGCTGTGGAATCATTCTAGGGTGGTCACGTAGAGGACCCATGTCTTCCTAGATATAGGTGGAATTAAATTCCAAGTCCGAAATAGATACTGCATGATCAACTAAAAAGATTTCTATCATTATTCATCCTTCAGGAAGATAGTACCTTCATTATTCTAGAAAATGGATTACACTTTCTGGATAGATTCATGAAGAATCTGTGTATGTAGGCCAAGTGGCCTTATAGGTCTCAGAGCTCATAGAGTTTTCTCTGAGGGGGATTCTGTCTTATAGCCTTGATCTTCACTAGATTGATTTTTATGCCTCTATATCTAAGAATTCAACCAAGGAACTTCCTAGAGGTCACCTCGAAATCACAGTTCTAGGGGATTATATTCATCTGTTGGGAGAGAGGGAAGTTGAACACTTTCTCAAGATCTCTATGATGGTCCTAAAACTATTTGGATTTGACCACCAAATCCTCCACATAGAATTCTACTATCATTGCAAGGATCATGTTAAAGTTATGGTTCATGACACATTGATAGGTGCATCATATATTATTTAGATAGAAATGAATTACCTAATAACATAAAGTACCATGACACACTCTAAAGACAGTAGATTCCTAATCTTATGGGTTTATTATGATTTATTTATACATTTAATACCTAATAATGATGAAGAGAGCATGAAATGAAATGGTGGAATTGATCATATGCTCTGTCACCAAAGTGTAAAATCAATATTAATATAGTGGCAGTTGATATCTCAGAAGTTGATGTAGACATTGAAAAGTATGTTATTATTACTGGTGGGAATTATGTTGGCCAGACCTCTAGGGTAATGAAATTTCCTTCTAAAATTTTCCTTTATAATATTATCAACTATGTTCTTGACCATGGCACTTTGAGATAGGTGTGTCTTCCTAGGAGGGTTCTTTAACTCATGATGACTTTTCAGGAGGCCAAGATGATGAACGATGACCTAAGGGTATAACCCCAACATCTATTAATAAACACAAGAAAATAAATCATGATGTTTCCATAGGAAGTACCCATAATACTATTGATCCTTTGTAGGTATTGCTACACTAATCATCATTGGCCATAGATATTTCTTATTAAAAATAATCACCCATATGAAGTCATAGAAAATGGTGGAGGCTCAAACCTCAAATACAATAGGATAATCTTCCAAATCACCTTAATCATTTAAGATGTAGGAATCAATGGAAGAAAGAAATTATCTTTATTTATTTGACCGTTGGGGAATTATAGTGCCAACATGAGAAGCGGTGAAATCTTCATTAGTGGACTCATGTACTATTAAAACCATGCCATCAAAATATATTGACATAATTTGATTAGACCTTAGAATGAGGGGTCCATACATGATGATCTCAATGTAGTGATGATATTTCATTTGGTGTAGATTCAATCCATATTGGAGGAAGAAGAATGTCCAGTGAAAAGATGTAGTCATAGGACGAACATCCTTTTAACCCATAGGGGTAAGAGGCTCTGGTATTAATTTATACTCTCCTATATAAAAGTATGAGGAAATATTTTGAAATCCCTTATACCTGGGAATGTTTTTTTCCCTTATCCAAGAAATGAAAATTCAGTTTCCCAAGTTTGGGGTGGTTCCCTCTAACCGGTGAATCAAGATGATGAAAGCATCATCTAAGTCTATCCATGGGTTAGTCCCAGTGGTATTTTTATGAACTTAGTTGGTTTGGTAATGCTTTTCCATGATATACTAAATATTTCATTTACATATTTTGATCTTAAAAATAGGAAAAGTGAGAAGAATCATCTTAGAGAATTACTACTCAACCATTGAGGGAGTACTTCAGTCACTGGTGATATGAGGAGGGAACCGTTGTTTGTAGTTGGAGCCAAGGTATACTCATCAATGCATTGTAAGTGGTTTCCTATGATAAAACCATAGATTTATTTATTTTACGTATTCCACTAAATTTGGACATTAGGAGGATTTTATCACATTAAGTTTTCTCCATAAGGTCAAAAACTTGAATCTTCCGGTTTGAGGGACCATGATATTCTTTAGTCAGTACTATCTTATAGAGTGTCTGGGATGCGATGTTATTGATCCTGGAACATATTTAAAAATGATGGTGATAAAATTCCATACCATTTAACTAGATAGTGATGTACAGTGGGCGGATGTCCCCCCCTTCAAGAGTAAAATATCATCTTCTTCTGATAATGGGACGATGGCATGAAATTCTGACAAATCGATATACTCTTTGTGGAAAGTCTTAGATGCTGAAACCTCTATATCAAACTAGAGGGGGCTCTTCAAGGATTCAATGAGGTCTCCTTTCATGTCTTTTGATAGATTATGGGTCTCAAGAATATATTTATTTTCAATAATGGTGTAAATATTCTTAATAGAATTATATTTATATCGAAGGAATACATTTCAATCAACATGATGTTTCTCTTTAGAAGGACAAATGACGGGTTCTACTGGTCAAATAGATGGATTATGATTAGTGTTGGGATTACACTATACTCTCGTGATTAATGATGAATATTTAAAACCAAGAGAATGTTGGATGGATGAGGGATATCCAAAGTAGAGCAAGATTGATCACGATGTCATCACGGAGGCTATACTTATTCGTGTAGCACATACATTGGTGAACATGGATTTGAAAATAATAGATGAGAGGTCTAAGCCTGCTAGGATCTGTGCTGAGACAACTATCGGATCTTAGTAACATCCACACATTGGCTTTCAACACTATCTTGAGTATCTCAATGATTCACATCTACATTGTCTCATCAATGATGGTGTCGACCAAGAACATTAGGAGGACCGACTTGATACTCATCACTGTTGGGAATCATATAAGGATCCTCTAACTAGAGAGTATTTATGATGGTATATTCCTATTTTTCATCTGGGAAATCTTCCAATGGTGGTCATATTCCGAGGATATTCTTCTATATATGTGCATGAAATCGCTGAGGGTGCTAGATGGGTTTAGCACTGTTGGGGGAATTTGTTTTCTATTATTCCATCAAAGTCTACTATTCTGAGAAGTAGAATGCTGAGACATAGATGAAGAAGTTGCATATAGATGTGGATTGGAAACATCAGGATGCTCAGTAAGATTCAAATGGGTTTGAATGACACCATGGGTGTGAGAAACTACTCTGTGGTCTTACAAATCATCATACTAATGAGATCCATGACTGGAGACCTACGATCATTTACCTTCAGTATCATTGTTAGGGATTATCAAAATGAATTCAAAATGTGTCGGGGAAAGGTCCAATATAACTAAATTTTTATAAACACATATTTGGTGACAGTCCTTGAATAAATAACATTTCTTGATGGTGCATCCAAGGAACCTATGACAAGGGTAGTATTTAGGGCGATCTGTGAGATAAATCTCATGGGGCTCCTAGCATTCTGGTAAGTATAGAATTTTTTGATCCAAGGAACATCATAAATAACTGGGAACATGATATTCATAGAAAAAGTAGGCATAGTTCTTCCATTATGGGAAAGTAACAATGGGGGCCTGACCCAGATGAGGGGATGGAGCCTGATGTGGGGCTATAACATTAACTAATCTCATGGGTTTCGACGACGAATTATGTGGTAGTGCTTTCCAATTCAATGCTAGATGAAGCTGAGCATGAGACTAGAACTAGGTCTATTTACATCAGTGTGGATGTGGGTGAGCCTCCACCTATAACTTCTCTAGTTTCCTGGGTTCCTCCATCCATGCGGCGATGGAAGTCTCAGCCATGGAGCCTCTTGTTAAAGGTGATGGAGGAGGAAATGGGCATGCCTGTTTAGCCTAATTCAAGGACTCATCTAGATTCTGAAATTTTTCATAAAAAATCGTGAATAAAACCTAGGAAATACTGAGTAATGAGGAAGGGAACCGATCGAGTATTAACATTTCCCTGGTATATCATCAGCAATTTCTTTTGAGTTAATGGCTTGTCGTGTGAATATGTTAGGACTTTCCACCTGGCAGAATAGTTTACAACTCACTCATATAGTCATTTCTTGGACTTGAAGAGGTAAAAAATACTTGTTATTTGTGTGGTGGAGCTTAACTAGTATAAAATATACCTGCATATAATTTCCTAAATAGTGATGGACCCAACAGATAGTGACACACCATACGAATGCATACTGTTCTAATGGTTGCACAAAACACCAGAGCATGGTGGCCTATTACATCTCCAAGGTTCCCAGCATGTGTCTCCCCCTTTATATGAATTGAAACAGATGTTGAAGTAGGTTTCCCATCCCATTGAAAGGGGATAAGGTTGGGTTCTCAAAATTCTAGCGTGCTTACGTGTTGTCCAACCATGACACATATTTCATTCCATCAGGTTGGATTATGACCTATCATGTTTCCAAGGAATCGAGTTGAGTAGGGTGATCAGTGATCCAGTCTTACAAGTAGTGGATCCTATCTAGATTAGGATCCCTAACTACTAGTGCATTGACAGTCTCACCAACATGATAAGTAGTCTTGAAGACTCATGGACCCATTGATTATGCAACCAATGGAATGAACTACGGAACAGATCAATCCAGATCCCGATGAGGGTAATCATGATGATCAGATTAATTCAGTGACAAATAGCCGGACCGTTTACCATATACTCTAGTATCTACCCTATCTAGATATGGAAGAGTATCTAGATTTATGGGAGGCATATAGATAAGGAGGATCTATGGCTTCCTCTCCTACCCTAGTGGATGAGGTGCATGATTGTATTGTGGATCATCGTAGTCCAAAGACATTATACGATGTGGTAAGAAAGATTGTCGTAAATAAATATTTCTAGTTCGGTAAGATGGTAGAGAAAAGAAACCACAACAGGATGAATATCTATCACCTATCCTACACCATATTGGTCATAGGATTCAGATGTACCAATCTACTTCATTCCATTTCTATCATTCTTATTGACAGGGAATGAGATGAAAGAATTCCTGAGGTCGTGTACCTAACACCACAAGTGAGTAATAATACCTTTATGAGTGTCCACATGTTTCTTCATCGACCAAGGGATGAGTCCTCTTCCTTATAACCTACATCTATATCCCTCTCATTGAGTGTGCTAAGAACATACATATACACTATGAAATTCAACCAACAGAATATCCTCAGTGTTAGTATATAAACACAAATTTTATGGGATGGGGCTGAAGTGAAGGGAAACATATTTTCCCAAACCCTAGATATTCACATGAAGGGATGCTTCCTTGATAATTCCATTAAACACGAAGAAGCTCTAAGTACATCTATACTATAGAGTTGGGTGGTATCCAGGTGACGTAGGGTGCTGCACTACTGGGTGTGCATAAAAATTAACCATGTGGTTCTACTGTCCAATGTCTTCAAAAATCTATTGACTCTTATAGTAAACCAATCGATGGTTTTAGAGGTGGAAATGTGTCAGCCCAAGGGTTTTGAGAAATAGAAAAACCTCATCTTGAGAATGGATCTATGGAATGTGGATGTCTAGAGTAGTTATCAGCCATAACATATAAGATAACAAATATGTGTTGGGAGTGTCCCGTAAGATTCTCTTCTCAGAAGAGGGGTCCGACTCCTCATTTCCCCATGCTTCGATCGGGGTTGGATGAGGAACTGGAAGTGGAATAGATGTGTATTTTTTTTGGTAGTGTACTGGTTGATGGAAAAAACAGGTTATGAGCTAACTGAATACCTCATACTGGGTCATCTCTCGGAGGTGGTTCCAACTGTGTCATCATGTCCTTGTTGGATGTGCTACTGAAAACCGCTTCATGTGGGGAGGTTGTGACTATTAGTGGAATGTCTGGTAGGTTTTTATCCTCTATCATGTCCCATAAAGACTCTATGTTATCTCATGTTGAGGTATAAAATGAAACTTCTGATGATAGGTAGGACTAGTAACAAATTAGAAGAGAGAAAAATCTTCATATTCATGCATGTACATGCAACGAGACTCATATATCTGGTGCATCTCACCGATCATTATGATGAATCTCACACAACATGATCCTTCCCCAGACTCTAATGTAGATGACTTGGGGGATTAATCCATCAGTGGGTCCTATTACACATCAGAATCATACATGAGAATGAGATTCCTAAAAAATTGTGGCCCCTCGAAGTTATTACTTTGGTGATGACGGTTTACCCTTATACCATAGGAAAATTGGTCTGGACAAGGATCTTATTCAGCATGAGGAGGATCTTCATGCTTCCAATTGATTACAGGGGGGCTCCACTTTGATTTTTTTGGGATACATGGTGGACCTCCATACCTTTTATCATTATAGTGGGGATGAAATCTACTTGGTCTGCAATGAGAGTGGGGATATCCCCCACATTGATGAGATGAGGTGAAATGATCACCTGAAAATATCTCAAATGAGATATAGGGAGGGCCTTCATATTAGATTCCAAATGGGCGGGGAGGAACTCCATGTTGGTGGGTGCCATAGTAGGGAAGACCTCTACTAGAGTTTGAGAGAATATGGGGAGGACCACCTTGTTGGATTCTTGTGGCATGGGGAGTACCACCTTGCATATTTGTAGAGATTGCCTAGGATCTCCTTAAAATGATTTTGAATGATGTGGGGATTACTTCTAATTTGGTTGTAACTTGGTGCGGGGGCCTCTACTCTAGTTGGATTTAGTAAGGGGAGGACTTCCATTTTGGCTGGTGATGAATCAAGGATGGCCTTTTCTTTGGTCAATGCTTCAATAGAGATGACCTCTGCTTGATCCTGAAATAACACAAGGGGGGCCATAATGTTGGTGGTCCCTAAATGATATAGTACCTTTAGAATAGATGAAGGCATGTTAGAAAGGACCTCCACCTGGAAAGGTGAAAAGAACGCACGGGAGGGCCTCTATAATGAGCATAAGAGTAGAGAGAACTCCACTCTGAATAAAAATGGTATACAGAGGAACTCTGTACTAGATCCCATAATTGTATTTCTACACACAACAAATAATGTTTGTGATTTAAACCAAATGACTCAACCTATACTTCTCATGGGGTGGACAAGTCCTCGATTCTGATTAATCACTGGTGAATCCCCTCTTTGTGGTGGCAGGGATCTAGTAGAATTCACCACGGGTGGAATGGGACACATTATATATTGAATAAGATTCCCCAAAATGGGAATCTTCTTAAACATTGAAATTTTATTGGTGTATGGTTATCCAAACTAGGGTTGGCAGTGTAGGGATATAAACCACCTATTCTTTGTCCTGAGGAACCAGTTGGTGGTGCTGTATGAGCCTCATAGGAGCCCTCCTTAGCAGATCCTGGGATGTTTTCTTGGATGGGATGACTAAAATATTTGTATCATCATTTGAATAGGGGTGTGAGTTATAGGATATCTTCAAAAAGAGTTCCTTGAAGTGGTTAATCATGGGAGTGGGGAGTATTGTCCCTATGCATGGCCCGTTGGTGCGTTGGTGATGGCGAGTTATAGAATCCTGCATCTCCTGGCGGGTCAGGTACATCATTGGAATGATTGCTTCATACTTGTATCAATGAACAGGGATTTATATCAACCTCATATGAATGATTTCCCAGGAAGATATGGGGTGTGGGAACTTGTTATATGTGGTCATAGATGATGTCCTGGAATCGATAGAGGCATACAGAATTGACACATTGATGATCTTTCAGCCCCTTCACCTATAGGGGGTGATTAGTTTCCTATATCTGCGGTCCTACAAAGTAGGAAGATTCAGTCTTCAATATGGTCATAAATAATTTAATTAATAATTCTGCATCATTTTCCAATAATCCATGGTTTGAGAGATGGATCCATTCTGACAATTACACATATCAGAATGCCCAACGATTAACTAACTCAATTTCTGGTGAGTTTCATGCTATTCCCACTATTTAACTAAAAGGAAATTTCATTGGACAGAAAAATAAAGTAACATGATCATCTTATGATGTATTTAATTCTACTGATACCATGTTGAGGAGAAGAGTTCACATCAAGTTACCCATTTCTGTTTCCGACACTTTTCGATGGGGTGCGTTCGCTCGTCCTATGTCGTTCGCTCATCGTGCATCGTTCGTATTTGCTGATGGATTGCATTGTACTCTCATTCCCACATTCCCAAAGAGGGTAGAATTAATAACTTATTTAGAGATGTTTTATACTTTATATAAATGGGATTATGGGATGTAAGTTACTCCTTCCATGGTTTCCCTGTTGGAACTCATCGCCTAGTCTAGGTCTCCCTTATATATTAAGATATTGTTTGTGAAACTCATTCCAAGTTTAATCTCTTCATGGATGCAATTTAATTATGACATTTCTTTATGGAAATTACCAATGGTCTATACATGGTATCATCCTTCATGTAGGAATGTTTTCACATTGGGAATCCATTTCATGTATGGATGTTGGAACATTGGACACGTGTATTCTTCCTTGTAAGATGGATTCTCAAGGTCACAGATTCCCGAGGCATCCCACATTGATCACATGGTATTTTAAGATAGATGAATTTGTTTTAATGTTTTTTCCTCATGAATCTCTTGTTTAACATTGTGTAGGATTTGATTTTAACATCTATAAGAGAAAGAGGATGGTTGACCATGATCCTGGTGAATGAGGAAAAGTGGTATGTCTATAAGAGGGATTACTAGGATGGTTTACCAGATGGATGGATTATAATTCATGATGAAGGTGGACCTGAGGTGTTGTGTCTCATGAAGATAAGGTTTCACACCATTAAAGGGTATGTACCTATAAAAGATGCACCAAGGTATACCATTGGATGGGTGGGAATGCCTCTCGTGACAAATCCTTGTGATGTGTCCTATAAGGGGAAAAATATCACATCATGAAGGATGATCTAGACACCACTGAGGGCTAATCAGGGAGGTCAACCCTAATGAGGGGGACACCAATGTTTACCACTGGGTCGGATTAAAACACATAGAGGCTTCATATATAACATTTTTATAAGATAGGGATCAAAACATTGGTAGCTTAAAGGGGTTATTTGGGGCTTGCACATGGTTAGTTTCCCATCGCATGAGGGGCACTCTTGGATGAAGGAATTTGGATTGTTTCAGGCCTATGCATGGTCAGCTTCCCCAATGATACTAGTAGTAGAAATGATGTGGATGGAAGGATCTCACCTAGATTTGATGGCCTTGTAAGACTCTGTATGTAAATAGAGGATGTGATTATGGAATGGGTGGATTATGGGGGTTGATGGGTTGTTGGGATTGAACAACAGAGAGGTTTTCTATGAATCCCAGTGGATGAAATAAAATTCCATATATTTTCGAACTGGGGTGATGAGAACCTAATGAGGCGACTTGTTAGAATGGAGTGTTTGAATAGGGACCCAAAGAAAGTGTAACCACCTAGTCGAGGCATGATCTTCAAGAGACATAGTACCTCAATAGAAAGGCTATGATGGCAATGTATGATTGTTTTGAATCTCATGGAGGTTTCCTTCACACCCTTTTTGTTAGACAAGGATCAAAGTCCATGTAGTTTTAGATGGAATCATGGAATACACATGGATATATTCCCTTTGACATGGTGGGTATTACACATGGTTAGTGGTCCTTGTTGAGAGATGGAGATGAAGGGATATCAATGTGATAAGGGTGAGGTGATGGATGAAGTGATGGAGGAAATATCAAAATAAACAAGGGAGGTAGATCCAGTGGATGTGTCCCATAAAGGGGGGATGTCACATAATGAGGGTGAATCCCTTGGATGGAGCACCATAGTTTACCATTGGATGTAATCAAACCTTATTGGGGCTCCCTAGGTACCATATTTAGTAGATAGGGATCAAAAGTAGTTTTGAGGTGAAGGTATGGAGATTTTAAACTGAGATGACCCAGATGATGTCGTGATCACTATTATTATATAATACAACATGGTTCATTCTTGGTGTCATAAAAAAGAGATAGTACTAGGCCCATCGATCATGAAGTAAGAGGTTTTACCATGAGAGGTGATGTGGGGATTACTGATAAAATACTATTTTATTGAATATTTTATTGATAATAAATGATATAATTTCCTCACATTGTGTTAAATATGTTTATTTATAAAATATTTGGGATTAGATCATTCATTTGAATATTTGATGAAAATTCCAGTTTTACCCTTTATAGTTCACTGTAGTATTTCGAATATAAATATTTTTATTTTTATTATTTTAATTTTAAATATTGTAACAGTGTTCCTAACTTAATTATCTACAAATTTTATTCAGGACACTACATCTAAAGAGTTCATTTGGTTGTTTAAATTGGGCCATGAAGTCAAAGTTGGGCTGGGCTCGCCAGAATAGAGAATCTTTTGTATTTCGGCCATAACTCCTTCATATGGGCCTTTATTGAACCCAAATTTGGATATGAGATATAAGACACATATCCACACATTCTATACTTCAGGAAGGCCGGCCAATTCACACGTTTTGGTGGTAAAATGGTCGGTTCAACTTGGCATAAAATATTTGGCCGAATTTCCACATTCACACTTGAAACCACTTGTAACCTCTCCTCCCCTCCCCTCTATAAATTGGAGTTTTTCTCATTTGGAGGGGTTGGGACGTGCATTGGGAAGTTGAAGGCAGAGGATAAGTGGATCCACTCCAATTCTCCAACCATTTCAATAAGGGTATCTCTTGAAGCAAGGATCCCTTCGACGAAGTCTTCTTCTTCTCCTTCATGTCGTAATGATTTTGTTTATTTAATAAACTTCTTTGTTCTTCTTTTATTTCTTCTATTTTCTTCTGTTTTGTTTAAATTTATTCTTCTCTTAATCTTCCTAATTGGTCTGGAATTCTTGAGTAGAAGCGTTATTGGGTTATACCCATTTTAAACCTTTGCACATGAAAAACGCTTCTACGATGATTACGCCACCCATGGAAGAGTAGTATTTTATTAATCGATCTATCTTCTACCCTCTTCATTTAATTATTCTGAATCAATGAGCTACTGTAATTCACTTAATATGATCCATGAATTGTGTTTTTTTAAATTGTAAGAAACTAAGCAAGCAATTGAACAATTAACACAAAAACACGCAAGGTCAGGATTTTGTGTAAATTGTGAGAGCGCGATCTTAATCGGTAATATAAGACCACACGGGATAAATTTGTAGAGTTCAAATATAATCCCTAAACAAAATTCATCCTCATTTCCAGAATGGATATGTTCCTTAATTTACCACTGACCATAAGCTAATCTTAGAACATCAATCAAAGTAGGGTGCTGCGATTGCATGTTCCGAAGTTAGCCTAGGGTTAAATTCACATCATCTTCGGGGTAAAGTTAATTCTCGTAGGGTTCAGGATTTAACAAATTAAGGGATCATAATTAAGTGAATATTAATTTAAATGATAATGATTAATAAATTATTGAAGAGGTAGAGTTAGATCGATTACGCCTTTTAAATAGATTTCTAAAAAAACATCTTCTTGTTGTGTCATTTTAATCGAAATTCATTTCAAAACTAAAAACAAAAAAAAAATATACAATCCTCTTCCAGCAAACTTCTTCTAGATTCATAAACTAAAACAAACCTAAATCCTTTAAAGTAGTGTTTTTATTCTATTCTATTTTATTTTATTTTTTTATAATACCTCTAATAAGTTGTTAAATTCACTTCCTCCTTTGAGAGACGACCTTGGTCAGCCACTCTGCTGCACCTAAGTACCCCAAATTACACTAATCATTTGAGGGCGCCCACGACAGCGCTCTATCAAATTGGCGTCATTTTCGGGGAGGCAAGTAATTATTTGAACCAATTAGAGGTATTTATTTTATTTTACATTTTATTCTCTTCCTCTCTTCTTTCTTCCTTCTTTACCCAATCTGATTTTTCTTCTTCTTCTTTTATTTTCTTTTACTTCTTTTTGAACCATCAACTCAAACGTCTCATTTTTATTTTACTATGGTCCACTTTCTTTCTTTTCATTTTTATTTGATCTATGACACGAACTAATCCCAAAAATCTCTTAGATCTTGACCTTGATATTGAACGTAGCCTTAGGGCACGAATCAGACATTCTCAATCTACGGGAAGTTTCAATATTCAACCAGTTGGTGAATTCCTCTCTTCTGGAAACATTGAAATTGGAAGCTATTCAAATTCAAACATAAAAGAGGAACCAATGGCTGAAAACAATGGAAATGAACTTAATAGAACCATTCGAGAATTGGCTGCACCTGATATTAACTATCAACCAAATAGTATTGCATACCCAAATCTTGAATCGGACTTTGAATTGAAATCTGGATTAATTCACCTTCTTCCAAAGTTTCATGGCTTATCTGGTGAGGATCCCAACAAACACCTTAAGGAATTTAATGTGGTTTGCTCAACTTTAAAACCAAGAAATGTTTCTGAAGATCAAATTAAATTAAGAGCATTCCCATTCTCAATTGATGGAGCTGCAAAAGATTGGATGTATTATTTGCAACCTGAAGATGTAACATGTTGGAATGAATTGAAACGTCTTTTCTTGCAAAGATTTTTTCCAGCATCAAGGACAACATCCATTCAAAAGGAGATATAGGGGATCAAGCAATCCCAAGGGGAGTCAATATATGAGTACTGGGGGAGATTCAAGAAGTTTTGTGCAAGCTGACCACATCACCAAATCAGTGAGAAACTCCTCATTCAGTACTTCTATGAAGGACTCACACCTATGGAGAGAAGCATGGTAGATGCTGCGGCTAGAGGAGCATTGGTGGACAACACACCAATAGCTTCACGTGCATTGATCGATAAGATGGCCCAAAACTCCCAACAATTTGGTGATAGAGGTACACCACATGTCAGGGGAGTACATCAGGTAAGTCCTTCTTCTCTTGAAAGTCATTTGATTGATACTAAGTTGGAATAATTGACCACTATGGTGAGGCAAATTGATTTGGCACAAAAGACATCTCTACCCCCTCCTTCAAGGACTTGTGGTATTTGCGCTGAGACAAGCCACCCAACTGACTGTTACCCACAACTCCAAGAAACAGAAGATTGTGCAGCAGTGTTCCCTGGGAGACCATTTCAGCAGCAACAACAACAACCATATCCTCAAAAGAAGTTTGATCCAACATACAACCAAGGGTGGAATGATCAGTCGGACATGAGGTATGGCTCTGGACAACAACAAAGGCCACCCTTTCAACAAAACTTCCAGCAGCCTCCGCCTTACCAGCAGGGTTTCCAACATCCCCAAAGGAGATTTGAAGCTCAAAAATCAACAAGTCAACAAAAAGGGAATCATTCACCAAAGGTAGATTCTAATACTGATGATCTTTTGAAGCAAATTGTTCTTAATTAACAGAATGAGCTGAAGAGTCAAAGTTCGGAGCTGAGGGAGTTTAAGACTCAAATGAGCCAGATTGCCACCGCCCTCCATGAACTTGTGAGTAAAAATTCCGGAAATATACCTTCCCAACCCACTCCAAATCCAAAGGGGAATGTTAGTGCCATCACATTGAGAAGTGGGAAGCAAATGAATGATACATCTGCACCTACCATTTCACCGGGATTCACCTCAACTTCAGAGAAGCCACATTCCATACCAACTGATGAGCAATCCAAGGAGAAAGATAAAGGTAAGAAAAATATTGATGATGTTCCTCCTAAACCCCTTCCTTTTCCAAACAGGGTTGTTCAAACCAAGAAGATGGCTGAAGAAGCAATGAAAAAGGAGGT
The DNA here is from genome assembly GCA_963277665.1 of Viscum album. Lineage (NCBI taxonomy): Eukaryota > Viridiplantae > Streptophyta > Magnoliopsida > Santalales > Viscaceae > Viscum > Viscum album. The sequence continues at coordinate 1,229,907,316 of OY728128.1, forward strand.
TTTGGACACATTCAAGCGTGTGGAGATCAACATTCCTCTACTTGAAGCCATTAAGCAAATCCCAAGGTATGCCAAATTCTTAAAAGAACTCTGCACCAATCGAAGAGGGCTCAAGGGGAATGAGAGGATCAACCTTGGAAGGAATGTATCGACACTCATTACACCAACTCTAGCAATGCCAACAAAGTGAAAGGATCCCAGGACATTCACCATCCCATGTACCATAGGGGAGTTGCACTTCTCTGATGCTCTTTGTGATTTGGGAGCTTCCATAAATGTGATGCCTCACTCTGTATTCTCTTCCTTGCAGGTTGGTGAGTTGAAGCCAACAAGATTAGTGGTGCAATTGGCGAATAGAGCTATGGCATATCCAGCGGGAGTTCTTGAGGATGTACTTGTTCGGGTAAGAGACATGATCTTTCCGGCAGACTTCTATGTGCTTAACATGGAGGATGATCAGGTAAGTTCTCATCCCCCACTATCATAGGTAGACACTTCCTCAAAACTGCAAAAACTATCATAAATGTCAATGAGGGTACACTTTCCATGGAGTTTGGAGATGAAGTTGTGATATTTAATGTTATGGATTCCATGAAGTACCCCTCAGAGGACCATTCTACTTTTGTTATCTTTCATTTTGAACCACCAAGTAAAAACATCATGGAATTGGATTGTCCTATGCTTAGGGAGATTATGAGTATTGGTTCTGGTTTAATGACTAAGAGAACTTCCACACCTGTTTCTAATGAACAAGACTCTCTAAGATTTGATTTTGATGTGGATTCATATTCCGATTTTGATCATGTTCACTCTGATTATGAAATGGCTGTTGAGTATGCTGATGGATTTGATGCTTTATTATATGATTTTGATGATGTCTATTCTGATACTGATGCTCTTTGTGCACATATTTCAGTTCCTTCAATGTCTCCATCCATACTACACCCTCCTTCATTAGAACTCAAGCCATTTCCACCAAATCTGAAATACTCATACTTGTTGAGTGGTGAGAGATTACCTGTTATCATTGCTAACAATCTCCCTTTTGAACATGAAGAAAAGCTTTTGAATATTTTGTGGGAGAACATCAAGTCGATTGGGTGGACCTTGGTTGACATATCAGGTATTATCCCCTCCATTTGAATGCATAGGATTCTCTTGGAGGATGTGGCTAAACCGGTGAGACAACCACAAAGGATACTCAATCCCACCCTTCTGGAAGTTGTTAAAAAGGAAGTTGAGAAATTGCTCGAGGCAGGTATAATCTTTCCCATTTCAGATTCACAGTGGGTAAGTCCAATTCAGGTTGTGCCTAAGAAAACTGGTTTTACTGTTGTTAAAAATGAGAAAGATGATTTAGTTCCAATGAGGGTGAAAAACAGTTGCCATGTGTGTATTGATTATAGGAATCTAAATCAGTCCACTCACAAGGACCATTTCCCCCTCCCATTTATTGATCATATGCTTGAGAGACTAGCTGGGAAGACACACTATTGTTTCTTGGAAGGATTTTCTGGATATTTTCAGGTTCTTATAGCTCCAGAGGATCAGGAGAAGACTACATTCACCTGTCCCTTTGGCACATTTGCCTACCGGAGGATGCCATTTGGACTTTGCGATGCCCCAGTTACCTTCCAGAGATGTATGGTGAGTATTTTTTCTGATTTTATTGAGACCTGTATGGAGGTATTTATGGATGATTTTACAGTGTATGGGTCTTCATTTGATGAATGTCTAATTAGTTTGGGAAAGGTGTTGAATCGTTGTATTGAGAAGAATCTGGTCCTGAACTTTGAAAATTGTCATTTCATGGTAGAGCATGGAATTGTCTTAGGGCATGTAGTGTCAAAACATGGGATAGAGGTTGATAGATCAAAGGTAGATATTATTTCATCCTTACCATATCCTTCATGTGTGCGTGATGTTAGATCTTTCCTAGGTCATGCAGAATTTTATCGACGCTTCATCAAAGATTTTAGTAAGATTGCTCTTCCTATGTCAAGATTACTTCAAAAGGATTCTAATATTGTGTTTGATGTTTCTTGCAGGAATTCATTCGATGAGTCAAAACAACGTCTGACCACTCCACCTATCATACAACCCCCAAGGTGGGAGATTCCTTTTGAGCTTATGTGTGACGCCTCCAACTTTGCGGTTGGAGCTGTCTTATCTCAAAGGGTGGAGGGGCGTTCACATGTGATCGCCTATGCATCAAGGACACTGGATTCAGCCCAATCAAATTACACAACCACAGAAAAGTAGTTTCTTGCTGTCATATTTGCTTTAGATAAATTCCGTTCATATTTATTGGGATCTAAAGTAGTTGTTTTTTCTGACCATACAGCTTTGAGGTACCTCCTGAAGAAGCCAGATGCAAAGCTGCGACTTATCTGTTGGATGATCCTTCTTCAAGAGTTTGACATCGAGATATAGGAAAAAAAGGGGTCAGAAAACTTGGTGGCGGACCACATGAGTAGGCTTACTCACACACTAGAGGGTGACACCTTGGACCAGGTACCACTTCGGGACACTTTCCCCGATGAGCATCTATATACCATGTCAGGTAAGCATCCTTGGTATGCTGATTTAGTTAATTACATTGTTGGCTCTGAAATCCCAGTAAATTTGAAGAAACATCAAGTCCAAAAACTAAAGAGTGATTCAAGATTTTATGTTTGGGATGATCCATACTTATGGCGCATGTGTAGTGACCAAGTCATTAGGAGGTGTGTTCCCGATCATGAGTTTGAGTCTGTTTTGCATTTCTGTCATACACTTGCTTGTGGTGGACACTTTGGACCCCAACGGATAGCTAGGAAGGTTTTGTACTCTGGATTATATTGGCCTAGATTATTCCATGATGCCCATGTGTTTTGTAAGTCATGCTCTCGTTTCCAACACACTGGGAACATTTCTAAGAGACATGAGATGCCCCAACAACCCATACTATTCTGTGAGATTTTTGATGTATGGGGCATTGATATTATGGGTACTTTTCCTAGTTCATTTGGATTTTTGTATATTTTGGTTGCTGTTGATTATGTGAGTAAATGGGTGGAGGCCAAGGCCACCAGGACTGACGATTCTCATGTTGTAGTGGATTTTGTCAAGGCTCAAATTTTCTGCAGGTTTGGAGTACCAAAGGCCATCATCAGTGACCAAGGGACACACCTTTTCAATAGGAATTTTGCTTCCCTCCTTCTAAAGTATGGGGTGACACACAAAACAACAACACCATACCACCCCCAAAAAAATGGCCAGGCTGAGGTTTCAAATCGTGAGTTGAAACAAATCTTGGAGAAAACTGTGCAGCCAAATAGGAAGGATTGGAGCAAGCGCTTGGATGATGCATTGTGGGCTTATAGGACAGCATACAAGACCCCCATTGGTATGTCCCCATTTCGGATTGTTTTTGGGAAAGCGTGTCATCTCCCCGTGGAAGTCGAGCATCGGGCATATTGGTCTATAAAGAAATGTAACATGGATTTGGCCCAAGCTAGAATTCAAAGGAAGTTGCAAATGCAAGAGCTTGAGGAGATTCGACTGTCATCATATGAGAACTAAAGGCTCTACAAGGAAAGATCAAAAGCAGCTCATGAAAAAATGATCCAACAAAGGGAGTTTCATGTTGGAGAGAAAGTCCTTCTCTATAGTTCACGACTGAAGTTGATGCCTGGTAAGTTGCATTCCAGATGGTTAGGTCCTTATATTGTGTCTAATGTTTTTCCTTATGGTGCAGTGGAGATCACACAAGAGGACACGGGAATGAGCTTTACAGTCATTGGGCAATCTTTGAAGAGATACATTGAGTGACATCCTACTGATGCAGTGGATTTTATCACACTGCATGACCCCATCATCACTTGATCACATCAGGCTGTTCCTAACCCTTTCACTTTTATATTATTTGTCCTATTTAAAAATTATGCATTTCATGTGCATATATCATCTCATAGGTTCACATTGAGGACAATGCAATATTTTAAGTGTGGGGTAGGGAACCTTTTAGTTTAGTAATTTCAATTGCTTTCCTATTCAAAAAAAAACAAAAAAAATTGTGTGTTTTGCAAATTTTGTGTGTTTATTTTACAATTTTCTGTGTGTTTTTGAAACTTCTGGACTGAAATGATTGTCATCACCATTTTTAAATCCATATCAATAAGTGAAACAATTTACCCCTTGAAACTAAGCTTAAATGAATGCTGAAATGACTTTGTTTCAAGTTCAAATATTTAGTAATTTCATGAAAAGTACGCTGAATTTTGAATCCCATGCCAATATAACTGTCTTTATATTTGAAATCACTTTCCTGTGAGGCTTCTAAACCATTATTTTCATATTCTTTACATTCACCTCACTTCTTTAGAGAACCAAACCATGCTTGATTTAACCAGAATTTGATCTATTCCTGTCAAAACATGAGGGTTTGAGGTACATATGTTTAAATGATTGAGGCATTTGTTTGGTATTAAAGCCCCTATTTCAAAGAATCCTTTTTTATAATGGCCTAACTTGAATATTTAATCCTTGTAGCCCTTAGAATCCATGCACAACCTGTTAGGTTAAGCCACATTACAAGCCAATTTTCTCAATCCAACCAACTCTTGAAGTGAAATTTCATAATCTAGTTGAGCTTAAATGTGGGGGAAGCTGTGTTGTGTTGTGCCACCATATTATGTGATAATTTGGGTGGAAAATTAAATTCTGAAGAGATGTGTTTGCTGATGAAGAAATTCATTATATTGAAAGTTGTTCCTTTTCTGGAGCTTTCATGAAAAGTGAAGTTGTGTCGTTTCTAGAGCTTCTAATTGAGGTGGAAAGTTGTGCCCATCTGGAGCTTTCAAGAAAATCATGTTTGAGAAGATTGAAATTTTTTATGCTGAAATGATGAATGGTGTAAACCTTTCATGACTTTTCATGATGATGGATCTGAATTGATACTATGGGGATTGATGAGAAGACCATATTTAAGTGAAAATTAGATTAATACAATTTTGCTTCAAAAGAGTCAAGCCCTCCTCATTCAGCCTCAGAGTTTTTCACATCTTAATCCTACCAACCGAAAGCCACAGAACAACCCTGAAAAGTCCTCATGATAAAAATATGTCCTTGAATCACATCGGGTAGTGATGTAGGAATCTATCAAGCCTATGGTGACCCTTGTATGAGTTTGGATGAGAAAGACATTGCAAAAAAAAATTGATATTTGGGTGATGAGAGAAAATTCAAGCGATGTAAGTGTTCTGTGCATGGGCGGATAAATGAAGTGGAAATATAATGAATGACATAAATGGTGAACTTCAAATAAGGTTTTTTATGAGGCATGATATCTTTTTATTCTTGTTGTGAAATTGATTGATCTTAAGGATATGTGTTTTAAAATTGGTTTTGATTTGATATTGATGTTTACTTGATATGAGGTTTTGCCCAGGTGTGCAAATGGGTAAGTGTGGGGGAGTTGATAAAACACTATTTTATTGAATATTTTATTGATAATAAATGATATAATTTCCTCACATTGTGTTAAATATGTTTATTTATAAAATATTTGGGATTAGATCATTCATTTGAATATTTGATGAAAATTCCATTTTTACCCTTTATAGTTCACTGTAGTATTTCGAATATAAATATTGTTATTTTAATTATTTTAATTTAAAATTTTGTAACAGTGTTCCTCACTTAATTATCTACAACTTTTATTCAGGATAATAGAGCTAAAAAGTTCATTTGGTTGTTGAAATTGGGCCATGAAGTCAAAGTTGAGCTGGGCTCGCCAGAATGGAGAAGCTTCTGTATATCGGCCATAACTCCTTCCTATGGGCCTTTATTGAGCCCAAATTTGGAGAGGAGATATAAGCCACATATCCTCACATTCTATCCTTCTTGAAGGCCGGCAAATTCACGCGTTTTGGTGGTCAAATGGGCGGTGAAATTTGGAATAAAATATTTGGCCGAATTTCCACATTCACACTTGAAACCACTTGTAACCACTCCTCCCCTCCCCTCTATAAATTGGAGTTTTTCTCATTTGGAGGGGTTGGGACGTGCATTGAGAAGTTTAAGGCAGAGGATAAGTGGATCCACTCCAATTCTCCAACCATTTCAATAAGGGTAGCTCTTGAAGCAAGGATCCCTTCGACGAAGCCTTCTTCTTCTCCTTCATGTTGTAATGATTTTGTTTATGTAATAAACTTCTTTGTTCTTCTTTTATTTCTTCTCTTTTCTTCTGTTTTGTATAAATTTATTATTCACTTAATATTCCTAATTGGTCTGGAATTCTTGAGTAGAAGCGTTATTGGGTTATATCCATTTTAAACCTTTGCACATGCAAAATGCTTCTACGATGATTACGCCACCCATGGAAGAGTAGTCTTTTAGTAATCGATCTATCTTCTACCCTCTTCATTTAATTATTTTGAATCAATGAGCTACTGTAATTCACTTAATATGATCCATGAAATGTGTTTTTTTAAATTGTAAGAAGCTAAGAAAGCAATTGAACAATTAACACAAAAACACGCGAGGTCGGGATTTTGTGTAAATATTGAGAGCGCGATCTTAATCGGTAATATAAGACCACACGGGATAAATTTGTAGAGTTCAAATATAATACCTAAACACAATTCATCCTCATTTCCAGAATGGATATGTGCCTTAATTTACCACTGAACATAAGCTAATCTTAGAACATAAATCAAAGCAGCGTGCTGCGATTGCATGTTCCAAAATTAGCCTAGGGTTAAATTCACATCATCTTCGTGGTAAAGTTAATTCTCGTAGGGTTCAGGATTTAACAAATTAAGGGATAATAATTAAGAGAATATTAATTTAAATGATAATGATTAATAAATGATTGAAGAGGTAGAGTTAGATCAATTACGCCTTTTAAATATATTTCTAAAAAAACATCTTCTTGTTGTGTCATTTTAATCGAAATTCATTTCAAAACTAAAAACAAAAAAATTATACAATCTTCTTCCAGCAAACTTCTTCTAGATTCATAAACTAAAACAAACCCCAATCCTATAAAGTAGTGTCTTTATTCTATTCTATTTTTTTTATAATACCTCTAATAAGTTGTTAAATTCACTTCCTCCTTTGAGAGATGACCTTGGTCAGCCACTCTGCTGCACCTAAGTACCCCAAATTACACTAATCATTTGAGGGCGCCCACGACAGTGCTCTATCACTTACGCATGGAGGTGACCTAGGTAGATAGAGATTGGGACTCACTCTATGAGGGATGACGAAGAGGATCTCATTCCATGAATGTAAGATCTCGTCCCCTATGAAGAGGGTGATTAAGATCTCACTACCTTAGAGATGAGTGAGAATAGAGAATTCCCAAGGTGGACCACCCTATGATTATTTCATGGTGTGGGGCTACAGTTTAACATTATGTGATGAGAATGATGGGGCTTGGATGTTTAAAATCATGCAGATCAGATAGTGATGAATGAATACATACCCCCTATACTTACATAACTAATACCCACCCACATACAGGGATGGGAAGGCATCATATATTATCGATGGGAGTGGTTTAGAGGAGTGGTTGATAGTGTTTTCCATGTTACAGTGGCTATGTGAAAAAGAAAGAGCCAATTTCATACGTATGATAAAAACCAAGAGGCACAAAAAGACAAAAAGGGGAACCACATGAGGAACCAAGAAGTCACATAATATAATCATGGATGGATGTACAGAGGATGTACCCACAAGACATGAGAGGTGTATGCAAGAAGAGACCAAACATGGTTCCCAAGGATGGAAGCAATCCATAGAGCCTTAAAAAGTGGGTGCATGCAAGATTGGAGACATTCGTGCAAAAGGTGGGGGGTTTTTGTGAAATATGGATGTGCACAAGGGTAGTTGGTGACCGAAAGATGGGTCATTTGAATAAAATTTACTTAAATGAAAAGGAAATTAAAGAGGGTCAAGACCTTGTGGGGTCACACGAAGGGGGGCCCATGGGGGACATGTCGCTCATGATCCTATACCTTAAAGCCATTTCTTATGTGTGGCCATGGAAGGGGTCATCTTCCACACACGAGAGAGATGGTTTTACTTCTAAATTTTTACCATAAAAAGGTAGGGGTTCCATTCAATTTATAGACAAAATACTTGGTGGTGACATGGGGAAATTGCGGCATGGAAGGGGGAATTAATCAAAACATTGGATGTGTAAGAGTATTACATGAGGGATGCCCATTGTGTGGAAAAAAATTCATTTGTGAACACTGGCCTTAGATTTTTTCACATATCTGGGGAGAAAGATACCCATGGAAATCACATTGAGGACGTAAGGTCTTTGAGTGTGGATTTTGGCATTACACACAGACCACCAAACTTACATGCGATGCTCTTAGACTTCTCAGAAGGGCCCATTGAGTCAAATGTTGCCATTAGTTTTATAAAATATTCTTATTTTCAACGCAAAGATGAATTTAGTGAAATTTTTTTATGAATAATCCAATTCAGTAAATTGGAATCAAATTTATTGTTTAACTATGTATAAAAATATGATTAGACTTAAACAGTATTTTTCTATAAAGTTGTTTTCTTATTATTTATCTAGTTCAAATTTTATATTAAAATCTATAATTTCTATGAGTTTAATCTTGAAAAAAATATTTCACATTTGGAATATTGATTTTCTAATTTTTTAAATAGGTCCACTTAAGTTTTGTATATTATAAATAGCAATCGTAGTAATTATTTGTAACCATGTTAATGGTATAATGGGTTAAATAAGGTTAAAAATAATTTGATAATGACTAAAAAGTAAACTAAAAACTTGAATTAATTTAATTAGATGAGAATATTTCGCCCATAACCATTCAAAATATGAAAAAATAATCTTTTATCAATATTAATGTAATTTTTTCTTTCATAATACTTTTTAATGAAAAGTAAAAAAATATCATTCTCATTGTTTTATTGTCATTAAATTTTTATCATAAGGAAAAAAATAATTTATGTTTTCTTATAAATTTATATTTTAAAGGTAAATAATTCTTATTCATTATATTAATTTATTAATAATTTTTAGTGATGAAATAATCGCATTAAATTCTTTTGAAATGTCTATGATATATTTATTTAATTGAAAGTAAAATAAAATAAAGGATTTTTAAAAATATTAAAAGTATTATAATTTGAATGAATTATTGTGTTATTAAATTTTATTAGACATATATAAAATTTTATGGATGATTAAGGGTTTATATATGATTTAATTTTTTATTGATTATTTTATAATCAAATTAAATGAATAGTTTCAAAATTGACGATGATGATATTTTATAATAAAAAACCTTTTATTAAATTACTTCGAATCTATGAAAATATTAAATTTATCATATTAAATGGGATATGATTTATAATATCAACCATGATCCATTTATGTTCCATTTATCCTTTTATAGAAACATTCTTGACCCCTAAATAATGAAAATTTTATTATAAACATAATTATAAAAAAATGTTAAAAAATGTTATGAAAAAGATAAGGGTGAAAAGGTAACCAAAATATATATAGTTTTTTGTTTAATCAGAGGATTTAGAATCATTCCTTCCTTATATTTAGATATTATCAATTTTCTTACATCCGAATAAGAAAATTAATTCTGATTAATTTAACACTTAATGAAAATCAAGAGTGCCCCACCTCTCTCTTAGAATAAGGAAAATAATATACACTTTTATTTACACTTCAAGAAACAAAATTCATCCAAAAACATCCCAAATGACTTCATAACATCCCTACCCATATCCTAGAGGTATTTTCTTGATCATAAAACCATCCCAGTTAAAATCTTGGTGTAAACCCTAAAATGTTTTCTTAAAAAATAAGTGTAGTTCTTAATCTACCGTTTCCTTTTATTTATTCTTATAACTCCATCAAGGATTCTTAAAACATGATGAAATAATAAACCATGTATTTTACAAATAATTATATTTTATTATGTTAATTGAAGAAACTATATCCATACCACCTTTCATCAAATGGGAAATAAAACCATTTTTCATTTGTACAATGGACTACAACCCTGTGAATATACGTAATTCGTTTTTCATCACCACCTCCTAAATTGACATGAAACGATGGATTTGATGTACATATATGATATTCATGAAATATTTATAATTATAAAATTAAAATGAAACAATTATTTTCTTAAATTCCCTTTTAATATAAAATGGCAATTTCATTCATGTGTATGTCTGGAATACCACCTCCAAGAAGTAAAGTGATTCATTTTTTATCACCACATCACATAGATGTTATATATAGGTATATTTAATTAAATAATAAGATATTTATAAATTATAATAACTATATAATGATAAAATAATAATTAACTTCTTTATATAATTATCATCAGAAATTAAAAACATTACTCTTACGTGTGTATAGCTGACTCTCTCAATGATTATAACATAGTTCATTTTTCATAACCATCATTCATGATTGGTTATAAAAGTATAACTTTAATATTAAAATGATAATTATTTCATGATTATTATTCTATATATTATGTAATCATGACCTCTTTTACTATATTTAACATAAAAAAGACATTTTGTACCCATAAAAAATATCACGAATACAATCAATATGATATTCATATAGTTTTAGAAATGGAAAACTCATAAACCATGAGACAACCCATCACATGTGTAAAGTTCATGAGGTTTGAAACCAAAACTGATTTCTTAAAATGGTGCATCACCTACAACTGGACAACATGTTGTCTGTGTTTGTATGAAATTGTTTTCTCTTATTTAAACTACTTGATAGATAAAAGTTACGTTCATTTTAGAAGAATATATTTTATCATATAGATAAACATGGTATTATAAACTCATTTTGTGTTAAGGGATTAAATTTGTTTCAGAAGATGTTCAATATTTTGGGAACTCACTATGGTTAATGTAAATGGAATAATATGGGCTATGATTTATGGAATATAAGTTTAATTATATTTTGTGAGAACATATTATTTTATTATAGATTTATAGTGACTCAGTTTATTTTGGGAAATGGGTATCATATCTTGGAGATTATTTTATTTGGGAAATTAAATTTTTCTTATGATATATTAAGAGTGAATGATGTTATTTTGGGAGATAAATATTACATTTATTATGGAGGACTATTTGATCAGATTTTAATGATTTTTTAGAATCAGTCTTAATCAAGAATATTTATGAGGAATTTTAAGGATAATTATTTCTTCCCTGATCTATGATGAACACTGGGTAATAATACAAAATTATCAAGATAAAATTATATTTTCATAATTTTAAGATTTAATCATTTTGAAGAATAATATTTTCATATACTAACCATATTGGTTTTTGTCTATGTGTAAAGATAGGGGGAATAAATAGTCATTCATTTGTGGATTCTGTGATATGTAAAAGTTCATTCTAATTATTTATGCTTGAAATATTCAGTTTGAATACACATATTTTTTAGAAAAGGGTGAGTTTTGATAGAAATGGATTAAAGGATGAAATTATTCTTAAAAAGTTAGTATATTTACTTATTTTCATTGTCTTGGTAGTAATTGAATCCCACAAATCTAGGAAAACGATCCAGAAAAAAAGATAATTATTTATTTTCTTTTCTTATAGAAAAATAAATGTTCTTTAAACCCATCACATATTTATGATTTTTTTGTGATTAACATTATCAAGAATATGTTCTCTATCACTCCCTATTAGTCATTGGTAGTTAGTTTTCTATCCCATATCCTTGTTTTCACTTCCAACTTAAGTTCTCATACTTTTACACCTAGTATGTGTTTCTCCATATGGCAATTTTACTTTACTTATTTTCATATCAAGTGAAGGTTTTATTAATCCTTATTTATGATGTGATATTTCAATAAAGGTATTTTGAAAATTCAAACCATTTTTTTCGATCAGGAGTTCAAAATTGTAAGTAAGAAAATTTCAAAGGGTTGGGGGATGTAACAAGTTAATTAATTACAGATTAAATAATTTTTGTATCTATTATTTTTCATAAATTTTGTAGGTATATTCATTAACAATATATTAAGTATTTCATAAAATCAAAAAGAAAATTGTTTTCATTAACTCATTTGTTAAATGAGTTTATTTTAATGTTTCATTTTAAAATTATAGAATTTTCATTTGACAAAATTAGTATCATTTCATTAAAATCATCATGCTAAAATTGTCTTATGATTATTTATTGAGAATTTTCTAAAGATATTGATTTTCAAAGAATACAAAAAAATATGATTTTTATTAAAAGTTGTATTTTTAATGTATTTTTAAAGAAGATTTATGTTTTGGATTATTTTTACATTTTAGTTAGTTAATTTTAATTTAAAATTATCCAAATATGGTTTTTAAATATATTTTATACTTTAATTTTTTTAAAAAAATTTCATATTTTAAAAGGGAATTTTTCTAAAAAATGGTTATTTATTGCATTTGGATAATTTAATATTAAATTAAAAAATGAAAATTATATAATTTTAATTTTGAAAAAATGATTAAATATTTGGAATTAGTGGGTTCAAATTTAGTAAAATGGTATCTTTTATTTTTAGGCAATAGTAATAGTAACCATAATAATTTTTATTACCACGGTAAAGGGTAAATTGAGTAATATAGGGTAATAATAAAATGATAAGAACTATTAAATGATCTCAAACATACATAATTAAGATTTTATGATTTTACCTCAACCATAATAATCCAAATAAAAAAATTATATTCTTTTGGTGTCGATTTTATGATATTATTACCTTTATAGTATTTTATTTAATGAAAAGACGAACATGTAATTATCCTAGTTTTAATAAGTGTATCATTTTTATATGGTTTTATCTATAGTATATATTCCACTCTAAATAGTATTATAAAATATAAAATATTTTAATTAATCATGGTAATTTATTTTTATTTTTTAGTTCATAAATAATTAACATAAATTCATGTACTATATCGATCCAGTAAATAATTAATTGATGGGGAAATCAAATAAATAATATTATAAATATAGAAATAAATTTTATTTGAGATAATTAATGTGATAAAAAAATTTATAGATTACCATGTATTCTTTTTGATATAATAAATTAATTGGTTCTTTTTTTTAATTTGTTTGATATTATTAAACTCAAAGAAATGAATAGTTCTAAAATTTTTCATTCAGAATATTTTATAGTAAATAATATTTTTTATTTGATACGAAATTAAATAAAATATAAAATTTGGAAATGTAATTATGATAATGTCGAAAATATCATACATGGTCAATTTATTGGTCATTTTTCATTTTATAGTAACTATATTTATCTTGAAAAAGTAAAAAAACTATATTTTCATGGTAAGAGTGTAATTGTTTAAATATGAGTTAATACCATAAGAAAACAGTATAAAATAGTCAATACATGTATAATTTTTTATGTGATTATTTTGACACATAATAATATTATATTCTAAACACATCACTTTTTTATCCATTTTAAATTTAAAATTAATTTATAATAATTTAATAATTTAATAATTTCCAAGAGTTCCCCTCCCATTTAATATAAAAGGGAACAACATATTCTCATTTTATCACACATTAAAAACCATTTTTTTTAAAATACCTACCCAAATACCTTATTATAATCTATACAATCATTATATCTGTCATGGATTAGGATTAATACAAATCATAGAGATCATAAGGTGTTACGAAAAAGAGGTTTTCAAAAAAAAAAGAGATATAATTTTTATCTTCATGTTTTAGTTTTGTTTCTTCTTCCCCATACATCAAACCATATTCAACCATGAAAAAATAATAAATTTTGTATTATTAGTATATTAACATTTTATTATGATAGTGGAATGGCCTATATCTATCCCATATTCCATCAAATGATTAATGAATTAACCATTCATGAGTATGAAGGACTGATACCTCCAAAACAAATGTAATTAATTTTCTATAATCATCTACCATTATTGGTTTTAATGAATTTATTAATGTTTATATATTATATTAATTAAAAATTTATCAATATGAAAAGATAATATATCATTTACCATTTTATCCTTGCACAGGAAAATGATTAAATCGTTTGGTTGTACATGTGGACTAGCACATCCACGAAGTGATGCGATTCAATTTTTGTCACTAACTTACATGTATGAAATATATAAGTATATTTAAAAATAATATATATATATATTATAAATGTGTAAATAAAAAATAATATTTACCTTATTTATATAATGATCGTTGAAAAATAGATACATTACTTATGTGTACATACAACCCACTGTCTCAATGATTATAATGTAGTTAATTTATCAAACTTATATATTTAATGGATGGATTTAAAATTATAATTTGTGATTATAAATGTAAATTATTTCATTATATATATTCTGGATATGTTGGAGTAATTTCCAATTTGACCATGGTCAACTAACCAAAGTCATTTTGGGAATAAGTGAATAATATCATTAAAATATATTAGGAGAACCTAAATTATTTAGTAAATAAATGTAACATTTTAATAAGTGATATAAAGGTAAAATGAACATGAAATATGTTTTCATATATTTATATAATTAACTTATGTTTATTATTCATGAAGATAGACAACATATGCGATGAGTCAGACTGAAGGTAAGGGAATTTATTGAAAAAATTATCTTTTATAGATTCCTTTTCAACTAATTTTAAGTGTTCAAAAGGGATGTATTTTTTCTATATTTTTAATGAATGTAATTTTTCATCAAAAATAATTCCTTAACATTTTATAGAATTATTTACATGTTTATTTGGTTACTTTTAAATAATAGAAGTTCCTTTTTACACGCATAATTTTTCAAAATAAGGGATTATAAAATGGAAAGATTATATCCCTCGAGAATGTTTTTAATAATATTTTCTTCAATGGAAAACTTGATTTATCTTGTTCTAGGTATTTTTGTATCTTAAATGGGTGTTTAAATTAAAATGGTATATTTATATTCAAAATTTATTTTCATTTGTTTTTAAAGAGTTTTTCAAAGGTTTTATGATGAAAAGTCAAAGAATAAAATATTGTATTCATGATATGGAAATTGAGAATTATATATGTAAAAAGTGAGAATGATTCATCTTTTAATATGGGTTGCGACCCATTACAGATCACTAGTTAGGATGATATAAATGATATGTTGGGAGTTCCCATATAGAACTAGGTAATACTGTTATAGCTTTGGGTTTTGGTCTGATAGTGTTCTAATGTATTGGATAATGAACCTTGTATTTTGATACAATGTGAGAGTTAACAAGTGTTTCTCCAATGGATTTTAATATGATCTTGTTATTTATAAAATGGGATTAGAACAGTTTATGGGGGTGTTGAGAACTCGGAAGGTTTGGTGGACCATGGCTTTGAATTCACTAAGAAACATTCTCTCGTATTCTATGTTGATAAGGGACCCTTGGAATCTAAGGATTGTATTGAGAGGTTTGAGAGAATACTAAAAATTTTAAAAAATCATGAAGACACAATTTTTGGTTTTTATATATATATGCTCGAGGGGATGGGAAGGAGATGGTGGGAGTCCATCACATGAATTATGTTTCACTAGGAAATTACATGGACTTCATTCATGGAAATATCTAATCAGTAGTTTTAAATAGATATGTTACATGAAGGGAAGACCTAATATTTTATAACCTTGGATAATGGGGAGTGTACTATTCCTAAGTATTCTACTCACTTTTTGATTTGGGGCATTGTGTATTAGTGAAAGTCAACAATGAGCACCTAAAGGGCCAGAGGTTTGAGTTGGGCCTGAGGCCTGACATTCAGTTTATATTTATTATCATCTGCCTTCCGAACATCTTAGCGGTAGTCAACTATATAGCTTCGGTAGTGGAAATTTTGTTAAGAAATAATGGTTTGGGTGGAGCTTTGATTGGTGTAGGTATTATCAAGGGTGTCACTTCTTTCTAGAATAGGAAGCGTTAGGGTGGCTAATTTTCTTCAGGATCAGTTTCAAGGGTTTCATTAGGACATCAACAGTTTGTATGCAATTAATTGGGATAGTGTTTTTATAAGAATACTAACTATATGGAGGCTCCTAAGACCTATCATCATTGAAAATTATTATTAAATATGAAGTGTTTCTAAGAAAGTATATCCTAGGGTAGTAGGGTAGAATACACAATCACCATGCATTCACATGTTCATAATGATGATTCCATGGGTGGTGGGCATTACCCTTATTCCAAGGGGGGTGTTTATGTGGATAAGGGAAAAATAATTTATGCATATAAGTATGTTCATGATGAATATGAAGTAGGGATAGATTCTGTTAGAGGTATGGTGTCTATTTCAACTTCAATGGTGCTTTCATTGTTTAACAGAGGTGATACTCATTATTTTTATGTTATAAAAGTTATTTTATGTATTTATATTAAATTAAAAACATATGACATAATTTTTCTATTTTTACACAACTTTGGGAAAAAGGAATATAAAAGGTTTCATGTTTCCCACATGTCGGGTGATGATATCCATATTTGATGTGGAGTGAGAATTCTTAGTGTTTGATCCTGAAATATAAGACTTGAATATTGGCATGGATTTGATGATTAAAATCAAAAACTAGATTGACTATTATCATTGTTAGGTTTAGTTTTTATATTTTGATGGGGTCACTAATGTTTTTTAGTGGGAGTGAGACTCTAGATTGAGAGGTTTGGGGACTATTATTCATTATATTGCAGTAATATCATGAATATTTTTGATGATGTTTTGTGATTCCATTGACCCTTTTTTGGGAAGTATTCTTCCTTTGATGGTGTGTACATACCATTAGGGTTTTCTGGATGATTTTATGGATTACCACCACAGAGAGATGTTGATTTTACTATTGATCTACTTACTAACATGATGCCAATTTTTATTCCATCTTATTTAATGGAACATACTGATTTGGTGGATCTTAAAGTCCATCTTGAGGATCTAGAGGCTAAGTTATTTATTCATCCTTGCATGTCACCATGGATATCACATATCCTATTTAATAATAAGGCATCAAAGTGTCTTAAATTTTTTGTAGATTATCTTATGTTGTATTAATAGAAAGAAAATAACAAATATAATTTTCCTTGGATTAGAAATATCTTCTACTAGCTTAGAGGGGCACATTTGTTTTCAAAGATTTACCTGTAGTCAGGGTACCACCAGTTGAGAGTTCCAGAAGAGGATATAATTATGACTTCATTGATGAGTTGATATATTTGTTTTTAGGGTTTGGTTATACCATTATGTCTCACTAACACACATGCTATATTTATGGCTTTGATGAACTGATTATTTAATAAATTCTTAAATTATATTATTTCTTTATTCTTGGAACATATGTTGGTGTAATACAAGACAAAGGAGGATCATATGTACCATTGGTATATCATTATTAGAACTTTGAATGATCATCATTGGTATGGTAATATTTCAAATGTGATTTTTGGATCCAAGAAGTTATATTTCTAGGGAATGTGGCATCTAAGTGGGTTGTCTCAGTGGATCCTGAGAAAATTCAGGATATTATGTACTTAGATCATCCAAACATGAGTTTGATATATGAATATTATTTTAATTGGATTGTTATTATTGATGTGTTGTTCAGGATTTAACCAAGAACACATATTTGATGAAATATTTAACCTGTAAGGCTATATTGTTTGAATGGAATGAAAAATGTAAATGATATTTTGAGGTGTTTAATGTGAGGTTTAACTCAGCAATAGTTGTTATTCTTCCATGAAATTATTTTAGTTATGTTATTTATTACAATTAATTTGGTAAATGTTTGGGATGTGTCTTAAATAAAAATAAGAAGGTTGCAGCCTATAGCACTTACCAGTTACACCCTCATGAGAATAACTACCCTACCCCTTATCTCGAGTCATAAATAGTTATGAATTAACTCAAAATATGGAATTAAAATGTCTTTGGATAGTATTTTATAATATAGTTTTATCATAAGAGCCTAAAATATATTTTTCATAGAGAGATCTGAATTTAAAATAGATATTATGGGTGTATTATCTTCAATTTTTTTATTTTTTTATTGAATATACTCTTGGGAAAAGGAATGTTGTAGCTAATGCATTGAGTAAAACATTTCCCACAAAAGTCATGTAGGAATCACTTGGGGAGTGGTCCCTATTGAGTTTGTTTACTAAAATGAGCATGTGAGTGGATGTGGTTGGTGGATTGGTTTTCATAGATTTGATAAATGTAGACCCATGTTTTAGTTTAGTGATTTCATCTCATGAAGGTGAAATCCAATTAGTGGAAATTCTTTGGGAGGCCTTAGGAGAGTTCTCTTGGTCTCCCATCTAAAATTTTTTGCTTCCATAACATGTCAGTTGTTCGGATTTCTTTTAGCAATGTCTGGATACATAGTGACCAATGTTCATGTTTCTCTATAAAACCTAGGGCTACCAAGATGTATCATGACATCATATGTCAGTATTTTTATCCAGGTATGTGTCATTTGATTTCAAATTAGTTTATCCCCATGTCTAAATTGTTTGAAAATTAAGGTGGGACACCAGAGACCTACAAGTATATTACAATTTATTCCAATTTGAGTATGGATGTGGGATAATATTTCCATCAACATTATAATTTTTTCAATATACTAAAATTATGACATATTTGATTTCTGTGGCCGTTGATCAACATAGAAATCAGATAAATTCTTGTGTTTTAAGGAGTAAAAGAATGTAGAATATCTCTAAGACTTGTGCATATGAGATCTTTTGAGACTTCATAGGGTTCCCTCTATGGTTATATCTGATATGGATTAGAGGATTACATCAATGTTCTCGAAATGTTTATAAGAGGAAATGGGTTCCCATTTGAAATTAATCATGGATTATCATATAAAGATGGATGGATAGATAAACAGAGCTATAAAAGTTCTGATGGATATTATTTTGGCTTGTGTGGTTTGTTTTGGTGGACCTTGGGAAAATCATTTTCCTACAGTGGATGTTTCCAATAAAAATAGTTTTTAGTATTCAATAAAGATGGTGCCCATTCAAGCATTTTATGGGTTTCCATTTAGATATTTCATGTGTACACTATATTTAATAGAGGGGCCCTTATTTTAGTCATGTATAGTTTAGGATATGATGGAAAAGGTTAAGTTTATTCATTATAATTTGATAATAATACAGAGCCATCCAAAATAATATGTAGACTATCTTCACTAGCTGTTAGAGTTTGAGGATGGTGGATAGGTTTTTCTTAGAGGTTAACCTCACATGGGACATTTTTGGTTTTGTAAAAATGGTAAGTTGGATCTATGGCTTGTTGGCCCCTTTATGATCATTGATATAATCCAAAAGGTGGTATTTTAGTTTAAATTAACATATCATTTGAATTTTATCCATGAAATGTTTCATGTTTCCCAGATAAGGGGGTGTCATCCTAATACTTCCCATGATATTTAATGAATGGATATTAATATTGAAATTGATACCACAATTGTTGAGATACAAGTACTTATTAGGGATCACCATGATAAGGTACTACATGGTAAAACAATATCATTGTCCTAGGTACTGTGGATGTGTAGATGGGATTCATATGCGACGTGGGAGTGGGAATTATTAATGAAGAAGAAGTGGCCTTCTTTCATTGTGGGTATAGGATCCTGAGGACTTTATGCGGATATAAAGTGCATATGGTGTTGAGATATTTTTCACCCAATGTGTCATAACTATGACTTATTTTATCCTTTGTTTATCTATTTTGAGGTATTGGTTAATTTAGGGGATGAGAGGTTAAAAATAAGTATTTTTAAGAAAAATTAGAAACAAAACACGGTTAAGGTACACATTTCATTCAACTAAATAGTAATAATGAGTTATGCATTTTGGTGGTTCCAATGGCCTATTTCATAGTTTATGAACAACTAGTAAAACCAAGAAAAATTTCAAAGGAAAACTATGTAGTGTGTCTGGAAATTGTATAGGGGTGTCATATGGTCTGATCATGTTGTTCTAAAACTATGTGTCCCCTAGTGAAAACCGTTCACCCCCATAAAAAAATTGACATTTGTGGTTCATGATTAAGGTGAACAGTTAGTTTAACCATGAAACCTCCACTAGGAAACCATGCGACCCCCTTTAGAACAATTTGAAAGTGGGATTTTACCATTTTCCCTTGGTCATTTTTAATCATAATCAGAACTAATCACACTCTAGATATTCTTTATCATTAATCATGGATTTTGAGGTCACTCCCCTTGGTTTCTAGGGCGTTCTCTCTCACACTTGATGGATCACATCGAGTTATGTTGCATTTTTCATCTCATTTCCCATCTTCTTTATGGATTTACAGAAGATATATTCTCCTCTCATATTGTTTGAACCATGTTAGGATATCTTGATAGATATAATGGGTTTGATAGAGGATTTCAATATTTAATTTAGTATCTAGGATCTTGAGGACCTAATCTACTCTTCCACAATCTCTATTTTTAAAGGTAATTTGTTTTTCCTCAATTTGAGTTTGTGGTTTCAATAAAAAGGGTAAATTAAATTAATTTCTTAGCATTCTTATAAAATTTATTTGGGTTATTTATTTAATCAATTTTATATTTTTCATAGGATTTATTCAAAAGAAACATTTTTTTAAAGGATTTATCTTTAAAAATGGGATTTTGAAACCATATTTTAGATTAAATGTTTGAATGGTAGATTTTATTTTGAAATAGGTTTTGAAACATTGAATAAGATTATGTTGGATTTGAAAATGTTTTTATACAATTGGATTATGGTTTTGAAATGATTTTTTAAAATCATGGAAAATTGCAAATCTTGGGTGCATCTGGAAAGGGACATAGGAAATCCTTGTGTGCGTAGCACAATAAGGGGTTACTTTTGGGATATTGATGGACTATGGTAGGACTAGATATAGGGTTCTACCAACATATTCTTAGTTTAGTATCTCTTATATTTTGTGTGAATTATTATTGAATAGGTCTCAATACGGTGTTCTTTATCAATTAAGGTTTATTTATCAGATGATGGATTTTATTATGGATTGCTGATAACTTGTTTTCACATGAAGTTATATCACATGGATTCACATGATGCGTTATTTCATGGATATTTGTTTAATTAATTACCTTATGGTTTATGAATATTCCTTCATATTTTATCACTTCTTCTGGTCATGTTACTTGTTTTTTTAATATAAATGGATTTTATGAAAACCAAAATGAAAGTGTTTTACAAATGTGTTTTGATTTATTATAAGGTTTTGTAATAAAATTTGGTTATAAAATAAATAGTTATTGTATTATTGTTATTATACATTTAATAGACTCTTAATTGGTATCCAACGGGTTTTTTTTCATACTCTCTTTTTTATTTTGGGAGGTTGTGGATGTTGTTTTGCAGGGATCGGGAAATGGTAAGGGAATCATGAATCATGAAGGTTTTCATCTGTTTCATTTAATTCATAGGATGGTGGTTTGGAGGTTACTGTTGGATACATAGAGATTTATTGGTATTTTCATTTCATACCTTTAGGTTTGGCTATCATGGCTTTGATTTTATAGATCATGGATGTATCTTTTTCTTTCATGTTGTTCATTGGTTGTATGTCTTGTTTTTTTGTTATATTCAAAACTTGTTTTCAAGTATATTATTTCAACTCACCATTTTTATGGTCCATATTGGGAGGATTTTCCATATGACTTGGGTTGGTTCATTATAACAATATTACCAACTTCGTAATGTTTTTGGTTCTTAGTGTCTTACCCAACATCCAAGTTGGTGAGGGAATGGATGGATGAGTACTCACCCTTAACTAATCTACCATCATGATATGAAAAATATGTGATGGATAGAAGTTATGATACACAGTATATGATAGTTAGTTGTTACATCACGAATGATGTTTTGTGATGGTGACATGATATGAGGTGTGACACATAGTGGGGATTCATTCATGGTAGGAGGATGAAATAATATTGATATCATTGATATTCATGATATCCTACTTCAATGAGGAAATGATGTGAAGTTATGATATTGTGATGTTATATAGGGTTTTAAATAAGAGGATATGGTAATATTGTGGTATGCACGTATACATATATTTTTATATGAATATGGGAGGAATGGAAGTGCCAAGATATTTTCCATTAGGGTGTTAGAGTGAAAAACCTATGGTGGAGTGGGTTCAGGGTAGCTTCTTGATAAGTATTCTTTTGATATTATGATATTATACTTCGATGCTATATTGGGTGAGAGATCCGTGAAGAGGCTGGGTGATAGTTAACCTAATTTTGGTGTGTGTCGGTTCCACTGTTAATTCAAAAAGGCCTTAGAAGGATTCTTTCATATTGAATGAGTGGTATTGATTAGAGTCCTAATAAGTATACATTTATTCTACATGTATATATATAAATATGATTTTTAGGTTTCTAGTAAGGACCTTGTGATCGAGCTCGATAAAATATCTCGTGGTTTTAAGCATTTTTTGAAGTCACTACCGTGGGTTTCTTTTGTATTTTATTTTTAGGAACTTGTTTCTATATGACCTTTATTTGGATTGTGGTATATTGTTATTAAATTTATATTATATAGTTTATTGGTAGTTCTATTTATATATTCTTAATTTTTGGAGGGTGATGGCTCTCATGTGTGTGTTATATACACTCGCTGATAGTCACCGACAAGTGGAAAATTGGAACGGGTTTTAGGGGTCACACACACCTTCACTGCGAATACAGGAGGGGTTCCCAATGATGGAAGGTCATTATAAAGTTGTGTTATAGATTTTTTTTATTAGTTAGGTTATCTTTTTTATGTTATGACGGAGATGGCTCCCATTTTTCAGTTATATACAATGGTGCAAGTCGCTGACATGTGGACTATTCGGGATGGAATTCAGGGGTTACACACATCTTTACTAATAATCTAGGTGGGGTTCTTGATGAGGGTGGGTCATTAAAAAGTTCTATTATAGCGTTGGTTAATTGTTATGTTGTAGTTTTGAGTTAGGAAATTATGAAGATTCCATGGGTTTGGTAGGGAAACAATGATATAGAAACTTTATGTGTTATTTAAAAATGGTGATCAACTAGGAAAAAGGTGATTATAGCCACCTATAGTATGATATAAGGTGCTGAATCATATTGAATATCCAAAGTTAGGTAATAGTGATTGTGGGGTAGATACTTTTGTTTCCTTCTGTCAACATAGGTTGTGAAAATAAAAGGAAATTTGAATTTTTTGTTCTCATGTGTGTTTTAGGAGGAAAATGGTAATTTATCATATAAAATGATATAAAATAATTTTTGCAACCACTATATTAGTCTCATAATAGTTTTTGTACCCAAGTACATGAGTTATGTAGAAATCCAATACATTAAAATTTTAATAGATAAATTAATATTAAATCAATTAAATATAAATTTATTTACACATATTTATTTGATGATACCGTTTATGTAGAGTTTTGGGTATGGATTTTTTTTTGGTTGATTCTAGAATTAGAGAGTTTTCCGAGGTGAGGTATAAACGCGTCAAGGGGGTTAGGTCCAGGACCGATCCCCTTTTCTATTTATTTATTTTTATTTTGCTCTTTTTCAATTTCCCTCCTCACCATTGTCTTCCCCAATACCCCCCTTGGGATTATATATATTGCGTGGATGATATAGGTAGATAGATAGTTGAGGGAGAAGGAGGAGTAGTCACTGGGCATGGGGCTCATCTATAGTTAGATCGAGGATCTTTGGGTACATGGTGAAGATTCGATGTGAAAATTTAGGGGTTGACACCCGAAGACAGGATAGATATATTTATTTAACCATAAACATGAATAAATTAGTTTTTTAAAGTCTTAAATAATTTTTTGGATTCTTGGGGACACCATGAGGGCTGCTCTCAGATTAATCATGGATAAACTAGAGTTTTAGGTTTTTTTCGTCATTTCAAATTCTAGAATACCCATTTACATGACATGTATGTTGGTTAAGACATGTTCTCTATTATTAATCTCTAGGGAAGATGATTTTTAGGGACAAACCTCTATATGTTAGGGGGTATATGATGTGTAGTGGACACTTAGGGTATGTCGGGGGCACATAGCCATCAAGTGTACAGAACTATATCCTGTGAAATAAACCAATCCATTAGTAATGTTATATGCTTATACAGAAACCATGTTGGGGTATATAGAAAGGTAGATGGATGGGGAACCCATGTGGGGTACACTTTGTGCACTAGTAAGTATACACAATGTATTTTATACGTGTACATACAGGGTGGGGTTGACGTACATGGGCATGCACTCATGTGGGGTTACATGCTCTATCCCAGGAGACACACACCATGTAATTCAGAGAAGTACACACAAATTTTTCTATGGAAGACATATATTGATTTCCATTGTGGTTACACACCTGTAACATAATACAATCCATTTACATTTACTTCTTCATTCTGTTTTTCCGGTTTTTATCTCTGGAGTATGTGTTGGACTTGTAAGTAGTCTATTTTGAGAATTTTAACACATATATCATTATAGTGGAATTTTTTCATTTTCTTGAGGATTTTTTTCAATAGGGTCAACCTGGGGGATGGGTTGTGAGCTGCGAGCCCCATGTGAGGTTTGTGAGATCATTTGTTAGAAGGGATTTTAGATTCCATACTAGAATTCATTGAGGTTCTTTTAGATATATCCCAAAAGGATAGATCAAGTTGTGTCCTTGAGGATATATGGGTTTGTCCTTAGTTTTCAGAACTGGCTACTCAAGGTTATATTATTGTTGTTTATACATTGGGTTTGATTGCTAAAGCTGTTGGAGGCTTTCAGATTGGTTGACAGAGTGGGGAAATGCTTATGTTTGGGTGTTGTTGTGGTGGGTATAATATTTTGAGGAACTCTTGATGAATCTATTGTTTTATAGTTTCTAATCAATTGATTATAGGGTACTATAGTCAGTTTTTGTTGATTCTTGAGTGGAATGGTGTTTCTATGGATTCCCTAGTGGGTGAGTTAGTACCTGTAGTTGGATTGGTTTATGAGAATGGATGTTTTTGTCATATAGAATGTGATTTTACTTATTACATGTCTTATTTTTATGACCCCTTATAGTGTCATACATTTAGGTGGCCATGAGGACAGTTGTTAATTCCCGAGTTTGAATGATGTTCATTTAGATAACACATTCCACATGTTTTTGATCGATGATTTTTAGAGTCCACATAGGTTCATTGGGACATCGCTATATTGATATTGACCAATTATTTAGATGATCTTGTGGTACCCTTTATAGGGTGTCCTGCTCTTGTTATGGTATTTGGGCCATTTTTAGATTTTTGGATCAGTGTGGACTAAGATCTTGGGTGTAAAAGGATATTCCTTAGAAGGACGTCACTTTTTTGTTGTGGCCCTAGAGACTGTGGGGGAATCATGTCTTGGTTTCGCCCTAAGGAGGGTTTTTTAAAACCTGTGGTGGATATCTAGTTGATGAATAGATCAATGGTGTAATGTGGCCCCACTATTTATTTTTCAGAAGTTTATCGACACTGCTTTTTCCACTGTTTGGATTGCGGGTTTGAGAGTGGGTTTATTCCATGTCTAGTTAACCTTTGTCTAGGATTTTTGATGTATTTTATGTTCCGAACATTGGGTTGAGGAGTATAACCTTAGGATATGATGGATCAGGTGTTGTACCTAGGTTTTATTTGTTTCCCTCAATTGATGGTTGGTTGTGTCTATATGGGACTCATGAGATAATGGGAAATCTGGATGAGATCATCCACATCTGGTTGAGTGTGCACCATGGCTATAGTATTTTAAGGATTTTGAGTTGTCTATGAACCCATGGGGAGGGTTTTTTACGATTTATTTTTTGGTGCTCTGAACCCCATGGATTAATTGTTTATACAAAATTAATATATATAACCTAGCTATTGTTGGTTCCATAGATAGTGCTTGATTCAATTTCCGTGAACATCCAGAGTAATAGGTTCTCTAGTTATGTTTAGTTATCATTCCCTACCGCTTGTTGAGATTATTCTATTGGAATCATGGTTCCTTGTAGATGCACAATATTATAGATTCCTATGGTTATACCAAGTGGTATGAAATACATTCCTATTGTGTTTAGAAATCTTAGAGCTCAATGGTATATCAAGATAATGCACTGGTTATCATGTGGCAGGGTGATCCACAAACTATCAATCCTTACTCATAGGCTAGAGAATGTGTAGATTAACCATAGGTGTTAGGTTAGATACCCTAGTTTTATATTTTCTTTATTTTTCTTTTTTTCCTTTATTTTTATATTTTTTTATGTATGTTGTTATTAGGGTTCATATTGAATGGGAATATCACATATGCATGAAATTTTTATAATAATATAATATTTTTTCACAATTGGTGGTGGCCAAATAAATTTATTTATCTCCCCCTATATATGATCCTTTCAGAATATGTAGACTAGATATCAAATTTCATGTTGTATTACTGGTGGGGAATTTTATGGGGATGATACTCAATGATTCATGATCAAGAAATCCACTCATCCTGAGTATCAAGATTAGACTACTTCAGCTCAAGTGTCGTTGAGACCAAGTATGTGTTTGGGATCTATATTGGTTGTAAAGACAAATGTATTTTGTTCTCAATTTTTTTGTATACGTGGTTGGTCTAATGGGAGAAAAGTAGTTTTGTATTTAACATGATCGTTACTCATTATACCTATATGAGGCATTTGATTTGTTATAGAATATTCTTATTTCTATTATTTATTACGTGTACACTGATTTTTATCCCTTGTATGTGTTTAGTTATATTCCAATATTATTACACATTGAACCGAGGTTACAACCTCCCCACTACTCCATTAATTCCCTCACTATTGGTTAGAAACATCTAGTGTTTTGGAAGGTGCACCTGAGGCCTGGAGGTGAGCCAGATTAGGTGATGTGTCAGGTTGACCCAGGATGGTTTGTTACAGAATAGTTTTAGACGTGTTTAGTACAATGAATTTGGGAGTTAATATAAAAGTGGTCAGAGAATAAGGTAGAACTGGTGATCGATATCATATAGGTGCGTCATCAACTCCTTTTCTAATATGAAGTCTAAGTTTCCATGTCAAAGGGTTTCCTATTCTAGGATTCAGTTTTTATGATTGTGTGATTTCCACTACTTTAATTCACTTGGGTTTATGAATTTATGGTATTTTCTAGTTTTTGAATATATTATAGTGTTAAATATTCTATTATTCATGCAACATTATATGCATGTAGTATTTTTATGACATATGCCTATTAGTGTATGTGTTCACTAACAATATATGTTTAATTATTTAAAGTTTTAGTAATTTCTCATATAATTCTTTCTCATATAAGTATTTAGTGTAATTACACTCATCTGAAACTCATGTAAATATTTTATTATAATTATTGGATATTTTAATCTGTTGGTGAGTGGTTTTTTAGTGATGGAGTTGTATTACCTTTTTCAAGGGATGAATTGAAATCCTTGTGGGTTGGTGTTGGATCTGAGTCCCTATTGGCAGCTTGATAAGGGAAAAGATACTTGGGAAATCTAGGAATTGGAACTAAGATTTCCTAATATTTTAGTTTCCATGATGTCCCATTTTCAAATTTCATGGTGGGGGTGATTTTCTTTCCATGTGATATCTTCCAGGTCATGTGGTCGGGCATGTGTTCCTTCTACCACTGATGGAATGGGTGGACGCGGATTGTTTTTATTGTCACCTATGTTGTGGGTGATTGTGTGATTGAGTTTATAATGAAAAATATACCTAATTTTTAAAGTGGATCTCTATTTTTTCATTCATTTTTTTAAATATACCCACATGAGGATGATTATTAGTGCTCTTAGGCTTATTATCCTAGTTTCATTATGAATTTTTACACTTGTGTGCAAATCATGTTGTTATTTTGTGAGTGGTTTATGGAAATACATATGGTGATGATTTATATAAAGGATATTAGAGTTATTAAGAATTTTTATGTTTTTTATTGGGTGTGGATATGGTTGTTCATGGTGGCCCAGAAATGATCATTGATACTTTAAGTTCTTTTGACGGCACTCAGTTGTGAGTGGTTTGTCAATGTCTATCTGTTGTGTTTGGTAATAGATGTAGTGAAGAGTCCATTTTTTTCTAGTTTGGAAGTGGGATGAAGTTATAGATACTTCTATGGTGTGCATAATTTGATCGGTCGTGGTTTTAATGTCTCTCATATTGGGAGAAAGTTTTGGAAACTTTAATATAAGTCATTGTAAGGTCATGATAGCATCATCGGTGCTAGTGTTTTTATGGTAGCATGGGTGTGGGATGACCAATGAGGCTTCTCATAGGCCATAGGAATTTGTGTGTGTGTGTGTGGGGAGGGGGTGTGGTGACAACTCATGTCATATAGGGTTTTGAAAAATAGTTTAAATTTGACCTTTTTTTACTAGTAGAGTTTTAGGGGGAAATAATAATTTCTCTTATACGAAGATCTCATATTTTTCTAAGCACACTATTGGTCCTGAAATTGGGGTTGTACCCTAATATAAGAGTTCAGTGGAAACCATGTCATTTTAATTTTAAAAAAATATTTAATATTTAATTAACTAAATATAAATTTATTCATTCACATTATGTTAGTGATATCTTTTAAAATTAGTTTTGTATTGAGATTACATTTATTCAATTGAGTTTGAAAGGGGGTTTTTTATGTGAGGTATAAACCAAATGTGGGTGCTAGGTACTAGAATCATTTCATTTCATTTTCTTTTTTATTTTACATTATTTTCTTTTTTAACCTTTTTCCCTTTATCTCTTCCTCTTATTCTTACTGCATACAACCTTCTAGGATCTCTTGTGTCTGTAATTAGAGAGACGAAGTGTGATAATAGTGGTATAGGTAAGAGTAGGTGCACACTTGGGATCTCATCTAAAGGTAGATCGAGGCTAAGAGGGTGTATGACATAGATCTGGTGAAAATCATTGGTTGTTCCCACACAAATATAGACCCATTTTTATCATAAATCCACAGTTCTTAGTTTTCTAAAAACTTTGAATACTTTTTTGGGTTTTTGGGCACCCCTTGAGGGTCAATATTAGATTATTCAAGGATAAATAGAGGATTCATTCCATTTTTTGGGTTTTAAATTCAGTAATACCCATATACATGGAATTTAGTCTAGAGATCACATATCATGTATTGATTCTATTTAGGGAATATGTGTTTTTGGGACTACATGTAGTATAATGTGGGTACACACCATATATTGGAAAATCGAGGTGCACCGAGGTCACATGGCTTTATGGGGTACATAACAAGATCCCATGTGTGTTATATAGACACTAGTCATGTACAGTGTATGGATAGACCCTTTGTGGCGGTATATGGCCATGTACGTAGTTAGGGACTCCATGTCGGGTACACATCGTGTATGGGGTGGTAGACACCATGTAGTTCAATAGTGTAGATGTCAAGTGGTGCTAAGGTTCAATAGAAAGTACACATGTGGTTCACATTCCGTGTACCAGGTGGCACATGTATTGTACTATGGGGAAGTACACATCGATTTCTCTATGGTACATGATCAGAGATAACCTTTTGGTTACATATCATGTACCCGTAGTACATGTTTTGTACTTTTCCATGATCCATTTTTCTTGTTTTTCAACCTAGAGTTAAAATTGAACTTATCAATAGTCCAATATGGGTATTTTGTCATCTATATCACCATGATTGAATCCTTTCATAATTTAGATGATATTTTATGTTGTTTTTTATTGGTAAGGATGATGGGATTTGATGTTTGGTTTCAGAATCATCCTGAGCATTGGGTTGTGGGAGGCATGGACCGAATGAGGGTTGTGAGCTTGTGAATTGGCATGAATTGTGGATGTTTGGTTGGTTTTGTTCAATGTTTCATCAGATGGATCTATGAAGTTGGGATCAAATGGTTTCTTTGAGGATTTCTTATTTTGCCCCTGGTTACCTTGACAAAATTTTCTGGGATAGAGTTATTAGCTTTAGCACATAGTTTTGAAGGATAGAGATATTAGAACTGTTAGGTTTGGTTGAAGTTGTGGGATTATTATTACATTCAAGATGAATTTTGGTGATTATATGAGTTTGAGGGAATATTACAGATGACCTTATGGGTTAGTTTCTATTCAAGTGATCAGATGGTACTATAGTCAACTATTGAGGATGCCCGAGTGGCATTATGCTGATTTTGATACCCTTGTGGGTGATTTGGTACCCATGGAAGGGTTGGTTATTGGGAAGGATTAATGTGGATATAAATCTATTATTTGGACCAATTTTTGTCTTATGTTAAGGATATGTTATAGGTACCTACTTTAATATGGCCATAAATACCATTATGAATCACCTGGTTGGAGTGTGGTGCTTTTGGATACCCCTTTGGGCATGTTATTTTATAAAGATTAGTTAGAGGCCATGTAGGGATGTTGGGATGTTTCCACGCTGAGCGTGACCCATTATTTGGATGATATATAGGAACCCCTCCTAGTGTTTCAAATTATTATAGTGTTAATGCATATGTTCCAAGATCTTGGGGGAACCATGTGAGTCTGCAGTAGGACATCACATTGTGCTATGACCCTTGGGACCATGGGATTCTAGATTTTTCATTTATCCATATGAAGGGTCTTTGAAAGCCTATGGTGGGTGTTTTTTCATTAGAAGATATAGATTCCATGTATCAACATGTTTTATTAGATTAGAGTTGATTGAGACTACTTGTTTAGATATTTGGATAGCGGGTTTGAGTGATTGATCATCCAATGTTTGGTTAACATTTCCCTATGATGACTGGGGTATATCATTCTTAGGAATTTTATTTTAGGATGCGAACCTTGGTATATATTTGATTGGGAATTCTGATTGAGTTTGTTTAGTTCTCTCCTCTATTGGAATGATGTGGTTAGATTGTCATAGAAAGCTAACAGGCAGTATGGATGAGTGAAACCACCTCTAGGAGAGTGTTCACCCTAGATTGAGTGGCTTCAGGCTTGTGAGGTATCAAGGTACTCACAGAGTGGGGTTTTTAAACTAAGGATTTTGTATTTATCTTAGGTTTATATATGGATCCCAAATTTTTATTGGTCTATAGATATTTCCAGATTCATTCTCTAAGACCTTCATGACTACAAAATTATCTAGTTGTATCGACCTATATGACAATGTAACTAATTAAAATTGTTCTATTGGATTCTTCATGTCCATTATATGTGATTTGTTGTGTGAATTCCTATGGTTTTTTCAGGGGGTTTGGAATTCATATTTTTATCATTTAGATGTCTTGGATCTGCAGTATAGGTCATGAAAATATTACAGTTTTCATGTGCATCGATGAGACACATGGATTAAATCCATTGGGGTGGGCTAGAGTTGGTATATATTTACCTTAGATGTTAGGCAAGTACATTTGGTTGGACATTTTTTTCATATTTACTTTTATAGAGTTCATATTTGATTCCATCTATTATTAGTGTTTGTTTAGGATGAGCATATCATATGTACATGAACTTGTTAGGAAAGTAGACTATAGGTAAAATATTTCTGATGACCTATAATGATTTATTTCTCACCACATGTACATGAAACTAGATGTTCATGTAGAGTTGATATATGTTTTTTGGTCAAAGAAGATGTTGTGAATCAGATGGATTTGAGGCCTGAAGTTTCATGAATGATCCTAGCTAATAATGTTGAGTCCCATGATTGAGATAGTGCAAATCAAGTGTCAGGGAGATAGGGTATGTTTATTGGCTTGGTGTTGGTTGTATAGTTGGATGTATTTTTTTTATTTTTTTCAATATATTGTCAACCTAGTGGAAAAGAAGTTTTTGTTTGTTCTATATGCATTTGAGTCTGTATGACTATATGAATTTTTTTATTTATTATAACATTTTATTGTTTTAGTTATTTATTATGCATGCAATAATTTTAATCCTTGTGTATGAATATTCTCACAATATACTATTACTATAATATAACCTATGGTTATAGTCTATCAACCTCACCTTGTAGATCATCACAACTATTTAGTAGCCTCTGGTGTTCAAAGAGGGACTTTTGGGGACTTATGGTGATCCACATTAGGTGATATATTTGGTTTACTTGGGAAATTTCATTACAAGACCTATGTGTGGTACATACATAATGATGGTCGTACAAATGAATGAAATGAATTAATTTCGGGAAATGAACTTGAAGCAAGTTAAAATACAAGTAAAATTCTATATTATGGGATAAGGGATTTGTTTCCTATTAATATCTTAACTTAATATTTTCAATATATAATGTATCGTACTAGAATACTCATTACTATTTCTTTTACAGTCTTGAGGTGTCTTTACGGATGTTTTTCATTATATTGTGAGTAATTTATTATCTATATTGGTTTTTATGAATCATAACTCTATTTATAGAAATACATTTTCAAACATACATATTGGTATTATTTTAAGGAATATTCAATTAATGTTAGTTTGAAACTCTAAGAAATAAGGAATTTCACCTGAAGTAAATAGTATAATAAAACTATGACACCATTAAAAATATATTCACACTTTTGAAATATTAAATATTTTACCTTAGTTCATTAATGAAAATTATTGATACACCAGTTACCTAAATTATTTTTTAATTGGGTCACATGAATTATCTTTTCCACCTTTTTATATAATAATAATATTTTACCTAGTTTTAATGGTAAACATGTTTATGCTGGTTAGAAAAAGGCAATGTTAGGACTCTATGATTTGAGAAACAAAAACTGATGATATCGTGTAACCTTTCTATTTCAACATATTTAATATAATAATAAATTGAAATTTAATATAGTATATTGATAATCACTGTTGTTATATATAAAATTACAAAGGGATTTTAGTTGGGTTAATAGAAATAATGTTATATATTTAAAGCAGTAATAGAAGAACTGTTAATTTATTATTATGAATGGTAAGATAAATTTGATATCTTATTGAGTAGATAAGTTTATATAATTTTTAAATAAATGTTTATGGAAATTATTTTATTTGATCATGATAATATTGATAAAATTTTCCAAGTGGGGTAATAATTTAGGTAGTGATTTTTAGTAATGTTTTTAATATCTTTAATAATGATGCGCCTTTTTGGAAAAAAAATTCTAACATAAATGAATTTTTTTTAATAAAGGTTTTATTGATTTTAAAAGCATCATTTCAAATTGATTGGGTGAACTTTATTAAGTTTTTTTATTTATAATTTGTTTTTATAAAATATTAAATGTTTTTTGAGGAATAGTGGGTTGTTTGGAAGGAAAAAATGTAGTTGATTTGAATTTTTTAAAAAGTGTGGGTTTGAAGGAACATTTTTCATTTTTTAAACTTATTTTCTATGATTATTTTGATAAATTATTAATGTGATGAAATATTTATATGGTTAATAGTTATTTCCTTGAAGGGTATTTATTAGTTCCTTTCTTTAGATAGGATTTATATATTATATAGGTAGTAAATATGATTGGTGGGTAGAATAAAGGGGTTATTTTATTGCCTGATTTTTTGAAGGATAGTGGTGCATGGGTGATATTTTTTTTGCATTTTTTGAGTGAGGGATAATGTTTCTTTTAGAGGAACATGAGATTTTCCACAGAGGATGACATGGTTTAATGATATGAGGTGGGGTGGTAAGAATGAATTTGATTATTTATGTTTTTTTTATATTTTATCAATTTTCAATGTGTGATTTAATTATATGAGTTAATATTAATCATTTTTATGGTTGGGTTAATGTTATTTTTAGGGGAATTATAATAGTTTTCTACTCAAAAAGAAGAAGAAGGAGATATGTGATATTGTTCTCTCCAGATTCTAGTAAACAAATTTTTGTATGTTCCTTGGTGAAGTGTTAGGCCATGAGATTAAGGAGTGATTAGAATAGTTTTATGTTTCCTCAAAATATATAATGACTCCATATCAATTATGATTTTCCTTAGTAGTGAGTTTTATTTTTGGGTTAAATCAAATCTAGAATAAGATTAATCAGGGTTATCCAAAATAAGTTGATTAATAATATTTTTATTTCCTTTTTTCAATATAAGTGCATTCCTAGGGTATATAGGGTCAAATATATGATGGATCTCTTGGAGTCATAGTATATAGGACTAAATTTTTATGATCTTGGGATTTTCTTTTGTGGGTATATTTATTAAATTTTAGAAATATTAATTGATGAATACATGTGATAATGAAATTTTGAGTCGATCTTGTAGTTAATGAATTGTTTCATCTTTGTGAGTTTGTAGTTGAAGTATTGGTTGGAGGTGAGGAACTAGTTGAGTTGATTAAGGGGGATTTTATCTATCCTACTGAGTGAGATTAGGAAGATTCTTATATCATTGTGACATGAAGTACGAATATAAATAAAGTGAGGTGATCTTATTGAATTATAGTGTGTATTTTCACCCAAGGTTTGAGAGGCTCTTGGTTTCCCATGTCTAGTGAGTCGATATATTTCCATTACATTATTGTGGGGGGAATGATTAGTATGATTCCCTTAAAGTTTAAAATTATTTTAAGTCTTCAATTATGAGTTTTCTGTGACCTAAAAAGTAAAGTATTTCATAGGGTAATACAAATACTTCAACTAAATCCTCTATAGTATATTTTTATCTCATTATAACATGTGTGTTTATTTATAATTCAATGTTAATGTAAAAATGTTTTATTTAAAAGTAATCAGTTTTTAGTGGTCAAAAAGGTTCTTAGGAAAAAGTGGGTTTTTTTTTAAAAAGTGACCACATTATTTTTATTCAAATTTCTCAAAATGTTTATATGTATTTTGATTTAAATTTTTAAATTTTCATTTTCACATTCAATTTCTATAAATTTTGTTTCAAAAATTCGATATTTTTTAAAAAATAGATTTTATGTAACCACGGTCGATAAAAATGAGAGTATAAGTATTATTATAGTCCAATAATGAAATATGATAGTATTTTAAATGTATAAAGGTTTTTATAAAAAAAATTGAATGAATATTAAATTGAATGGTTTTAAAAACATTATTTTATGCCTTTTTTTCATTATTAAAGGATTAAGGGTTATTACATTGGTTGTGTTTTGTGTACATGTGATTAGTGCTACCTTGTTAATTCAACATCAGAAAGTGATTAGTAGAAATTTTCCCTTAAGTGTTGTAATTAGTAGAAATTAATATGTGTTTTTATAAGTGGTAAGTTCCTTCTTGGGTATAGGGAGTAGATTACTTGGATAATAAAATACTTTTTAAGGAGGCAACACTCTTTCTAGATAAGTTCTCAGAAGATTTTTTCACTGGACTGGGTTGGTGTTTAAATGATTAATTTTAATTTTTTTTCTTATTTAGTTTTTCACTATTTAATTCATTTTTGTGTTTCTATAGTGGAAAAAACATTATATGAGTGGTATCTCCAAATAATATTAAGGCTCCTTATTGTATTTATTTATTATGGGTTTGGTTCTTATTATCATGGATTCAAATCATTTGAGGGGTATTTAATTTAATAGATTGAACCTTCTTAGTCTCTATATTTCATATATTAGATGTTGGATGAGATTCTTTATGGTTGGAGGAAGGGATGAGATGATATTTTTGATATTTCAGCTAAAAGAGGGTAGTTCTGTAGTCTATTGAGATGGATTGTCACACTTAATTTTGGGTTAAGTCATTAATGACCATCATATAACAACCTCTATCAAAGAAATGGACCATACATATCAATTATTTCCATACAAATGACCTTCATATATCACCCATTTATCATGGAAATGAACCTTACATATCAGCCATTGATGTTAACACAACCCTTATATATTTCCCCTTTATCTTGAAAATTAACCATATATATAACCCTTTGTTATAAAAATGTTCCATATATATCAACCAGTTTTCATAGAATTAACCATTACATGTTTACACTTTTTTATGAAATTGACCCTTATATATAAATTTTTGAAATATAAATCACCCTTATGTATGATTCAAATAACATTATATCTTATTAAGTCGCCTAAGGATGTAACCTTACATATATGAAGAATTTATTATGTATTGTTTTTTATCCACGGAAAATAACTTATTTATTGAAATATATTACATATGGGATATTTCAAAGAGTAAAAACTAGTACATAATAGAATTATATTATCTATTGAAGAAAATATAATATGTATTAATTCTATTACTAATAAAATTAATTTATGTATGAAAATATCTTATATTTGAGGAAATATAATATTTGTGGTGTTTTCCAGATAATGAAATAATATTATATATGGAATATACATTATAAATTGGAAAATTATCACTTATATTGAATTTTAAAAAAAGGAATATATTACATGTGAATTGAAAATAATATATATCATCCAGACTGGTAGTACATATCACAGAGTAAATCTTATCTTTTACAATTCTCATATTTTGAAAAGTATCTTACAAATTCCATCCAAAAAAAATTTAAGAATTCATACATTAAAAAATGTTATAAACATTAGAATATTCTATAAAATACCTTGAATAATTTCTCCCAGGAATATGGATAACATTTCATATAAATAAGAGTAATATAATTTTAAATAACAATTTGAAATATTTTTTTTGATTGGATTAAATTTTTCAATTGAACAAAAGATTGTCAATCATAATCCATTTAATTGGAAAATATAAATATGTAATTATAATTAGAATTTACCATATAAAGTTTACATTTTTTTTGGAATTTATATGTTATGACATGGTTATTTTTATTAAAATATGACCTTCCTAGATCATAATGAAAGTAATAGATTTGAACGAGTTAAATAGATGCGAAACACCTTAGAGGATCATGATTTTATTCATGCATATTATTTTTTAAATACAGGGTCCCCCACCCTTAAATTCAATATTTATCATTTATGTTGATCCACATACATTCATATATACATCCTTGGAAACTTTTTGTCACCCATCAGTTAGTTTTGGCCCTCGATTTCAAGAGTTTAACCACTTAGAGAAAGATGGTGAATTTCAATCATCATTTTTTCTGTTCCTGTAACACCCCAGGTAAATAAACAATATAGAATTTTTATATTTATCTATATTTGTGAATAAAATATTAATATTACTTTAAAGGGGATTCTATGCTCGATGGCGTACCCAATACGCAACAACGAGTTTCTTGAGAATCTTACGTTGCACTCTAATAATAAA
The DNA here is from genome assembly GCA_963277665.1 of Viscum album. Lineage (NCBI taxonomy): Eukaryota > Viridiplantae > Streptophyta > Magnoliopsida > Santalales > Viscaceae > Viscum > Viscum album. The sequence goes on from OY728128.1 coordinate 1,229,944,634, forward strand.
ATAATATTATTTTAAATAGTAGTTAACACCTAGACGTTTTAATGGAGGGAATGAACAGAACTAACTACAATGTGATTATATATTTTTGTCAAATATTTTTACTTTTTAAAATAAATGTTAGAGGATTAAAAATTCTAATGAATCCAATTTTAAGAATAAACATTCTAATATTCTTTAAAAGGTCGATTAATCGCCTTTTGATGGAGAACCTCTTTTAAATCCACTTTTTGACAATATTATGTGTTATATTTGACAAAATAAAATTATTCTTTAGAATCGGGAAATCAAAATTTACTTTGTGTAAATATTTGGTATCTTTCCGATAAAGTTCATTTTTTAATAAATAGTGAAAATGTTGTATTTTAATTCAAAACCAATTTTTTAATATAATTTATTTATATGATTATATTATCTTTTGAATTGGTTTTAAAGTGAAATTAGAATATATTTTAACCATTTTATCCAATGGTGGTCATTGGAATTAATTTCACTTCGAAATCGGACTTAAACTAGTGTCAATCTATTGATACATTTTGTTTCATAAAAACACACTATTGTTTTGACAGCGGGAATTAATTATTAAATTAATTAATGCAACTTATATGTTTTGAATTTTTTAAAATAGACATAATTATTGAATTCAGAATATCAAATATATCTTTGGGTGAACTTTTGGTAATTTTCTGAAAAACTTCAATTTTTGATGAATAGTGAAACCACTAAGTGGTACTTATAAAAACTGATTTTCCGTTTAAATGAAATTTTTCCATCTTTGTGTTTTGAATTTAAAAAATCTGGCATACATGGTTGTCATTAAGAAGTAAAATGTGGTTCAATGGGACAAAAATTATTTTTTTTGTGAATAGTAACTTATTAAGTTTTTAATCGCGATTAGAGGTAATTAGTGTAGTTTAAGGTAAAAATAATGTTTTAATAATATGAGATGAGCTTGAAAGATGTCCTAACCTCAATGGATGTGTCATTTCCGACCACGACAATCCATGGGTCAACTTGGGGACCCCATGGAGCCACTTTGGTTGGAAAATGACATAAATACCTTTTTATTTTATGTTAAAGTAAAAAATGACACACACATGAGATTTTTTACTAAAACAATTTTTACATGGGGTTATAAAAGTCATATTTTTTAATATTAATGTTAATTTGAAATCTAAAAAGATTTACTACATCATGATAGTTTTTTTTTATTTTTAGACATTAAATATATTAAATTATTTATGACATCATGATGATGTCGCGATTACCTCAATAATAAAGGATTTAAATAAAATGAAAAGATAATGTAAAATATATGACCTACACATGTCCAAAACCTATTGGATGGGTTTATTTAGAACACTTATCACCTTATCCTCTAAACACATCAATGTGTGACCATTAAAATCCAAAATGCATTCTAAAATAAAGTAACATTTCTTTACTTTCCAAGAGTGCCCCTCCTCTCCTCCTATAAAAGGCCCCCACCTCTACCTCCTTAACCACACTTCCAAAGCCCATGGATCGGCCAACCCCTGCCCATTTTGTCTCTCCACATCCCTATCTAACACCTTTAAGCCTCACTTTGTGCAGAAGACTTCCCAAGGAAGCCTTTGAGCTCAAACCAAAGGGAGTTACCCGATTTTATGGTAATGTCTTCATTTGTGTCCTTTTGTTTTATTTTGCTTCTCCAACCCCATAAACTCTTTTTATTCATTTATTTTGTAACAAATCCATTATCTTAAATATAATTGGATTTTTTTATAAGAATTATTCTATCTACACTTACACACACCTTCGTCTAATGGTTAAAGAACATACTGTTTCTGTGGTTGGCGATTTTCTGCCTTACGAAACGATGATTGTTCAATATTCTTTTAACACCATTAAAGGTTGCCATTATGATGTCACTATATTTTATATATGGTATGTATGTTTAATATATTATTATTTATTTTATATTTAAACCATACCTTTATTATTTTCATGTTGTGTAAATGCGATAATTTCATATGAGGAAGTGTGGACTACCGCCCCCTCAAGTGATGTGACCCGTAAATGCAATACATGGAACGTATAAAGAATGACATTAATCAACATATTTGACCTATATAACATATATATTATACTGGAATTATAATATATATATATATCATTTATTTTTAATTCTGTTAATATGACAAAGAAAAAAATGAAAGTAGCGTTCATGCGTACGTACGACCTACCGTCTCCATGAACGGTGCTTTTCGTTTTTTATCTCCAAATGATATGTAATAGTATAAAATGAATATGAACTGGATATATATGGTAATTTAACCATTAATAATATTCTGGAAATTATTTACTTATAACTACATGGACAATCATTTTTCAAACAAGTTCATTTTTGACTCATGTACCAAACATCGGCAAAAACGTCTGATATGAACTAACATTATTAAACAATTATTATAAAATTATAATATGTCATATGAACTGAATAATAATTTTTAAAGGAGGTAATTAGTCAATTATAAAGTTACCAATGTTTATTATTCAAGAATATAAAGAAACAAATAAGACAAGTTGGACTTGCGGTAAGGGATCCTACCCTTCTCTTTCTTTTTATGTACACTCTTTTATGCCATTGCTTTTAAGCTCATATTTCTTGTGATTGGGATGTTATTATATATTAATTTTACTTTAAGTTTTATGTTCATAAGTTTATAGACCCTATTTCCTCTCATAAATCCATTTTAGAAGTTTTAAGTGGCCCCTTTAGGCTGCCGAGTTTTCGTAAGGGATTTTTCATCTCACTTTTATTCCCTTGAGATTTATGCTACATTTTCCACAATTTCCTTTGAGTGGTGTATGTAATGCCCATTATTATACAATTTTTGTAGTATAAATTCATTTACGGTTATTCACATCTTCATTGTATGACCCTTCTTCCATGGGGTGTACGTTTCGAAAGTTGCCCAACTCGGTAAGGGGACCTTTCACCCTCCTCTTTTTAAAAGACTTCTTTTGTCATGTCTTTTAATTCACATATTATTATGTTGGAATATGTTCTTTTATATCCTTATTGATGTAAATTTTATGTCCAAGTGATGAGATTCCCTTTTTATCTCTCATCAACTCATTTTATGAATTTTGAAGTGATGCCGTTAGGCTGTCGAATTTTACCAAGGGAACTTTTTAACCCAATTTAGATTTCTTTGGGTTCAACATGTAGTTATTGAATATGTCATATTTTGAATATGTGTGAATGACCTTTTATTGTTTTAAACTTAATATCCACTTATATTGGGTGTATTTATATTTTTCACACATAATTTCGAGATTGATTTATCCTTAATTTAAGGATACCTTCTTTATAAGGGATTTCATCACATTTGACATTTCTATTGAGACTTCATTGTTGTTATGCACCAATTCACTCTTATATGTTTTATATACTGTCCTTTGGAATATTATATCATGAATTAATTTATTCTCATGATATTATAAAGTTCTGAATAATTGTTATTCCTAATTATTGTATTCAAGTGTCTCTATTTTTGGTAAACCCCCTTTAACCAAAATATTTCTTTAAATGTTTTAATAATTTGTCCTTATTGATATCCATGTTTTCAAAATGGTTTTACGGATTTATTTATATGGATATTAATGGTTTAAAATATTAAAAGCTTCAAGGTTGTATGGGACACTTTGATTCAAAGATCCCTTTATTAAATGTTTTAAATGGTTTTGTAAATGGTTTCTTTTTTAATAGATTCATTATTTCAATATACTAAAATGTTATATTGTGATTGAAATGTGGAAATTTTATTTTTCTTTTATGTATGTTTTATGTGATACGTTTATGTTATGGTTCTTGGGCATTGTTATGAAAATGGGTGGTTCCGTGATAAACTAAGGGCAGGTGAGCCCGATATAGCTCTCCAATGCATTGGGTAACGTGAAGGAGTGAAACGTTAAGGTTTCTCCGAAGAGATTTAGGGAATATACTGTGGTGGGTATTCCAAAGGTAACCAATAGGGTTACTCCCAACGTAAGAATGTTATGAATTCCTCAATTTACCTTTTATGTCTTATTATTTCTATGTTTTATTCATGATTTGATGAGGTATGTTAAAGTGCCTATGTTTTATGGGTAAAGTATGGTTTTATTCTTATGTATATATGAACTCATGTTTCTTTCCATATCTTTATAACCCTTACTGAGATTTTTATGCTCATCCCAAGTTTTTGAAATGTTTTTCACAGGTCAAGGGAAGGGTACATGATATGATGATAGTGTCAAGGAAGTGTCAATAAAGGATCCATGTTTTATTTTAAATATGTTTCTGTTGATGGGAAAAATGAATACTATCTTTTATGTAACCACATTGTTTAAATGTGGAATGTAATGAAAGTTTTATTATATAATTCTCTAAAACTCTAAACCTGAAAATATCCTCAATGTGTAATCTTGTAATAACTCAAGATTAAGTAAGGTTTAAGGCTGGGTCCTTATAGTTCCATCCTAACTCTTCTTTTGGGACATGTTATAAGAGATTTGTTTTTCATTTTTTTTAACATTATGTTCATTATTTAATAAATGTGGTGTTTATATATAATTTTTATGTTTTCTATATGAATTTTGGCCTTAGATGAATCTCCCTCTAGCTATTCTTATACAATGTGTTTTTGAGGCTTTGGTTGATGAAGGGGAATCTAGATTTCTCTTATTTATTTTATAAAATTATATAATTATAATGTGTATGTTTCATTTTTAAAGGATTGTTAGAATTAGAATAATAAATAGAAAATTTGGAATGATGAAATAATATATAAAACATAGAGCATATGATATTTATGTAACTTCATGTCACTGGAATATCTTGATAATTCTGGGATGATGTTTCAAGTATGAGTTTTATTTACTAAAATATAATTTATATTGAATCTATTACTAAAATTTAGAATGAATAAAATTTAAAAAAAGGTTACACAAAAAAATATTTTAATTAATTGGATATTTGAAATATAAAATCTTAGTGACGCTGATCAGACAATAGATTTTGAATTAAAATCAAACAATGTTTTAAAAAATTATTTATTAAACTATTTTGTTGTAGGAATTGATTGGTGTTCCATTTAATGTTTTTCAATTTTTTTTGAATATTCAAGGTATTCTGATATATTTTATGAAATTAGGGTTTTAATTTATTGAGGATATGGTTGTGTAAATTTTATTTGTGATGTTTCATTATTATGTTGGATGCATTTATGAGATTCCTATAGAAATATTTGAATGTGTGATATGATTTTTTGTTTACAAATGATTAGTGGCTAGTAGAATTTTATTTTAGGGTGATTGATGAGATTTTTGGTTATATGTTTTGTGGTTTTATTATAGATAATTTATGGTATTAAATATGGTATATAATAGTGAATATGGTAATGGAAAAGGGGACACAATATAAGAAAGAGTGGGATAGTAATAAACTATTAATTATATAAGTGTACAATTTTTGATTAGATTAACGTAGACAATAAATAATGAATAATTAGTGTTAATTATATATAAGTAAATGGATTTATTGATGTAATTTGTCTGTAAAAATGGAAAATCTAAAAATAATTAAATCAAAATGATTAATTTAGAAGTTATTGTTGATTTTGTGGCAACATTGTATGGATATGTGATGTTGTTTTGTTGTATAGTTATGGTATGATTGGTTAGTGTGTGGTACTGATGATATAATGGTTAATATGGGTAATAAAAAAATTATTTGGCATGAAACCATAGGGATGGGATTAATTGTGACTGTGATATATATATATATGTATATATATATATATAGTTTCTCATGATTTTTTATTAATCTAACTTGATTAAAATAATAATTCTAATGATGAAATGTTTTAGGTTATAGGTTTTTACCCAATATTAGAATAGAGAGGGAATGTATGGTGAAATATGAACTCTTCACCACTCTCCCTTTGAAAAATGGAAAATTTTATAATGCCTTGAATTCATTATGAACATGTTGTGATGGAAATAGTTTAGAGTGAGAATGATGTGATGTGATAGTGGAAAGGTAGAGTATATGACACAAGATGGGGGTCGTTTATGGATGGAGGAGGAAACAAGGTTTATGTAATTCTTATTTCAAATAATCTATCTTGACTTGGATGTGATGTTAGGTATTGATATTTTGATGTGGAATGTGGATTTGAACATATTTTTATGGTTACAGTGTGGCTTGAAATTATTTAGGTATGTGGTTATGTGGATATAGAAGGGATTGAAGTGATATCATGTTTTTTTTACTGATACATGATAGTGGAAAAAATGGTGAATTTGATTCAAGGATCCATATGATATTTTATATTTTAATACTATGATAATATAATTGGATGTGATTTTGGGTGTGTGATCCTTAGTGAGGTTGGGTGATAGTTGACTTATTGTAGGTGCATGCTGGTTTTGTTGTTTATTCACTAAGGAATTAGTATGATTCTTTCTCATTTAACAAGTTATGTTATGGACGATACTACTTAGTATAGATGTTTGGTTTCCCATATAAATTTTTTTTTATAGTTTTCATGTAGGGATTATATGATCTAGAATCATATTACTAGCTTGAGGCTTAGATTTGTTATCAAAGTCACTTGTTTAGGTTTTATTGGTGATTTGTTATTTTGGTAATTTTTTCCATATGAATTTTAGATACATTGGGGGATGCTCGATTTTTTAAATCATATTTTGGTATTTATTGGTTATTTTATGGTCATTTTATTTGGTTTTTGAGGTTAATGCCTCATGTTTATGTGTTTTATAACATTTGTGCTAGTCTCCAACCACAACCCCATTGGGGAAAGGTTTTGGGGGCCACACTCGTATACAGTATCATTCCAAGAGGGTTTCCAAGTGGATGAAGTGCTTGGTGTAAAAACCTTATAATTGATATAATAAATCATTTTCATATTTATTATTACTAACGAGTTAATTATTTGTATACAAAATAATTATTTTAAGTAATTTCTAAATGAAAAAAATAGTTTTAATTAATCTCTCTCCTATAAGTGTTTTATTTATATGCTTATTTTATAAAGTATAAAATTTTATTTTTATAAAAATAATTTCATATTTTAAATAATCATATCAAAATTAACTGATGGTGATTTTTCTTTGTTTTTTCAGATTATATTGACTTTTCAATGAATAGATAAAATACAGATTTTTATAAAACTGTCATTTATTTTCAATAAATTATTTAATTTAAATATAAAATATGGATTTAAAAATTATTTAGTTTAACATATGTATTAATTAGTTTTATATAATTTAATTTATTACATTTTAATCACTTTATTTAAGGATTTTAGTATAATTTTATTTTTGGGTTTAAAAACACTTTTTTCTGAAAATTATTTTAATGTGCATAATGTTCTCCATTTAAAACTAATTAAAAAACCCATAAAAAGAATTTAGTAAAATGAAAAATAGATATATATTATTTATAAAAATAATAAATTATATTTATATAATGAATATTAAAAGTCCTCGAGTTAATATAGAATCATCTAATGCTTTAAAAATACATTTATTGAAAACTAATTTTGCATTACATATATGAGTTTATTTTTCATTTAAAATTTACTACATATGTGAATTTAATTTGATAAAATGAATTCTATATTTTGAATCATAATAATTTATCTCATATAATAAGTTAGAATTAATTTTTGTTCATAATCAATAGTGAAATCATTAGAAATATTTTATTGTGGTTAAGGTGAAAACAAGTTTACCAAGGGGTTATACAAAAAAGATATGAGTTAAAATAACCTATAAACCTATATAAATTATATATTATTACAATATTTAGAAATTATTTAAATAATTCTTGATAATTATCAATTGAGATACTTTTGGCATGTGTAAAATGTGTGTATAACTTTTTATTTTCTTAAATTTCAAATGTGTCCTCTCCCTCACTTATAAGAGGACACCCCCTCAGCTACCCTATTAACACCTTAAAAGAAATTTGGTATGGCTGATACCTAAAAAATACCTTAATTAATTTACCAAAAACCTCATATTGTCCTTAGTTTGATAATTAAGTCACCCTTGGTAGGGTTTAGGTATAATCTTAAAGAGGTGGTCTAAAGAACAGGTATCCTTCTTAACTAAGAGTTTTTTATTCTTCTTCCACATCATTAAGAAATTATTCAACCAAGACAATATAATAACAAATATATATCTTGTAAAATTATATTTTATTATTTTATTGAGATAAACTACATCTATCTCATATTCCATCAAATGGGAATCGAAACCTCATTTGTGTTTACAACGAACTACCACCTCACAAATCGATGTAATGTTTTCCATCATTTCCTCCCAGGACTATTTTTAATCATGTAATTAATATTTATATACAATACTAATGAAATATTTAACATTATTATGGGATAATTTATCATTTCATTTTTTACCATTCCATTCAATTAAAAATAATAATTTCATTTGTGCATACGTGTTGACAACCACCTCCAGAAAGAGATGTAATTATTTTTTCATGACCAAATCACATGGATGATATATATGATTATATTTAAAGTAATAAAAAAAATTTATGATATTATTATAATTATACAAATATAAAATATTACTTTACTTCTTTATATAGTGATCGTTGAAAAATAGAAATGTTACTCATGCATACCTATGACCTACCATCTCAATGATCGTAACATAGTTCATTTTTGATAACCATGTTTCATGATTAGTTTAAAATGTAAAATTATTATATAAAAATTATAATTATTTCATGATTATTATTATGTTTTAATTGATGAAATAATTACCTATTTGACAATATTCAACAGTACAATGTCATTTTTGACCAATAAGCTGAATAACATCAAAATATCTGAAGTAAACATAATTGATTATCTAATTGTTTATAGCATGTGTTTTCGACGCTTTCACCGGGGGGAGTGCATCTGTCTCATTATGGGATGAGGGGTGAGGATTTTTTTCCCCGCATTCCCACATTCCAAAGGCGGGCAGCATCCGCTCCTTATTCAGGGATGTCTTCTCCTTGATCGAAACAGGATGATGGGATGTTGGTTCTTTCTTCTATGGATTCCTCCTTCGAACTCATCACCTCGCCCGAGTCTCCCTCATAGACTTAAGATGTTGTTTGTGAAACTCTTCCTGGAGCCATATCTCCATGGACACCAGTTAATTACGCTGCTTCTGTCAGGACATTCCAAGGGGTCCAGTCAGGGCAGCATGCTTCGGTTAGGGGAAGAGTCACGCTGGGCATCACTGGTGTGTCTGGACATTGGGGATTGGTGTGTCTGTCTTCTGTACCTTATTATAGGGATTCTCAAGGGTGAGGAATCTTGAGGAATCATACATTGAATGTGGGGAATCATATTCCATGGGCATGTATCTTAGGTTTTCATCAGCTTCCCATGTTCAACAGAGTGTATGCCGCATGTTTAACGTCCAGCGGAGGCGGATCAGGATGATCATAACACTGACTGGAAGGATCAGATTGGTGCAACACCCTAACGGGAACACCGATATTGGGGCCATCATGTGGGTGGCTTCCCAAGTGTTGTTAAATGGAACGTGGAATGGGGTGGCATGATCCCACCGTATTGTGGCATCCCTAGTCATAATTTGGATGGATGATGGAGCGGTTGAATTTAGTGGAGGGAGAATTGGATGGAATCGTCATGATGATGACGATAGTTTTGGGCTTCATCCATGAAGAGGATTCTTACATGTCCCCATGGCAGGGAATAATTTCCATGTAGTTACTCTGATGACGGCTTGCCACCAATTGGGGTTCAACGGCATACCGCTGGATAGGGTCACAACGGCTTACCGCTGAATGGAGTGACAAAGGCTTAACGCTGAAAGAGGTACACAATGTAACATCATGCATGACGGTGGTGAACCGATGTGAAGATGGTTGGGACGACCGGGTTTTGGTATTGAACCTCATAGAGGCTTCCTACATACCTCGCATTGGTATGGATCAAAGACCATATAGTTCAGATGTTGATGTTTGGGGATTACGCTCTGAGGTGGCCCAGGGATTCTGTGAAATGACATGGAGGAGGACCTGGGGTCCAATGGTTATTGGGCTTGAATCTCGTGAAGGCTTCCTACGTACCGTGCCATGGAAAAGATCAAATTCCTCATAGTTTGGATGGGGCATATTGGGATTACGCTCTGAGGTGTCCCAATGAGTTGGTGAACCGACATGAAGACGGTCAGGATGATCGGTGTTGGGCTTGAACCATATGGAGGCTTCTTACATACCCTACCTTAGCAAGGATCAAGGAACTAATAATTCAAAAGGGGGGTTGGTGAACCAACGTGAAGGAGGACCTGGGGTCCAATGGGTGGATGTCTTGAACCTTGTGGAGGTTTCCTACATACCCTGCCTTGGCAAGGATCAAAGTCCACGTATTTCAAGAGGGGTGTGGGGATTACACTCTAGGCTACCCAAGGGTGTTAGTGAACCGACGTAAAGGTGGTTGGAACAATAGATGGGTGTTAGTGGGATTGATCCTCATGGAGGCTTCCTACGTACCCTTCCTTGGCAAGGATCAGAGTCCACGAAGTTCAGGATAGGTGTGCGGGGCTTACACTCTAGGTTGCCCATGGGTATTGGTGAACCGAAATGAATGTGGTCGGAATGACCGGTTGATGGTGGCCTTGATCCTTGTGGAGGATTCCTACGTACCCTACCTTGGAAAGGATCATAGTACATGTTGTTTAGGGCGGGTGTGTGGGGTTTAAACTCTAGGATTCCCATAGGTGTTTGTCATGGTCGTTGATTTCTCTAAGCCCACGTGAGTCATTCTTGGTGTGAGAAATAAAAGACAGCAGATACCTGACGATCACGTCGTGAAAGGTGTGTTTTTGGGGAGTGTAGTGGGGCTTATGTATGGTTAGCCATCCGAAGAGGTTGGGACTTACTCCAGGAGGGAGGCATGATGGAGAAAAAGTGCAATAGGAGAGGGACTTGGGACCAAAGAAAGTAGTAGCAATGTTCCCCATCACGCCCTTCGCTAGCCCTGGGGACTGAAGATGAAAGGAGTAGCAGAGGTGGTGCTTTCTACAGGAAATCTTGCGGCTCACACCGAGATGTTCTCCCTTTCCTTGCGAACAAACGCCACTCCCATAAGAAGGATATCATCCCCTGTGGAGACCATTGGGCATGGATAATATCCAAGGTGGTGGTACACCGTGTGCAAGTCACGGGGCACAGTCAAAGTTTAATGTCATGTGTTGAGGATGATGGTGAATGGCAGTTTAACATCCTATATCTCCAACGAGGTTGGATTCCTCCACACCCCTTGGACTTACATAACTGGTACACTCTGCTCCTTGGTGGATAGAGGGTACAAGCAATGTCCTGGTGAGGGGGTGTCACAGAGTGAACCATCAAGGGGTCCACATTAGCATGGATATGCGAAGAATCAATAGACATTAGCATGCATTTGTAAAGAATCATAAGGAGAAGAAACACAACAGGCGGTGTCGTCCAGGGTACATTGAAATCACATCTTGCAAACCTGTAGGGTCGCATGGGAAAAGGAATTTCCAAGAAGAGGGGTTCATAGGCAGGACCTTGTGAAGCTTTGTTACTCCACGTGGTAGAGGTCACATGCGAAGGGGAGTTATTTGAAAAGTGGGGTGCCTCATCCTAAGCATAGGGTATAGGTACAAATGGGATGTGCTTCACGATGTGGAAAGGAATTCACAGAGCACTGTCTCGCGGATCAAAGGTACCTCGCAAAGCATGGTGTTGTGAAACAATGTGCTTTGTGAAGTATAGTGACCCTACCTTAGCATGAGGATCATCTGTACATGAGGGGTGTTTCGCGAAGAATAAATGCTCCACAGTGACCTGAGCCACCTTGGGGATCCCCTTCCTTTGAAAAGGCCCTTAGGCTTCATGAAAGGAATCCCTCTCAGAAGAGGGGATCAAAACGAGACAAAGGTTAGGCACTTCGCAGAGTAGAAGTACATCGTATAACTCATGGTTCGCAGAGCTGAAGGCTGCTTCACGATTCAGGAATTGGGAGGTCGAATGGTCAGATTTTCTATCATTTGGGCTCAGGGGGAGCCCGTTATTTATAGGCAAGAGGCACTGTGGAGAAGAGTTTACACGCAGCGAAGAGGGACATGGTGACTTCATAGTGGGCTCGCGAACGTCAAATGAGTTTGCAGAGTGTCATGCCTCCTCGCTTCGTGGCGGGCTAGTGAACGTCAAATGCATTCGCAGAGCGTCCTGGCTCCTCGTTTCGCGGTGGGCTCGTGAACCTCAAATGTGTTTGCGGAGCGCCCTGCCTCCTAGATTCGCAGTGGGCTCGCAAACGTCAAATGTGTTTGTAGAGCATCTCGCCTCCTAGCTTCGTGGTGGGCTTGTGAAAGTCAAATGTGTTCATGGATTGTCCCGCCTCCTAGCTTCACGACGATCACGGTGCTGGGGGGACTATGTGAAATGGCTTCATGAGGCAGTCAATTATGCCTTCATTTCAGCTTCTTCTCTGTCCCAAATTTTGTCACCAACAAATGTCCCCCCTAAGACTTAGATCCATGGAGAGATCAAGGTTCGAATTCTGAGGATAATTTCCAAAATCCTCAACTGTTCATGATGCTGGATGATGAAGAGGTCTCACTAGGCATATAGGGGATGTGTGAGCCGAGTGGGCTATGAATCTCGGTGCGAACTGGATGTGCGGCGAAGCTTTGAAGGTCATCGCCTATAAATAGGGGTGTGGCCTTCTCTTTTTTCCCGTACCTTCTTTTTGATTTTTTCTTTTTGCGCTCTCGATTCGTGAAGCTCCACGTACTTCACGAGTGTTCTCTGTGAATCGAGTCCTCACGGTGCTAAGAGAGTCATCGAATCTGCGTTTGTACTCCGTGATCTGGTGCATGAATGACTATGTAGGGCTCTCTAAACAGTCTTCACGAACAGTCTTCTTGAACGTGCTCTGCGAACGAGCTTCATGAACCAACCCAAAAATCGTCCAATTTCCAGAACTGAATGGCCCACCAAGAAGCTTCCCAGGGGGTCCTTGTAGATACCTCTCGGAGGGATCACAAGGAGAATAATCTGTGACTAGGAGTGTTATTCCATAGTCACTCAGAACATATTTCATTGGTGGATATGCTACCGGAGAGCTAGAAGAACTACCCATTGTGTAGGTGGTTTCCCTTGTATGGATTCGGGCTGAGGGATGCCATCTTCATCCCTAAAGAAAGATGGGATGAGCCATCCTACTGGTTCTAAAGCAATCAATGTCACCGCCGTTGGTTTAGGGAGGCCAATGGTCATGCCCAAGAGGACTTTACACTCGTCATTACCGACTTCTTATACAACCATCTGAACAACGTCGACATGAAGGCATTGTAGCCGGAGACGTCCACTCCTATGTACCAAACTATCCTCAAGTCAGTTTTGGGGATCTCGAAGAAGGGGTTGTTTGAGGAATGGGACCTATGCCATGGTGGAAACTTCACAGATTATTGGACATGAGCCTACTTGGTAGGTTCCTCGTGTGAGTAGTTTTGAGCAGAGATGAGAAGATTGGGCAGGTATGGGGTAGCTTGGGCTTCACAGTATCACATCTACCAGCTGAAGTAGCTAATGATGAAGTTGTTGAGATGGTGGTCAATGGTGACCAGAACCTTCCAACTGCATCATGAGAAGGACGTAATCAACTTATGGTACGTGAATCAGATATCGAGGGTCCTGATACTGGGGGCGATGTAAAAAACTATTATCCCTGCTATGGGTGCGTGGGAGGATCGGGAGAAGATGTCGCGTCTAGCGATGGCATTGATGGAGATTGTGCTAGGGGAGGATAAGGAGGCGGTGAGGGATGTCCACTTAAATCATTGGTTCAAAAATTTTATGAACTTCCTAGTAGACCGTCAGTTCCTAGAAAGACCACAAACATTCCCAAAAGGGGGCCCAGAGTAAGGAAAACTCGTACTGGATGCTGTTAGAGAATATCCAATGGAAGACATGGGGGTTCAGTGTCAGCACTAAGCAACAAACAATAGTTAGGCTGGCAGAATTCATCGCCACTCACATCTATGGTTGGATCCTACTAGTGAGGGAAACTGACATGGGAGTGTGAACAATCACATTCATTATGGCGTCCACATCGGCGACATGAGGGTAGGTCAACCTAGGGATCCCGATTCTGGCCAAGTTATATAAGATGTTGTGGCCCATCAGTGAGGGGAAGAGGCCACAGAGGATATGTGAGCTGTTCCACCTCCTGTACGGGTGGATAGAGGCGCACATCAAGGAGATATATGGATATATGAACCCCATATCGCCTCCACGGTCGAATTTATGCCACTCGATTCTAAACACCATCGGGAGTTTTCCGGCCACTCTGACCATACCGTCAGTATTAACTCGAGTCTGGAAGGTAGAAGAGTTCAATTTCTATCTGTTCTCGTTGCCAACGGGGGCCTTAATGGATGATGGTCGAGGAGCAGAAGAGAACTTGCCCAACCTTCTGGCCTTTTGAGGTGGAGTATTGGGGGCCAATGTGGTCTTTGAGCATCTCTATGATCCAAAAACCCCACACTGGTTTGCAAAGAAATTCTAGTACCTACAGCGACTGACCCCATAGGTCTACCTGGAAGTGCATCATGAGGATCACCCATGTGGGATAAGACAGATGTAGATCATGCTCACACGAGAAGATGAGAATATGTGGAATGAACTGCCTCCGTCGATAACCATCATCAGGCTAGTAAATGAATATACCCAGAGCTGGGAGGCGGCCTTCCCGAGAGAGACACTGAAGCAGCCAACCATTCTAGATGGTGATGGTGATTTTCACCAACCTCGGGCCAAATCCGTAAGGCGTTATGGGCATCCCATGGTGGTGAGGTTTCTATGGAGGTGAGGCCCGCACCAGTGAAGGGTGAGACAATGGTAGCGGATTCGACAGTGATAGAGGACCTAGTGGTCCCAGGAGAACAGTTTCCTCTGGAGGTGCGGCCACTGAGTGGATTCTACAGGATTTCTACTCAAGCCCCGGGGAAACGGCTACACCATATTTACATGTTGGACAATGCTATCTTCCCGGAGGCCTGGGACATCTAGGAAGTCAATCAGTAATTCCTCATCCCATCTGAGTTATGGCGGCACCTTAACTACCTCAGTATGGACTTGCTGGGGGATGGCCCTATTAGAGCCGGTTTTTTAGTATCCCATGCAGAGGCGGAGAAATACCTGGCCAAAATGGGGGACATTATCCACTCCTGGGGTGCCCTGCACTCGATGACAGACCAGGTTAGGTTGCTATTGGATTGTATGGTCCCTCCACAACTATCATCTGGTAACCTAAGGTAGTGATTCCCTCAGCTAGAAGAATCAGATGAGTCGTCCTAGGGAGACGAGGCCGGTAGAGGGAGTCTATTGGAGGAGGGTGAAGTCGGCGATCAGTACTCAGATATCGAAGATTTCGCAGAGGCCCTTGAGGTAAGATCCCAAGTTCATTCCTTATGGTCTGCTCTTAGGTTACTCTGGATTCCTTATCAGCATATGCACTATGTAGGAGGACCTTGTGCACAGACCACGTTCTCGCCCCTCAGCGGGTGCTATTGCGGGACCTTCGGGATCCACACTCGTGGCTACATCAAAATCTGTGTCCGGTAGGTCTAGGAAACATGATGTGTCTCCCCTGGAGTCTCCAGACCTGCCAACAATGTAGGGGGGGGGCACGTCTTGGGGTCCCGACGACATCATCCCAAGGTTGAGACCAGGGTTTTAAACACTTTTAGTATCCTCTACCAAATTTACGACTGACATCCCCTGACCACGTTAACTGAAATTCATGTCCCATTTTTTGGAATGTAGAGTCCTTCAATTGGCCTGGGCTACTATGGAAACGTTGGTCGGGACCTCTAGTAGCACCCTCCGTAGAGGAATGCAAATGGACGTGGAGGGTGAAATCCATCCTGACTGAACTGTCGTTCCCTCGATCACTGACGTGAATGCTAGTGGGACTGCGCCTGAGGTTATTTATGTGGGATCCGATGATGAGGATCAACCAGACTATTTAGGCCCCTCCATGCCTGATCCAATTCCATCTTTGGACCCAGCTGAGGAGTTCCTGGGGGCATTCCATGCATACGATCCTGCCAACCGTGCCGACTGGGATGAGACGGCCTCTGACGAGGAGGACATCAAAATAGTCAGTCACCAATTGTGGAAGTTGATGACATGCTTCAGCAATAGAACCCCCAATCATTATGGTTGGATGAGATACATAGACTTCACTTGCAGATACACTAACTATGCACTGGGGTAGTGGACGCCCAGCGCCCTCACATGCTCATCCGAGATCTTATGGCAGAAAAGATTCGGGAGTACGATCGTGGCCTCAGTGTGGGAAGACAGCGGAGGAAGGTGATGAACAATAAGAGGATCTATGAGAAAGAAAATAATGTTGAATGGATACATGCCCATGAGAATGAGAATTATACTTCTCTTTATGCACAATCATAGCTCGTCTCGCGAAAGAAATCCCAGCGAGCGAAGGCCTAAGAGGGAACAAGGTAAGCCTCTGAAGAGATGACCGTTATATGGACTGGTGTGGAGAGGGCCCAGATTGCGGCCAACTTGTAACACCCCGAGATTTTATGAAAAATATTCTTTTTGATTTTATTAATGTCTTGTGTTGTACGCTACACCAAAATGAGCTTGCACAACATTCATACTTGACTTGCCTTGCATTACACACAATCGCAACCTTCCTCAATAGCGTGTGTAGTATGCAATAACGAGTTTCACTAAACAACAATATGCTATTAAAATATTATTAAAACTACCCGTTATGAATAGTAATAACCACTTTTTGAAATTTTGTAAATTTTATTTTTCAAAATGGACTTCATTTTTGGATTCGGAATATCGAAATTAGCTTAGGGTGAAATTTTGGTACTTTTCGGATAACTTTCATATTCTGATGAATAGTGAAAATTACTAAATTTTAATTAAAAACAACTTTTTTAATTGAAATAATTAATAGTGATAAATTATTAATTTGAGTGGTTTTAAAGTATATTTAGAATATATATTTACAATTTAATACAATGTTGGTCATTGGATGTAATTTCACATTTAAACCAGTTATAAACAAGTGTCAATCTTTTGATAGTTATTATCTTTTAAAAACACGCTATTTGTTTTGACGACGGGAATTAATTTTTAAAAATAATTAATGAAACTGATATGTTTTGAATTTGGTAAAATAGATATCATTTTTGAATTCATAATATCAATTATAGCTTAGGCTTAATTTTTGGTATTTTTCTGGAAACTTTCATTTTTTGATGAATAGTGAAACCACTAAGTGGTAGTAAAAAAATGATTTTTTCATAAAATATAATTTTACCGCTTTTGTGAGTGGAATTTCAAAAAATCTGAGAGACACGGTTGATGTCAGTAAGTAAAATGTGGTTCAATGAGATGAAAATAATTTTTGGTGAATAGTTACTTTTTACTTTTTTTTACCACGGTTAAAAGTAAATAGGGTAATTAAGGGTAAAAATGATATTATTATTACCCTAACACATGTCCTAATTCTATTGGATAAGTTTAATCCGACCAAAAACAACCTTAGGATTAAAATATGACCATTTAGGCCCACTTGGATTAGATTAGGACATTTATTATTATTTAATTCAAAGAAGAGTTAAAAGAGTTAAAATCAAAGTTTATTTACTAAAACATTTTTAATATAGGGTTATACATAAGATATATTCGATTGTAAATGTTCATTAGAAAGATAATAAAATTTAATACATAATGATATTTTATTTATAATTTTTAGACATTAAATAATTTAATTTATTTATGACACGATGATGATGCAGTAATTACCATAATAGGGAAAAATTAGAATAATTGATATTATAAATACCCAAATAAATATAATTTGAAACTTTTTTTGAATTCCACTACTTTTATTGGTTAATATGACATGTTAGTATTTATGTAATTATCTTTTTTCGAACTAATCATTCTGTAATGATTTTCACAAAAATCAATTACCAAATAGTGTCAAAATTGACATAAAATAGTTTTTAAAACAAATATTATATTATTAACTGTTATTTTATTCTTAAAAATCTAAGGTTAGACCAAATGACTTATATAAGGTTATATATATTAATAATAAACAACATGGGGTTTTTTTCATGTTATAGTAAGTTTATTAACCTTATTGTATAAGAACACAAGAAGACACGGTAAAAGTAAAATTATTTAACTTAAAGTTAAATCTAAATGATAAGGTTAAAATAGGATCCTAAACTTGTATAAATTCTATTGGATGAGATTATTTCGACCCATCCCCACCCTAGCTTCGAAATAAATCAATTTGGAGCTATCTAAAACCGAATATGACTTTATAATAAAATAATATATTTAGTTTTCCAAAGGAGCCCCTCTCCTCCCTTATAAAAGGGCACTTCCTCCCTCTCTTCCTCACACAACATTGAGCCTTCAAGCACGGCCATCCCATACCAAATTCTCTTATCCATTTCCCTAGAAACATCCTAGAGGTTCTGGTATTCCTCAAAGACCAATTTTAGTGCCCTAAAGGGAGATCTCAAAGAGGCGCTTCAAAGAAGAGGTAATTTCTGTTACCGATTTTTTCAACTTTATTTCTTCTTCCACATCTTATTATTAGGTTGTTTCATTATGAAGTAATAACATAAGTATCACTCATATACTGATATGTTATTATAAGTATGAAACAACCCTATTTCACTATCTATCCATCCTACAGAAAATGAAATCACCGCGCGTGCGTACGTACGGAATACCGTCTCCACGCCGTGGTGAAATCTATTTTCCACCACCACCTTACTTGGATTGGTATAATGATGTAAATAATAACTATATATGATTATTTTAAAGTGATATTGATTTTGAAATAGTATACATACACTCCAATACAATTCCATGATCATGAGAACGATATCATCGCTCGTGCGTACGTACGGACTACCGTCTCCACGACGTGATGAGATTCATTCTCCACGTTAACCATTCATGAATGATTATAAAGTATATATAATAAGTAATAATGAAATATATGACATAATAATGAAACTGGATTTATGTGTATATATATGTATGTCATCTACTTAATTCCATTCAACTCAATAAGGAAAAGAAAACAGCGTTCATGCGTACGAACGGTCTACCGTCTCCATGAATGGTGTATTTCTTTCCATTTACTGATCGATTATATATATGTATATTATGAATATATATTATATATAAATCATGTTCTATATTCTATAATTAAGTAATTATGATCTAAGTAATCATATGAATAATTAAAAGTCAAAACACGGATGACAAATGAAACGAGTTTACCCAAAATGCTCTTTAACATGGAATTTACAAAAGAACGGGTAATATAAAGCCATAAGTGAACCATATATGATATCATAAAAATAATTATGATTCTGTAATAAGTCAATAACATTATTTAAATCATTATACAGGAGTTTCAGACACATATGAAGCAAATTGGACCTAAGGTAAGGGAAATATCACAATCTCATTTTTATCCGAGATTGTTTATACTTTGGTATTTACTGGGGTGTATTTTATCATCCAAATCCATGTTTCCTCAATATGTAATATTATTTCCATTCACCTACAATTGTTTAAATCCAATTTTACCCTTCTTTGAGTTTTATTAAAAGATATAAAAGGAATCTTTTTTCCTTTTTCGTACGAGGTATTTTTTGACTTTTCCGACAAAAGTACGAATAATGTTTTTTTAACTTATACGGCATGAATGGATTTTTAAAAATTATTTCCAAGAAGCATCCTTTAAAAATTTTCAAGTTTATTTTTAATCAACTTATTTTAGTTATAATTTTATGACATGTTAAGAAATGAAAAGTGTTTTTGAAGTAGAAAGGATATTTTCCTCAAGAATGGAGTTCAAGTGTTTTATCAAAATTATTTTCCATCTAAGATAATAAAGGGTTATGTTTCTATCCCTATTATTACATGGATTTGATTATGTTGTGATGGAAATATTTTTAATTAATTCCTTTATCTTATATGAATTGTTTTATGATGTCACGATGTTTAAGATTCCCATTTTTATTACATGGGTTATGCAATGATGTACGTTTTAAGATTTTGTGGCACACATAAGAATGGTATCATTATGAGATGGGTGGGACCTATATATCTCTCCAATGCATTGAGTAAAGATTTTATATCTCATTAGATAGACATGGCTGGAATGGTAGGTTATACCGTTTTAGTGAAACAGGACTGAAATGAGGGTGACTCGGTTCAGAAAGGGACTTTGTCCACTAAGATAGACTTGGAAATGAGTCTTGACTAATAAGATATTACTCTCTATGATTATGTGTGTATTCCAGAAAGTTTCATGTTTTAAGTTATGATTATTGGTATTTCATTTCACTACTATGACTTATCCCATGTTATGAAATTATGCTCTCTTTTGCAGGTTAAGATTTCCAAAATGTGATGTTCTTATGAATATGATGTGATTGATATTTCTTTTGTTTACTCTTACTGAGCATTTGAGATCACCCTTTTATGTTTTCTTTTCTTCAGGATATAAAGAAAGGTTTTAGGTATAAAAAAGAGGAAGATCTTTATGGGAGATGTTGAAGATCTTTCACCACGATTAGAAGATTATATTCTGAGCTTCCAAAGACACTAAACTATTACGATCCTTGTGTGTGTGTTTTTTTATGTACTAAGTATTCTGCAAAAGTAATGTAATGTCCATGTATGTCAAGATTCGGGTCTCTATAGTTGGTATCAAAGGAAAGGTTTAGTCAACCTTTGGAAACTAGGATGCAAAAACGTTAGTGAGATCCCTAGAGATATTTCTAAGGTATGTCTAGGGATGCCCCTAAGAATAAGTATACGTATAGGATATAGTCCTAGAACTATGGTAACGATATTAGATTAAACCAAAGATGTTATATATTGATGTTACTCCCCCTTTATTATGATTTTTCCTCTCACACTATTCTTTTTGGGTTTTAGAAAATGGCTGGAAACAAGATGATTCACGATATTGGAGGATATGATGGACAATGGAATGATATTCTTCATGAGCAACCAAATGAAATGGGATTTGGAAGTCCAAACATCATTATTATGCCGAATCAGCAATCTCATAATATTATCAATAAAGAAAAATCTGGTAAGTTTCCTGACTCGGATAATAAGAAAAAATGGAGTTTCATGATGATCATAGAAGAAAGAAAGTTCAATTTCCCCTATGTAAATCATGTGGGAAGAGGCATCAAGGAGAATGTTTCAAAGGAACTGGAAGATGTTTTGGGTGTGGAAAAGGACACAAATCCAGTAAGTGCAAAGGAAAAGGTTCAGTTAACACTAGAGATGAGGATAATGGTATTTCTACGACATCAACCATGGTTAAATGTTTTAAATGTGGAATGTACGGGCATTATGCAAACCAATGCCCTAAGGGAAAGTCTCATGAAGAGAATCAGTATTGTCGTATGGGTAGTATTTATGTGGATAATGATAAAGAAACTACAAATGATATGTGAGATGAAAGAATTGTTGAAGCTCGGTCAATGGTTTAAGAATGTAGTGGAATGATTACATGTTTATCATGTGTAATGTTGTATAAGTAATCTCATGGTACTATGGAATAAAGATACATCTAAGGATTGTTACACTATTGTCTTTCCTTGAGTTTTGAAAGTGTATGATTAATGGTACCAGTATCCATGGAAGGTTATTCAGATATTTTTGGAATGTAGATTATATGCGCATAATGAAGGGATACAGAGAAAATTAAATGTTTCGTAGTATTCATGAGCTCATGACTGATATAAGGAGAAGGTTATATCATGGTTTGAGTATATAGAATTTTTGGATTTTGGTATGTGGAAAGTGTTAACTTTTGACTGCATTCATGTTTTCACTAAGGTTCAACGGGTATTCATTCTTCAAGAGAATACATTATTAAGGTATTCACATGTTTGTAATTTTACCAACAAGATATATCTTATGATATATGGGGGATAAATGATGGCATTCACATGATTGTTATGTGACATTTCAAGTAATCATTTTCTTTATACTATGAGATTGGACCAAAGTATTTTAGATAATCCTAAAGATTGGAATAGATTATGTTGGACATAAGTTAGGATAGAAATTTTTTCGATATTATTGATGGGATGTTATAGTAATATAGCTTTATAAAAAGTACAACCTGCAGGATGGGCGACATCCCATCGCGTCGGACAAGGCTGTGGGAATCGAACCCACAACCGAAGTGCGACTGGCCTTTAGCGCCTACCACTGGCCTACAGGAAGTCCCTGTTTAGTAGGAAACTAGTTTTATTATATTAAGCAGTATGATATATGAAGTATAAGTCCATTTTAGGAACCATATATGATTAATCTCACTATAGATGGACTTATGTATTTTTTGATAACTTTTCTAACCTTTTGTTTGAGACAGATGGAATGACCCATCATTCTATCACATGAGCTGCAAACACATCACGAATGACAAATTCAACTTCATTTCCTTAAGAGATGAAGTGGAAATTTTCCAAAGAACGACCGACGGTGAGACTATACCGAAATCACGAAAGTATTTCTTCTAATTCCAATTTCATCAACATTAGGGAAACGATCTTGAAAACCAAAAATGTTGTCCTAGTGATCTTATATCTGATGAATCAGATGGTACCTTAGATCGTCACAAATTTATGGCTTTGTGATTGCAGGCTTTTCCATATCCATGTTCTCTACCACTCTCCATCAGAACATGATGGTTAGATTTCTCTTCCATATCCATATTTTCACCTATGTGGAAACCCAGTGATTAGTTTATTTGGGTAACCATTAAATTTCATAAATTTGTATTTAAAGATTGGTTTTGGTATTCCTTTTTACAATGTGGGTTTCTATCAAAGAAACTTTCGAATATTAAATCATTTATAACCCCGACGAATTTCGAGGGCGAAATTCATTTTAAGGGGGGTAGAATGTAACACCCCGATATTTTATGAAAAATATTCTTTTTGATTTCATTAATGTCTTGTGTTGTACGCTACACCAAAAGGAGCTTGCACAACACGCATACTTGACTTGCCTTTCATTACACGCAATCGCGAACCTCCTCAATTGCATGTGTAGTACGCAATAACAAGTTTCACTAAACAACAATATGGTATTGAAATATTATTAAAACCAGCCGTGATGAATAGTAATAACCACTTTTTGAAATTGTGTAAATTTTATTTTCTAAAATGGACTTCATTTTTGGATTCGGAATATGGTAATTAGCTTAGGGTGAAATTTTGGTACTTTTCGGATAACTTTCATATTCTGATGAATAGTGAATATTACTAAATTTTAATTAAAAACAACTTTTTTAATCGAAATAATTAATAGTGATAAATTATTAATTTGAGTGGTTTTAAAGTATATTTAGAATATATTTTTACAATTTAATACAATGATGGTCATTGGATGTAATTTCACATTTAAACCAGTTATAAACAAGTGCATATCTTTTGATAGTTATTATCTTTTAAAAACACACTATTTGTTTTGATGACGGGAATTAATTTTTAAAATTAATTAGTGCAACTAATATGTTTTTAATTTGGTAAAATAGATATAATTTTTGAATTCATAATATCAAATATATCTTAGGCCTAATTTTTGGTATTTTTCTGGAAACTTTCATTTTTTGATGAATAGTGAAACCACTAAGTGGTAGTAAAAAAATGAATTTTTCATAAAACATAATTTTACCACTTCTTTGAGTGGAATTTCAAAAAATCCGAGAGATATGGTTGATGTCATTAAGTAAAATGTGGTTCAATGAGATGAAAATAATTTTTGGTGAATAGTAAGTTTTTTCTTTTTTTTACCACGGTTAAAAGTAAATATGGTAATTAAGGGTACAAATAATATTATTATTACCCTAACACATGTCCTAATTCTATTTGATAAGTGTAATTCGACCAAAAACTACCTCAGGAATAAAATATGACCATTTAGGCCAACTTGGATTAGATTAGGACATTTATTATTATTTAATTCAAAGAAGAGTTAAAAGAGTTAAAATCAATGTTTATCTACTAAAACATTTTTAATATAGGGTTATACAAAAGATATATTAGATTGTAAATATTCATTAGAAATATAATAATATTTACTACATAATGATATTTTATTTATAATTTTTATACATTAAATAATTTAATTTATTTATGACACGATGATGATGAAGTAATTACCATAATAGTGAAAAATTAGAATAAATGATTTTATAAATACCCAAATAAATATAATTTGAGACTTTTTATGAATTCCACTAATTTTCTAGATTAATATGACATGTTAGTATTGATTTAATTAACTTTTTTCGAACTAATAATTCTGTTATGATTTTGAAAAAAAAATCAATTTCCAAATAGTGTCAAAATTGGCATAAAATAGTTTTTAAAACAAATATTTTATTATTAATTGTTATTTTCTTCACAAAAATTTAAGGTTCGGCCAAATGACTTAGATAAGGTTATATATATTAATAATAAACAACATGGGGTTTTTTTGTCTTGTTATAGTATGTTTATTAACCTTATAGTATAAGAACACAAGAAGACACGTTAAAAGTAAAATTATTTAACTTAAAGTTAAATCTAAATGATAAGGTTAAAATAGGAACCTGAACTTGTCTAAATTCTATTTGATGAGAGTATTTAGACCCACCCCCACCCTATCTTAGAAATAAATCAATTTGGAGCTATTTAAAACCGAATATGACTTTATATTAAAATAATATTTTTAGTTTTCCAAAGGATCTCCTCTCCTCCCTTATAAAAGGGAACCTCCTCCCTCTCTTCCTCACACAACATTGAGCCTTCATGCTCGGACAACCCCTAAAAAATTATCTTCACCACTTCCCTAGAAACATCCTAGAGGTTCTGGTCTTCCTCAAAGTCCAATTTTAGTGCCCTAAAGGGATATCTCAAAGAGGCGCTTCAAAGAAGAGGTAATTTCCGTTACCGATTCTTTCAACTTTATTTCTTCTTCCACTTCTTCTTCTTAGGTTGTTTCATTATGAAGTAATAACATAAGTATCACTCATATACTAATATGTTATTATAATTATGAAACAAACCTATTTCACCATCTATCCATCCTACGGAAAACGAAATCACCGTGCGTGCGTACGTACGGAATATCGTCTCCACGCCGTGGTGAAATCTATTTTCCACCACCACCTTACTTGGATGGGTATAATGATTTAAATAATAACTATATATGATTATTTTAAAGTGATATTGATTCTGAAATAGTATACATACACTCCAATACAATTCCACGATCATGAGAACGATATCATCGCTCGTGCGTACGTACGGACTACTGTCTCCACGACGCGATGAGATTCATTCTCCACGTTAACCCTTCATGAATGATTATAAAGTATATATAATAAGTAATAATGAAATATATGACATAATAATGATACTGTATTTATGTGTATATATATGTATGTCATCTACTTAATTCCATTCAACTCAATAAGGAAAAGAAAACAGCGTTCATGCGTACGAACGGTCTACCGTCTCCATGAACGGTGTATTTTTCCCATTTACTAATCTTTTATATATATGTATATTCTGAATATATATTATATATAAATCATGTTTTATATTCTGGAATTAAGTAATCATGATCTAAGTAATCATATGAATAATTACAAGTCAAAACACGGACCACAAATGAAACGATTTTACCCAAAACGCTCTTTAACATGGAATTTACAAAATAACGGGTAATATAAAGCCATAAGTGAACCATATATGATATCATAAAAATAAGTATGATTCTGTAATAATTAAATAACATTATTTAAATCATTATACAGTAGTTTCAGACACATACGAAGCAAATCGCACCTAAGGTAAGGGAAATATCACAATCTCATTTTTATCCGAGATTGTTTATACTTTGGTATTTACTGGGGTGTATTTTATCATCCACATCCATGTTTCCTCAATATGTAATATTATTTCCATTCACCTACAATTTTTTAAATCCAATTTTACCCTTCGGTGAGTTTTATTAAAAGATATAAAAGGAATCTTTTTTCGGTTTTCGTACGAGGTATTTTTTGACTTTTTCGACAAAAGTAAAAAGAATGTTTTTTTAACTTATACGGCATGAATGGATTTTTAAAACATTATTTCCAGGAAGCTTCCTTTACAAGTTTTCAAGTTTATTTTTAATCAACTTCTTTTAGTTATAATTTTATGACATGTTAAGAAATGAAAAGTGTTTTTGAAGTAGAAAGGATATTTTCTTCAAGAATGGAGTTCAAGTGTTTTATCAAAATTATTTTCCATCTAAGATAATAAAAGGTTCTATTTCTATCCCTATTATTACATGGATTTGATTATGTTGTGATGGAAATATTTTTAATGAATTCCTTTATCTTATATGAATTTTTTTATGATGTCACGATGTTTAAGATTCCCATTTTTATTACATGGGTTATGCAATGATGTATGTTTTAAGATTTTGTGGCACACATAAGAATGGTATCATTATGAGATGGGTGGGACCTATATCTCCCCCCAATGAATTGGGTAATGATATTATATCTCATGAGATAGACATGGCTGGAATGGTAGGTTATACCGGTTCAGAGAAACAGGACTGAAATGAGGGTGACTCGGTTCAGAAAGGGACTTTGTCCACTAAGATAATATTGGAAATGAGTCTTGACTAATAAGATATGATTCTCTATGATTATGTCTGTATGACACAAAGTTTCATGTTTTAAGTTATGATTATTGGGATTTCATTTCCCTACTATGATTTATCCCATGTTATGAAATTATGCTCTCTTTTGCAGGTTAAGATTTCCAAAATGTTATGTTCTTATGAATATGATGTGATTGATATTTCTTTTGTTTACCCTTACTGAGCATTTGAGCTCACCATTTTATGTTTTCTTTTCCTCAGGATATAAAGAAAGGTTTTAGGTATAAAAAAAGGAAGATCTTTATGGAAGATGTTGAAGATCTTTCACCACGATTAGAAGATTATATTCCTAGTTTCCAAAGACACTAAACTATTGCGATCCTTGTGTGTGTGTTTTTGTTATGTACTAAGTATTCCGCAAAAGTAATGTAATTTCCATGTACGTCAAGCTTCGGGTCTCTACACAACTAATTGCACCCTCTGGCTGTCGAGAAGGAGCGTGAGATGAACAGGAAATAGAAACTCCTTGACCCCACCAGCCAGAGGGTGGCGGAGCTACAACATTCCTTTGACGAGGTCAATCCGTCCATGGGGGGAGTCAACCCCCATGTGCTGTAATGATTACAAACACTAAAATTTACTTCCATGCATTAATTGTTTGATTCGATAGCCTGAATGAGTTCTGTTGTTTACATTGGTTTATTGCATCTTCATGATGTTTGCGGAGTGTCCAGTTATCATTCCCTAAGATCACATGGGTCGGGCCTGATGTGAGAAACAAGGTATGACCACCTTATCACCCCAATTCAAATGTAGGAGGGAAACCCAAGCTTCGGGCCTCCGGGGTTTGAACAATCATATGAAATTTCCTGGAGGAAATGAGAGAGACCTGACTAGAGATTGAGGCCCTTATAACAGTCAAATTACTATTTTCCCAGTGTGCTCTTGTGTATGAATGGGGTAACGCCAGGGGCACTATAATCAATTCTAACAGATGGTAGTGGAAGGTGTGAATCACAATACCCAAAATCCATAACACCATGGGGGTGGCATGACAATAAAGATTAACTGTTGACCTAATTCTAAACACCGTATCCTTATTGTGTTATCTTGAAATGGGGATAAAAATGAGGGCTAACTACTGAGCATGTTCGAAACATGGGGCTTGACTCAAAATGTCATCTTTTAGTCTTCTCGAACGTTGGCCCAGGACAATAGGTGAGCCATAGGCATATCATCCATAATGTTAGGGGGTTTCTGTAAACATGAAAGGGAAGGATGGTCCGAATAAGGGGCACACAAAGCGTGGAATGTGGAGTGATGGTTCATTCGAACAGAATCTAAAACTCTAGAAATTTCACAACCATGGTGTGTGAACATTAGATGGGAACATCGGTTTGATCAAGGATCATTCCTTTTTTTATACAAGGCCTCTCTATTGAGGGAGATGTCGCTTCCCAATGTCATCGTGGGGCATCCTGAACATGTTCAGGGAAAAGGTGCAGTTTCATTGTGCTGGAACCTAGGCGAAATACCTGGCTGTCTTATTGTATCCCATGAGGATGAGAATCAAGATGTACATAGTTCTGGAAACAATATTTAATGTCATGTAGGACGATGAAAATCCTAGCTGCGCCAGTGGACATCCTACCAAAACTACTAAGCCAACTTGAGTCATGCTCGATGGGGAAACAAGATGTAGTGGTGGGACATTCCCGACATAAGATGAAACATGTTAGGGTGAAGGGAAACTCTGTGAATGTTGGCCCAATTATTCTAACAGGTCTATATAGCTCACCTAGATGCATAAAGAAATAAAGCCAAGTATGTCAAAATTACACTTGAACATGAGGAAGTGGACATGTGTGAATCAAGATACTCAAAATCTGGATCAAAATGATGGTTGTGCGATGATGAAGGATAGTTGTTGAACGTATTCGAAACATAGTATCCATATCACTTTAGCCTGGGATAGAGACAAACCAATGAGTGTCGACCACTGACCGTGTACGAAACAAGGGACCTGTCGCAAATGTCGTCCAGGATATTTAGGAACGTTGTCCCAAACGGTATGTGAGCCGAGGTGGCATAAGACTAGGTCATGAAGGGGGTCCCTTCAGATGTGGAATAGGATGAGGATCCTAAGAGAGAGCTCATGATGTTTTTCCATGGAATGAGGGTAATGTCCCCCCCTTAAAATTCCACACTTCGGGCTCTTTGTCAAAACACACCTGAATACAACAACGAGATGTATTAGATAGAGGGAGTTGAGTCCCTTCCCATAGGCAGATCTTAGATTAGGGTTATATAATTCAAACCATGGATGGTAGGAAACACAAGAGACACATGGTGGGGTAATTATAAAACCCGACGTGAATGGGAACCGGGGGTTCCGACCACCATGTGTTCTTTGGAGAGGTTTTAGGTCGAGGGACTGAAAACGAGAGTTAAGCTAGGCCAGAGGCACAGTGCATGAAGGTTACTACGTGCCCCATGTGGATGGGGATCAAGATGCGTGTAGTTATTAGAGGAGGAATAGTATGGTATGAGTGCCAGGGATAAAATGGGTGATCGGCTGTGGCCCTCAAACCAAAAGATGTGGTATTTTATATATATTGTTTGTCCTTTAAGGAGAATGTTTTTTTGTGAAGCAACATGCCTAGTGTAGAATGTCCTAGCATCACCACAAGAATCAATCCATATAAGTCATTGACAAATGGTATGGCCTGTGAACGATACCAAACATGGTGTCCCCTTGAGTGAAGAAATCTTGTTACTGTGCCATTTTTCAACGTGCAGCCAGGATGATAATGTTACAGTTTAGGGTCATGTGATAGGACTAGGCGTGCATTTTAACATCATGTGGAACTGACATGGTATAGACATTTCTAAATGGTGAATGTGTACGATGCAATAAAACATACCCAATGTGAATGAGGTCATAGTCTCATTCCACACCGTACACAATTCTGAGAACAGAGTCTCCAGCCAAGGGGCCTAAATAGAGGTAAGAGGGTAAGGGGATGACGAAAGTAAGTCCCAATTGATCTGGACCTGAAAAAGAGATGTCTGGGTGTTCCTACATATCCCATGAGGATGGTAATCAATCTATATGTAGTTCTAGAGGAGATCATAGTTTATGGTCTTAGATCTCAGACCAGAGAGGAGTGAAAACCTTCCAAGTAAGTGTAGACCTAAACCCTATCACTAATCCCAATTGATTCAAACATAGTTTGAGAAACAGGAGATGACGATGTTTATTTCAATATCAAGAATGCATGCCGAATGTAAATCAGTGTAGATCCATGAATGATGCCCTTACCGCAGCTTGTTCCTCCTAACGTGCAGATGCGCACTGAGGAATAGTATTAAGAGTTTTGGAGGTCTACTTGGACATGATGAGGTGGAGAAGGATTTCAATCATTTTACCAACATTTTGGGCTTAATGGGGATGGCATGATAATGGAGGATAACTGTTGACCATGATCGAAACACAGCATCCATATCGTGTTATCATGAAATGTGGACAATCAAATGAGAACCAATCACTGAAAATACTTGGAATGCGGGATTTGTATCGATTTGTTATCTGTGACCCTTGAGGATGATGTCCCAAATTGGTAGGAGAGACCTTAGGCATAGCATACATGCCACTTGGCGGTCTCTTTATGTGTGAATGGTGACAGAATCCCTAATAAAGGGGAACACGAAGCCTGAGAAATGGGTGAAAGCATGTCTGAGTAGAGTCTGACATTCCCGGTACTAAACCAGGGTACCCTTAGGCACATTGGTGAATCACCAAAGAGGGTCTATGAGGGTGATCAACTTGAGAGTTACCAATTTGAAGGGATGAGTATAGAATAGGGGATAGAGAATTCCCTAGAGGGAGAGGTATGTAGAATGTTTGTTACAAACCCAACGTGAATGAGGACATAATCCCATAAAACACCATATACTCCCCTCCCCGGGAAAGGGGCGGCCACGGGGCCATGGTGAATGGTAGATTTCTAAGAGATGGGTTTTGACCCGAAGTAAATACATTCAGGCAGACCTACATAACCCATGAGGATGGAAATTGAGCCACACGTAGTTCTTGATGGCTCATAGGGGTAAGATACCCTAACGAGGGGGGTGTTTGGCATGACGAATAACTCGACATGAATGAGGACATAATCTCATGCAACACCGTACAACACTAAATAGGAACTTGTGCTAGGGGCCCGAAAAGGCCATGGGACCTGAGGCTGGGCCTCAAACAGGGCGGCCCAACCAGTCTGCAGATTAACCTCTTATAGTGGGGACAAATAGAAGAGCAAGATAACATAATCAAAGGAGGTGTACGACATATCACATAAATTGACGTGAATCAATACATAATCCTATACCATTTTGTATGCACCTAAATAAAAAATATGGGTCGGGAGCCTGAAAATACCAAGGGGCCTGAGTCTGGGCCTCAGTCAGAGAGGCCTGACATGTTTGAAGATTAATGTCTTGCAGTGAGGATGATGGGAGGATAAGTTATCTCATCCGAGGATGTGTACGACATGGAGAGTAACCAGTAGTGAATGAGGACATAATCCCATACCACATCGTATAATCCCATAACAGAAAACCTGGGCTGGGGCCCTGAAAAGGCCAAGGGGCCTAAGGCTGGGCCTCAGATGGAAGGCCATATGTCCTATTGAATGGTTACCGCCTCATCACAGCTTTTAAGCCCACATGAGCAGCGCCCGGTGTGGGAAACAAGGAGCCGACCTTGGCTCTCCCTGTTATATGGGGGACTAAAACATGGATTTTACCGAAGGGAGTTCATCGCTTGGAGATACAACGAGGAAGAATGAACCACTACACTCAATGTTTGGGACTACATGGGGTTGTTATAACCACGCAGGATAGCTGTTGGCCATGTTCAAAACATATCATCCACATAGTGACCTGAAATGGGAACAACAAATGAGCATCAACTTCTGACCATATTCACAACGTAGGGCTTGTATCGGATTTTTTCTCAACATCCTCGAGGGTTTTGGCCGAATGTGGTAAGAGCGCCCTTAGGCCTAGCATCCGTACCATTCAGGGGCCCTTCTGGACGTTGAATATGATAGAGTCCCAATCAAAGGAGTGGGAGATTCATAGCTCTAACCATCTATGAAAGAGGCGAATGTCTTGGGGGAGTGGGATGTCTGGCTGGATCGAGGTTAGCTCAACGTGAATTGGGGGAAAATTCTGCACCACTACCATATGTCTTGGCCCGAAGGGAAGATTCTGGCATTTGGGCTAAGCCAAAAGACAAAATGTCCGGGAATTCATATGTATCCCAAAAAGATGGGAATCGAGCCGTACATAGTTCATGAAGTCCATGCAGTTTGACTTCATGCTTTGAGGACATGGGAGGATAGAAGAATAGGATTGGGATCATGGTGCGACCATTAAAATCCATGTATGAGTGGGGCTAAGGATTCCTACACCATATCATGGATGGATCTTCTGAGAGAACTATACCCAGGGGTTAGACAAAGAGAAGAGTTCGGGGCTGGGCTCACGACGAGGCATATGAGCATTACTACATATCCTATGAGGATGGGAATAAATCCATACTTAGTTTTCAATATGTATTTTAATGTCATGCAGGACGATGCGCAGTTTAAAGTCTTGTAGGACCAGACTGTTTAAGGTCATGTAGGACCAGCGTCCAGTTTAGGGTCATGCGGGAGCAACATGCAGTTTAGGGTCATGTGGGACCATCCAGTTTAAGGTGGGACATGACCAACAGGCTCAGGAAATGTATTTCTTGAGGAACTTGGCATTGGTGGGAGGAGCTATATGCTCACCATCCATGGTCAGTAGGGAGTATGCACCATTGGGGAAACCCCTTTGAATTATGTAAGGTCCTTCCCATTTGGGCTCCAACATGGGTGGTTTCCTGCCGGGGATCATTAGCACCCTGAGGGAGAATACCAAGTCTCCTTGCAGAAAACAGTGGAGGTGATACATTTTGTTGAAGTCTCTTTCTATCGTATTCTCATGCCTTTCAAGATTTTGCAGGGCATGGAGCCTGTTCTGGTCAAGGGATTCCAATTCTGCCAGAAGAATTTCGGCTACATTATCTGGCACCTGATGGTCATAGACCTCTATGCGTAATGAAGGTAGCAAGATCTCTGTGGGCAAGACGACCTCAGCTCAGTACACCATAGAATATGGGTTCACCTGGGTGGAATTATGAGTCGTCATCTGATAGGTCCGGAGGGAATTGGGGAACTTGTCGGGCCAACTCTTCTTGTTCTGACCAACTATCTTCTGCAGAATGTTAGAGAGAGTATTTTTGAATGCCTCAATCTATCCATTCACCAGTGCGTGATTGCAGGAGGTATGGTTCGAACGGACTTTGTACTTGGTGTACAATTTCTTCAGCTCGGCTGCTCAGAAGTTGGTGTTGTTATCAGCGAGGACATGGTGAGGGACTCCAAACCGGTAGATGATGTTGGAGCTCACAAAGTCCACAATAGAATGGGCCTTGACCTCCTTGAGCGGAACGACTTCTTCCCACTTGGAAATGAAATCTGTGGTAGTCAGGATGAAACTGCACTGGTGAGATGTCGCCGGTGGGTATGGTTCCCCGACATCGAGTCCCCATACTATGAATGATCAAGAGTACTTGGTGTAGTGGAGATCATCTGGTAGTCGTTTCATGAAGATATTTTGAATTTGGTATGTGTGACATCTCTTGGAGAACTCGTTACAATCATTGATCATATAGGGATAGAAGTACCCTAGTCTCCAGATCTGATGGGACAGTTTCGGCCCAGCTTGGTGGGAACCACAAGAACCGGCGTGAACCTCATTCATGAGTTGAGAAATATCGACTCCTTTGATGTAATGGAGGATAAAACCATCAAACATGTTCCTGTAGAGGATCTTCTCAAGACTGGGACCATTGTGGAGGGTAAACTGAGTGCGCAGCGTCAGATTCGCTCACGCTCGGCTCGACCATCCAGGAGGCAACCATTTTGGAGATACTCGACAAAAGGGGTTCTCTAGTCAATAGTCACTTCAACCACTGCATCTGGAGAACCAGGGGGTCCGGAAGTGGAGGATCCAGTGGTAAGATGGCTTACTACCAGGCCATCATCATCGTTTAGGGTGATGGGGGTAATGACTCTCTGGTGTGCCACGTGTATAATCAGATCATCCTGATCATGTTCTACAAGTGATGCAGCCAGGCCAGCTAGGGAATCTGCTCGACTGTTCTGAGATCGAGGGATAAGAGTAACATCCGACCGATATAGAAACAGGCCTATCAGCTAGAGGGTGTGCTCCAAAAATGTTACAAGCTCTGTATTTCTAATGACACAGTCACCATTGACTTTCTTTTTTACTAGTTCAGAATCCCCTTTCACATTAAAATAGGTTGCATCGATCTTGAGGGCCATCTCGAGGCTAGTGATAAGTGCCTGATATTCTGCCTCGTCGTTGGTGCAGCATTCCGACAACAGGAATAAATATGGTAGAATGTATTGCACTTGGGTAATAAAGACAATACTGAGGCCCACTCTGTTGAGTCTGGGATCATTGAGTCTCCTGCTGGTGGGGCTTTGGGAGGCGCCGTCGAATTGCATCTGGAAACATGGGATGACAGGATATACCGAGAGGATTGCCTCATTGAGAAAATCAATGTTCAGGGAATGGTACGTAGGGTTTGAATGGGAAGCAATAAATTCTTCCAATGCTTGTCCCTTAATAGCTTTCTAAGGGACAAACCCGATGTCGAACTGCTGGAGGATCCCTTCCTGTCTTGCTAGTCAGATGGTCAACATGGGGAGGTTCAGAATGTACTTTAGCGGGTCTACCCGGGACACCAGCTATACCTTGTGGTGATGTATGTTGTGTCACAAATTTTGTTAAGTGAATACCAGCGCAAGGAATCTATTTTCGATGGCGGAGTATCTATTCTCCATATCGATGAGCATGCAGCTTTGGTAGTAGAGACAGTTTTCCAACCCCTCATTATTCTTCTAGGAGAGAAGGTCACTGAGAGATAGTTACAAGGAAGCCACATATATTATTAGCATCTTTCTGGGGATGGGTGGCATCAAGACTGGTGGATGGAGCAGATACTACATGATTTCCTCGAACGCGGTCTAGCACCCTTCATCCCATTCGTAGGTAGAGACTTTCTTCATGAGCTGGGAAAGGGTCTTACACTTTCCAGCCAAATTCAAAATGAATCCGAGTATTTAGGCTAACTGGCCTTGGAAACCTCAAATCTCTTGTATATTTCTCGGGGGAGGAATCTGACTGCTGGCATTGATTTTATCTTGGTCGATCTTAATGCCTTGATACCTGACAATAATGCCAATAAAATTCCCAGAGGTGAACTCGAAAGAACATTTTGGCGGTTTCATCTTTAGGTGGTGGGAAGAGAGGAAGCTGAACACTTTCTCAATTTCCATGACATGGTCCTAGCGCATGAAATAATTTACCACCAGATCGTCGACATAGAATTCCACCAATGTCTCGAGGATTGGTTTGAATATGCGGTGCATGGCCCGTAGATTGGTGGCACCTGCATTCTTCAGCACGAAGGGCATAACCTGGTAACGAAATGTACCATGGGGGACCTAAAAGCGGTGGAATCATCATCCTTGGGGGCCATCAGGATATTCTTATATCCATAGTAACCATCCATGAAGGAGAGGGCATGGAGCCTAGTCGTAGCATCGATCAACAATTTTGTCACTAGAAGGGGAAAATCATCCTTCAGACGTTGAGAGTTGAGATATCAGAAGTCGATGCAGACTCTGATCTCTATGTTCTTCCTCCTAACCGGTACAATGTTTTCTAGACACTTGGGGTACTGGACCTCCTTGGAGAAGTTGGCTCTAATTAGATTTTAAACTTTGGCCATGACCATGGCACCATGAGAAGGGTGCATATTCCTGGGAGGCAGCTGGATCCTGCGATGATTTGTTGGGAGAACAAGGTGGGGGATGTGTACCTAAGGATATAGTCCTTGCATCTCTTTGTAGATCCAGGAGAATACATCACGGTGCTACTTTAGTAAATATATGTACTGCCGCTACTCCTCGAGGGACATGGCAGTGCTGATCAATGTGGGTCTCTAATTTACCTCATTACCAATGATCACATGTACCATTTAATCGACTGTGGTGGAGACACCTTCTTCAATGGTAGGGGGGAGCATCCTCCAGATACACGTTTTCACTTGTGGAGGAATCCCCAATAGGAGGAGCTTCCACTCGGTTGGCAGATCATAACAGGAGCCTGGTACTTGCATGGACTACAGTGGACAACCTATTTGGGGATTCACGTGTTGCTGAGACCATAGCGATGAAGGCAGTCGATCCGATCCCATCGGGTCTTCTGCCTAAGGGGCCACGTATGATGATATCAAAGAAATAGTGGTGTGTCGGCTTGAGCCGGTTAATCCCAGCCCAACGAAAAAGACACGTATGACGTACTACTGTTTCCATGGGATGGACATCCCGAGATCGTATGGAGGGTAGGATGTTACAGGATCACCAGATCCTGGTTGGTGTAGGAGTATGAGGTGATTTTGCACCATCACCTAGACATGGGAATATTAATTACTCTTGTACAAGAGACAACAAATCATTTCCCCATGTTCGGGGTCATGGCCTCTGTAACGCCCCGACCCCAGTTACCCAGAGTCGGTGCATTACTTCGTAACATTGGCATGATCACAAGAAATATCAAATCCCGAAAGACCGATTGGTTTAGTAGCCTTGGAAACACTAGATATATTCATAAGTTTTACATTACATCATATAATGAAAAACTACTACAACAACGTAATGTCTCCACAGTCCACACTATTATCCCCTCATGATATCCCTGCAGATCATTCATAACTTACTTCTTCACATCCTGGGAAAAGTAAAACATAGAAAAGGGGTGAGCTCAAATGCCCAGTAAGGATAACAATATAGCGGAAACTTTCATAAATAAGAATAAACTTTTAAGGCAATGTATAACTAAAACAAAAGCCTTTCAAACATGAACTTTCAACATGGTATGGCATAAATAAAATGAAATAATGCCATTTACTTATTCACATGTATATTCTACTAATCGAATAATCACATGCAAAAATCAATAACCACTTTCATAATGTTGGAATGCATAATGTCAAACGTTAATTTCATTGTCTAGGCCTCATCCCAAGACCTAGGGGTTACTTCTAACCGGAACCCAACCCGGAGTGCCTCTAATAACCGGACACCAACCCGGAGTGCCTCTAATAACCGGACACCAACCCGGAGTGCCTCTAATAACCGGACACCAACCCGGACGGCATACTTTTACCAGTCCCTAACCTGGAGGGCTTACTTTAACCAGTCCCCAACCTGGAGGGCTTACTTTTACCGGTCCCCAACCCGGAACATACTTGTTTAGCACATTCATCTGAAGAAAAGTTGAAATATAACATAAACATTCGGATTTAAACTAGGATACGGAATGTCAATAGTTTCACCATAAACTATGAATGGTATAAAATAGCACATCCACTGTCAAACATATCACAAAACCTTCAATACAATATAGAAGTTTTGTATTATAATAAATCAACTTCAAATAAGCGTAAGATCCATCAAATGATGTTGACATAGATGAAATCAAAACACTTTTTAGAGAAATATCTCTTTCTATTTTTGAAATCATTTAAGAGCCATATAAAATAAAACATTTTCTTGAAAATATTCTTGTAAGCTTGTAAGGAAAGCTTTGAAGATTTTATAACGGCAGAAAATAACCGCACCCGCCGTATAAGTTAAAAAAACATTCTTACCTCAATTCTATCGAAAAGGTTAAAAAGGACCTTGTTTTGAAAATGACGGAAAGATTCCTCTTATAAAAGTCAAAAAGGGTATAAATGACTTTAACCCATATTCTTGTAAATAATAAGAATGTTTTGAAATACATTTTGAAGAAACATGGATGTGGATGATAAAGAGATCCCAGTAGATTATTACGTATAAACAACCTCGGATAATGAAGAGATTGTGAAATAACCCTTACCAATTTGGTAACTTATGAAACATACAACCCATGAAAGAGGTATCATACAATGAATATGTAAATACACATAAATTAGAGTGTATTACACAAAGAATATAATTATGGGCAGTACATACACCACACAAAAGGTGATGGTGGCAATATGGCATGAATCTCACGGAAATAAGGAGTGAGATGAAAACCCCTTACCTTGTACTTTTCCTTGGTTGGGGTAGGTTAACATCCTGTATAATGGTGAAATAATTGTTATTAAATTATAAAAGAATCATATACATTAATATGATATCATATATGATCTTTTAATATTGATTTGATAATAATATCTTAGTATTATCGCCGTTTCGGGTGTTAACTTACTCATTTTCTTTATATGTTTTGTTACATAAGTCATGTTTGTTGTATCTTATTCATATCCAGAATGATATCAAGTCCTTAAACATCATTTTTAAATAATTAAATGATAATTATACTTGAATGGATACGATGGAGAATGAATCTCATCGCGTTCGTGGAGACGGTAGTCCGTACGTACGCACGAACGCTACTTCCATTTAATTTTTATTTTAAAAGAATCAAATACAAATGATACATAGGTATATTACTATTCCAGTATAATATAATATTTTATATATGTTACTTAAGTTCATTAACACCATCCTTTATACGTTCCATGTGTGGTATGAACGAGTCATATCATTTTAAGGGGGCGGTAGTCCGCACTTCCTCAAATGAAATTATCGTATGTATATACAACATGAAACGAATAATGGTATGAAATAAAATGGAATTACAGAAGCTTATATATAAAATATATATCATTAATATCATATTTAATTACAGTTCCATCATAATGGCCACCATGAGAGGCGGTAAGATGTATTTGAACAATCATCGTTTCGTGAGGCGTTAGTTTGCCATCCACAGAAATATTATGTTCATCATCCATTAGATGGAGTTGTGTGTATGTGTAGTTTGAATCCTTCTTATAACAACATCCTAGTATATTGAGGATACTAGTGTTGTTACAAAAGAAAGGAAATAAAAAGATTTTGGGGGTTGGAGAAGCAAAATAAATGAAAATACTTTAAGAGAAATTGTTACCTTTAATTTAGGTAACTCACTTTGGTTGGAACCAAAGGACTTCTTGAAATGATTTATGCCTAAGGGGAAGATTCAAGGAGGAGGAGAGGGATGTGGGGAGCTTAGTTGGGCAGAGTTTGGACGATCCAAGTGGCTTGAGAGGTGTGAGGAAAAGAGAAGGAGGAGTGCCCTTTTATAAGAGGGGTGAGGGGCACCTTTGGAAAAGCTAGAAATATTAATTTATAATAAATTCATATTCGGTTTCCAATGGCTCCAAAGTTGACTATTCAAAGGTTGAGGTGGGGATTGGTCGAAAACAACTCATCCAATAGAATTTAGACAGGTTTGGGTACTTATATTAACCTTATCTTTAAGTATTAACTCTAAGTTAATTAGTTTCACTTTTACAATGTCTCTTTGTATTTTTATATAATATGGTTAATAAACTTACTATATACATCCAAGCGACCCCCAAGTGGTCCATTAATGATTAACCTATCATAATATAAGTCTCTTGGCCGAACCTTAGATTTTTAGGAATTTAATATCAATTAATAATATAATATTTGTTTTAAGAACTCTTTTATGTCAATTTTGACACTATTCAATAGTTGATTTTTGTGAAACTCATAACAGATTGATTACTTCGAAAAAAGTCAATTAAATCAATCCTAATATATCATATTATCCTAGAAAATTAGTTTAATTCATTAAAAGTTTCATATTATATTTATTTGGGTATTTATAATATAAATTATTTTAATTTTTCACTATTATAGTAATTACTGCATCATCATTGTGTCATAAATAAAATAAAATATTTCATGTCTAAAAATTATAAATAAAATATCATTATGTAGGAAAGCTTTTTAGCTTTTTAATGAATATTTATAATCTAAAATCCAAAATATATAACCCTATGTAACAATTGTTTTTCTAAAAGATATATGCTTGTGTCATTTTTGTATTCATTTTAACTTAATTAAAATAAAGTGTCATTATCACTTACAAGTGGATCCATGGGGTCCCAAAATAGACCCAAAGATTCCCATGGTCGACCATTTATCAACCAATAGCGTTAAGACACGTTTTAGGGTAATTTAGTATTATTATAATATTATTTTTTAACCCTTATTTACCGGAATTACCCTTAACCATGGTAAATAAAATAT
Source organism: Viscum album (assembly GCA_963277665.1). Lineage (NCBI taxonomy): Eukaryota > Viridiplantae > Streptophyta > Magnoliopsida > Santalales > Viscaceae > Viscum > Viscum album. The sequence continues at coordinate 1,229,984,780 of OY728128.1, forward strand.
TTACCGCAGTAATTATTCAAAATGTCTCAAAATAAAAGTTACCTATTTACACAATTTGAACATCCTGATTCCAAATATGGAATCCATTTTCCTAAATTCAAAACACAGTAGTGGCAGAAATTAATTTAAAATTAATTCCCGCTGTCAAAACAAAAAGCGTGTTTTTAAGAGATAATAACTATCAAAAGATTGACACTTGTTTATGTTTGGTTTAATTGTAAAATTATGTCCAATGACCAACATTATATTAAATGGTAAAAATGTATTCAAAATATACTTTAAAACTACTAAAATTCATAATTTATCACTATTAATTATTTTGATTAAAAAAGTTGTTTTTAATTAAAATTTAGTAATTTTCACTATTCATCAAAATATGAAAGTTATCCGAAATGTACCAAAATTTTACCTTAGGCTAAATTCAATATCCCGAATCCAAAAATGAAGTCCATTTTGAAATATAAAATATATATAATTTCAAAAAGTAGGTATTACTATTCATAACGGCTAGTTTGATCGGTTGTGGTGTGTGTTAAAACTCGAAGTTGCGTACAACACACGCTATTGTATTATTCAAAGGAAAGCGTACAGTGGAAGCTTGGGATGTTTTATTTTAAATTTTTGATGTCCCCATTTATTCAAAAAGTTTAAAATATTGTATTTAAAAAGGGTTCACTATTAAAATTTGATAAAAGTGCAATACTGAAAATGAATTTGTTCTTGCATTATATCTAAGAAACTCATAATATGGATTCTAAAATTATAAGGATTATATAAAGTTTAAAATTTAGATAATACTATTCATAACCTCTTTTGAATGGCCCTTTTTTTTAGTCATGGTGTGATTGAACTCGGTGTTGCGTGTAGTGCAAGTTATTGAATTATTTTGAAAAATAACACACTATGAAATCTTGGGGTGTTACATTCTCCCCTCCTTCAATAAATTGCGTCCTCGCAATTTGAAATTGTTCTTCGAAAATAAAAGGTTGAAAATAGAAAATATATTTGTGGGAAAACCCACATCGGAAATTGGGTTACTAAAATTTAGTCTTAATATGAGGAAAAGAGAAATTAAAGAGTCACCACCAAATTATGATCTCGATTAGGAGAACATTGGTGGAAATTAGAGACATATAATTGGAGGAAAAACGTAAATATTTATAGGTAGTGATTGAGGTCATCAATCACAAACATGTATAAAATTGAGGTCCTTAAACTCATCAATCTATGATGATTTGAAATACCATCGGTTCAACAAAACATAGGGTATTGGGATAACACATTTTTGACGTTTCAAATATCTTAGTTGAAATCCCACATCGAAAAATGAATTAATGAGGCCTCTATTTAAAATAAAGAGTGGAAAGTATGAAGATTACCGAAAATAACACATACTAGGGTTCCATGTAGGAAAATATGGATATGGAGGAGAAATCTAACCATCAATTATCTGATGGAGAGTGGTAGAGAACATGGCTATGAAAAGGCCAACAATCCCAAAGCCATAAATTAGTGATGATTTAAGGTACCATCTAGGACAAAATTTTTGTTCTAAGTTGATTTTCTTAATATTGAGGAATTTATTTATGAGATTGGCTAAGATCATAAGGATATATACTTACTTTATAATTAGAGTTTTGTCCATTAATAAATGTCTACCGTAAACTCATCTTTCACTCGTAAAAAAATTATATTTATACTATTCGTACAGGGTTCCAAAATAAACGAATTTATAATTCATCTACCAGATCTTTTAAAAAAAACTACATTATTTAATCCAGGACATCTCTGGGGCTAGTGGTAGGTGATACACCCTTGTCGCCCTTCGGTTGCGGGTTCAAGTCTCGCAGCCTTGCCAGACACGACGGGTTGCCGCCCGACCTCTGGGTTGTCCTTTTATGGTAATCAAAAATTAATCTCAAACTAGAATTTATCCAAAATACTTCTATCCAAACTCACTATCCAATATTTATAAGGAAGGTAAACTTAATGTAGATCCTTTTTACCCCGTAATAGCATATGAATACCTTCATCATGTATTCTTTTAAAACACTGAAACATCCTAAATTATCATAATACTTATTGGTTACATTCATGCTCCCTTATTCCATATAGAATGCTGGATATACTTCTTCAATCCAAAAATGTTTTAAACCCCAATAATGATGGAATATACAAATCATTAATCAGTTCCATGGTAGTCAAGAATATCCAATATAATTTATCCAAAACAATCACATATTATTCCAAAATCACTACCTCAGTATCAGAACTATATTATGATTTATCATTCTCTCAACCATATATTTTCCAAAAATTTATCCTGTTATTGAGTCACTTTTCTTTGTTCCACACAATCTCAAGTCCTTAATGAAATAGTACTGCAGTACAATCCTTATATACTCCATAATTATTATAACAAGTACATTGTTGATACAACACTCAATTGACATAATCAACATAAGAACTCTAATCATTCCTCTTTATCTGTGGTAGTATCATAACTTGATTATTATCCAATAGCATCATTTGCGTCATAGTCTGATGACTGGGACATAGGTTCGCGTAGTGTCCAAACTCCTTGCAAATGAAGCATTGTACATTTGAAACCATTTTCTTACCCTTGCAGTCACGTACTTTGTGCCCTTTTCCTCCACACTTATAACAAACTCCCATTCCTTTCAGGCAAGTTCCAGGGTGTTTCTTTCCACAGTTACCACATATGGGAAAATTCTTCTTTTCCCTCTTACCTTTATCCATATTTTTCTCTTCCATCCTTTTCTCCTCTTGCTTCCTTTCAAAGCCATAAGACTCAGTAAACTCTTTACTTATCTTATCAACACATGATATTATTTCTTCATATGATGATAATACATGCGAGAGTATTTCTCTTATAAATTCTGGCTTAAGACCATGAAATATATGATCCTTCTTTCTCTTTGCATCATGTGCATTGCTAGAGTTCTCATTCCTTCTACTGGGCGCCATTTCTAAACAATGGCATACACTAGATCAGTTTATGAATCAAAATACATAATCCCATACTTATAAAACACTTAACATAAATTGAACTATTTATGGATATAATCCATAATCATAAAAATGCCTCCTTTGAGGAAGTATATACTCATAAACCCTTCATGATGATTTGTAAAGAAAATGAGAGTTATCCTAAGCATATCCCCCGGGAGTGTCGTAACCAAGAGTGCAGCAAGGCCCGTTGTCGTGCACCAGTTCCCGTTCGAGTCTAGCTCAAAGCGGTGTTTTCGGGTTTTACCCCTAGGTACATCTGTGCCAGAGCCACCTCTACCTGCTCGTATCCAGACAGGGATGTATTTCTCGGAAAACTCACAAAATCTCTACAATACCAAAATTCTAGGAAGTTCTTCTATACTAATCCTCAAAGTTAATCTTAGGTCTACGTGCTCTAATCAGAGTTTATCTAAATCTAGCTTCCAAGGTTTTTACTAAACTTCCTCTGATACCAACTGTAACGCCCCGACCCCAGTTACCCAGAGTCGGTGCATTACTTCGTAACATTGGCATGATCACAAGAAAGATCAAATCCCGAAAGACCGATTGGTTTAGTAGCCTTGGAAACACTAGATATATTCATAAGTTTTACATTACATCATATAATGAAAAACTACTACAACAACGTAATGTCTCCACAGTCCACACTATTATCCCCTCATGATATCCCTGCAGATCATTCATAACTTACTTCTTCACATCCTGGGAAAAGTAAAACATAGAAAAGGGGTGAGCTCAAATGCCCAGTAAGGATAACAATATAGCGGAAACTTTCATAAATAAGAATAAACTTTTAAGGCAATGTATAACTAAAACAAAAGCCTTTCAAACATGAACTTTCAACATGGTATGGCATAAATAAAATGAAATAATGCCATTTACTTATTCACATGGATATTCTACTAATCGAATAATCACATGAAAAAATCAATAACCACTTTCATAATGTTGGAATGCATAATGTCAAAGATTAATTTCATTGTCTAGGCCTCATCCCAAGACCTAGGGGTTACTTCTAACCGGAACCCAACCCGGAGTGCCTCTAATAACCGGACACCAACCCGGAGTGCCTCTAATAACCGGACACCAACCCGGAGTGCCTCTAATAACCGGACACCAACCCTGAGGGCATACTTTTACCAGTCCCTAACCTGGAGGGCTTACTTTAACCAGTCCCCAACCTGGAGGGATTACTTTTACCGGTCCCCAACCCGGAACATACTTGTTTAGCACATTCATCTGAATAAAAGTTGAAATATAACATAAACATTCGGATATAAACTAGCATACGAAATTTCAATAGTTTCACCATAAACTATGAATGGTATAAAATAGCACATCCACTGTCAAACATATCACAAAACCTTCAATACAATATAGAAGTTTTGTATTATAATAAATCAACTTCAAATAAGCGTAAGATCCATCAAAGGATGTTGACATAGATGAAATCAAAACACTTTTTAGAGAAATATCTCTTTCTATTTTTGAAATCATTTAAGAGCCATATAAAATAAAACATTTTCTTTAAAATATTCTTGTAATCTTGTAAGGAAAGCTTTGAAGATTTTATAACGGCGGAAAATAACCGCACCCGCCGTATAAGTTAAAAAAACATTCTTACCTCAATTCTATCGAAAAGGTTAAAAAGGACCTTGTTTTGAAAACGACGGAAAGATTCCTCTTATAAAAGTCAAAAAGGGTATAAATGACTTTAACCCATATTCTTGTAAATAATAAGAATGTTTTGAAATACATTTTGAAGAAACATGGATGTGGATGATAAAGAGATCCCAGTAGATTATTACGTATAAACAACCTCGGATAATGAAGAGATTGTGAAATAACCCTTACCAATTTGGTAACTTATGAAACATACAACCCATGAAAGAGGTATCATACAATGAATATGTAAATACACATAAATTAGAGTGTATTACACAAAGAATATAATTATGGGTAGTACATACACCACACAAAAGGTGATGGTGGCAATATGGGATGAATCTCACGGAAATAAGGAGTGAGATGAAAACCCCTTACCTTGTACTTTTCCTTGGTTGGGGTAGGTTAACCTCCTGTATAATGGTGAAATAATTGTTATTAAATTATAAAAGAATCATATACATTAATATGATATCATATATGATCTTTTAATATTGATTTGATAATAATATCTTAGTATTATCGCCGTTTCGGGTGTTAACTTACTCATTTTCTTTATATGTTTTGTTACATAAGTCATGTTTGTTGTATATTATTCATATCCAGAATGATATCAAGTCCTTAAACATCATTTTTAAATAATTAAATGATAATTATACATGAATGGATACGATGGAGAATGAATCTCATCGCGTTCGTGGAGACGGTAGTCCGTACGTACGCACGAACGCTACTTCCATTTAATTTTTATTTTAAAAGAATCGAATACAAATGATACATAGGTATATTACTATTACAGTATAATATAATATTTTATATATGTTACTTAAGTTCATTAACACCATCCTTTATACGTTCCATGTGTGGTATGAACGAGTCATATCATTTTAAGGGGGCGGTAGTCCGCACTTCCTCAAATGAAATTATCGTATGCATATACAACATGAAACGAATAATGGTATGAAATAAAATGGAATTACAGAAGATTATATATAAAATATATATCATTAATATCATATTTAATTACAGTTCCATCATAATGGCCACCATGAGAGGCGGTAAGATGTATTTGAACAATCATCGTTTCGTGAGGCGTTAGTTTGCCATCCACAGAAACATTATGTTCATCATCCATTAGATGGAGTTGTGTGTATGTGTAGTTTGAATACTTCTTATAACAACATACTAGTATATTGAGGATACTGGTGTTGTTACAAAAGAAAGGAAATAAAAAGATTTTGGGGGTTGGAGAAGCAAAATAAATGAAAATACTTTAAGAGAAATTGTTACCTTTAATTTAGGTAACTCACTTTGGTTGGAACCAAAGGACTTCTTGAAATGATTTCTGCCTAAGGGGAAGCTTCAAGGAGGAGGAGAGGGATGTGGGGAGCTTAGTTGGGCAGAGTTTGGACGAGCCAAGTGGCTTGAGAGGTGTGATGAAAAGAGAAGGAGGAGTGCCCTTTTATAAGAGGGGTGAGGGGCACCTTTGGAAAAGCTAGAAATATTAATTTATAATAAATTCATATTCGGTTTCCAATGGCTCCAAAGTTGACTATTCAAAGGTTTAGGTGGGGATAGGTCGAAAACAACTCATCCAATAGAATTTAGACAGGTTTGGGTACTTATATTAACCTTATCTTTAAGTATTAACTCTAAGTTAATTAGTTTCACTTTTACAATGTCTCTTTGTATTTTTATATAATATGGTTAATAAACTTACTATATACATCCAAGCGACCCCCAAGTGGTCCATTAATGATTAACCTATCATAATATAAGTCTCTTGGCCGAACCGTAGATTTTTAGGAATTTAATATCAATTAATAATATAATATTTGTTTTAAGAACTCTTTTATGTCAATTTTGACACTATTCAATAGTTGATTTTTGTGAAACTCATAACAGATTGATTACTTCGAAAAAGGTCAATTAAATCAATCCTAATATATCATATTATCCTAGAAAATTAGTTTAATTCATTAAAAGTTTCATATTATATTTATTTGGGTATTTATAATATAAATTATTTTAATTTTTCACTATTATAGTAATTACTGCATCATCATTGTGTCATAAATAAAATAAATTATTTCATGTCTAAAAATTATAAATAAAATATCATTATGTAGGAAAGATTTTTAGCTTTTTAATGAATATTTATAATCTAAAATCCAACATATATAACCCTATGTAACAATTGTTTTTCTAAAAGATATATGCTTGTGTCATTTTTGTATTCATTTTAACTTAATTAAAATAAAGTGTCATTATCACTTACAAGTGGATCCATGGGGTCCCAAAATAGACCCAAAGATTCCCATGGTCGACCATTTATCAACCAATAGGGTTAAGACACGTTTTAGGGTAATTTAGTATTATTATAATATTATTTGTTAACCCTTATTTAACGGAATTACCCTTAACCATGGTAAATAAAATATTTACCGCAGTAATTATTCAAAATGTCTCAAAATAAAAGTTACCTATTTACACAATTTGAACATCCTGATTCCAAATATGGAATCCATTTTCCTAAATTCAAAACACAGTAGTGGCAGAAATTAATTTAAAATTAATTCCCGCTGTCAAAACAAAAAGCGTGTTTTTAAGAGATAATAACTATCAAAAGATTGACACTTGTTTATGTTTGGTTTAATTGTAAAATTATGTCCAATGACCAACATTATATTAAATGGTAAAAATATATTCTAAATATACTTTAAAACTACTAAAATTCATAATTTATCACTATTAATTATTTTGATTAAAAAAGTTGTTTTTAATTAAAATTTAGAAATTTTCACTATTCATCAAAATATGAAAGTTATCCGAAATGTACCAAAATTTTACCTTAGGCTAAATTCGATATCCCGAATCCAAAAATGAAGTCCATTTTGAAATATAAAATATATTTAATTTCAAAAAGTAGGTATTACTATTCACAACGGCTAGTTTGATCGGTTGTGGTGTGTGTTAAAACTCGAAGTTGCGTACAACACACGCTATTGTATTATTCAAAGGAAAGCGTACCGTGGAAGCTTGGGATGTTTTATTTTAAATTTTTGATGTCCCCATTTAGTCAAAAAGTTTAAAATATTGTATTTAAAAAGGGTTCACTATTAAAAGTTGATAAAAGTGCAATACTGAAAATGAATTTGTTCTTGCATTATATCTAAGAAACTCATAATATGGATTCTAAAATTATAAGGATTATATAAAGTTTAAAATTTAGATAATACTATTCATAACCTCTTTTGAATGGCCCTTTTTTTAGTCATGGTGTGATTGAACTCGGTGTTGCGTGTAGTGCAAGTTATTGAATTATTTTGAAGAAATAACACACTATGAAATCTTGGGGTGTTACAGCCTCCATTCGATGGATCGATAAAACATAGTTGTCATCCAGACCTGTCCAGGGGTCAGTTGTGACCGTGGCGGGCTCATCCTGACATGCCATAATCTGCTAATGCTTTATCTTGTAGTAGTCAGCGTCTAGATAGCGGGATTCACAAGAATAAAAAAGAGACACATCTCCTTTGATCATTCCTAATCGACCATTTAGATAGTCTTTGAGGCACTGGTGATATAATGAGGGGACCTCCGCATGTAGGTGGAGCAATGGTCTGCCCATCAATGCAGTATACGTGGTGTCCTAGGATACAACCATAAACTCGATATTGGAAACCAGGCCACCGAAATGGGTCTTCAAACAATTATTGTCGAATGGGGTCTGCGCTATCCTATCGTATCCCTGGATCCTTAAATCGGAGGGAGTCGGGTCATCCTCGGATAACCATAGATTTCGCAGAGTCAGTGTCAGGATATGGTTAATCCCAGAGCTAGCTTCAACAAGACAACGGTGAACATCCACACTGTTAAATTGGCCAGTGATGTAAAGCGGGAAGATGTGACCCTATATAGGGGAGCCTTAAACCTCTCCTGAGAATGAAATGATGTCATGAAATTCAGTGTTCTCAACTGCTTCAGTATGAAAATCTTCTGCAACTGCTACCTCTGTCTCAAACTGGAGGGGGCTTCTTAAATACACATTGAGGGCCTCACACATATCTGACGATAGGAGAAGGGCCTCAATGATAGAAAGCCTCACTGGGATGCTGGTGAGGTGCTTGAGAACATTATACTTCCACGAAAGGCATGAACCTATTCTTACAGGAGGTCGCTCTGTGATAGGAGACATAGCGGGCCCTGCCGGCTGGACCAGCAGCTGGCTGGGGCTGGGTATGTCATGTTGTTTGCTAGTCGGAGCCTGTAGAGTAACTATAGGATGAGGGCCGAATGAATGAGATTGGCATGTAGTTGGGAGAGACTGGACGTGTCCTGGACGATGTAGCTCTGCCCACTCCAATAGCACAAACGGTGGTGGGGGAAGGACCGATGAAACCGGATGAAGAGGCTGCGCGTGCTGAGCTCTACTCTGGGCCTACTGTCTAGTCTTAGTGGAACGCACGGCTTGGCTAGAGGTTCTAGATGATGTGCCTCAACGACCCATATGATAATGGAACCGCCAACTTTGGCGTCAGCTGGGGATGTCGGGGAGGTTTTCCAGGAGCTCCCTCTCATCAGGAGTCATATAGGGGATTACCAACTCCACGGTATTAACTAAAGCATACCTCTGACTATCAATGGAAGAGTCATCTGCTACTGGGAAGATTCTGGGAGGGATTCCCATCTTAGGGGGAAATAAGTTTCCGAGTGTGACGGACGACGACGACATTGGCGGGGTGTGTTGCTTCTTCTTGCGCCGCCAATGCTTGCTCTTCTGGGAAATGGTCGGCTGAGATGATGATGCAGAAGTGGTGACCACAGCTTCTAAAGGCTCCAGCTGTTTTAGGCAAGCCAGAATGATTCCATTGGCATGAGGAACCATTTCCCAAGCCATTTAGTCATCTTACCTATAGGACATGCAGTTAGAAACATTATTCCACTCGCCTTATCTGTCGCTACTGCTATCTGACCTTACAAAGACACCCGCCACTTGTGCTGGGGTCGGGCCCAGCCTGAATATGTTATTATCGACATGTTCTTGGTGCCAGTCTTTAAACCCATAGCACTTCTTGAGGGTGTTCTCGAGAATTTGATGATAGAGGCATTAGTTGGGGCGGCTAGTGAGATTTTCCTCTTCCGGCCTTCTGCACTCAGGCAAGCATACAATCCCTTTTTCCAAGGTGCTACGGAAGTAACCAGGGACCCGATTCTCGCTGAACAAGTAGGTATGGTTTCTTCTGTCTACAAAGTAGTCCCTTGGGGCTTGGATCTGAGGAGGAGCCATAGGGGCCTATCGAGGTGGACCTTGATTGTCCCGCCTAGGCGGTGGTGGCACATTACGCAGAGGCGCAAGCCGATTATGAGGATGTTGTTGAGTCGGAGGCTATTCTTGAGGAGGAGGGACTCCGTGAGGCTGCGGGGCTGGTGCTACTAGAACCAACTCTAGTTTCATAGGGGCTTCTATTTGGGCCACCACGGTGGGCTCGCTTCTAGTTTCCCTCCTCGTTGGAATTACATGGGGCAACAGATGTGCCTGATTGGCCTATTGTAGGGCTTCTTCCAGGCATTGGGCCTTATCGGAGAAGTCTCAAAATCCTCTAGTGTATTTTTGGGTGATTATAGAAGGAAACAGTTCTATCTTGACATTTACTACACACATCTTCAATAGTTTCTCCTGAGTTAGTGGCATTTCAAGGGAGTATATGAGCCCCTTACACTGGGTGATAATGTTCGCAAATCGCTCATCAAGCCTTCGCTTGCACGTGAAGAGGTCTGCGATGCTCATTTTCCAGGTGGTAGAGCTGAACTCGTAGAGAAATTTCCTGCGAAGGTCCTCCCAGCTGGTTACAGATTTGACGGGGAGCTGGTTGTACAATAAAAATGTTGGCCCCTCCAATGTCTAAACAAAACAGAAGATCATGGAAACCTCCTGCTACGTTGGAGTCCCTAACATGATCCCAAACATTGAGTTGAAGTGGGACAGGTGATGGAGTGGGTCCCTCGTCCCATTAAAGGGGGATAAGGTGGGATTCCCGAAACCTGGAGGCACTGGCATATCTTCCACCCATGCCTGGTATGGCTTTCCATCTGGTGGTATTGCCACCTGTCGCGTTTCTAATGCCTTAAGGCAGGCTATGAGTGTTTCCGTAGGATCATCTGGGATGGGGTCCCTGTCATGAAGGGGATCCCTAACCACGAGCACCTTGGCGGGCTATTCAACATGGTAGACAGGCTCAGCGGCTCGTGGAGCGGCTCGTGGAGCGACCCTTGGGGCTTCCAAGGGAACCCAAGCAGGGTTCTGTGGATATCCGTGTTGTTCGGGAGGGTTTGGCGAGACATACCACGCCCTCTTTCCATGACCTATGGCTTCAGCCCTGTCCGTAGGAGTGTCATGATCATGGTTTCCTGGGGGAATCTCTCTAAGGGGTGGTTTTTCCAGCCCCGGCAACACCATCCTAGGATCATCGTAGTCCAGCTGTCTCTCTATAGTGCATTCAGTTATTATTTTGTCGACAAACCTCTTCTCCTCAGCAAGTTGCTGGCACATCGTGCCTTCCCGGGGTCCTCCACTCTCTTCTTCACTGAGGTGGATGGGTCGGAGTGCTTAACAGCTTCGACATGCTCTTTTCCCTTACTGGAACTCTTGTCGAGTACCAATGCCTTAGTGGGCGTAGGGATACCTAAGAGGTTCCTCTACTGATGAGTAATCCTCCCCAATGGGTCCAACAGTGGTGGCACACCCTTAGGGGGAATGTCTCCAATTAGAGGCTCTAGATCATCCTCCTTTTCCACTATATCGTCCTTGTAGACCGTGTCGCTTCCTGGGTTATGTTCTCAATATCTCAAAGCTTGTTGGGCTACTGTCGAATATCACTGAAGAGGAGGGAAGCATACTGCCCCCCCCCCAGCCACAAATTTACATGTGGGGGTAACCTCCCTAATAATTTTGTGGAGTACCTTGATACTCTGAATGCCTGGCTGTTGGAGGGCCTCATAGTGACCTGGTAACTCAGGGCGCTGGGCCATAGGGAGTGCGGACCTATCAACTAGACGACATTGTTTGCCAATTTTTTTCAAAATGTGAATAGCTCCTTGGATGAACCATGTGATGATGACGAAGACTGAAATGCATTGCCTATAAGGTGTATAAGAAACACTCAACTTCTTCTAGAGTGAGGGATTCTAGTATGTAGAAATCCTACGCTTCCACGAGACAGAAATTCTCAGGGAGGTTGTTCACTACGAGGATTATCCATAAGATCTTTGGCTCAAATTCAAGTTCTGGACCTTGATTTCCCCACTTTCCAACTAGGGGTGGTTGAGGAACCTACAACGGTACTGAGGCAGACCGTTGGGATGGCATGTTGGCTGGTGGAAAGTAATATGAGTGGGCTGACTGGCTGCCGATTCTTGGGCTATCCTCCAAAGAGTGTTATGACCTGGCCACTACGTCTTGATAAGAGAAGCTGATGACTGTCATTCCTAGCTTAGGGGCTAGGTTTGATGGTGATTGGCCGCAATTCTACTCGCCTGCCATTAGTCCCCAGAATATCTCTCTATGATCTCTTGTGGAGGTAGAGAGCACTTCTGGTGAGGATGGTGGGGATTTCACAACCGTAACCTCCGGGGTCGCCAAATTTTTATCCTCCTAGATATACCTGTTGAGGGAGGCATGAATATTGTGGACCTCGCAATCCGGGAGCCCCGGGCTAATGTGCCGTGTTCCTGCCCCAGCACTTGACTCGGTTGAGAGAGAGGAGGGTTCCTGATATGAGTCGTATTCCGATTCAGATTCCGAGAAGTGGACTGATTTCATATCTGTCTGGACCATCCTAGGATTCTTCTTATCCTGGCGATGAACTGCCTTCATGCCCCTGGGTGGCTCCTTGAGATAGGGCTGATTCATGACGCAAGGTCCTTCGGCAGCACTAGTGCTGGGGCGGAGAGGGTTTCCACCAGAGAAAGATGGGGTGCGAGGAGCACCGGGACAAATGTGGAAGGGTACATGGGGAGGTCCTCCATGGATATCACAAGAGTGGGAAAAACCTCCACTGGTACTGAAACAAGCATGGGGAGAACCTTTATGCTTGGCGCAGGTGGGTCGAGGCTGAACTCTCACCCCTCTGGTCACCGAGGCAAGGAGGACCTTCACCCGCTACTGAGTGGACACAGAGAGGATCCCCACGTTTAAGAGAGACTGAATGTGCAATGTCCCTGCACCTTCAATCGGGAGCAGGAGGAATGACTCCGTACCCAATGTAATGGGCACAAGAGAGGCTTTTGTGATGAGCATCACTACCATGGGGTAGACATTCATTCAGATTGGGGGTGGCATGGGGCAGACCTCCATGACTGTCTCCGAAGCGAAGAAGGCCCACGCTCTCTATAGCAGTGGTATGGAGAGGACCTCTGTATAGGGTGGCATCACTACGGGTTGGTTCGCAGAGACCATTTTTGGTTCCTATAACCAGGAGAGTCGACCCAGCCTTCCCGTGGGGCGGTTGGGGCCTCGATCCTGGTTGGGCGTATAATTCCCTTGCGTAGTGTATGCAGGGGCCTAATAATATGCATGGGTGGTGGCTCGGGCCACAGTAGTCATTGACATTTACGCCCCTTGGTGATTTTCCTCCTATTCTTGCGCCCGAAGTTGGCGTCGGGTAGGACGAACTGAGCCTGGTGGTGCAGGTGCATAGATTACCTGCTCCTCCTCCAGCAAGAATGGGTGGCGACACTGACGCGACCAGGTGGGAGCCATCACAGGGATCCCCTGGAAGGGGACTCTGACCAGGCTTGGCCTAAAAACACCTACCTTGTTAGCAGAAGGCAGGGAGTTTTCAAAGTGCTTCGGGGACAGGCTCCCGAAGCAGTTGTATGTCGGGGTGGGGAGAAATGCCTCCCTACGAGGCCCTTGGGGGCGGCCTTAGCGATGAGGCACAAAAGCCTCCAGATCTAGCCGGGGCATATCCTGTGCTGGGATTATTCCCTCCTCCTCGGAACCAAGAATGAGGTCATTAATTACCCTTTATTGGATAATTTACAAAGGGGAGATGGGGAATGGGTGCCCCACTGTCATGGATGCAGAGGCCGTTGTGGAATAGGTGAAGCCACATGGAGCGGATGTGCTGGGGTTGGCCCTGCCCCGACAGAGACGGGCGGGCAGTGATCTCATTCCTAAGGCAGCAACCTGATTCCTGAGAAGCAGGGAGATGATCTGTTAGTTCAGAAATAAAAAGTCATTGACGAACAATTCCCCAATGCCATCCCGTCTTCCTAGATCGGTACGAGGTATCCAGGTTGAAAAAGTCATAGAAAGGGATGTCCAACATTCTACTGCCCCAACATCTGGTGAGTTTCACTCTTGGACAACTATTTTCATGGAGGGACCTGATGCCTGATATTTGTATCCGGTGACACATCAATCCATTGATGCCCTGAGCACTACTAATCTCCATATTGAGAAGAATAACTTCACGATGGGTTCACCATTTCTGTTTCTGACACTTTCTCCATGGCGCACACGACCATCTCATCTTGGGACGAGGGGTGTTGTTTTTTTCCCCACATTACCACTTTTCAAAGGTGGGAGAAATCCTCTCCTTATTCAGGGACATCTGCTCCTTGATCGAAACTAGATGTTGGGATGTTGGTTCTTCCATTCGTGGATTCCTCCTCTGAACTCAGCACCTAGTCCAGGTCTCCCTCATAGACTGAAGTCACTGTTCATGAAACTCTTCTTGGCGCCATATCTCAGTGGACAACAGTTAACTATGGTGCTTTTGTCAAGAATTTCCAAAGGGTCCGGTCAGGGCAGAAACCTTCGGTTAGGGGAGTAGTCACGCTGGGCATCACTGGCATGTCTGGATGCTAGGGATTGTTGTGTCTGTCTTCTTCCCCTTATTATTGGGCTTCTCAATGGCGCAGATGCCCAAGGTATCCCACATAGAAGGTGGGGAATCATATTCCATGGGAATTTATCTGAGGTTTTCCTCATCTTCCTATGTTTATCACAAGGAATGTTGTAAGTTTAACATCCAGTGGAGACAGATAGGGCTGATCTGAACACTGACTGGAGTGGATCAGATGGTTGAAACCCCTTGGAGGGAACACCGATATTTGGGCCCACAAGTGGGTGGCTTCTTGAGTGCTGTTAAATTGAATAGGGAATGGGATGGCATGATCCCATTGGGATGCGACGGACTGGGTAAGAATTAGGATGGATGATCGAGTGGTTGAATGAAGTGGAGGGTGAATGGGATGGTGTTGGAGTTTGTGGTCTAGAACCAACCACTTTTTACTTTATTCATTAAATAAAAGCTTTATCACATCTTGATTGTTCTTCTACGTGACATGTCCTGTGATAATGTCCTAAGGACAGCTATTGGATTAAAGGGTCGTAGCAAATCCCTGCTATGATGAGAACTCAGATGTGCCATAACACTGTTCTTGAATGCATGTTCTATGGCTGTAGGATATTATTTGAGGGACACAAATAATATAAGATATTAGGGGTGAGTACTCATAAAATATTGAGGCAACTTCTCATGGTGTGCGCCCTTGGTAATATCCAAGAGGATATCATGAGAACGAGACCCACCAGTAGGAAATCCACATTTCATAGTGTCATTGGATGTTCTTATCTGCGGACGTGTGTATTAGTCCTTAGACTTTAAGATTATTATTAATGGGTATTAAAACTCGCGCACTTATATTTATTGAAGAAAACTGTGACGACACATTCTTCACAGTGAGGTAGGATACGTTGGGTGCGTCACGAGTAATACCGAATTAATAGATAATGCGAGAAAGGATTTGTCCCTTCCATTCCATAATAGAAGTAGATGTATCAGCCCTTTTGATGGAATTGATATAGCCTAAATAAATCCATGGCCATGGTAAGGTATGGGAAAGTTCAATTCCTAGAAGTAAAAGAAATAATAATTAAGCACATGGGTTGATGGCACTAGAATGAAACCCGCTTGATTGGACATATCGAGGAAGAGTGATTATATTACATGGTAAGCATTCGTAGGAGGTGAAACGTCATTGCAGCATTAACTTCTTTATCTATGGGTGCCTTGGCGTGTTTCTTGACGCTAACCTTGGACTTTAGGAAGGCTCAGCCAAATGCCACTATGAAAGAGGCCTAGAGGGTCACACAATAAGTGTGTCCATGTATCTCAGTTAAATATTAATTTAATAAGTTAAATAAATATTATTCCCGACTGTGGTTTAATAATTATTTAAGGATGTCTAATCGCATTTATTTTGACACTAGTTATTCAAGAGAATATATTTTGGATGAAATAATATATTTATTTACAAGTAATCCAGTTACAATTATTTAAGAAATAAATAGTCATTACTCAAGGTCTAATAAATGTGGTGGAGAAAAATGGAAAATAAAGGTACACGCCGTGTATTAATTATGACATGCAGTGTAGTTTTTCTAGTTGGGATTTTGAGGATTTAATATTGTTTTATTAAGTGATATTTATTATAATCAGCGTGGGCGCATGTCAAGAAATTAATAATTTGACATGGGGGTTTTCAATAAGAGTTAATGAAATAAATAAAACACGTAACACATTTATTTATTGTCATAACTCTATTAAACTCAAAACTGATTATAAATATCCGTGCAACCCCAACATTTTAAAGAGCCATTTTTGTGCACAACAGATTTGGAAATAATCTCAAGCCAAGAGAGAATTCCATTTCCACTAAGAACACCCTTAAGTTACGAGAGCAAGATCCTCCACCGGATCAAGGCGGTCGAAGGCGGACATCACAAGTGAAGGTTTTTTCGCACTAGCACCCGGAGATCCCTTCGGTGACATCCGGAGACACGTGACACACGTGTGGATCACCGCTACCAGAATCATACACTTGGATTCTACGACGCAACGACGGATCACCGAATCGTGACCAGACACATCAATGAAGAAAGAATTCCAACGAGGTAATTCTTATGCATTAATTAAATTAATTATAATCAACATATGATGATCCTCCTCAAGGGTTCTGGGACTCTTATTTTCTTTTTGTTCTTCGTTCTATTCCGAAGATTCCGAATTTTATATCGTGATGGATCTCAGATTGAACGTTGTTTAACGTTAAAATTAATGTTGGGAAAACCCACCGATGCGCTTCCGCTGTGCCCGGAACATACAAGTGGTATCAGAGGGGTTTATATCGTTGATTATAATTATATAGTTTTTTTTGGTAATTTACGCATTTAATAATTTAGTTATTTCAATTCTTGTTTAATCATTCTGGAAATATGAATATGGAGATCTATTCCTCCTCCCTCGTTTCTCTTTCACCTCACAGAAACAAATATTTTTTTTAATTTAGATTAAAATAAAATAGACGAACTCATCCGGAGGAGCCAAATGTTTTTGGCCATATAACACCAGAATACACAGCGTGAATTTGGAATTACATGGCATGTAGTATAGGTTCAATGCATTGACTAATCCGCCAAATCAAGCCCTGTATTGGATTATTTCTAAGAATTTAAGACAGAGTGTGTTGACCAGAAACATGTGTCACATGGTTTCCGAAATACACGCCGTGTGGTCCATTGAACACGGCGTGTAGTCCCATCGGGTTAGGGTTGGGTCGTTTACTCCGTACACAGCCTGCCCGGCTGGAAACCGTGTAACGCGGAAACTACACGGTGTGTGTCCCACTGTACATGTCGTGTACTCCAAAAATTTCCGAAGTACATTAACACGCCCTGTCCCCGGGCGTGTAATTCGGATAGACGGTGAAGAAAAGCACATGCTGTGTAGTCGGAACTACACGCCGTGTACTCACCCAAATTACGCAGATTGATTAAAATTTATTATTATATTATTCAAACCATTGAGATGTGTACCATGGTGCAAGAGTAAAGCTGAGGCACAACACGTGATAGGTGTTATATATATATGTGTTTAATTTCATATCTTCATAATAAATTCGAATTGACTAGGTTCCCTCCAAGGTACATGTTACATACAAGGATTATTTTAAATGAATTTATTTGATTAAAATTTTGATGGATGAGAATCTGAAGAAAATTCAGAAAAGTGATTTAAGATAAAAGGATTGATTAATTAAAGATAATTAATTTAATCGATCATGATTTATCTTAACAATAATGATTAAATAATTGAATTCTAGTTTTATTTATGCGTAAATATCGTTGCATGTATGGATGATCATGAGCTAGACCGAGACCATTGTATGTGAATGGTTTATTTTAATTTATTTATTTAAAATAAATTTGTTGGCCTGCGAGCCATCTCCTCATTAATATGTAGGGCATGCGCGCCCAAAGATTCTTTTATGTAGAAACCCCTTTCAGCCCTCACCTGTGTGTGAGATAAATGCATATGTAATGGATGGAGCTCCCAAGCTAGTGGAGGCGGCTTAAGTTAGGAGCCAAGGTGAAACCAATCCAAGGAGATAAAAACGTGGACATGTGGAAAGATGTAACCACGAACCCAAAAGGTTCAAGGTGTTTCTCCCCTAGGTCTTGGGATAGTTTATCAACCTCTAGATAAACTAACCAATAGAAAATCTCATGATCATACCATTTATTTTATTTCTGTCAGTTGCATGGTTTATTTATTGTGGGTGTGTTGTCATGATCACATAATTAATGAATTAAACGAGCATGCAAGATGGAACTAAAATAAAACCGTCTTATACGTAAATATTATCTTAGACATGGTTAATCACTTTAGTATATCCCACTTAATATTAACAAGCATGAAATACAAGATAATAAAATGGAAATTTACGTATAAGGATAAAATCCCTCAAAATAAATATTCAGTCGGCATAGCCTTCCATAATTCTGGTTAGAATCAAACCATAGTTAAAAGTTCATGAACAACCCTAGTTGGGGTGCTTTCAATTATCAGAGAATTCTAATTCAAGGTTTTGGGTTGACTTGACTTGGTTCGAATCAAGGGTTGACTGCCACAGTAGGACATGGTGTGACCAAGAGGCAAATGTTGAGGAAATCCAAAAAAAGGATTTCAGTATTGGGGAGTCTACTCAGTGGATCAACGAGTTGAGAGTTAATGAAGTTGGCATTTGGAATTCCTACCTAAAACCCTTAAATCTTCTTTACCAACCCTAGTTGGGGTAATGCGAAGGGAAATATAGATCCTCGCCACTAGAATATTCCCGCAACAGAATATTCCGAAGTCAATGGTGGGGGATATTGGATTTCGATAAAATATTGGGAGACTAATAAGTATTAATTTATTTATTTCTCTCATTTTTTGTAATAAAGTACTAAAAAATTTCTTAACTTAATTTGTATAAACGGAAAAATAATGACTTCAAACATATCATTGCGCACCATACTCGAAAAAGAAAACCTTCTCACCATCACCAATTTCCAAGAGTGGCAGAGGCGTTTACGCGTCGTCCTTCTCCAAGAAAAGAAATTATATGTTCTAGAAGAGCCTATTCCAGTTGTGCGTGGGAAAGAGGCATGACAAACCTGTGGTCCTTATGGTGAACAAGAAAAGGAAGGACAAGGAAAAGGGGCCAAAGACTTATAAACGGTCTGAAGCCCCAGAGCACCGTCCCTCCAAGAAGGGGAAGATCCAAAGGAAGGTCATGAAATGGGAGGTACTGTGTTTTTTATGTGGAAAGTAGGGCCACTATAAGAGGAACTGCACCTAGAAGTGTGGGGATGCTAAAGGTGCATTTGTTATCGAGTTAAATCTTTGTATTTCTACACATTCGGTATTAGATACAGCTTGTGGGGCTCACATCTATATTCAAATGCAGGAACCAAGTAGATTTAGAAATATCGCCAGAGGAGAGGTGGATCTTTGAGCTTCCAATGGCGTAAGGTTGGCTGTGTTGGCTATTGGCGACTACCAACTCTCATTGCCGACTGGGATGATTTTGGTTTTACATAACTATTATTATGTGCCTAGTGTTACCAAGAACATAATTTCTGTATCTTGTTTGGATATGGATGGATTTGTTTTCAAATTTGGAAATATGGGTTGTCTCTTTTATAAGAACAACGTATGTTATGGTACGACACATTTAAACAATAGTTTGTATGTATTGAATTACGAAAACCAAGTGTTGGCAATCGATAATGAAAAAAACTCAAATGACTCATACATCACCCAGTTATGGCAACACCGCCTTGGTCATGTGAACGAGAAGTGTTTGAAAAAGATCTGCCAAGATGGATATTTAGACTCTACTGAGATAAAACCACTTGATAGATTTCACGCTTGTTTAGAAGGAAAAATGACCAAGACACCTTTCGGTGGACAAGTTGAAAGGGACACCGAGCTTCTAGGATTGGTACACATGGATGTGTGTGGACCATTTCTAGTAGAATATAGAGGTGGATATTCTTACTTCATTACTTTTACGGATGATTTGAGTAGATATGGCTATGTCTACTTAATGAGGTATAAGTCAGAATCCATAGAGTAATTTAAGGAATTCAAGAATGAAGTAGAGAACCTGCTTGGTAAGAAGTTAAAGAGGCTTCGATCGAATCGAGGTGGAGAATATCTGAACCAAGAGTTTATTGATCTTCTACGGGAGTCTGGGATTCTATCTCAGCTCACTCCTCCTTATACACCACATTGGAATAGTGTTAGTGAAAGGAGGAACCGCACCTTGTTGGAAATGGTGAGGTCGATGATGAGTCATGAAGATCTGCCATTATCCTCTTGGGGATATGCATTACAAACGACAACATACACATTAAACCATGTACCAACTAAGGCGGCAAATAGAATTCCATCCGAGTTATGGAATGGAAGGAAACCCACTAGGTCTCACACACGTGTATGGGGATGCGAGGCATTTGTTAAGGCCTTCTGTGACATCAAACTAGCACCTCGAGGCACGACGTGTATCTTTATAGGAAATCCCAAGGGAACGAAAGGATATTACCTATATAAACCTCAAGTCATGAAAGTGACTACTGCCAAATAAGTCATCTTTCTTGAGAGGGATAACATCCTCATGAAGGATAGTGGGAGCAAGATTGACTTGGAAGAAGTTGATGCTCAAGTTACATAGGATTTGGTACAGGAACAAGTTCCACAAGTCCCCGTGGAAGAGGTTCCAGAAACACACGTACTACGTAGGAGCTCAAGAGAGGTAAGGGAACAAGAGAGATTTGGTTTCCTAGTCACCGAGGATGGTGAATTATTATTGTTGGACAATGATGAACCTCTCTCCAATAAGGAATTAGTAGAATGCTCAGAATCTATAAGATGGATAGAAGCTATGAATTCTGAGATGGATTCCATGTATTAGAACCAAGTTTCGGTTTTGGTCGATGAGCCAGTTGATTTAAAGACTGTTGGATGCAAATGGGTATTGAAAAGAAAGCTGGACATGGAAGGTCAAGTTATCACCTATAAAGCAACGATAGTGGCTAAATGATTCAGACAACATCAAGGAATTGACTATGATGAAACCTTCTCTCTAGTTTCCATGTTTAAATCCATAAGAATCATACTTTCCATAGTAGCTTACCATGACTATGAGATTTGGAAGATGGATGTCAAAACAACATTCCTTAATGGGAACCTTCAGGAAGATGTCTATATGACACAACCAGAAGGGTTTGTGACACCAGATGATGCCAAACGGGTTTGCAAAATGCAGAAATCCATTTATGGATTGAAGCAAGCATCCAGGTCATGGAAAACTCGATTTGATGAAGCCATAAATGAATTTGGTTTCATTAAGAACGAATGTGAGCCATGTGTTTATAATAGGTTTAATGAGAATGCGTTCGACATCCTAGTGGTATAAGTTGATGACATATTGCTTATTGGAAACAACGTACCATCATTACATTCAATTAAGGACTAGTTGAACAAGTGTTTCTCCATGAAGGACATAGGAGAAGAAGCCTACATTCTAGGGATCAAGATCATTTGTGACAGATCTAAGAGGCTGCTTGGACTATGTCAGGGTACATACATTGACCAGATACTAAAGAGATTTAGTATGGAAAAATCCAAGAGGGGATTGGTTCCAGTGTCACATGGCTTACATCTTTCTAAAAAAATGTGTCCCCAGATAAAACAGGAGAAAGATAGGATGAGAAATATCCCATATTCGTTGGCTATAAGATCCATCATGTATGCCATGTTATGTACCGGGCTTGATGTTTCCTATGCACTAAGTATGGTAGGCAGATATCAAGAAGATCCAGGAGAACAACATTGGACAGCTGTTAAGACTATCTGTAAGTATATGAGAAGAACTAAGGATATGTTCTTGGTGTATGGACGAGACGAGGAGCTTGTCATCAGAGGGTATGCTGATGCTGGTTTTCAAACAGATCAGAATGATATGAAGTCGCAATCTGGATATGTTTTATGTCTCAATGGAGGAGTTGTGAGCTGGAAGAGTTCAAAGCAGCCAGTTGTCGCCGATTCTACAGCAGATTCTGAGTATATAGCTGCTGCTGATGCAGCCAAGGAAGCCATATGGATTTGGAACTTTGTCCAAGAGCTTGATGTGGTGCCTAGAAGTAAATATCCCATTACATTGTATTGTGATAATACTGTAGTGGTGGCTCTTGCAAAAGAACCAAGGTCACATCAATGTATAAAGAACATACTCCAGAAGTATCACTTCTTGAGGGATTTCTATCAAAGGGGTGAAGTTGTAGTGAGCAGAGTGTCTACGGAAGATAACATGGCAGACCCAATTACTAAAGTCCTATCTCAGCAGAAGCATGAATACCATGTGAGAGCTAGAGGGTTAACGGTTATTAGAAGTTGGCTCTAGTCCAAGTGGGTGTCTGTTGGAGTTGGTGGTCTAGAACCAAATAATTTGTAATTTATTCATTAAATAAAATCCTTATCACATATTGAATGTTCTTTTGCCTGACATGTCATGTGATAATGTCATAAGGACAGCTTTTGAATTAAACGGTCGTAGCGGATCCCTACTATGATGAGAACCCGGAAGTTCCATAACAATGTTCTTGAATGTATGTTCTATGGCCGGATGATATTATTTGAGGGACACAAATAATATAGGTCATTAGGGGTGAGGACTCATAAAACATTGAGGGACCTTCTCATGGTTTGTGCCCATGGTAATATCCAGGAGGATATTTTGAGAACGAGACCTACTAGTAGGAAATCCACATTTCATAGTGTCATTGGAGGTTCCTATCTGCAGACGTGTGTATTAGTCCTTAGACTTTATGATTATTATTAATGGGTATTACAACTCGCGCACTTAGATGTATTGATGAAAACTATGACGACACATTCTTCGCAGCGATGTAGGATACATTAGGTGCATCACAAGTAATACCACAATAATAGATAATGCGAGAATGGATTTGTCCCTTCCATTCCATAACGGAAGTAGATATCTCAGGCCCTTTGATGGAATTGATATAGCCTAAATAAATCCATGGCCATGGTAAGGTATGTACAAGTTCAATTTCGGGAAGTCATGGAATGAATAATCAAGCACATGGGTTGATGGCACTAGCATGCAACCCGCTTGATTGCAGATATCGAGAAAAAGGGATTATATTACATGGTAAGCGTTCGTAGGAGGTGACACTTCATTGCGACATACACTTCTTTATCTATGGGTGACTTGGCATGTTGCTAGATGATAACATTGGACATTAGGAAGACTCAGCCTAATGAAACTAAGAAAGAGGCCAAGAGGGTCACACACTAAGTGTGTCCATGTATCACAGTTAAATATTAATTTAATAAGTTAAATATTAATTTAACAAGTTAAATAAATATTATTCCCGAATGTGGTTTAATAATTATTTAAGGATGTCTGATAGTATTTATTTTGAAACTGGTTATTCGAGAGAATATATTGTGGACGAAATAATATATTTATTAGTGGGTAATGTAGTTACATTAATTTAATAAATAAATAGTCATTACTCAAGGTCTAATAAATGTGGTGGAGAAAAATGGAAAATAAAAGTACACGCCATGTATATTAAATATACACGTCGTGTAGTTTTTTCAGTTGGGATTTTGAGGATTTAATATTGTTTTATTAAATGATATTTATTATAATCAGTGTGGGCACTTGTCAAGGAATTAATAATTCGACATGTGGGTCTTCAATAAGATTTAATGAAATAAATAAAATGTGTAACGTGTTTATTTATTGTCATAACTCTATTAACCTCAAACCCAATTATAAATATCCTCACAACCATAACATTTTAAAGAGCCATTGTTGTGCACAACGGATTTGGAAATACTCTCAAGCCATGTGATAATTCCATTTCCACCAAGAACGCCTTTATGTTACGAGAGCAGGATCCTTCACCGGATCAAGGCAGTCGAAGGCGGACATCGCAAGCAAAGGTTCATCCACGTTAGCACCCTCAGATCCCTTCAGCGATGTCCAGAGATACGTGACACACGTGTGGATCACCGCTAGAGGAATCCTACAATTGGATTCTACGAATCAATGACAGATCACCAAATCGTGACCGGACACATCAACAAAGAAAGAATTCCAATGAGGTAATTATTATACATTAATTAAATTAATTATAATCAACATATGATGATCCTCCTCAAGGGTTCCAAGACTCTTCTTCTTTTTAGTTCTTTTTTCTATTCTGAAGATTCGGCATTTTATATCGTGACGGATCTCAGATTGAACGTTGTATAACATTAAAATTAAAGTTGGGAAAACCCACCAACACGCTTCCGCTGCACCCGGAACCTATAGATGGAATCGTCATGAGGATGTAGATTGTTTTGGGAGTGAGCCTCGATGAGGCTTCCATTGTATCCATGTAGTATTGAATAAAAGTCCATGTAGTTCCTATGATGACGGCTAGACCCCAATTTTGGTTCAATGACATACCAATGGATAGGGTCAAAATGACTTACCGCTGAATGGAGGGACAACGAATTACTGCTGAAAGATGTCCATAGTTTAATGTCATGCGGGACGGGGGGTGAACCGACGTGAAGATGGTCGAGATGACCGGGTGTTGGGCTTGATCCTCTTGGAGGCTTCCTACGTACCACGCCTTGGCAAGGATCAAATATCACGTAGTTGAGATGGTGATTTTTGGGGCTTACACTCAGAGGTGGCCCAATGAGAAGTTGAACCGACCTAAATATGGATGGGATGCCTGGTGTTGGGATTGTACCTCGTGGAGGCTTACTACGTACCTTTCCGTAGAAAAGATCAATGTCTATGTAGTTCAGAAGGGGGGGGGGGGTTGTTGAATCGACATGAAGGAGGACCTGGGGTCCAATAAGTGGTGGGCCTGAACCTCATAGAGGCTTCCAACATAGCCTGCCTTGAAAAGGATAAAGGTCCATGTAGTTCAGAAGGGGTGTGGGGCTTACACTCGAGGATTACCGTGGGTGTTGGTGCACTAATGTGAATGTGGCCAGAATGACCGATGGGTGTTGGTGGGATTTATCCTCATGGAGGCTTCCTACGTACCCTTCCTTGGAAAGGATCAATGTTCACATAATTCAGGACGAGTATGTGGGGCTTACACAGTAGGATTCTCATGAGTGTTGGTGAACCGACGTGAAGGTTGTTGGAACGACCCAGTGTTGGTGGGATTAAGCCTCATGGTGGCTTCCTACGTACTATGCATTAGCAAGGATCAATGTCCACATAGTTCTGGATGGGTGTGTGGGGCTTAAACTCTAGGATGCCCATAGGTGTTTGTCATGGTCGGTGCTTGATCTAAGCCCACGAGAGTTGTTCTCTGTGTGAGAAATAGGATACAATAGATACCCGATGATCACGTCGCGAAAGGTTCTTCCGTTGGGAGTGGATTGGGGCTTATGCGTGGTTAGTAGCCCGAAGAGGTTGGTACATACTCCAGGAGGGAGGCCCGATGGTGACAAAGCGCAGTAGGAGTGTGACTTGAGACCGAAGAAAGGAGAAGCATTGTTCCCCATCACGCCCTTCGCTGGCCCTGGGGACCGAAGATGAAAGAAGGAGCAGGGATTCTATCTCCTACAGGAAAGCTAGGGGATTCCACCAAGATGGTAACCCTTTCCCCGCGAACAAACGCCACTCCCATAAGGAGGATATCTTCCCCTGTGGAGACCATTGGGCTTGGAGAATGTCCAACGTGGTGTCCCCTATGTGCGAGGCATGAAGAAAGGTCACAGTTTAACGTCATTTGCTAAGGATGAAGGTTCTTGGTAGTTTAATGCCCCACAGCTCAGACGAGGTGGGTTTTCTCCAGAACCCTATGACTTATATAACTGGTACACTCTGCTCCTTGGTGCAAAGAGGGTACAGGCAAAGCCATGGTGAGGGGTGTTACAGAGCGAACCATCGAGGGGCCCATGTTAGCATGGCTATGGGAAGAAGCAATAGCCATTATTGTGAATATGAGAAGAAGAAGGAGGAGAAGCAGCTCAATGGGTGGTGTCGTCCAAGGTATTTTGAAGTTCGTGAAAACCTGGAAGGTCACATGGGAAAAGGAATTGCCAAGAAGAGGGGTTCATAGACTGGGGCCTTGTGAAGTTATGTTGCTCTATGTGGAGGGTAGTTGGGAAGGGCGTGCTTCAAGAATTGGGGTGCCTCAGCAGAAGCACATGTAACGGCCCAATCTTTTTGAGTAGTATATTAACTTACTCTTAATGATTTAATAAGATGTTAATGGTTAATGCAGAAAGAGGAGTCGAAGGCTTCATCTAGTAGACCCGAACCTTATGAAGCCCACTTATCAAAGATTGGGAAGGAGGTAGCATCTGTGGGCTTCGCTTTGGACCAAGCCCAAGCCGAACTCCAACGTGTCAAGCTTGAACGGAAACACCTGCAGGAGAGGTTCAAGTTAGTAGAGATTACTACTAGGGAAATGTTATCTGAGCCTCCCTCAGATTCTCTCACCATAGCACACCTTACACTTAGGTCATATGCTGGTGTTATAAGGGGCTATGTGACGAGACTCTAGCTTCTTTGTGTAATCCTTTGGGATGAATAAATTGAGATTTCTTCCTTTAGTGATGTTTGTGAATTTTCAAATGTCCGGATAATTTTAGGATGTATTTTATTGATGAATTTTGATAAAGGGATATTTTAAAATATTTATGTAAACCCTAAATAATTAATTATGTGTAATGATTTTCAAAAAATGGTCTTCTACAAAAGTGTTCAGTAAAGAATTTGGAGTCTAATATGATCAACTTAATTTTTGATGAATAGTAAAATTATGAATAGTGATTTTACGCTTAAGATTATTAATGTGACCAAATCGATTAGAAATATAACTCAAAGAAAGTTTTAATATAATTTAGACACCTTGATTATGTAATGAGATTCAATAAAATGGGTAAGTAACAGTTTCATAAATTATTAGCCAACTATTAGTTTTTTCGGGTGAATAGTGTTTTTAATTAAAAATATAATTAAAAATAATTAAAAAATTATTTTATAAAAAGTACTTTATTTTTGAACTCAGAGCATCGATATTATGTTATGGTATTTTTTGGGGATTTTTCTAAAAAAATGAATTCTCGATGAATAGTGTTTTTATTTAAAAATTAAATTAAAATTATTTAGAAAATTATTTTTATAAAATGGAGTTCATAAATCTAATTAGAGCATCGATATTTGGTTAAGGTGAAATTTTGGGATTTTACTGAGAAAGATGAATTTTTTCAGTGAATAGTAAAAATGAAGTTTTAGGGTTTCGGTATGTTTAATGACATCATCACTGTGTCATGATGATGTCATGAGATATTTTAAGGGTTGGATGGCCAAGGGTGATGAATTATTGTTTTGGAGGCCCCATGTGGCCTAACTCCATGGTAGATGCCAAGGGAGAGCACATGGTTTTGAGAAAAGCACTTGTCAGGTGTCCCTTAGCCATTAATGCCTTGTCCCCTCACTTTCCCTATAAATACACACCCTTTCCTCCTTTATGTCTCGCCAAAACCTCCCTAACATGGTCCCAAACATTGAGTTGAAGTGGGCCAGGTGATGCAGTGGGTCCCTCGGCCCATTAAAGGGGGATAAGGTGGGATCCCCGAAACATGGAGGCATCGGCATATCATCCACCCATGCCGGGTATGGCTTTCCATCTGGTGGGATTGCCACCTGTTGCGTTTCTAATGCCGTAAGGCAGGCTATGAGTGTTTCCGTAGGATCATCTGGGTTGCGGTCCCTGTCTTGACGGGGATCCCTAACCACGAGCACATTGGTGGGATATTCAACATGGTATACAGGCTCAGCGGCTCGTGGAGCGGCTGGTGGAGCGACCCTTGGGGCTGCCAAGGGAACCCAAGAAGGGTTTTGTGGATATCCGTGTTGTTCGGGAGGGTTTGGCGAGACATACCAAGCCCTCTTGCTATGAGCTCTGGCTTCAGCCCTATCCGTATGAGTGGCATGATCAAGGTTTCATGGGGGAATCTCTTTAAGGGGTGGTTTTTTCAGCCCCTGCAACACCATCCTAGGATCATCTTAGTCCAGCCGTCTCTCTATAGTGCATTCAGTTATTATTTTGTCAACCAACCTCTTCTCCTCAGCAAGTTGCTGGCACATCGTGTCCTTCCCGGGGTCCTCCACTGTCTTCTTCACTGAGTCGGATGGGTCGGAGTGCTTAACAGCTTCGACATGCTCTTTTCCCTTACTGGCACTCTTGCCGAGTACCAATGCCTTAGTGGCCGTAGGGATACCTAAGAGGTTCCTCTACTGATGAGTAATCCTCCCCAATGGGTCCAACAGTGGTGGCACACCCTTATGGGTAATGTCTCCAATTAGAGGCTCCATATCATCCTCCTTTTCCACTATATCGTCCTTGTAGACCGTATCGCTTCCTGGGTTATGTTCTCAATATCTCAAAGCTTGTTGGGCTACTGTCGAATATCAATGAAGAGGAGGGAAGCATAATGCCCCCCCAGCCACAGATTTACACGTGGGGGTAGCCTCCCTAATAATTTTGCGGAGTACCTTGATACTCTGAATGCCTGGCTGTTGGAGGGCCTCATAGTGACCTGGTGGCTCAGGGCGCTGGGCCATGGGGAGTGCGGACCTATCAACTAGACGACATTGTTCGCAAATTTTTTTCGAATTGTGCATGGCTCCTTGGATGAACCATGTGATGATGACGAAGACTGAAATGCATTTCCTAGAAGGTGTATAAGAAACACTCAACTTCTTCTAGAGTGAGGGATTCTAGTATGTAGAAATCCTATGCTTCCACGGGACAGAAATTCTCAGGGAGGTTGTTCACTACGAGGATTATCCTTAAGCTCTTTGGCTCAAATTCAAGTTCTGGACCTTGATTTCCCCACTTTCCAACTAGGGGTGGTTGAGGAACCTACAACGGTACTGAGGCAGACCGTTGGGATGGCAGGTTGGCTAGTGGAAAGTAATATGAGTCGGCTGACTGGCTTCCAATTCTCGGGCTATCCTCCAAAGAGTGTTATGACCTAGCCACTACGTCTTGATAAGAGAAGCTAATGACCGTCATTCCAAGCTCAGGGGCTAGGTTTGATGGTGATTGGCTGCAATGCTACTCGCCTACCATTAGTCCTTAGAATATCTCTCTATGATCTCTTGTGGAGGTAGAGAGCACTTCTGGTGAGGATGGTGGGGATTTCACAACCGTAATCTCCGGGGTCGCCAAATTTTTATCCTCCTAGATATACCTGTTGAGGGAGGCATGAATATTGTGGACCTCGCAATCCGGGAGCCCCAGGCTGATGTGCCGTGTTCCGGCCCCAGCACTTGACTCGGTTGAGCAAGAGGAGGGTTCCTGATATGAGTCGTATTCCGATTTATATTCCGAGAAGTGGACTGATTTCATATCTATCTGGACCTTCCTAGGATTCTTTTTATCATGGCGATGAACTGCCTTCATGCCCCTGGGTTGCTCCTTGGGATAGGGCTGATTCCTGATGCAAGGTCCTTTAGCAGCACTGGTTCTGGGGCAGAGAGGGTTTCCACCAGAGAAAGCTGGGGTGCGAGGAGCACCGGGACCAATGTGGAAGGGTACATGGGGAGGTCCTCCATGGATATCACTAGAGTGGGAAAAACCTCCACTGGGACCGACACAAGCATGGGGAGCACCTCCATGCTTGGCGCAGGTGGGTCGAGGCTGACCTCTCACCCCTCTGGTCACCGAGGCAAGGAGGACCTTCACTCGCTACTGAGAAGACACGGAGAGGATCCCCACGTTGAAGAGAGACCGAATGTGCAATGTCCCTGCACCGTCGATTGGGAGCAGGAGGAATGACTCTGTACCCAATGTAATGGGCACAAGAGAGGCTTTCGTGATGAGCATCACTACCGTGGGGTAGACATTCATTAAGATTGGGGGTGGCATGGGGCAGACCTCCATGCCTATCTCCGAAGCGAAGAAGGCCCACGCTCTCTGTAGTAGTGGTATGGGGAGGACCTCTGTATAGGGTGGCATCACTACGGGTTGGTTCGCAGAGACCATTTTTTGTTCCTATAACCAGGAGAGTCGACCCAGCCTTCCTGTGGGGCGGTTGGGGCCTCGATCCTGGTTGGGCGTATAATTCCCTTGTGTAGTGTATGTAGGGGCCTAATGATATGCATGGGTGGTGGCTCGGGCCACAGTAGTCATTGACATTTACGCCCCTTGGTGATTGTCCTCCTATGCTTTTGCCCGAAGTTGGCATCGGGTAGGACAAACTGAGGCTGGTGGTGCAGGTGCATAGATTACCTGCTCCTCCTCCAGCAGGAATGGGCGGCTACACTGACGCGGCCAGGTGGGAGCCATCACAAGGAGACCCTGGAATGGGACTCTGACCAGGCTTGGCCTAAAAACACCTACCTTGTTAGCAGAAGGTAGGGAGTTGTCAAAGTGCTTCGGGGACAGGCTCCCGAAGCAGTTGTATGTCGGGGTGGGGAGAAATGGCTCCCTGCGAGGCCCTCGGGGGCGGCGTTGGCGATGAGGCACAAAAGCTTCCAGATCTAGCCGGGGCATATCCCGTGTTGGGATTATTCCCTCCACCTCGTAACCAAGCATGAGGTCATTAATTACCCTTCATTGGATAATTTACAAAGGGGAGATGGGGCATGGGTGCCCCACTGTCATGGATGCAGAGGCCGTTGTGGAATAGGAGAAGCCACATGGAGCGGCTATGCTAGTGTTTCTCCTGCCCCGACAGAGACATGAGGGCATTGATCGCATTCCTAAGGCAGCAACCTGATTCCTGAGAAGCAGGAAGATGATCTGTTAGTTCAGAAATAAGAAGTCATTGACGACCAATTCCCCATTGCCATCCCGTCTTCCTAGATCGGTACGAGGTATCCAGGTTAAAAAAGTCATAGAACGGGATGTCCAGCATTCTACTGCCCCAACATCTGGTGAGTTTCACTCTAGGACCACTATTTTCATGGTGGGACCTGATGCCTGATATTTGTATCTGGTGACACATCAATCCATTGATGCCCTGAGCACTACTAATCTCCATATTGAGAAGAATAACTTCACGTTGGGTTCACCATTTCTGTTTCTGACACTTTCTCCAGGGCGCACACGTCCATCTCATCTGGGGACGAGGGGTGTTGTTTTTTCCCCACATTACTACTTTTCAAAGGTGGGAGAAATCATCTCCTTATTCAGGGACGTCTGCTCCTTGATCGAAACTGGATGTTGGGATGTTGGTTCTTCCATCCGTGGATTCCTCCTCTGAACTCAGCACCTAGTCCACGTCTCCCTCATAGACTGAAGTCACTGTTCATGAAACTCTTCTTGGCACCATATCTCAGTGGACAGCAGTTAACTATGGTGCTTCTGTCAGGAAATTCCAATGGGTCCGGTCAGGGCAGAAACCTTCGGTTAGGGGAGTAGTCACGCTGGGAATCACTGGCATGTCTGGACGCTAGGGATTGTTGTGTCTATCTTCTTCCCCTTATTATTGGTCTTCTCAATGGAGCGAAAGCCCAAGGTATCCCACATAGAACGTGGGGAATCACATTCCATGGGAATGTATCTGAGTTTTTCCTCATCTTCCCATGTTTATCAAAAGGAATGCTGCAAGTTTAACATCCAGTGGAGACAGATAGGGCTGATCTGAACACTGACTGGAGTGGATCAGATTGTTGAAACCCCTTGGAGGGAACACCGATATTTGGGCCCCCAAGTGGGTGGATTCTCGAGTGCTGTTAAATTGAATGGGGAATGGGGTGGCATGATCCCATTGGGATGTGACGGACTGGGTAAGAATTAGGATGGATGATCGAGCGGTTGAATGAAGTGGAGGGTGAATGGGATGGTGTTGGAGTTGGTGGTCTAGAACCAACCACTTTGTACTTTATTCATTAAATAAAATCCTTATCACATCTTGATTGTTCTTCTGCGTGACATGTCATGTGATAATGTCCTAAGGATAACTGTTGGATTAAAAGATTGTAGAGAATCCCTGCTATGATGAGAACTCAGATGTGCCATAACACTGTTCTTGAATGTATGTTCTATGGATTTATGATATTATTTGAGGGACACAAATAATACAGGCTATTAGGGGCGAAGACTCATAAAACATTGAGGCAACTTCTCATGGTGTGCGCCCTTGGTAATATCCAAGAGGATATTATGAGAACGAGACCCGCCAGTAGGACTGTGGACGTGTGTATTAGTCCTTTGACTTTAAAATTATTATTAATGGGTATTAAAACTCACGAACTTATATTTATTGAAGAAAACTGTGACGACACATTCTTCACAGAGTGGTAGGATACGTTGGGTGCGTCACGAGTAATACCGCATTAATAGATAATGCGAGAAAGGATTTGTCCCTTCCGTTCCATAACAGAAGTAGATGTATCAGGCCTTTTGATGGAATTTATATAGCCTAAATAAATCCATGGCCATGGTAAGGTATGGGAAAGTTCAATTCCTAGAAGTCAAAGAAATAATAATTAAGCACATGGGTTGATGGCACTAGAATGCAACCCGCTTGATTGGAGATATCAAGGAAAATGGATTATATTACACGGTAAGCATTCGTAGGAGGTGAAACGTCATTGCGGTATTAACTTCTTTCTCTATGGGTGCCTTGGCATATTGCTTGACGCTAACCTTGGACTTTAGGCAGGCTCAGCCAAATGCCACTATGAAAGAGGCCTAGAGGGTCACACACTAAGTGTGTCCTTGTATCTCAGTTAAATATTAATTTAATAAGTTAAATAAATATTATTCCCGACTATGGTTTAATAATTATTTAAGGATGTCTAATCGCATTTATTTTGACACTAGTTATTCAAGAGAATATATTGTGGATGAAATAATATATTTATTTGCAAGTAATGCAGTTACATTTATTTAAGAAATAAATAGTCATTACTCAAGGTCTAATAAATGTGGTGGAGAAAAATGGAAAATAAAGGTACACGCCTTGTATTAATTATTACACGCAGTGTAGTTTTTCCAGTTGGGATTTTGAGGATTTAATATTGTTTTATTAAGTGATATTTATTATAATCAGCGTGGGCGCATGTCAAGAAATTAATAATTTGACATGGGGTTTTTCAATAAGAGTTAATGAAATAAATAAAACACGTAACACATTTATTTATTGTCATAACTCTATTAAACTCACAACCGATTATAAATATCCGTGCAAACCCAACATTTTAAAGAGCCATTTTTGTGCACAACAGATTTGGAAATAATCTCAAGCCAAGAGAGAATTCCATTTCCACTAAGAACGCCCTCAATTTACGAGAGCAAGATCCTCCACCGGATCAAGGCGGTCGAAGGCGGACATCACAAGCGAAGGTTCTTCCGCGCTAGCACCCGGAGATCCCTTCGGTGACATCCGGAGATACGTGACACACGTGTGGATCACCGCTATAGGAATCATACACTTGGATTCTACGACGCAACGACGGATCACCGAATCGTGACCGGACACATCAATGAAGAAAGAATTCCAACGAGGTAATTCTTATGCATTAATTAAATTAATTCTAATCAACATATGATGATCCTCCTCAAGGGTTTTGGGACTCTTATTTTCTTTTTGTTCTTCGTTCTATTCCGAAGATTCAGAATTTTATATCGTGACAGATCTCAGATTGAATGTTGTTTAACGTTAAAATTAAAGTTGGGAAAACCCACCGATGCGCTTCTGCTGCGCCCGGAACATACAAGTGGTATCAGAGGGGTTTATATCGTTGATTATAATTATTTAGTTTTTTGTTGGTAATTTACACATTTAATAATTTAGTTATTTCAATTCATGTTTAATCATTATGGAAATCTGAATATGGAGATCTATTCCTCCTCCCTCATTTCTCTTTCATCTCACAGAATTTTTTTTTAATTTAGATTAAAATAAAATAGACGAACTCATCTGGAGGAGCCAAATGTTTCTGGCCATAGAACACCAGAATACACGGCGTGTATTTGGAAGTACCTAGCGTGTAGACTAGGTTCAATGCATTGACTAATCCGCCAAATCAAGCCCTGTATTGGATTCTTTATAAGAATTTAAGACACAGTGTGTTGACCAGAAACATGTTTTACATGGTTTCCGGAATATATGCCGTGTGGTCCATTGAACACGGCGTGTAGCCCCTTCGGGTTAGGGCTGGGTCGTTTACTCTGTACACGGCCTACCTGGCTGGAAACCATGTAACGTGGAAACTACACGGTGTGTGTCCCACTGTACATGTCGTGTACTCGAAAAATTTCCGATGTACATTAACACGCCCTGTCCCCGGGCGTGTAATTCGGATAGACGGTGAAGAAAAGCACATGCCGTGTAGTCGGAACTACACGCCGTGTACTCACCCAAATTACGCAGATTTATTAAAATTTATTATTATATTATATAAACCCTTGAGATGTGTACCTTGGTGCAGGAGTAAAGCTGAGGCACAACACGTGATAGGTGTTATATATATGTGTGTGTTTAATTTCACATCTTCATAATAAATGTGAATTGACCGGGTTCCCTCAAAGGTACAAGTTACATTCAAGGATTATTTTAAATTAATTTATTTGTTTAAAATTTTGATGGACTAGAATCTGAAGAAAATTCAGAAAAGTGACTTAAGATAAAAGGATTGATTAATTAAAGATAATTAATTGATTCGATCATGATTTATCTTAACAAGAATGATTAAATAATTGAATTCTAGTTTTATTTATGCATAAATATCGTTGCATGTATGGATGATCATGAGCTAGACCAAGACCTTTGTATGTGAATGGTTTATTTTAATTTATTTATTTAAATTAAATTTGTTGGCCTGTGAGCCATCTCCTCATTAATATGAAGGGCATGCGCGCCCAAAGATTCTTTTATGTAGAAACCCCTTTTACCCCTCACCTGTGTGTGAGATAAATGCATATGTAATGGATGGAGATCCCAAGCTAGTGGAGGCGGCTCAAGTCAGGAGCCAAGGTGAAACCAATCCAAGGAGATAAAAACGCGGACATGTGGAAAGATGTAAACATGAACTCGAAAGGTTCAAGGTGTTTCTCCCCTAGGTATTGGGATAGTTTATCAACCTCTAGATAAACTAACCAATAGAAAATCTCATGATCATACCATTTATTTTATTTTTGTCAGTTGCATGCTTTATTTATTGTGGGTGTGTTGTCATGATCACATAATTAATGAATTAAACGAGCATGCAAGATGGAACTAAAATAAAACCATCTTATACGTAAATATTATCTTATACATGGTTAATCACTTTAGTATATCCCACTTAATATTAACAAGCATGAAATCCAAGATAATAAAATGGAAATTTACGTATAAGGATAAAATCCCTCAAAATAAATATTAAGTCGGCATAGCCTTCCATAATCTTGGTTAGAATCAAACCATAGTTAAAAGTTCTTGACCAACCCTGGTTGGGGTGCTTTCAATTATCAGGGAATTATAATTCAAGGTTTTGGGTTGACTTGACTTGGTTCGAATCAAGGGTTGACTGCCACAGTAGGACATGGTGTGACCAAGAGGCAAAAGTTGAGGAAATCTAAAAAAAGCATTTCAGTATTGGGGAGTCCACTCAGTGGATCAACGAGTTGAGAGTTAAAGCAGTTGGCAGTTGGAATGCCTACCTAAAACTCTTAAAGCTGCTTTACCAACCCTAGTTGGGGTAATGCGAAGGACAATATGGATCCTTGCCACTAGAATATTCCCGCAACAGAATATTCCGAAGTCAATGGTGAGGGCTATTAGATTTCGATAAAATATTGGGAGACTAATAAGTATTAATTTATTTATTTCTCTCATTTTTTGTAATAAAGTACTAAACAATTTCTTAACTTAATTTGTATAAACGGCAAAAAAATGACTTCAAACATATCATTGCGCACCATACTCAAAAAATAAATGCTTCTCACCATCACTAATTTCCAAGAGTGGCAGAGGTGTTTACGCGTCGTCCTTCACCACGAAAAGAAATTATATGTGCTAGAAGAGCCTATTCCAGTTGTGCCTGGGAAAGAGGCTAGTGATGATGAATTATCTCTCTACATGAAGCACATGGATGATGCCACAGATGTCCAGTGTTTCATGCTATCGTCCATGTCTAATGATCTCTTGAAGCAACATGAAAACATAGACGCGTATAGCATGATGTCTCACCATAAAGATCTCTACCAAGAGGAGGTGAGACATGAGAGGTATGAGATCTCCAATGCTTTGTTTACCATGAATCATGGAGAGTCTGTGCTAGCTGGGCCTCATGTAGTCAAGCTTATTGCCTACATTGAACACCTAGACATCTTAGTGATTACATTCCCGGATGTGTTGCGTACAGATCACATCCTATCATCACTGCCCAAGCCCTTCTCTAGCTTCATTGTCAACTATAACATGAGCGGAAATGAGAAGAGTCTATCGGAGATTCTGACCTTGATTCTCCAGGTAGATAAGGACATGGGGCGTGACAAACCTGCGGTCCTTGTGGTGAAAAAGAAAAGGAAGGACAAGGCAAAGGGGCCAAAGACTTATAAACGGTCTGAAGCCCCCGAGCACCGTCCCTCCAAGAAGGGGAAGATCCAAAGTAAGGGAAAGAAATGGGAGGTAGTGTGTTTTTCATGTGGAAGGTAGGGCCACTATAAGAGGAACTGCACCTAGAAGCGTGGGGACGCTAAAGGTGCATTTTTATCGAGTAAAATCTTTCTATTTCTACACATTGGGTATTAGATACAGCTATTGGGGCTCACATCTGTATTAAAATGCAGGAACCAAGTAGATTTAGAAAGATCTCCAGAGGAGAGGTGGATCTTCGAGCTTCCAATGGCGCAAGGTTGGCTTTGTTGTCTATTGGCGA
The DNA here is from genome assembly GCA_963277665.1 of Viscum album. Classification (NCBI taxonomy): domain Eukaryota; kingdom Viridiplantae; phylum Streptophyta; class Magnoliopsida; order Santalales; family Viscaceae; genus Viscum; species Viscum album. Next base: position 1,230,021,758 of record OY728128.1, read on the forward strand.
CTACCACCTCTCATTGCCGACTGGGATGATTTTGGTTTTACATAACTATTATTATGTTCCTAGTGTTACCAAGAACATAATTTCTGTATCTTGTTTGGATATGGATGGATTTGTTTTCAAATTTGGAAATATGGGTTGTCTCTTTTATAAGAACAACGTATGTTATGGTATGGCACATTTAAACAATGGTCTGTATGTATTGAATTACGAAAACCAAGTGTTGGCAATCGATAACGAAAAAAACTCAAATGAATCATACATCACCCAGTTATGGAATCACCGCCTTGGTCATGTGAACGAGAAGTGTTTGACAAAGCTCTGCCAAGATGGATATTTAGACTCTACTAAAATAAAACCACTTGATAGATGTGACGCTTGTTTATAAGGAAAAATGACCAAGACACCTTTCGGTGGACAAGGTGAAAGGGCCACAAAGCTTCTAGGACTGGTACACATGGATGCGTGTGGACCATTTCTAGTATAATATAGAGGTGGATATTCTTACTTCATTACTTTTACTGATGATTTGAGTAGATATGGATATGTCTACTTAATGAGGTATAAGTCATAATCCATAGAGTAATTTAAGGAATTCAAGAATGAAGTAGAGAACCAGCTTGGTAAGAAGATAAAGAGGCTTCGATCGAATCGAGGTGGATAATATCTGAACCAAGAGTTTATCGATCTTCTAAGGGAGTCTGGGATTCTATCTCAGCTCACTACTCCTTATACACCACATTGGAATAGTGTTAGTGAAAGGAGGAACTGCACCTTGTTTGAAATGGTGAGGTCGATGATGAGTCATGAAGATCTGCCATTATCCTTTTGGGGATATGCATTACAAACTACAACATACACATTAAACCAAGTACCAACTAAGCTGGAAAATGGAATTCCATCCGAGTTATGGAATGGAAGGAAACCCACTTTATCGCACACACGTGTATGGGGATGCGAGGCATTTGTTAAGGCCTTCTCTGACATCAAACTAGCACCTCGGGGCACGACGTGTATCTTTATAGGATATCCCAAGGGAATGAAAGGATATTACCTATATAACCCTCAATTCAAGAAAGTGACTACTGCCAGATAAGTCGTCTTTCTTGAGAGGGAGAACATCCTCAAGAAGGATAGTGGGAGCAAGATTGACTTGGAAGAAGTTGATGCTCAAGATACATAGGATTTGGTACAGGAACAAGTTCCACAGGTCCCCGTGGAAGAGGTTCCAGAAACACAAGTACTACGTAGGAGCTCAAGAGAGGTAAGGGAACAAGAGAGATTTGGTTTCCTAGTCACCGAGGATGGTGAATTATTATTGTTGGACAATGATGAACCTCTCTCCTACAAGGAAATAGTAGAATTCTCAGAATCTATAAGATGGATAGAAGCTATGAATTCTGAGATGGATTCCATGTATTAGAACCAAGTTTCGGTTCTGGTCGATGAGCCAGTTGACGTAAAGACTGTTGGATGAAAATGGGTATTGAAAAGAAAGCTGGACATGGAAGGTCAAGTTATCACCTATAAAGCAACGATAGTGGCTAAATGATTCAGACATCATCAAGGAATTGACTATGATGAATCCTTCTCTCTAGTTTCCATGTTTAAATCCATAAGAATCATACTTTCCATAGTAGCTTACCATGACTATGAGATTTGGAAGATGGATGTCAAAACAACATTCCTTAATGGGAACCTTCAGGAAGATGTCTATATGACACAACCAGAAGGGTATGTGACACCAGATGATGCCAAACGGGTTTGCAAAATGCATAAATCCATTTATGGATTGAAGCAAGCATCCGGGTCATGGAAAACTCTATTTGATGAAGCCATAAATGAATTTGGTTTCATTATGAACGAATGTGAGCCATGTGTTTATAATAGGTTTAATGAGAATGCGGTCTTCATCCTAGTGGTATATGTTGATGACATATTGCTTATTGGAAACAACGTACCAGCATTACAGTCAATTAAGGACTGGTTGAACAAGTGTTTCTCCATGAAGGACATAGGAGAAGAAGCCTACATTCTAGGGATCAAGATCATTCGTGACAGATCTAAGAGGCTTCTTGGACTATGTCAGGGTACATACATTGACCAGATACTAAAGAGATTTAGTATGGAAAAATTCAAGAGGGGATTGGTTCCAGTGTCACATGGCTTACATATTTCTAAGAAAATGTGTCCCCAGACACAACATGAGAAAGATAGGATGAGAAATATCCCATATTCTTTGGCTATAAGATCTATCATGTATGCCATGTTATGTACCGGGCTTGATGTTTTCTATGCACTAAGTATGGTAGGCAGATATCAAGCAGATCCAGGAGAACAACATTGGACAGCTGTTAAGACTATCTGTAAGTATATGAGAAGAACCAAGGATATGTTCTTGGTGTATGGAGGAGACGAGGATCTTGTCATCAGAGGGTATGCTGATGCTGGTTTTCAAACAGATCAGAATGATATGATGTCACAATCTGGATATGTTTTATGTCTCAATGGAGGAGTTGTGAGCTGGAAGTGTTCAAAGCAGCCAGTTGTCGCCGATTCTACAGCAGATTCCGAGTATATAGCTGCTGCTGATGCAGCCAAGGAAGCCGTCTGGATTTGGAACCTTGTCCAAGATCTTGATGTGGTGCCTGGTAGTAAAGATCCCATTACATTGTATTGTGAAAATACTGTAGTGGTGGCTCTTGCAAAAGAACCAAGGTTACATCAACGTATAAAGAACATACTACAGAAGTATCACTTCTTGAGGGATTTCTATCAAAAGGGTGAAGTTGTAGGGATCAGAATTTTCACGGAAGAGAACATGGCAGACCCAATTACTAAAGTCCTATCTCAGTAGAAGCATGAATACCATGTGAGAGCTAGCGGGTTAACGGTTATTAGCAGTTGGCTCTATTCCAAGTGGGTGTCTGTTGGAGTTGGTGGTCTAGAACCAAATACTTTGTAATTTATTCATTAAATAAAATACTTATCACATACTGAATGTTCTTTTGCCTGACATGTCATGTGATAATGTCATAAGGATAGCTTTTGCATTGAACGGTCGTAGCGGATCCCTGCTATGATGAGAACCCGGAAGTTCCATAACAATGTTCTTGAATGTATGTTCTATGGCCGGATGATATTATTTGAGGGACACAAATAATACAGGTCATTAGGGGTGAGGACTCATAAAACATTGAGGGACCTTCTCATGGTGTGTGCCCATGGTAATATCCAGGATCATATTTTGAGAACGAGACCTACCAGTAGGAAATTCACATTTCATAGTGTCATTGGAGGTTCCTATCTGCAGATGTGTGTATTAGTCCTTAGACTTTATGATTATTATTAATGGGTATTACAACTCGCTCACTTTGATGTATTGATGAAAACTATGACGACACATTCTTCGCAGCGAGGTAGGATACATTGGGTGCGTCACGAGTAATACCACAATAATAGACAATGCGAGAATGGATTTGTCCCTTCCGTTCCATAACGGAAGTAGATATCTCAGGCCCTTTGATGGAATTGATATAGTCTAAATAAATCCATGGCCATGGTAAGGTATGTGCAAGTTCAATTTTGGGAAGTCAAGGAAAGAATAATCAAGAACATGGGTTGATGGCAATAGCATGAAACCCGCTTGATTGCAGATATCGAGAAAAAGGGATTATATTACATGGTAAGTGTTCGTAGGAGGTGACACGTCATTGCGACATTCACTTATTTCTCTATGGGTGACTTGGCATGTTGCTAGATGATAACCTTGGACTTTAGGCAGACTCAGCCTAATGACAATAAGAAAGAGGCCAAGAGGGTCACACACTAAGTGTGTCCATGTATCACAGTTAAACATTAATTTAATAAGTTAAATATTAATTTAACAAGTTAAATAAATATTATTCCCGAATGTGGTTTAATAATTATTTGAGGATGTCTGATCGTATTTATTTTGAAACTGGTTATTCGAGAGAAGATATTGTGGATGAAATAATATATTTATTAGTGAGTAATGTAGTTACATTAATTTAATAAATAAATAGTCATTACTCAAGGTCTAATAAATGTGGTGGAGAAAAATGGAAAATAAAAGTACACGCCATGTATATTAAATATACACGCCGTGTAGTTTTTCCAGTTAAATTTTGAGGATTTAATATTTTTTTATTAAATGATATTTATTATAATCAGTGTGGGAGCTTGTCGAGGAATTAATAATTCGACATGTGGGATTTCAATAAGAGTTAATGAAATAAATAAAATGTGTGACGTGTTTATTTATTGTCATAACTTTATTAACCTAAAATCCGATTATAAATATCCTCACAACCGTAACATTTTAAAGAGCCATTGTTGTGCACAACGGATTTGGAAATACTCTCAAGCCAAGTGAGAATTCCCTTTCCACCAAGAATGCCTTTATGCTACGAGAGCAGGATCCTTCAACAGATCAAGGCGGTCGAAGGCGGACATCGCAAGCAAAGGTTCATCCACACTAGCACCCTCAGATCCCTTCAGCAATGTCCAGAGATACGTGACACACGTGTGGATCACCGTAGAGGAATCCTACAATTGGATTCTACGAATCAATGACAGATCACCAAATCATGACCGGACACATCAACGAAGAAATAATTCCAATGAGGTAATTCTTATGCATTAATTAAATTAATTATAATCAACATATGATGATCCTCCTCAAGGGTTCCGAGACTCTTCTTTTTTTTAGTTCTTTGTTCTATTCTGAAGATTCGGCATTTTATATCGTGACCGATCTCAGATTGAATGTTGTATAACATTAAAATTAATGTTGGGAAAACCCACCAACACGCTTCCGCTGCACCCAGAACCTATAGATGGAATCGTCATGAGGATGTAGATTGTTTTGGGAGTGATCCTCGATGAGGCTTCCAATGTATCCATGTGGTATTGAATAAAAGTCCACGTAGTTCCTATGATGACGGCTAGCCTCCAATTTTGGTTCAACGGCATACCAATGGATAGGGTCAAAATGACTTACCGCTGAATGGAGGGACAATGAATTACTGCGGAAAGATGACCATAGTTTAGTGTCATGCGGGACGGGGGTGAACCGACGTGAAGATGGTCGAGATGACCGGGTGTTGGGCTTGATCCTCTTGGAGGCTTCCAACGTACCACGCCTTGGCAAGGATCAAATATCACATAGTTGAGATGGTGATTTTTGGGGCTTACACTCAGAGGTGGCCCATTGAGAAGTTGAACCGACATAAAGATGGATGGGATGCCTAGTGTTGGGATTGTACCTCGTGGAGGCTTCCTACGTACCTTTACGTAGAAAGGATCAATGTCTATGTAGTTCAGAAGGGGGGGGGGGGGGGTTGGTGAATCGACGTGAAGGAGGACCTGGGGTCCAATAAGTGGTGGGCCTGAACCTCATAGAGGCTTCCAACATAGCCTTCCTTGAAAAGGATAAAGGTCCATGTAGTTCAAAAGGGGTGTGGGGCTTACACTCGAGGTTGCCCGTGGGTGTTGGTGAACTAACGTGAAGGTGGCCAGAATGACCGATGGGTGTTGGTGGGATTTATCCTCATGGAGGCTTCCTACGTACCCTACCTTGGCAAGGATCAATGTCCACATAATTCCGGATGGGTGTGTGGGGCTTACATAGTAGGATTCTCATGAGTGTTGGTGAACCGACGTGAAGGTTGTTGGAACGACCGAGTGTTGGTGGGATTAAGCCTCATGGAGGCTTCCTACGTACTATGCATTAGCAAGGATCAATGTCCACATAGTTCAGGATGGGTGTGTGGGGATTAAACTCTAGGCTACCCATAGGTGTTTGTCATGGTCGGTGCTTGATCTAAGCCCACGAGAGTTGTTTTCTGTGTGAGAAACAAGAGACAACAGATACCTGACGATCACATCGCGAAAGGTTCTTCCATGGGGAGTGGATTGGGGCTTATGCGTGGCTAGTATCCCGAAGAGGTTGGGACATACTACAGGAGGGAGGCCCGATGGTGACAAAGCGCAGTAGGAGTGGGACTTGAGACCGAAGAAAGGAGAAGCATTGTTCCCCATCGCGCCCTTCGCTGGACCTGGGGACCGAAGATGAAAGAAGGAGCAGGGATGATATCTCCTACAGGAAAGCTAGGGGATTCCACCAAGATGGTAACCCTTTCCCCGCGAACAAACGCCACTCCCATAAGGAGGATATATTCCCCTGTGGAGACCATTGGGCTTGGAGAATGTCCAACGTGGTGTACCCTGTGTGCGAGGCATGAGTAAAGGTCACAGTTTAACGTCATTTGCTAAGGATGAAGGTGCTTGGTAGTTTAATGTCCTGCAGCTCAGACGAGGTAGGTTTTCTCCAGAACCCTATGACTTATATAACTGGTACCCTCTACTCCTTGGTGCAAAGAGGGTACAGGCAAAGCCATGGTGAGGGGGTGTTACAGAGCGAACCATCGAGGGGCCCATGTTAGCATGGCTATGGGAAGAAGAAATAGCCATTATTGTGCATATGAGAAGAAGAATAAGGAGAAGCAACTCAATGGGTGGTGTCGTCCAAGGTATTTTGAAGTTCGTGAAAACCTGGAAGGTCGCACGGGAAAAGGAATTGCCAGAAGAGGGGTTCATAGGCTGGGGCCTTGTGAAGCTATGTTGCTCTATGTGGAGGGTAGTTGGGAAGGGTGTGCTTCACGAATTGGGGTGCCTCAGCAGAAGCACATGTAACGACCCAATCTTTTTGAGTAGTATATTAACTTACTCTTAATGATTTAATAAGATGTTAATGGTTAATGCAGAAAGAGGAGTCGATGGCTTCATCCAGTAGACCCGATCATTATGAAGCCCACTTATCAAAGCTTGGGAAGGAGGTAGCATCTGTGGGCTTCGCTTTGGACCAAGCCCAAGCCGAACTCCAACGTGTCAAGCTTGAACGGAAACACCTGCAGGAGAGGTTCAAGTTAGTAGAGATTACTACTAGGGCAATGTTATCTGAGCCTCCCTCAGATTCTCTCACCATAGCACACCTTACACTTAGGTCACATGCTGGTGTTATAAGGGGCTATGTGACGAGACTCTAGCTTCTTTGTGCAATCCTTTGGGATGAATAAATTGAGATTTCTTCCTTTAGTGATGTTTGTGAATTTTCAAATGTCCGGATAATTTTAGGATGTATTTTATTGATGAATTTTGATAAAGGGATATTTTAAAATATTTATGTAAACCCTAAATAATTAATTATGTGTAATGATTTTCAAAAAATGGTCTTCTACAAAAGTTTTTAGTAAAGAATTTGGAGTCTAATAAGATCAACTTAATTTTTTATGAATAGAAAAATTATGAATAGTAATTTTACGCTTAAGATTATTAATGTGACCAAATGGATTAGTAATTTAACTCAAAGAATGTTTTAATATAATTTAGACACCTTGATTATGTAATGATATTCAATAAAATGGGTAAATAACGGTTTCATAAATTATTAGCCAAGTATTAGTTTTTTCGGGTGAATAGTATTTTTTAATTAAAAATATCATTAAAAATAATTAGAAAATTATTTTATAAAAAGTACTTTATTTTTGAACTCAGATCATCGATATTATGTTATGGTAATTTTTGGGGATTTTTCTGAAAAAATGAATTCTCGATGAATAGATTTTTAATTAAAAATTAAATTAAAATTATTTAGAAAACTATTTTTATAAAATGGAGTTCATAAATCTAATTAGAGAATAGATATTTGGTTAAGGTGAAATTTTGGGATTTTTCTGAGAAAGATGAATTTTTCAGTGAATAGTAAAAATGAAGTTTTAGGGTTTCGGTATGTTTAATGACATCATAACTGTGTCATGATGATTTCATGAGATATTTTAAGGGTTGGACGGCCAAGGGTGTTGAATTATTGTTTTGGGGGCCCCATGTGGCCTAACTCCATGGTAGATTCCTAGGGAGAGCACATGGTTTTGAGAAAAGCTCTTGTCAGGTGTCCCTTAGCCATTAATGCCTTGTCCCCTCACTTTCCCTATAAATACCCACACTTTCCTCCTTTAGTTTTCACTCCCAACTCTCCCCCCAACGAATTTCTGGTCTCCTAACCTCCCAATGAGTCCTCTCAAGGTGCTCCCAAGCCCTCAAGGTCCAAACCTTTGAGTTTTAAGAGTTACGTTTTACGATAAGGGATCTGACCTCTCTCTTTCTTTTCATGTAATCTCTTTTATGTCATTACTTTTATGCTCCATGTTCTTATGTGATAGGATGTTCTTTCATATTCCTCTTACTGCCCTTTTCATGTTTATATGATGAGAGATCCCCTCTTATTCTCATCATTTCGTTTTATGAAAGATTACGTGACGCCGTTAGGCTGTCGAAGTTTCATAAGAGAAATCTTATTTTTGTCTCACTTTCATGTTTTTCATTTCATATGGTATATCTTTCAAATTTCATTACCATGTTCTTAAATCCCTTATATTCTGTTCCCCTACTATTTTATGGATCATTTATGAGCGAGTGACCCATGTTCCCTCTCTTTTAAATTTCTTTTAAAACCTTGTAACATAGCCGTTATGCTGCAGAATTTTCATCTCAAAATGCCTCTCTCTTTTCTCAAAATTATTTTATGTTATAAAGTGAATACTAAAAGCACTTATTTCTACAAGGGTATTAACATATATATCCAAATGTCCTATTTTAAATTCTGGGATTTACATACCTGAAACACGCTTCCCCTTTCTGTGGGTTTAAAGTGACATAAAGATCATGTCTTTAAAGCAGTTTTTAAAATGTTATGATTATGAAATGAAACCCATTTCTTTTATGCTATATGGGTTGTTTATGAAATGATTGATGATGATATATGTGGCTCACATGATAATAAATACATGTCAAGGGTGCGCCCAGATAGCGCTCCAATGCATTGGGTAATGACTTAATCTCTAGAGATGACCATTTTTAACGACGCCTTGGTGAATAACCTTGGTAATTTTTAACGACACCATGGGGATGGACCTTGGTGAAACGAAACGATTTTCAATATTAAATGTTGTAGCCACATATTCATGTTATAAAAAAATGTTATTTTTATTATGATGTATCTCATGATTTCTTTCTCATGCCTTAAAGTTCTTTTCATGTCCTTATTGAAGTATCTCAAGTTTACATGTAAAATGTTTCTCTTGTTTCCCTTACTGGGCCTTCTTCTCACCCTTACTTTTGATGTATGTACCCAGGTTATGAGATGCAGTAATGAACCTAGGATGAACTTAAGTACAAGCCTTTAAATTGTTTAAGAAGAGAGTTTTTTTCTCTTTTCATGTATTATGTTCCTTGTTTCCAAGACACTAAACCTTAAAGATCCTCAGTTCTGTGTAATGGAATGAAAGTTATGTTATAAAAAGACGGGATTCTATAGTTGGTATCAAATGATGGTTTAGTTATTTTTGGAAATTAGGATATAAAAACTTTAGGAAGAACCCTATAGAAAAGTTTAAATATAGGAAAAATTCCTGGTATTTTGGTAAGTATTGAGTAACTGGTTTATCAAACAAATACATCCCTATCTGGATACGAGCAGGTAGAGGCGGCTCTGGCACAGATGTACATAGGGGTAAAACCCGAAAACACTTCTTTGAGCTAGACTCAAACGGGAACTGGTGCATGATAACGGGCCATGCTGCACTCTTGGTTACGACACTCCCGGGGGATTTTTTTGGTTAATCACAAGCTTTTTATGAATCATTATGAAGGAATTATAGAGAAGTGTAATTTTCTAAGCATGAAGTCTTTGTTAAAAGATTCATAAATGAAATAAGTTTCTTACTAAGGTTTTATTCTTTTAGAAAATGGCGGGAAATAGGAGGAACCGTGCCGATGGTGACCGCAATGCACCATGTGCTGACAGCCCTCCGATGGAAGCTGGAATGGAAATATTCATGCGAATGATGAACCAACTGACTCAAGTTATGAGTAATAACTTGAATCAATATGAGAGGCCGACCTCACCAAGAAGGGAACAACATTCTGTTGAGTAATTCATGCATCAACGACCACCATCATTCAGTGGATCTACTGACCCTTTGGTTGCGGAACAATGGATAAGCTCCATTGAAAAGATCTTTTTTGTGCTCCTTTGTCCGGAACAAGAAAAAGTCACCCTTGCTGTTTATCGCCTAGAGGGAGAAGCTTACCAGTGGTGGTCACTGGTCAAAAACAAGAAGCCTAGAGGAGAGACGGAAGCTACGGAGTGGGAATAATTCCGGGGAATATTCTTTAACAAGTATTTCCCTCGTTCCATGAGAATCAGAATGGAGAAAGAGTTTCTTGAGCTGAAGCAGAAGGAGAACGAATCTGTCGGAAGCTATGAGATGACCTTCACCCGACTTTCACGATATACCTCTAGCATTGTCATGGATTCAAGTGGGAAGGTTGATAGATTTTTAGGTGGGCTGAGACCTCATCTGCGGAAGAATTTAGCCAACCGGGACTATGATAGCTATGAGGAGATCGTGCGGAGTGCAATGAAAGTTGAGCTGGAGTTTGGTGAGACGCAGTGGTCTCATAAATTAAATGAAAAGAATAGATCTTTGGAGCCCAGTTTAGGGAAGACTTTTGACCAGGGAATAGGTGGGAAGCCAATGCAACATACCACATGCAATAAATGTGGGAAGAACCATTTGGGGAACTGCTTAAATGGAAGTGGAAAGTGCTACAAGTGTGGAAGAGGAGGCCATATTGCTCGGAATTGTCGTAGTGAGGAGAAGCCTCAACTCCCCAACACTAACGACAGAGGAAAGATGGTTCTGACCTTACCCAAAGTCCATTGCTTCAAGTGTGGACATCTTTGTCACTATGCTAATCTCTGTCCAAATCCAAGGGCAGTGGGGGGGGAATCACCATCAACCTCACCAAAGGCCGGGGGAGCAAGGTCGTGCTTTTTCTACCATAACAACTGAATTTAAAGCTCTGAATGACGTGGTAGAAGGTACTCTTGTTGTCCTATCAAAACTAGAAACTACTTTGTTTTATTCTGGTTCTACGCGTTCCTTTATTTCCTCCACATTTGCAAAGAATATAGAATCAATCCCTGAATTGCTTGATGTAGAGTTGTCAGTCAAGACTCCAAGTGGGATTATCCATGCATCAACGGTGTTTAGAGACTCTAGTGTTTACTTTAGTGAGCACAATCTTATCGCAAATCTAGTAGTCATTACCATGTTGGAATTCGATGTTATACTAGGGATGTAGTGGCTCTCAAAGTATAATGCTAGAATAAAATGCAGAAGTAAGGAAATCTCAGTAGTCTTGAATAAACAACCTTCAATTATCTTCCAAGGAGAGATATCCCGAACTGATCCCTATATAGAAGCACCTCCTATAGATTTCTTTATGGAGTTAATTGGTGATGATGAAGAAGGAAAAGGGAGCATACCAATAGAAGATGTTCCAATTGTTCAGGAATACATGGATGTATTTTCTGAGGAGTTACCTAGACCTCCCCCCGAAAGAGAGGTAGAGTTCTCCACTGAACTCGTACCTGGGTCTCAACCGATATCAAATACTTCGTATAGAATGGAAAATGTGGAGCTAGAAGAGTTAAAGAAACAACTCCAAGACTTGTTGGAGAAGTGGTTTATCCGTCCGAGTGTGTCTCCTTGGGGAGCACCAGTTCTCTTTGTAAAGAAGAAGGATGGATAAATGCGGCTATGAATTGATTATAGAGAACTGAATGGGATCACAGTGAAGAACAAATACCCTCTTCCGAGAACTGATAATTTATTTGACCAACTTCGTGGGGCTCAATTCTTCTCCAAGATTGACCTTCGATCTGGTTATCATCAACTGAGGGTGACGAAGGAAGATATTCTAAAGACTGCCTTCCGATCAAGATATGGGCATTATGAGTTTACTGTTATGCCCTTCGGCTTGACTAATGCTCCTCCTATTTTCATGGATTTGATGAATAGAGTCTTTAAGGACTACCTTGATAACTTTGTGGTAGTTTTTATTGATGATATTTTGATATATTCAAAAAGTCGTAAGGATCATGAAGATCATGTTAGGGTTATTTTAAAAACTCTGTGGAAGAGGAGGCTCTTTGGAATGTTCAGCAAGTGTGAGTTTTGGTTACAACAAGTAGCTTTCTTGGGGCACATCGTAACCAATGAAGGAATCTCGGTTGACCCTGCAAAGACAATGGTTGTGGAGGAGTGGCCTCAACCCACAACAGTAACTGAGATTCGTAGTTTTCTTGGTTTAGCGGGATATTATAGGAGGTTTGTGAAAAAAAATTCACGGCTTTCTAATCCACTAACCATGTTGACTCGAAAAGGGGTTAAGTTCATCTGGACAAAGGAATGCGAGGAAAGTTTCCAAGAGCTGAAGAAGAGATTGGTTACTGCACCTGTGTTAACAGTACCCTCTATCAGAGAAGGATTCGTTATTTTTAGCGATGAATCTCTGAAAGGGATTGGGTGCGTCCTCATGCAAAATGACATGGTAATTTCTTATGCATCTCGACAATTGAATATTCTTGAGCAAAATTATCCTACGCATGATCTAGAGCTGGCGGCAGTTGTTTTTTCTCTAAAGATATGGAGGAACTATCTTTATGGGGAGAAATGTGATATATACACTGACCACAAAAGTCTAAAGTATATTTTCACATAGAAAGAATTCAACATGAGACAAAGGAGATGGTTGGAGCTTATTAAAGACTGTGATTGTTCAATTCGTTATCACCCTGGAAGAGAAAACAAAGTCGCGGATGCGTTAAGCAGGAAAGATCATGTTGTTCTGGCAACAATGAGGATCCTAGGAGATCCCTTGATTAAAGATCTAGTAAAACTGGACATGGGAATTATAAGGAAAGGGACATCATCAACCCTAGCCCAAATTATTTCTCAACCTTCATTACTAGAGAAGATCAAGAAGGCTCAAAAAGAAGATCCTTTGCTACAGGAGAAGTTGGAGGCTGTAAAAGATGGGAAGTTCCCTGATTTCAATATTGATCAAGAAGGTGTATTGAAATTTCGTACTAGACTATGTGTTCCATCTATTCCGGAGATAAAGAAAGAACTGATTGATGAAGCTCATAGATCTACTTTCTCTATACATCAGGGAGGCAGTAAGATGTATAGAGACCTTCAAGATCATTATTGGTGGGATAACATGAAGAGGGAGATTGCTGGCTACACTACAAGGTGCCTGGTGTGTCAGCAAGTAAAGGTAGAATGAAAACTTCTTAAGGGGGTATTACAACCGCTACCCATACCAGTATGGAAGTGGGATAATATCACTATGGACTTTGTAACTGGTCTCCCGAAAACATCCAAAGGAAATAATGCGATATGGGTTATTATGGACCGTCTCACCAAGACAGCCCATTTTATCTCTATTCAGGAATATTTCTCTCTGGATCAGCTTTCCAAGATATACGTGAAGGAAGTGGTAAGGCTGCATGGGGTACCACTATCCATCGTGTCTGATCGTGACCCAAGATTCAGATAAAAATTCTGGAGAAGTCTTCAACATGCTCTGAATACTGAATGGAATTTTAGTACTTCCTATCACCCTCAAACTGATGGCCAATCTGAAAGGACTATTCAGACACTCGAAGACATGCTGAGATTATGCTCAATAGAATTTAATGGTGGATGGGATCAACACCTCCCATTAGTTGAGTTCTCCTATAACAACAACTTCCATTCGAGTATTCAGATATTGTAACACCCTGAGATTTTGGGAAAAATATTCTTTTTAATTTCATTAATGTCTTGTGTTTTACGCTACACCAAAAGGAGCTTTCAAAACATGCATCCTTGACTTGCCTTTCATTACACACAATCGTGACCTTCCTTGATAGCGTGTGTAGTACGCAATACCGAGTTTCACTAAACAACGATATGCTATTAAAATATTATTAAAACTAGCCATTATGAATAGTAATAACCACTTTTTGAAATTTTGTGAATTTTATTTTACAAAATGGACTTCATTTTTGGATTCGGAATATCGAAATTAGCTTAGGGTGAAATTTTGGTGATTTTCGGATAAATTTCATATCTTGATGAATAGTGAAAATTACTAAATTTTAATTAAAAACAACTTTTTCAATCGAAATAATTAATAGTGATAAATTATTAATTTTAGTGGTTTTAAAGTATATTGAGAATATATTTTTACAATTTAATACAATGTTGGTCATTGGATGTAATTTCACATTTAAACCAGTTATAAACAAGTATCAATCTTTTGATAGTTATTATCTCTTAAAAACACGCTATTTGTTTTGACGACAGAAATTAATTTTTAAATTAATTAATGCAAATGATATGTTTTGAATTTGGTAAAATAGATATCATTTTTGAGTTCATAATATCAAATATAGCTTAGGCCTAATTTTTTGTATTTTTCTAAAAACTTTCAATTTTTGATGAATAGTGAAACCACTGAGTGGTAGTTAAAAAAAACTGAATTTTTCATAAAACTTAATTTTACCGCTTATGTGAGTGGAATTTCAAAAATCCAAGAGACACGGTTGATGTCAGTAAGTAAAATGTGGTTTAATGAGATGAAAATAATTTTTGGTGAATAGTAACTTTTTACTTTTATTTACCACGGTTAAAAGTAAATAGGATAATTAAGGGTAAAAATTATATTATTATTACCCTAAAACATGTCCAAATTCTATTGGATAAGTGTAATTCGACCAAAAAAAAGCTTAGGAATAAAATATGACCATTTAGGCCCACTTGGATTAGACTAGGACATTTATTATTAATTTATTTAAAGAAGAGTTAAAAGAGTTAAAATCAAAGTTTATTTACTAAAACATTTTTTGTATAGGGTTATACATAAGATAAATTCGATTTTAAATATTAATTAGAAATCTAAAAAGATTTACTACATAATGGTATTTTATTTGTAATTTTTATATATTAAATAATTTAATTTATTTATGACACAATGATGATGCAATAATTATCTTATTAATGAAATATTGACATAATTGATGTTATAAATACTCAAATAAGTATAATTTGAGACTTTTTATGACTTAAACTAATTTTCTAGGCTCATATGACATGTTATTGTTGATTTAATTAACTTTTTTTGAACTTATCATTCTGTTATAATTTTCAAAAAAATCAATTACTAAATAGTGTCAAAATTGACATAAAATAGTTTTTAAAACAACTATTATATTATTAATTGTTATGTTATTCCTAAAAATCTAAGGTTCTTCAAAATGACTTAGATAAGGCTATATATATTAATAATAAACAAGTTGGGGTTCTTTTGGCTTCTTATAGTATGTTTATTAACCTTATAGTGTAAGAACACAAGAAGACACGGTAAAAGTAAAATTATTTAACTTAATGATAAATCTAAATGATTAAGTTAAAATAGGAACCTAAACATGTATAAATTCTATTTAATGAAAGGATTTCGACCCATCCCCACCTTAGCCTCGAAAAAAATCAATTTGGAGATATTTAAAACCGAACATGACTTTATAATAAAATAATATTTTTAGTTATTCCAAAGGTGCCCCTCTCCTCCCTTATAAAAGGACACCTCCTCCCTCTCTTCCTCACACAACTTTGAGCCTTCAACCTCGGACAACCCCTGCCAAAATCTCTTCTCCACTTTCCTAGAAACATCCTAGAGGTTCTGGTCTTCCTCAAAGACCAATTTTAGTTCCCTAAGTGGAGGTCTCAAAGTGGCGCTTCAAAGAAGAGGTAATTTCCGTTACCAATTCTTTCACCTTTATTTCTTCTTCCACTTCTTCTTATTATGTTGTTTCATTATGAAGTAATAACATCAGTATCACTCATATACTGATATGTTATTATATGTGTGAAACAATCCTAATTCACCATCTATCCATCCTACGGAAAACAAAATCACCGCGTGTGCGTACTTACAGAATACCGTCTCCACGCCGTGGTGTAATCTGTTTTTCCACCAACACCTTACATGGATGGGTATTATGGTGTAAAGAATAACTATACATAGTTATTATAACATCATAATTATTCTGATATATTGTGTCATCCACTCCAATTCAATTCAATAATTATGGAAATGATATCATCACTCGTGCGTACGTACGGACTACCGTCTCCACGACGCGATGAGATTCATTCTCCATGTTAACCATTTAAGAATGATTATAAAGTATATATAAGAAATAATAATGAAATATATGACATTATAAAGCTACTGGATTTATGTGTATATATATGTATGTCATCTACTTAATTCCACTCAATTCAATAAGGAAACGAAAACAGCGTTCATGCGTACGTACGGCCTACCGTCTCCATGAACGGTGTATTTCATTCCATTTATCGATACATTATATATATGTATATTCTGAATATATATTATATATAAATCATGTTTTATATTCTATAATTAATTAATAATGATATAAGTAATCATATGAATAATTACAAGTTAAAACACGAACGACAAATGAGACAATTTAACCCAAAACGTTACTTTAACATGAATTTACAAAAGAACGAGTAATATAAAGTCATAAGTGAACCATATATGATATAATAACAATGAATATGATTCTGTAATAAGTCAATGACATTATTTAAATCATTATACAGGAGGTTCGGACACTTACGAAGCAAATCGGACTTAAGGTAATGGAAATATCACAATCTCATTTTTATCCGAGATTGTTTATACATTGGTATTTACTGGGGTGTATTTTATCATCCACATCCATGTTTCTTCAATATGTAATTTTATTTCCATCCACCTACAATTTTTTATATCCAATTTTACTCTTCGGAGAGTTTTTAGTAAAATATATGAAGGGAATCTTTTGTCGTTTTTTCGTACGAGGTAATTTTTGACTTTTCCGACAAAAGTATGAAGAGTGTTTTTTTAACTTATACAGCATGAATGGATTTTTAAAACATTATTTCCAAAAAGATTCCTGTACAAGTTTTCAAGTTTATTTTTAATCAAATTATTTTAGTTTAAAATTGTATGACATGTTAAGAAAGGAAAAGTGTTTTGGAAGTAGAAAGGATATGTTCCCCAAGAATGAAGTTCAAGTGTTTTATCAAAATTATTTTCCATCTAAGATAAAAAAGGGTTTTGTTTTTATCCCTATTATTACATTGATTTGATTATGTTGTGATGGAATTATTTTTATGAATTCCTTTATCGTATATGAATTGTTTTATGATGTCATGATGTTTAAGATTCCCATTTTTATTACATGGGTTATGCAATGATGTATGGTTTATGATTTTGTGGCACACATAAGAATGGTATCATTATGAGATGGGTGGGACCTATATCTCCCTCCAATGCATTGGGTAAAGATTTTATATCTCATGATATAGACATGGCTGGAATGGTACGTTATAGCGGTTCAGTGAAACAGGACTGAAACGAGGGTGACTCGGTTCAGAAAGGGTCTTTGTCCACTAAGATAGTATTGGAAATGAGTCTTGACTAATAAGATATGATTCTCTATGATTATGTGTGTATGCCACAAAGTTTCATGTTTTCAGTTATGATTATTGGGATTTCATTTCACTACTATGATTTATCCCATGTTATGAAATTATGCTCTCTTTTGCAAGTTAAGATTTCCAAAATGTTATGTTCTTATGAATATGATGTGATTGATATTTATTTTGTTTACCCTTACTGAGCATTTGAGCTCACCCTTTTATGTTTTCTTTTCCCCAGGATATAAAAAAAGGTTTTAGGTACAAAAAAAGGAAGATATTTATGGGAGATGTTGAAGATCTTTCACCACGATTAGAAGATTATATTCTGAGTTTCCAAAGACACTAAACTACTACGGTCCTTCTGTGTATGTTTTTGTTATGTAATAAGTATTCCGAAAAAGTAATGTAATGTCCATGTACGTCAGGCTTCGGGTCTCTATAGTTGGTATCAGAGGAAAGGTTTAGTCAACCTTTGGAAACTAGGATGTGAAAGCGTTAGTGAGATCCCTAGAGATATTTCTAAGGTATGTCTAAGTTTAGGGATGTCCCTAAGGTTAAGTATACGTATAGGTTATAGTACTAGAATTACGCTAACGATCATAGAATTAAACCTAAGATGTTAGATATTGAAGGTACTCCCCATTTATTATGTTGTTTTCCCTAGCATGATTTTTGCCTCTCACACTATTATTTTTGGGTTTTAGACGATGGCTGGAACCCGAAGGAACCATGTTGATCAATGCAATAGACAATGCAATGATTGTCCTCCTGAACAAACAAATGTTATGGGTGATGGAGTGAAAAATCTTATTGCTATACTTACACAAGCTATGAATCATTCTGGACTTCCAAATGAGAAGAGAAGGGAACAATATTCTATTGAGTCCTTCAGGAGGCAACGTCCACCTTCTTTCAGTGGGTCTTCCGATCCACTTGTTGCTGAACAATGGATCAGTACCACTGAAACGATATTTTCAGTTCTTCAATGTTCTGAGATTTATAAAGTCATCTTAGCAGTATATCGTTTGGAAGTTGAAGCTGATCAATGGTGGAATCATATCAAGAATACGAGGCCACGAGATGAAATTGAGTCCATGGAATGGGACGAGTTCAAGAACTTGTTTTTCAGTAAGTACTTCCCTCGTATTCTTCGAACAAATATGGAAAAGGAGTTTCTTGAGCTAAAGCAGAAGGATGATGAATCTGTTGGTATATACGAAGAGAAGTTTACAAGACATGCAGGGTATGCATCTGGCATTTTCATCCAACCTGAAAGTAAAGTTGATTGATTTTTCAGTGGCTTAAAACCAAGTCTTCGAAGGGCATTAGCTATAAGAGACTTCAGTAGCTATGAAGAAATTGTGCGTTGTGCTATCAAGGTAGAAATGGAAGTTTGTGTTACATATCCATATCATGGTTTTGACAAGAAACGAAAGATGGAGTTCAAGGATAAATCTCAGAATAATGGTGAAAAGAAGATGAATGTTTCCTTATGCACAAAGTGTGGAAAGAAGCATGGTAGAGATTGTCTTAAAGGGACTAGAAAATGTTTTAAGTGTGGAAAAGAAGGTCATCGAGTAGCTGAGTGTCGAAGTAATGGAAAAAGGTCTTCTAATGATGTGAATAAAGAAAACACTGCAGAGAACGCACCACCAACACTTCAATGCTTCAAGTGCAAGGAAATGTGGCATTATGCTAATAAATTCCCTAATCCAAGGGTTAGTGATGATCGACATGAGCAACCGCTTAAGGCAAAGGACAAAGGGAAGTCACATGCAATCACTATTGGCGATGTTGAATATGACAACGATGTGGTGGAATGATTAAGTGTTTATGTAATGGGATTCAAAAATAATGTTGTATCATAAAGTATTGGAATATTTATGTATTGGTCTAATGTGGTATTCAATGTGATTGTGATATTTTTGGAAATAAGATGATATGCGCATAATGAAGTGAAAACGAGAAAACGAAATGTTTAACAGTATTCATGAGCTCATGATTGATATAAGGACTAAGTGATATCATGGTTTGAGTATATAGAATTTTGAGGATTTTGGTATGTGGAATGTTTTATCTTTTAACTGCATTCATGTTTTCACTAAGGTTCAATGGGTATTCAAGAGAGTACAAGATTAAGGCCTTTGAATGTTTGGAATGTGACCAACAAGATATATCTTATGATATATAGGGATCAATGATTGTATTAAATCTCTGAGAGTGGATGGCAGTATTATGGATAAGCCTAATGATTGGAATGGATTATATTGGACATAAGTTAGTATTATTGATGGGATGTTATAGTAATATAGCTTTAGAAAAAGGACAACCTGCAGGACGGGCGACAACCCATCGCGTCGGACAAGGCTGTGAGAATCGAACCCACAACCGAAGTGTGACTAGCCTTTATCGCCTACCACTGGCCTACAGGAAGTCCCTGTTTAGTAGAAACTAGTTTTATTTTATTAAGAGGTATGATATATGAAGTATAAGTCCATTTTAGGAACCATATATGATTAATCTTAGTAAATAATGACTTATGTATATTTAATAACTTTTGCTAACCTTTTGTTTGAGACAGATGGAATGACCTGTCATACTAACACTTCACGAATAACAAATTAAACTTCATTTATTTAAGAGATGAAGTGGAAATTGTTCAAGGCACGAACAACAGTGAGATTGTACCAAAATAAAGTAAGTATTTATTCTAATTCAAATTCTTCAACTTTAGGGAAACGATCTTGAAAACCAAAAATGTTGTCCTAGTGCTCTTATATCTGATTAATCAGATGGTACCTTAGATCTTCACAAATTTATGGATTTGTGATTGTTGGATTTTCCATAGCCATGTTCTCTACCACTCTACATCAGAACATGATGGTTAGATTTTTCTTCCATATCCATATTTTCACCTATGTGGAAACCCAGTGATTAGTTTATTTGGGTAACCATTACGTTTCATACTTTTGTTTTTAAAGATTGGTTTTGGTATTCCTTTTTATGATGTGGGTTTTGATTAAAGAAACTTTTGAATGGTAAACCATTTATAACCCCGACGAATTTCGCGGGCGAAATTCATTTTAAGGGGGGTAGAATGTAACACCCCGAGATTTTATGAAAAATATTCTTTTTAATTTCATTAATGTCTTGTGTTGTACGCTACACCAAAATGAGCTTGCACAACACTCATCCGTGAATTGCCTTTCATTACATGCAATCACGACCTACCTTGATAGCGTGTGTGATACGCAATACCGAGTTTCACTAAACAACAATATGCTATTAAAATATTATTAAAACTAGCTGTTATGAATAGTAATAACCAATTTTTTAAATTTTTTGAATTTTATTATTCAAAATGGACTTCATTTTTGGATTCGGAATATCGAAATTAGCTTTGGGTGAAATTTTGGTGATTTTCGGATAACTTTCATATCTTGATGAATAGTGAAAATTACTAAATTTTAATTAAAAACAACTTTTTCAATCGAAATAATTAATAGTGATAAATTATTAATTTGAGTGGTTTTAAAGTAAATTTAGAATATATTTTTACAATTTAATACAATGTTGGTCATTGGATGTAATTTCACATTTAAACCAGTTATAAACAAGTATCAATCTTTTGATAGTTATTATCTCTTAAAAACACGCTATTTGTTTTGACGACGGGAATTAATTTTTAAATTAATTAATGCAACTGATATGTTTTGAATTTTCTAAAATAGAAATCATTTTTGAGTTCATAATATCAAATATAGCTTAGGCCTAATTTTTGGTATTTTTCTAAAAACTTTCAATTTTTGATGAATAGTGAAACCACTAAGTGGTAGTTAAAAAAACTGAATTTTTCATAAAACATAATTTTACCGCTTCTGTGAGTGGAATTTCAAAAATCCGAGAGACACGGTTGATGTCAGTAAGTAAAATGTGGTTCAATGAGATGAAAATAATTTTTGGTGAATAGTAACTTTTTACTTTTATTAACCACGGTTAAAAGTAAATAGGATAATTATGGGTAAAAATGATATTTTTATTACCTTAACACATGTCCAAATTCTATTGGATATGTGTAATTCGACCAAAAAAAAGATTAAGAATAAAATATGACCATTTAGGCCCACTTGGATTAGATTAGGACATTTATTATTAATTTATTTAAAGAAGAGTTAAAAGAGTTAAAATCAAAGTTTATTTACTAAAACATTTCTAATATAGGATTATACATAATATAAATTCGATTGTAAATATTCATTAGAAAGATAAAAAGATTTACTACATAAGGGTATTTTATTTGTAATTTTTACGCATTAAATAATTTATTTTATTTATGACACAAAGATGATGCAGTAATTATCTTATTAATGAAATATTGATATAATTGATGTTATAAATACTCAAATAAGTATAATTTTAGACTTTTTAAGACTTAAAATAATTTTCTAGGCTAATATGACATGTTATTGTTGATTTAATTAACTTTTTTCGAACTTATCATTCTGTTATGATTTTCACAAAAATCAATTACTAAATAGTGTCAAAATTGACATAAAATAGTTTTTAAAACAAATATTATATTATTAACTGTTATTTTATTCCTAAAAATCTAAGGTTCTGACAAATGACTTAGATAAGGTTATATATATTAATAATAAACAATTTGGTGTTCTTTTGGCTTCTTATAGTAATTTTATTAACCTTATAGTGTAAGAACACAAGAAGACACAGTAAAAGTAAAATAATTTAACTTAATGTTAAATATAAATGATAAGATTAAAATAGGAACCTAAACTTGTCTAAATTCTATTGGATGAGAGGATTTCGACCCATAACCACCTTAGCCTCGGAATAAATCAATTTTGAGCTATTTAAAACCGAACTTGAATTTATTATAAAATAATATTTTTAGATATTCCAAAGGTGCCCCTCTCCTCCCTTATAAAAGGACACCTCCTCCCTCTCTTCCTCACACAACATTGAGCCTTCAAGCTCGGCCAAACCCTGACAAAATCTATTCTAAACTTCCCTAGAAACATCCTAGAGGTTCTGTTCTTCCTCAAAGACCAATTTTAGTTCCCTAAGAGGAGGTCTCAAAGAGGCTCTTTAAAGAAGAGGTAATTTCCGTTACAAATTCTTTCACCTTTATTTCTTCTTCCACTTATCCTACTTAGGTTGTTTCATTATGAAGTAATAACATAAGTATCACTCATATAATCATATTTTATTATAAGTATGAAACAATACTAATTCACCATCTATCCATCCTACGGAAAACAAAATCACCGCGCGTGCGTACGTACGGAATATCGTCTCCACGCCGTGGTGTAATCTGTTTTTCCACCAACACCTTAAATGGATGGGTATTATGGTGTAAAGAATAACTATAAATAGTTATTATAACATCATAATGATTCTGATATATTGTGTCATCCACTCCAATTCAATTCAATAATTATGGAAATGATATCATCGCTCGTGCGTACGTACGGACTACCGTCTCCACGACGCGATGAGATTCATTCTCCATGTTAACCATTTAAGAATGATTATAAAGTATATATAAGAAATAATAATGAAATATATGACATTATAACGCTACTGGATTTATGTGTATATATATTTATGTCATCTACTTAATTCCACTCAATTCAATAAGGAAACAAAAACAGCATTCATGCGTACGTACAGCCTACCGTCTCCATGAACAGTGTATTTCTTTCCATTTATCGATCCATTATATATATGTATATTCTGAATATATATTATATATAAATCATGTTTTATATTCTATAATTAAGTAATAATTATCTAAGTAATCATATGAATAATTACAAGTTAAAACACGAACGACAAATGAGAAGATTTTACCCAAAACGCTACTTTAACATGAATTTACAAAAGAACGGGTAATATAAAGTCATAAGTGAACCATATATGATATAATAACAATGAATATGATTCTGTAATAAGTCAATGACATTATTTAAATCATTATACAGGAGGTTCGGACACTTACGAAGAAAATCGGACCTAAGGTAAGGGAAATATCACAATCTCATTTTTATCCGAGATTGTTTATACTTTGGTATTTACTGGGATGTATTTTATCATCCACATCCATGTTTCTTCAATATGTAATTTTATTTCCATCCACCTACAATTGTTTATTTCCAATTTTACTCTTCGGAGAGTTTTTATTAAAAGATATGAAAGGAATCTTTTGTCGTTTTTTCGTACGTGGTAATTTTTGACTTTTGTGACAAAAGTATGAAGAATGTTTTTTAACTTATACGGCATGAATGGATTTTTAAAACATTATTTCCAAAAAGATTCCTGTAAAAGTTACCAAGTTTATTTTTAATCAACTTCTTTTAGTTTAAAATTGTATGACATGTTAAGAAAGGAAAAGTGTTTTGGAATAGAAAGGATATTTTCCTCAAGAATGAAGTTCAAGTGTTTTATCAAAATTATTTTCCATATAAGATAATAAAGGGTTCTGTTTTTATCCATATTATTACATTTATTTGATTATGTTGTGATGGAATTATTTTTATGAATTCCTTTATCGTATATGAATTGTTTTATAATGTCATGATGTTTAAGATTCCCATTTTTATTACATGGGTTATGCAATGATATATGGATTATGATTTTGTGGCACACATAAGAATGGTATCATTATGAGATGGGTGGTACCTATATATCCCTCCAATGCATTGCGTAAAGTTTTTATATCTCATGAGATAGACATGGCTGGAATGGTAGGTTATACCGGTTCAGTGAAACAGGACTGAAGCGAGGGTGACTTGGTTCAGAAAGGGACTTTGTCCACTAAGATAGTCTTGGAAATGAGTCTTGACTAATAAAATATGATTCTCTATGATTATGTGTGTATGCCACAAAGTTTCATGTTTTATGTTATGATTATTGGGATTTAATTTCACTACTTTGATTTATCCCATGTTATGAAATTGTACTCTCTTTTGTAGGTTAAGATATCCCAAATGTTATGTTCTTATGAATATGATGTGATTGATATTTATTTTGTTTAACCTTACTGAGCATTTGAGCTCACCCTTTTATGTTTTATTTTCCCCAGGATATAAAAAAAGGTTTTAGGTATAAAAAAAGAAATATCTTTATGGGAGATGTTGAAGATCTTTCACCACGATTAGAAGATTATATTTCGAGTTTCCAAAGACACTAAACTATTACGGTCCTTGTGTGTATGTTTTTGTTATGTAATAAGTATTCTGCAAAAGTTATGTAATTTCCATGTACGTCAGTCTTCGGGTCTCTACAGATAGCACCCTATGAATCTCTGTATGGAAAACGATGTAGAACTCCCACTTGTTGGGATGAAACTGGTGAGAGAAAGCTTCTTGGGCCTGATCTTGTGCAAGAGATGATAGAACATGTTCATACCATCCAACAACACATAAAGGTTGCTCAGAGTCGGCAGAAGAGCTATACTGACAATCGTCGAAGGGACTTGGAGTTTGGTGTTGGTGACAAAGTCTTCCTTCGAATTTCTCCCTGGAAGAGAGTCATGCGGTTTGGGAAGAAAGGGATGCTCAGCCCTAGGTACATTGGCCCCTATGAAATCCTTGATCACATAGGAGCAGTGGCCTATCGTCTAGCACTTCCACCGAACCTAGCTCAAGTTCATGATGTCTTCCATGTATCTCTCTTGAGGAAGTACATACCCGACTCTTCGCATGTAATGAACCCAGAGGTGGTACAACTGGAACATGAATTCTCTTATAAGGAGCAGCCAGTGGAGATCTTGGACCGTAGAGACAAGGTCCTACAAAACAAGACTACCCACCTTGTGAAATTGTTGTGGAGGAATCATAAATATGAAGAAGCGACTTGGGAGCCTGAGGAAACAATGAAGAAAAAGTACCCTCACCTTTTCGACTAGGCCTCAAGTATAAATTTCGAGGACGAAATTTCTTAAGGGGGGAAGAATGTAACGACCCAATCTTTTTGAGTAGTATATTAACTTACTCATAATGATTTAATATGATGTTAATGGTTAATGCAGAAAGAGGAGTCGATGGCTTCATCCAGTAGACCCGAACCTTATGAAGCCCACTTATCAGAGCTTGGGAAGGAGGTAGCATCTGTGGGCTTCACTTTGGACCAAGCCCAAGCCGAACTCCAGTGTGTCAAGATTAAACAGAAATGCCTACGGGAGAAGTTCAAGTTAGTAGAGATTACTACTAGGGAAATGTTATCTGAGCCTCCCTCAGATTCTCTCACCATAGAAAACCTTACACTTATGTCATATGGTGGTGTTATAAGGGGCTATGTGACGAGACCCTAGATTCTTTGTGTAATCCTTTGGGATGAATAAATTGAGATTTAATCCTTTAGTGATGTTTATGAATTTCCAAATGTCTGGATAATTTTAGGATGTATTTTATTGATGAATTTTGATAAAGGGATATTTTAAAATATTTATGTAAACCCTAAATAATTAATGATGTGTAATAATTTTCAAAAAATGGTCTTCTACAAAAGTGTTCAGTAAGGAATTTAGATTCTAAAAAGATCAACTTAATTTTTGATGAATATTAAAATTATGAATAGTGATTTTACGCTTATGATTAGTAATGTGACCAAATTGATTAGTAATTTAACTTAAAGAAAGTTTTAATATAATTTAGACACCTTGATTAAGTAACGAGATTCAATAAAATGGGTAAATAACAGTTTCATATATTATTAGCCAAGTATTAGTTTTTTCGGGTGAATAGTGTTGTTTAATTAAAAATTTAATTAAAAATAATTAAAAAATTATTTTATAAAATGTACTTTATTTTTGAACTCATAGCATCGATATTATGTTATGGTAATTTTTGGGGATTTTTCTGAAAAAAATGAATTCTTGATGAATAGTCTTTTTATTTAAAAATTAACTTAAATTTATATAAAAAAATTATTTTTATAAAATGGAGTTAATAAATGTAATTAGAGCATCGATATTTGGTTAAGGTGAAATTTTGGGATTTTTCTGAGAAAGATGAATTTTTCAGTGAATAGTAAAAATACAGTTTTAGGGTTTCGGTGTGTTTAATGACATCATAACTGTGTCATGATGATTTCATAAGATATTTTTTAAGTTTTGGCCTGCCAAGGATGATAAATTATTGTTTTGGGGTCCCCATGTGGCCTAACTCCATGGTAGATGCCAAGGGAGAGCACATGGTTTTGAGAAAAGCACTTGTGAGGTGTCCCTTGGACATTAATGCCTTGTCCCCTCAATTTCCCTATAAATACCCACCCTTTACTCCTTTAGTTTTCACTCCCAACTCTACCCCAACGAAGTTCTGGTCTCCTTACCACCCAAGGAGTCCTCCCAAGGTGCCCCCATGCCCTCAAGGTCCAAACCTTTGAGTTTTAAGAGTTACGTTTTAAGGTAAGGGATCCGACCTCTCTCTTTCTTTTCATGTAATCTCTTTTATGTCATTCCTTTTATGCTCCATGTTCTTATGTGAGAGGATGTTCTTTCATATTTCTCTTACTGCCCTTTTCATGTTTATATGATGAGAGATCCCCTCTTACTCTCATCATTTCATTTTATGAATGTTTAAGTGACGCCGTTAGGCTGCAGAATTTTAATAAGAGAAATCTTATTTTTGTCTCACTTCCAGGTTTTTCATTTCATATGATATATCTTTCAAATTTCATTAAAATGTTCTTAAATCCCTTATATTCTGTTCCCCTACTGTTTTATGGATAATTTATGAGTGAGTGACCCTTGTTCCCTCTCTTTTAAATGTCTTCTAAAACCTTGTAACATAGCCGTTATGCTGCAGAATTTTCGTCTCAAAATGCCTCTATCTTTTCTAAAAAGTATTTTATGTTATAAAGTGAATACTCAAAGATCTTATTTCTACAAGGGTATTAAAATATATATCAAAATGTCCTATTTTAAATTCTGGGATTTACATACATGAAACCCGCTTCCCCTTTCCGTGGGTTTAAAGTGACATAAAGATCACATCTTTAAAGCAGTTTTTAAAACGTTATGATTATGAAATGAAACCCATTTATTTTATGCTATATGGGTTGTTTATGAAATGATTGATGATGATATATGTGGATAACATGATAATAAATACATGTCAATGGTGCAACCAGATAGCACTCCAATGCATTGGGTAAAGACTTAATCTCTAGAGATGACCATTTTTAACGACGCCTTGGTGAATAACTTTGGTAATTTTTAACGACACCTTGGGGATGGGCCTTGGTGAAACGAAACGATTGTCAATATTAAATTTTGTAGCCACATATTCAAGTTTTAAAATTTTTTTATTTTTATTATGATGTATCTCATGATTTCTTTCTCTTTCCTTAAAGTTATTTTCATGTCCTTATGGAAGTATCTCAAGTTCACATGTAAAATGTTTCTCTTGTTTCCCTTACTGGGCCTTCTGCTCACCCTTTCTTTTGATGTATGTCCCCAGGTTATGAGATGTAGTAATGAACCTAGGATGAACATATGGAGAAGCCTTTCAAGTGTTTAAGAAGAGTGTTTTTTTATTCTTTTCATGTATTATGTTCCTTGTTTCCAAGACACTAAACCTTAAAGATCCTCAGTTCCGTGTAATGGAATGAAAGTTATGTTATAAAAAGACGGGATTCTATAGCACAGGGCAGACGTACATATGGGAGGTGCTTCACGAATTGGAAAGGCATTCACGGAGCACTACCTCATGAAGCAATGGTACATTGCGAAGCAAGGTGTCATGAAGAAATGTGCTTCGCAATGTACAGTGACCCTACCATAGCATGGTGATCATGTGTACATGAAGGGTGTTTCGCGTAGCATAAATGCTCCACGACAACCTGGTACCCCTTGGGGATCCCCTTCCTTCGCGAAGGCCCTTAGGCTTCATGAAAGGCATCCCTCTCCGAAGATGAGATCAAAATTTGGAAAAGGGGAGGCACTTCGCAGAGCAGAAGTACCTCGCATAGCTCATGGTTCACAGAGCAGAAGGGTGCTTCACGATTCGGGAGCTGGGAAGTTGAATGGTCGGATTGTCTATCATTTGGTCTTAGGGAGAGCCTAGTAGTTATAGGGAAGATCCACCGTAGGGCGGAGTTTACATGGCACAAAGAGGGACTTGGTGTATTCACAGTGGGCTCGTGAACGTCAAATGTGTTCGTGGAGCATCCTGCCTCCTCAGTTTCACGGTGGGCTCACGAACTTCAAATGTGTTCGCGGAGCATCCTGACTCCTCGATTTATAGCGGGCACACGAATGTAAAATGCGTTCGCAGAGCGTCCCACCTCATAGCTTCGCAGCGGGCTCGTGAACGTCAAATGCATTCGGGGAGGCTCTCACCTCCTGTCTTCGTGGCGGGCTTGCAAACTTCAAATGAGTTCGCGGTGCATCCTGCCTCCTAGCTTCACGATGGCCACGGTGCTGGGGGGACTCCACAAAATGGATTTGTGAGGTAGTCAACACTACCTTAGTTTTGGATTCTTCTTTATCCCGAATTTTGGTGCCAACATCATGTAAGAGAAAAAATAAAACAAATACCAGTCTTGAAAAAATTTGTTATGAAATTAAATAATTAACCTGATTTTATTATTTAGGAAGATATTAATATATTAGATGATTTCTACTTGAGGAAAGGGGCACTTTAACTTAAAACCTCATTTTAAATGTTTTGAAGACTTATATTTTAAATTTATCTCTTCCATTTCCAATTATTTATGTTTATGTTCCAGATAATATTTTATATACATAAATTAATTAAGAAGAAAAATTTTATTTAGCCTCTGAATTTAATTAAATTTTTTAAGTTAATTAATCTTTTCACAACTTGTTTGACTATCTTTACTAAAAGAAGAATGTTCTATTTTAATTTATATGATGATAATGACTCTTCCAATCAGTGTAAATGTTGTCCAATGTTTGGATTCCTTTATAATATTTCATGTATTATTAAAATGAAGACCTTATTTCCCATTTTTGGTATTTTGGTAATTAATTTTTTGTTTTAAAAGAAAATGGTATTAAAATATTAGAAATAGTTTTTCATACATGTTTAAAAATGTTTTTCAAGGTTTTTATGATGAAAATGTGAAATAATAAATTTTTTTATTACTGATATGATCCTTGTACTTTTTTATGATAAAACATTCGCCCTAGATTTTTTATATGATGAGTTTAGGCACATTATTTCTATATATATTATGGGTTTAGCCTCATTGTAGACCAATATATGACAAGATGATCCCCACTATAGCTCATGATATGACGGTTTGGGACCCATTATAGCTCTCCAATTCATTAGGTTATGGATGTGATCTCAAAAGAATTTTTTTGAAGCAGGAAGTATGGTTTTTCCAATCAATAAGGGCTTATGAAGATAATTTCAGAAGGCACATACATCAATTTTCCATGATTTCTAATGGGTTATCATTGAAATTAATTGATTTAAAAAGGTAATATAAAGAGTGTTTTAAACGATATATTATTCCCTTTTCTAGTAAAAATTTATGTTTTTATGGAAATATTATTTATTTATTTATTCACATGAACACTGAATTTATCATTTTTATATCTCGTACTATGTTTTTATAATGATAACACATTTTAAAACTATTTTTAACTAGTTTCAAGGGTTGGTAAATGGAAATATTAAATCCTGTTGAAATATGTGAATATTTTTCATGAAAAGAAAATGTTTCATAATTTTAAGAGATTTGTATTTTGATAAAATAGGCATTAGTAAAAAATATCTACATTGTAAGATATGGTATATTTATGATACATTTATGAATTAATTCTCTCTTACTCTAGACATAAAAATTATTTTATAAAGAATGTGAATTCTACTATAAATTCACTAGAATATGTTATACTTAAGGATGAGTCCTTATAGTTGGTATCTTAGTTTGATTTAGAAAAATTTTACAGGATAAGATAATGTACGTAAATACATTTAAGATATTTTAATATATGTTTAAAATTTTATAGAATGTGAATTTTACCATATTGCATAGTATATGCTATGCCTATTTATTATTGTTTTTCACATAGGAAATAGGGAAGCTATTGTATGATGGCACCAAGAGGAAAATATATTTCAAAATCAACATCCTAGGATTCATGGAATTGGAAATGAATAGTTTTTTATAATGGATTAGATTAAAAAAGATATAAATGGTTTTGGTTTCCATGCTAGAGAGTAGCCTGTGGAACACCATGAGATTTTAGATGAGGAAACTATGTTTGATATCAAATACGATACGCAACACTGAACTCAAACAAACAAAAGTTATTTAAATAAGATAGTTTTAAAAATTCAATTAAATTTTAATTTGTTAGGATGATTAACTAATTTATGAAATATATATATCCAATATATTTTTAAAAATTGTTATTAAATATTAAATAAAATATTTTTACTTTCTTTTTTCATCAAAATATGTTTTCTTAAAAAATGTTTTTTTTATTTTAATGGAAAAATTATTATAATTATTTTATACAACATTTATAAAATGTATTTTATAAAATTAAATTTTTTTTTATATCGTAATATTTAAATTAACATATGTTTTTTGGATTTTTAAAAAATATAGTTTTTTTGTTAATAGTGAAAAACACATTTTAAATAAAATTTTCATTTCTTTTGATTAATTAAGTTATATAAAATATCAATATTATTTGTATTTTATTTAAATGTGAAATATATATTATTTTGTTGTATTATTTTAAATTAATAAATTATTTAAGTCATCTATAGTCTGGATCTTATTATATGTATATGTTTTGGCTTTGGAAAGTAATTTTTTAGAAACTATTTCAAAATGAATAATTCTTCTCCATTATAAATAATTAAAAAAACTAATGAAAATTTTTTCAAATGAAAACTTTAAATTATGTATTAATATTTATGAATAGAAATTCATATAATGTTTCTTAATAATTATATAATTAAAAAAAATAATCTTTTCCTAGAAAATATGAAATTTTTTAAAAATATTTTTCTCTCTTGCATGTGTGTTTTATATTAAATTAATATACTCCCCTATGTGAATTAATTTTTATTAAATAGATTCTATATTTTTTATCAAAATAATTAATATTTGGAAATATACAGAGAGTAATTTGTTGGAAATATGAATAATAACCACAGTAAATATTTATTACCATAGTAAATGTAAAAATAAGATAATTAGGTGTAAAATAATAATCAGAATAATTTAAAAAATAATAGATACAAAATAAAATTAATATTATGAAAATATAAAATTCATTTTCATTTATAGTTTTATTATATTTATTCTTTAGTATTTTTACATTATAATTGATCATGTAATCAATTTGATAAAAAAGTATATTTTGATATGATAGAAAACAAATTTTATTTATATTTAGTATTTAATTTCAATTAAGGAATTTATTTTGATGAATTAATGGTTTTTTAAAATAATTAATATTTTAATAAAATTTATATATTAAATTATTTTTATTAATTATAAATTATAATATAAATAATATTAACTAAATGTATTTTTTTTTGTTTCAAAAAAAAATTATTTTTAAAAAATACCATCATTTATCAATAAATGTCATTTCTATATCAAAAGATAAATTTTATATATTTAGTAAAAAATTTGTAAAATGAATAATAGTGTTTGTAATTAGAACATATATATTAACCAATGGTTATTTTTCATAATTTTCCAAGATAATCATTTTTTTGTGTAAACATTAAATACCCTATAAATATACTCTGTGTATTATGACATCATAATGATGAAAAAGTGATGTAATAAATTTTATATAGGGTATAAAAGGACCCATTTTTCATTCCTATTTAAAATAATTTAATTTTATATTTAATTTATAAAATTTATATATATAGTTTGAATCCTCCAAAACCATTAGCATATCTTAAGGTTTTAAAATGATTTATTTAAAATTTTGAATGAATTCCACATCCGTATGGAAAATATTTTATTATTGTCGCCCCTTGGACTAATAAAATAATGATAAACAGAAACATTTTTTAGAAACCACAGAAATAACCATATAATGTTTTTTTGGTTTAGTTTATTTTATTATATATAGCACAAAACCTATGTATGAAAAAAAATAATGAATTCCCCTATCTTTTCCAATATACACCAATCAAAGAACTATATTTTCATCCATAAAAATCCATGAAGAACATATTTACCCTTCCATACCCTTTATATAGTCCTCCCAAGGATCACCTATGTTATCAAGAATCTTCTCTCAAGAATTTGGAGTCACCACTAAAGGTAAGGGTTCTTTTCTTTCACCACATGATCTAAATATTTTTTTTCTTATACCCCTTTCCCCCAATTCAAAATTGAAGGATATGATCTTCCATATTACCCTTACTCACCCTATGATGAATAAATAATTAGAGTCCCCTTTTACTCTTATCAAGACCTTCTGTGAACACATAAATTCCACTGTTATGCTCCTAAAATTCCACCGTGATTTTCCATGCCAGATAATTGTGTAGTTAATACCCATACCCATTTTCTATCAACTGTGTTATCCTTTATTCACTTATATTTATTTGATTGGTTACATACATATATTTATTCCATAATAATTGTTATGGAATAAAATATGATGATAAATTATTCCATGTTGTATTATCATTTTTTCACACATAAGCATTAGAATGAAATGAAAGTGATGGGTATGGTTGGAATTATATAGCGCTCCAATGCATAGGGTATTGTTTTACTCTAATGAGATGTCATGTAAGGGATTCTAGAGTCAAACTTATCCACTAGGGACATTTTCATCATTATTTCTTAGTATTTATCCTCGAACTATATTCACGATGTTTTTTTATGTAGTTGCCACATTTCCAATGTTATATTTTTTATTATCATGCTATATCATGCATCATTATTCTAGTTTATGAGTCTCACACCATTTATGCCCCATTAGAATGCCTATTTTCTAACGTGTATTACATAATTCCTATTATTCCATACTATTCCATTACATAGATTTATAGATCACCCCTTTCTTAACTATATCCCTATGTTATCTCAGGTAGTTTTAAGTATGAAGGAATATTATGAATATGTAAAAGAGGCTTTTAATAAAGACAATTTATTCCTTGGTTTAAGTTAATATGTAATGTAACTAATTCAAAAATTCACTATAATTAATGATCTTTTGGGTTTTGTTGTGTGTAATTTTATGTAATAAATCAGGTATTAATGTGAAATTAAGAGAAGGGTTGTCATAGTTGGTATCAATGAAATATTTTAGTCATATTTTTTATTAGGATTAGAAATTTATAGAAAAATCCTTACGGATATGAATATGTATATAAAAACAACCCTAATTTTTGTATGTATATAGTTAGTGGTTTATAAAGAAAATGAATCTTTGTTTTCATACTACAATTAGATGTGGCTCTTCCACATAAGTTTATAGGGGTAAAAAAATACTTTGTTGATAAATACTTGAATAGAAACTGGTTTATGAAAGTGTCCCTTGCTACACACCAGGTTTGACACTCCTTGGGGATATGATTTGGTAAATTCAAAAAATCATTATGAACAATTATTTAGGTAAAAAAAGTTACCATAATAATATATCTTAGAAAATAGATCATAGATTACATTGACTGAAGCCTAAGAATTCATAATTTAAGCCAAAAAATTAATTTATACTTCATTCATTTAATGTTATTGGATTCACATTTATCTATTTAATAGTTTAAAAATAATCAAACCTAATTTTTCCAAGAATTATAGTAAATTTATGGAAATAGGAATAACTGAGTTTATGATTGAATTATGAGGATTGAATTTTTATGGGGGAATAATATAACACCATCTGTTTTCAAAAGAGAAAAATATATTCGATAGCATATGAGAAAAAAAACTCCATACTCAGAAAAACAAAGTTTATTTAAATATTTATATGTTACCCTTTCCATTATATTTGTAAATATGGCAATGATTATATAATTTATTATATATATATCATATATATATATATATTGATAAATTCATTGTAAATAATAATTAAATTATTTTCAATGTCCATTTGTTCTTAAAAATATGTTTTCATCAAAATGTTTTTTATTTATTTCAATGAAAAAAATATTATAATTATTCTATAGAATTTTTAGAAAATTTATTTGATTAAATGAATCCCATTTTTGATATCACCATGTCAAAATTTAGGTAGGGTGTATTTTTGAATATTTTTAAACTACATTTTTTAGTGACTAGTGAAAAATAACGTTTTTTTTAAATTGTCATTTATTTTTATTAATTAATTTTTATAAAAGTCCAAATATAATATTAATTTTATTTCAAGGTATAAGATGTATTAATTTTAAATATTTTTATAAAATCAATTACATTTAAATTTTTTTGACACTTGATCTTAGTATAAGTACATTTCTGGCTTCAAGATATATTTTTATCAAATTTTTTTTGAAATCAATATTGTTTCCCTTAATTATTAATTAAAATAATCCCTAATGAGAAATGATTTAAATGAAATTTTTAGATTACATATTTATATTTGGGAATTTAAATTCATTTAACCATGAGTAATAGCTATATTGTTAAAGTAAAATCATCTTTTCCTTGAAAAAACATTTTTCTTTTGGAAAAACTTCTTTTTATCAAGCATGAAGGTTTTATTAATAATTTTTTTACATTATAAATGATTAAGTAATTATTTTGAAAAAAATTATATTTTGATACCATAAAACATAAATTGTAGTTTTAATTAATATTCAATTTCAATTAAAAAATTTATTTTTATAAATTATTGTTTTTTAAATTAAAAATATTTTAATAAAATATTATTATTATATAATTTTAATTAAATTTAATTGGACATATAAATATTATGAAGACAACTGTAATTTTTATAAGATTTTGAAAACATTTATTATAAAAAAACCCCAACACTTATCAATAGATGTCGATTCTATATTAAAATTGAAAATTAATATATTAATATAATTTTATTATAAAATTCATAATATTTTTTGGAATCATATTTTCCAAATTATTCAATGGTGATTTATTCATAATTTTTAAAGACATTCGAGTTTTCGAGTAGAAATTAAATACCGTATAAATATACGGTGAGTATTTTGACATCATAATGATAGAAAAGTGTTATAATAAATACTATAAATGGTATACACTAATATATCTATTTTTACGATAAAATTAATGTGAATTTATTTTTATTTGATTAACTTTAAAAATCCTTTAAGAATCTTCCAAAACTATTAGTATATTTTATGGTTTTAATAGCATTTTATTAAGTGTAGCAAGGATAATATTTTATTAATTTAAGACCATGGCCATATAAAATATTTAAAACCAATTCCCTTTTGTTATAACCATTTGATAAAACCATGGAAAGGTTTTTTCTTTTGGTAATTTTTCATATAGAGTCCAAATCCTATGTTTCAGAAATAATAAATCATTCCTCTCTATTTTTCTATATATAGACACCCAGGCTCCCACTTCGCATCACTCAAAAAACATGGATCACATTGTTAATCTGAAATATCATCCATATATTCCGCCCAAGGTCCCCCCATTCTCTTAGGAAGCTCCTATCAAGCATTTGGAATCAAACTCTCAAGGAGATGGTTCTTTTATTCTCTTATTTATTCATGTATCTTCTTTTATCTTATAAACTTTTATACAATTCCTAATGTTGTTATATAATATATCATATCCCTATTAAATACCCTATGATTCCTAAATGATGATAGACCCCTTTCACTCTCAAAAATCATTTCCACGAACATTTATGTTCCCTCATTATTTGGAAAAAATATAGCTGTGTTTTTCATTGACAACCAATTGTGTATTGAATCCCCACAACAATTTCCTTTCAAGGGTTTTCACCTTTACAAACATATACTAATTTTATTAGGTTCATACATTTATATTTTCTACACTCATGGATCATGGAATAAAATATGAGGATGAATGAATCCATATTTTATGATCTATGTGGCACACTTGAGCATGAGAATAAAATGAAAATGGGGGGGGGGGTGGGGGTTCACCAGAAATTATATTGTGATCCATTGTGTTGGATAATGTTATTGTTTCATGAGAAATAATTCCAGGTATTAGAGAGCTAAACTAATCTATCATGGTGATTTTTCAATCATGATGTCTCAATAGTAATTATAGCATCCTCGACCTAGAAGCCAATTTCAAAAATTGCTCCAGGCTGGAGGGCTACTCAGCCATTGGAGGACCTCACTGCACACGAATGAATTAAAACTTGTAGTGAGGGTGTGATGGGAAATACAGTTTATACTATAAACTCCAGGTAATTTTATGATGGAGGTATGAGAACATATAAATAACTAAGTAGAGGAAGTAAATACTCATCAAAATCTAAATAGAGTTTCCAATGGTGCAAGCACATTAAATAATAAGTAATAGTGGAATCACAATTAAAAAATAAGGGGTAATAAATAAACATGAAAACAATACCACTTGTAGCACTTAAATAGTGAATCCAAAAAATAATGGTCATACATACAAGACGTGTAAGGTCTCTAATGGATGATCTTAGTAAAAAAAACACACACACATATATATATATAGAATTTTGATACAAAAAGAAATATAATGGAAAACAAAATAGTAACTACTGAAGCGGTAAGAAACTCAATGCTCCTCCCCGACTTCCCATGGTAAATAAATTATATGGTATAACTTTTAAATACAATCCCTTAACTATATGTAACATCATAAATTTTTCACGCATCCCGAAGGGCTAATGTAGGGTGTGAGAACATGTCTCAGTAGGATGCCACCCAAGTGTGCATAACCAACATGAGAATTGAAGAAGGTGTGAAATTGAATTAAATAATGAAACACCATGTGAAAAGTAAATATATATTTCCCTAGTGCTCCACAACCATTTAAAAGTCATCACCTACCTCAGCCAATGCCGAAATCACTCAAGAGGAGAGGATCTTAGGACTTTGTCCCATAATATCCATTGATGTAGAATATAATGGGTGAACTATCAGGTTCGACCTCAAATCAATGAACCTAACACCACATGATTCCTAAAACCTCACGTCTCAACAAATTACTAACAACCCAATGGCATGAATGAAATAAAAGTAATTGGTCCTTCATACCCATACTCAAATGAAATAATTTGATCAAGCCTGAATTATAGAGACACATCAATACTGATAATGAAAATAATCATCATTGGGCTATTGAAAGACATCTAATGAAATGATCATCTCTATTATCCAAAAATAATACCAGCCCAAAGGGCTCAAGAATAGTGAGCCTCAGCTCCCAACTAAAAGGCCCAACTCTTTCATCTGAAGGTTACCCACTTTATATATGAGTTTCTATGATTAGAAACCCAAAAAAATTTCATAATCCACACTACTAGGGGCCTCTTCCCATATTATTGGTCATGAAACCTCATCGATAAGTCCTCCAGGGTGAACATGGCTCCAATTATCACTTTGGCCATCACAGGTGAGCATATATCACAAAAAATAGTACCTAAAACACATACAATTGACACCCCATTCCCATGTGACAATGTCACAAAAATCGATGGCCATTCCATCCAATTTCGTCGGCCCTAAACCCGATGGTCTTAACACCTCAATCCATTGACCAAGTCATCCAATCCTCAGATAAATATCACTAAATGTATCTAGGACTATCCCATCTAGATAACCACATCGCCTCAGTATTAATGGCCATTCAATCCCAATTTCTAGGGCTGATCCCATCATAATAAAATGTATCACAACAATAATACATCACAATAATTAAATATATATAATTCAAATCAATTATTTGTAATTAAGTTTTACATCTGAAATTTAATATAAAAAATCAGTATAATAGAATAGAATATCATAGATTCGGAAAATTAACCAATTCAAATTAAACCCAGAACACACCCTAGTCTAACTACACCTTGTGGTATATGGCCTCTAACATGGAATCACATGAGGGAATTGGGATAGGTCATGACTTAAGGTATCCCAAAAGGTTATACAATCAATATAACATCAAGCATTATGGTCTCTCCCAAATACCCAACAACACAATAAAATAGGCACCCCCAAAAAGACTATAAAAACAAAACGGATTTTACCACCTACCATAGAGTTTTAAATGTTTGAATGTCCAATATTAACCTCATACTCTAAATAGTTTGGAAGAAATCATTGTTTCTATCACACACCTTGAAAAAATGGATAAATATTTCAAATTAATTTAGCACTCCATGAGTAGAGATCAGGGAAGAAGTCATTGAAGGGATATGAGAGACTCGCCAATGACTTTCCAATTCAACTGATGGATCTTACCATAGTGCACTAACGAAGGAAGGATATAAATCCTAGAGGAGGAAGAAAAATTAAGGGTTTACTTCTGCTTTCCATGACCCACAGGCGAAGGAGGAAATAGAATGGGAAAAGGAAAATTAGGGAGGGGTAGAAATTTAATTTCACACCATAAAATTGGCCACATGGATTGATCACATGATTTTACAAACCATGTGAAAATTGTAGAGTTAATAGTGAATAGGTACTACCTAAATGGCACAACCCATGTTTCTTGTCAAATATTTTACCCTAAACATGATAAAAAAATGTGGAAACCTCTTAAAACTATAGACATGGCCTAAAAACCGTGGAAAACACTTTCACAGCTTCCCAAAAGTCATGATTAATACAAAAAGGGTTTGTACTGTTAACTGGAAGAGGCCACATAGTTTTCCCTAAATCATGCACCTTGAACTAAACCATCAACACATGGACTTCAGGCCTACAACTCCCTTAAAACCCTTCCTAACACCTGTACAATTTCTAAGTAATTAAACCTACCAAAAAGTATGGTATTGGGTGATGGATGAATCAGAATTAGAATTTGATGATCAAAAAGAAAATTGGAATACCTAAAATTCAAAAATTCATAACCAGGGAGGTTTCAACCCGATTCAATAACCCGAGATGTTACAATCTACCAAACATAACATAACTCATCTGTA
This sequence comes from Viscum album, assembly GCA_963277665.1. Classification (NCBI taxonomy): domain Eukaryota; kingdom Viridiplantae; phylum Streptophyta; class Magnoliopsida; order Santalales; family Viscaceae; genus Viscum; species Viscum album. The sequence goes on from OY728128.1 coordinate 1,230,061,307, forward strand.
ATCTATAAAAAACTTAATATTGTTCCAAAAATACCCATCCTGATGAAAACAACCTATACTTTCTGAGTCTCATGGGCACTGGTCAACTACCTCAAGCGGCTCCACACCGTAGGAGTGGCCTACCTCAGTCTCATCCCAACAAAAAATCAAATCAATCGATGAGCCCATTAACCATTTATGGGACCCAAATTTCCTATTATTATGCATCATCACTCCTACACCTCATCAAGTGGTCCACTTTCATTTCATACACCAATCAAAATCCCTCACTGCATAAGTGACCACCTCATACCAATTCCACACATGGAACCCACATGGTGTTTCATCTAAAAAGAAGCTCAATATAGGCCTAATACCTTATATAAATATCAAGTAACACATAACACTGATTCCATGATTCCAACACACTTCATGGAACATTTACCTCCTCGATTCCCTAGTGCCAAGCACCTCATAATTCCCACATCCAGGGATGCTCAAATATAGAAATTGGTTCTATGCACTAAATATATATATACAAACACACACACACACACACACAAATACTCTCTCACACACACACACACAGATATATATATATATATATATCATACACTCAAAATGGTGTCAAATTCTTAACCAAAATCTGGGTTTTTCATACATTAAACATGTCCACATCATGAACAAAAGAGGGACAATCCCTAATGTCTATTCCAAGATAAAAAAAATTAATCAAGAACATGCCCATAGAGTACCTCTGACTGTCTTCATCTCACTAATCTTCTCAACACCTCACATCTCTATGATTTTCACCATTCATGCAACCTAACTACATGAAGCCTGACCTCTCTATGGTGTTTCACCATTCACTAACCATTGACCTCATTTTTGGGTCCCACTATCTCAACCATAACCTCCTCATGAAGATAAAGATCGGCTACCATCACCTGGTACCAATCCCGACCTAATCTTAGACACCTATGATGTATGCCTACAGAACCAATCTGGATTCCTTACATACCCACATGCCCGAAACTCCATTTGAGGAGACTCAATCTGAGTCCTGACAAATCCTATATGGCCACACTAAAATAAAACTATCGATGACCAACTCCTAAGTGGTCTTCTTGAGTCCTTACCTAGATATCCCTAATGGATCAAATCTTGACCTCACTTCCTATTATATGAATAGTCGATACTAAAATAACCTGACACCAGTACCCATATCAAGTAATATCTATCCCTATGATTTCCCTCAGCTATGACCCCGTGGTTGACTACCTCTGAGAATGACCCCAACCTAAAGATGTTCACCAACACCTGAATGTTGTTCCGTGAACCATCCTTCATCCACTTCACCATTGAGGTGTCATTTCTCCCCATGATGGGTGAAATTTGATAAAAATCAGTGAACATCACTACATTTTACAAGGTTCAAATGTCACCCATATGAAATATTATGAACTCTCAAGATCATTCTTCCATGAGCATCTCTGGGAAAACATTCTCAAAGAACATAGCCTCATAGTCCTTTTAGGCCAATCTCTCATGTCTGGATGCCTGAAAATTCCTGTCCCACCAACACCTTGATGGTTCTCTGATCATATATGTTTCTTGTTTCACTCTTTACCATTTAGGTATCTCAAACTTCTCAAAGATCATCTACATCGACTCAACATAGTTATCATCCGCCTCTCAACCACCGTCAGCCTAAAAAAGTATCGGGTGTTGTGATCGAAATTCTCAAGTAAGATACACCGTCGATTGTTACACTCCCTGAGATCCCCAATAGATTCCTTAGATCGCACATACTGGTATCATTATAAAATAATCATCAAGACATTTCTTAAACACTATTAGATCTAGAGGCTTCCCCGCCTGCATTGGAACATAATCCTGAGCCTATCCCTATATCTCCCCAGATCCTATACATGTGGATCATACTATGCTTCAACCTCAAGGGACCCAACCGAATAATTCTCTTACAACACAATTTAATCACCCGTCTGATGCTCCATCTATGTATTTCAGGGAAACCCCTCTAAATTCCATCAACATGGTCAAACAAAGCCTATATATATATCAAATATAGGGAAAGAATAAATGTACAATGTCCTTAGTACACTTACCCTTTCTTATCACAACCATGCCACATGGAATCCCTACCACATGGGATCCAAACCTTCACTTAAAAAATTATGTGTCATGTATATCTCGATCTATTCCAATCCTAACAACTAATGTTACCTCAATCCAATGACCACATCACCCAACCTGGTGATCTACATCACCAAAACCATAGTTCCCTCCAACTCTTATAATGTATAATACCATTTTATATCATATGTAATTTATAAATGTCACATGGAATATCTAATTTTAAAAAGGACTATTATCAAATTATAACAAAATACATAGTTTATTACCACATTTCATAAGAAATGTTTACAGGTACATGATGATACATAACTAAATATTCTAATGTGCCTATGAAAAATATAAACAATCATGGATAACAAACCGTTCCTTTCCAATCCAAGGCCCATAATATCATTCATTAATGAACCAATCCACGGTTCACATGTCATAATATTAAACAATTTAAATTTCAAATAAGTCACTATAGGTGGAAATCAGACCAGATATAAAAGTAGAAAAATATAACTGTAATTTCCAACCGTGTTAACATGGTATTTCTCTCATACATGGGGCTATAGGAACCAAAGCAAGATCTATGAATCCAGTAACAAAAACATCCTAATCTCTAGTAAACCATATCTAAAATAGCATGTTTATTAGAAAATTAAATAAAACACATTCTCAATATTACTAGTAACTAGTCTTATATTGATACTAAATCTTAGACGAGAGATGCACTGATACCAGTTGTAGTGCCACCAACCTAGAAGAAAATTTCAAATAGTACCGGGGCAAAAGGGATACATGAACATAGGCATGCCTCCCCATACTCTGAATGATACTGACTAACAGTGAGGGTGTAATGAGTAATAGTGGGGAGACTATACCCTCAGGGGAATGACATGACAAAGGTCTGAGTACATATATATTATTAAGAAGCCGAAGGAATGACGCAACATAATTGAATAAAATTCTCCAATTATATAATCACATTAGTTAATAATAAATATTATAAGAATAATTAAATAAGAAACCGAAATAAATAATCATTCCAACCATGTCACTTATAGAACTAAAACATAGAATGCATAAACACGAGTTACACATACAATATCCAGAAGGTTCAGTAATGTATGAACTTAGTACAATAATTATATATATTATTCTAATATAGTATTAATAATTCTCAAAATTTACCCCAAAAGAGGCACAAACCACATGTTCCCTTGCCAATATCCCATGCCGAACATCTACTAAGGTCCATCTCCTTAAGCTGATACCTTACATGAATGTAAAAACATAAAGTCTTCATGATTGCCAAAGGGACCATATAAGATGTGAGAATGTGTCTTAGTAGGATACCACCCAAGTGTTATTACCCTACATGGGTGTTTAAAGTGGTTTAAAATAGAACTAATTAATGTATCACCATGTGTAAGGTAAATACAAACTTCCCTAGTGGTCAATAGTCACTAGGAAGTTATCAAACTCCTCACCCAATGCTAGAATCGCCGAAGAGGATGGTGTCCTTGTCTCATATCCCAAGTTAACACATAATGTATAATAGACGATGTGAACCATAAGGTTCCACCTTAAACTTTGTAACATGGCACCACATGATTTATAACACCTCATGTCTCAACAAAGTACCAAAATCCCAAAGGCATGCCCAAATGAGAAGAAACCAGACACTCAAAACCCTACTCAAAAGATCTCATTGGCTCAGGCCTAACATCTGGATGCCCAATTATACCAATTCTCAAAATACTAATACTTGGATCATAACATTAAATCATGAGAAATGAAAATAACTTTTCTCCCAAAATCATTATGCCTTAAAGGCCTCAATAATGATGATCCTCATCCCCCATCCGATAGCCTCAACACTGTCAACCGAAGGATCCTCACTTTCCATGTGGATTTCCATAACAGTCACTCCCAACACAATATCCTAATACTCGCTACTAGGGGAATATACCCACACAAGTGGTCTGAATGACCTCATTACGGAGCCCTTTGGCATGAACAAGACATCAATAGGCACTTTGGTCATCCCAAATGATTGGAAATCACAAAAATAATACCTAATCCATATCCAAATGGAACCCTGTTCCCTTGTTACCATGAAATCAAAACCGATGTCCATGCCATCCAATATCAGTAGACTTTCCATTAAACTAACAACATATTCACCTCAATCTGATGATCGAGTCATCCAATCCTTTGATCAATATCCCTCAATGTATCTGAGACAAGCCCATCTAGATAGAAATTTTGCCTCAACCCCTATGTCTATGCTATCCAAATTCCTCAAGTAAAACCCATCATGATCTAATGAATCATAACATCCATTCATCACAAGAATTTCATATGTATAATTAAAATAAAGTTTTGAAAACAATTAAATGTAATTTAATTTCACATCTCAAATTAAAAAAAATTCAATATAATAGATTTTAATATCTTGTATTCAAATAAATGAGACTATTTAAATAAAACAATTTAAATTTAACCCATAAAGAATTATGACCTTACTACCCAAGGTGGTGGAAGTACCCTTAACCAACCTCGCATGATCTAATTAGGAAAGAAAATTCATTAATACTTCTTAGAAGTCTATACGATAAATTAAACATCAAGAATTATGGCCTTTCTCAAATACCCAATACAAAACTAAAATTCACATCCCAAAATAATTTTGAGAATAGAAATAAAGGTATGCATCACTTACCATAGAGTCATAGACATGTGAATGTCCAGTATTATCCTCTAATTCTAAGTGGTTCATAATAAATCAATTTTTCTTTCAAACGATATGAAAATAGGGTAAAATTGATCAAACTAGTTTAGGGAACTATGAGGATAGAGAATGGAAGAACACATATAAGAGAGAGGAGAGACTCTCGAACATAGTTCTGACTCACTTTATGGACCTAAAAATAGGGTACCAATGTAGGAGGGACAACAATCCCAAAGAAGGAAGAAAATTGTGGGTTTCCTCATATTGTGTGGGACCCACGTTTGAAATCGGAAAATTATGGGGAAAATGAAAAGGAGGGAGGGATATAAATTTATTTTCATTTTTTATAAGAGGGTTCATGGTTATATTTTATGGTTTTCAAAACTGTGTGATAACCATGCAGGCTACAGTGCATAGGTACTAGATATAGGGAACTACCTATATAGATTTCAGCACAATTTTCCCTAATCATGTGTAAAACATGTGGAAGACTCTATGGAAACTGTATACATGGCCACATGTCCATGATCCCAACTAATACAGTTTCCCAAAAACCATGGTTATTACAAAAAGGTGTTGAACGATAAGCTAGGAAAGTCCGCACAACATTCCCCATACCACACCCCTTCACCTGCATCACCAAAACATGGAATTTTGACCTCCGATGCTCCCAAAACCCTTACAAACACCCGTGAAATATTAAAAGTATTAAAAAATTAATAAACATAAGGTATTAGGGTTACTAAAGAGTCATAATTATATTATAATGTTATAAAAAATTATCATACCCACCATTTCATAAATTCAAAATGGGAGTGGTTTTAACCCGATTAAAAAACATGGGATGTTACAGATAGACTTGAACTATGTTTATGATGTAGATTTTTAAGTTGTTTCCACATTCAAAATGCCTCCTTTATTATTATCATGATATATCATGTATCATTGTTCATGTTTAGTATTATCACTCCTTTTATGACCAATTGGTATGACTATTTTCTATCATTTATTATTTTACTCATTTTATATAATATTTATTCCCTTAATAGGCCTTAGTTAACCCCTTTATTATGTATGTCCCAATGTTATCCCATTTTGTTTTTTGTATGATGGAATATTATGAACATGTTTATGAGGTTTTCAAAAAATATGATGTATTCATTATTTTATGTTGTTATGTAATGGACCCAATTCTAAAAGACACAAGTTTTATTAATCTTCTAGATTTTATTATGTGTAACTTTATGTAATAAATCATAAATTAATGTGAAATAAAGAGAAGGGTCTATATAGTCAGATCCTCTATAGAGTAATATATAGATAATAGAGAATTTTATGATACAAAATCCTCTATATTTCAATAGATCTTCTTATCCCGTGGAAGTAGAAGGATGGATCAATTCACAATAAAATATATTTGAAGTCATGGGATGTTAAGAACATTTAAAGGTAACCCTTTCCATTCATTATATTAAGGTGAGGCTAATAAATTTTGGTATTTGGTTAATAATATCAAAAATTGATATGAGATTAATTCCATGGATTTTGAAACATTTCAGATTATTTGTCTATAGAAATATTTCCCTAATGTTGTTTTACTAATAATTAAGAAACAATTAATATAAATGATGTAAAAATATGATTATTCAGTATCCATATTTGAAAAATATTTATAATATTATTCATGTGTTTGACAAATTTTATATGGGATCTTTATAGCAGGATCAGTCGGTTTTCCTCATGGTTGAATCCAATATATAAAAGGGTTTTAGTTTTAAATGAATTCAAAAGTTACGGGAAACTTTTTTGGTCTGATAGGAATGTAGAAATAAAGTTCACATATGACCATGTATTCAATAAAAGCATGAAAAAAAATCCTGATTGGAAGAAAATGAGTAATCATTCATCACAAAAAATAATGAGGAAATAGAATCTAGATCTAATATTGTGACTAGTATGGTATAAAATCCATTTAATTCCTTGTAAAATTTGGGAGGTGTTATAGATGTGTAAGGTTTGGACATGTGGATCATGTCTGTTAAAAGAACTATTAGATAAATAATTAGATAATAATAAAAATATACACTAATTGTAATGATTAGTTTCATTATGATAAAGTATGTCTAATATTAGTTATAAGGGTGCAAATCATCATGATTGGAATTTAATGTTTTAGAAAAAACATTTTCTACTATTATGATTGATGTTGGATTTTAAAAAGAAGTAGAGAAAGGTATGTTACATGTTTATACAAATTATACCAATTCACTATTTGACTGTGTTTCATTGCATTCCTTTATTTCTTATAAATTCACAATTAATATGGGAATATCAACACAAGAAATACGGATAGAAAATTTGATGTAAAATCATAGTGGAAATATTGAAGCAACCAAAATTTATAGGAATCTTCATGTTTCTATTAGTGGAATAGTATTTCTTAAAAACATTGTTTAACTAACTATAGTAGGGTTTGATATTATATTTTGGAATTAGATTTTATTTTATCATGAGAACATATTTTCTACTAAAAAAAATTGGTATTCAATGATTTTATACCATTGATAATATATCTAGAAAATTAGAAATTATTTAAATATGATAGTGAAAGTTATTATATCATGTTTTTTAAAATATTTTTTTTTTCAAATTAGTAATGTAATATTAAAGAATGGATTTGTGGATGTTTTTCATGAATATTTAGCTAGTGTTATCCTTGACCAATAGGTTGAATTTATTGTTCGAATTCATCCTCATTATTAGAGTAGCTTGAAACCCCCTATAAAATTTCTAAACTATAATTTTATAATTAAAAAAAAGTTGTATGAGTTTCTATATAATGGTTTAATTTGACATAAAAAATTTAGTATGAGGTGATCCAGTTTAATTTTTTAAATATAAAGATCATTCAGTGTGACTTTTCATTGATTATCATGCCTTATAAACCATCATTATTATGAACATGTATCATTCGCATCATATAAATGGTTTTTTTATCTTATATGGGGAACCTAATAATTTTAAAATAAAGATTTGATGTTGGGGTAGCATAAACTGAAATGAAGGAGGATGAAATTTAGAATAAGTTATTTTAGACTATATATGGTAATTAAGAGCTTATAGTTATTTTATTTGGGTTCTCTAACAAGACATCTGCTATTTTGAACCTTTCAAATAATGATTTCCAAGAATTATTCAATAAGTTTTTGGTTATGTTTTTTGATGTAATTTTGGAATATTCAAAAATTTAGGAGGAACATTAAAGATACGTAATAATTTTTTTGAAAACCATAACTAAAAATAAACTATATGGGATGATCCATAAGTGTGAATTTTGTTTAGAAAAATTTTATTTAATTTGAATTACTTCTTCTACATATGGAAAATATTCACCATGGTGAAACATGATTTTTTGAAGAATGTCCAAGACCCAAAAAACATAGAGGTTCATAGTTTTCATGGATTATTAGGTTACTATTGAAGGGTTTTCGAAAACATTTCTCAATATTCAAGCAAACAGACTATGCTAACTCAAACAAAAATCTTTAGATTCATCTAGAAAAGTTAATGTGTTGATTTTTCTTAAGAACTAAAAATATTATTGGTCAATTCTTTAGTTTTTTCCCAATCATCTTGAAATGTTGAAATTTTCATTTATAGCGCTACTTCATTTAAGGGAATGGGTTGTGTCCTGCAGTAGATTTATACGGTAATTACTTATGAATCATATAAACTAAAACCTCATGATTTAAATTTCCATACACAGTACTGTGAATTATATTCTCTTATATTTTCATAAAAAATTAGTGGAATCATTTATACGGACTAATGTGTGAGATATATACTGATAACCAAAGTTCAATGTATATATTCCCCTTAGACTGAATTAAACATTAGATATATAAGATGGCTGGAAATTATTAAGGATTTAGATTTTATAATTCATTATTATCTTGGAAATAAAAAAACATAGATTATTCCTTGTGTTGGAAAAACAATTCTACAATATCCTTTTTATGTTTGTAACATAACCCTTTTTATAAGGATTTGATGACTTTTGACCCAGATTTTTTGGATGAAAGAAGATCATATATTTTGTTTCAGGTTCCATTACAATCATCTGTATCAGAAATAAATAAGAATGATTAAAAGGAGGATAATGTTTAACAAAAAATGTAGTTTTGGTAAAGAAGTGTATGTTACCAGAATTTAATGTTTCAAAAGAATATATTTTATGATTTGGCAAGAGATTATGTGTGCCTTTGGATTCCCATTTGAAGAGAGAATCATTGAGTGAAGCTGTTAGTAACCCATTTTGTATTCATACTAATAGTAGTAAGATGTATATATACCTTCAAAATTATTAATGGTGGGGTTGAATGAAAAGTGATACATTTGACTTTACCATGAAATGTTTGACCATTCAATAAGATAAAGCCGAATTGTAATTATCAAAGGGGATACATAAAACCTTGAAATTTTAAAAATTATAAAATTATAATTGAAAGTGTAATGGTAAAACAACAATGATTTTATATTGTGTTACATGAAACACTCAGTTTATCTTATGTTACATGCAGACCTGATAAATTAATGTACAATAACATATTCAATAACAAACATTGAGCTTAAAAGACCAATGATTTATATTACCACTATAACAGAGCTGTTAAATTGGATGGTATAAATAATATTAACTAAATTTTGAAACATATATACATATTACTAAATTTAAAATATTGTATAATTTTTATTAAATAATGAATCAATTTTTAGTAAAGTTATTTTAATCTAAAAAAATATGTTTTCTTCCAAAATTATTTTACCTTATTTTCATGAATACATTATTGTAATTAATTTTTTGATTTTTTTTGGAAATTTTATTTGATCAAATTAACGTGATTTTTTTTAATTGAAATATAAATATTTCTTTGGAGTAAATTTTAGGAATATTTGAAAAATATTGAATTTTCACAAATAGTGATAATATTGATTTTTTGTTAAAAAACTTTTATTTTATATAAATTGTGTAATTGAAATGTCCCAATATTTATGGACTATGTTTTCAAGTAAACTAAATATTATTTATTTTTATTTAATTCAATAATTTTTTCAATCAACATTATATTGGTGTTTAGTAGATGTTTGTTTATGGGTTCAAATATGAGTTTTTTCCAAAAACTATTTTAAAATTCACTATGTTCCTCCATTTTAATTAATTTAAATAATACATAATTGGGAATTATTTAAATGAATTTTTTTAATATATATCATTAAATATGAATTTATTTACATATAATAATAATAATAATAATAATAATTCACGTAGTTAACACAGAATACTGTTAATCTATAAAGAAAACTCCTCTTAAAAACCTGTTGTCTCGCTGTGTCTGTGAGATTTATATTAAATTAAAATTTTGAACATATGGGAATTTAAATTGGATAAATGGATTCCATGACTATAATTTTCATAATTTAAAATTTCTAATAAGGCCACCATAATTTATATCAATAATCATTATTGAAAACATTTAAAATAAATCACATCGATTAAGGAACAAATAAGTTTACCGAGGGATGAAACTCTATATTTAAGAAGTTAAATGACAAAGAAGTTATAATAAAAGCTATTTTATATTCATATATATACATTATAAATTATAAAATTGATTATTTACCATTATTGGTTACTTTTTACATGAAATAAATTTTGGATAAATTCACTACTTCAAAAACATTACATCTTTTTAAAAGGATGGGGCCGAAGCAACAATTTTATTATTAAATGAAATACCTCTTTTTTCTAGGTATAGGGAAACCCATTACATTTATCAAAGGCCGAATTCCAAGTGGCTTTAATACAATTCTTGAAATACAATTTTTTGACCCAAGGACCATTCAGTGAATAGTGATTCAACAGTAACTGAGCTGCTACAGTGCTTGTTATAGTGCCACCACCTCTATTGTTCTTCCTACAATGATGCAACCGCTATAGTGCCATCGATGCTACAGTTTCAGTTATTCTATAGTACTTCTACAGTGCTATTGCTGTATTTTTATAGAAACATAAGAATTCCTCCCCTACCTGGATTTGATCCTGGGTCTTCTAGATACCATGCATGAGCCTCCCATGTATTTTCTTTTCTGAAAAACAAAAGGAGTTACCTGAAGAAGAGGTATCATTCATCAACATGTTTTTTTTGTTTTATTTATTTCTCCACCCCATTCAATTGTATGTATAGCATGATGATATAGTATAATAAGTATATTAAACATACTTATATGAATTTATGTTAGTGGTACAACCTAAAACCACACACACTTCCATCTAATGGATTACAAAATCATCATCGTGTGTACAAAGGTCTACCACCTTGCAAAACAGTGTCATGAATTTTTGCATCCGCACCTATCACAGTTGAGTATTATAATTTATATAAAGTTTATATATGATATTTATGACATAAATATTCCTATGGATTCATTATATTTTATATAAAATTTTTTATATTTCATTATGTAACGTATATGACAATGTCGCTTGTGTGTACGGTCGACTACTGCCACACAAAGTGATGTGATTATTTTTTTTTCTGATTTGTTACATGGTAGGTAATACTGGTAAAGATAATAAATATTTCTGATATAGATGAAAATTTTATTATATTAGTGATATATTTATCATTTTTTAAATAATATATATCATTTTATATTTTACCATTCCACTCACATAAAAATGAGATAATTTCATTTGTTGACATGTGGACTACCACCTCTTTAAAAATATGTGATTCCTTTTTTAACAACAAAATACCAAAAATAATATATATATATATACATAATTCTATATAATTTTTTTTATGATATTATAATAATTCTGATAAGGTAATATTTTACTTAATATATTTCCATAATTATAGTTGAAAAATGGAAACATTACTTTTGTGTATATATGACCTACCATGTTAATGATCATAATGTTACTTAATTTTTAATAAACATCATTAATGATTTGTTTTAAACGTTTGATTTATGTAAAAATATTATAATTAATTATTTATTATTATATTTTAGATTATAACATTATATAATGTGAATATGAAACATATATTTCATGATGAAACAATCATAAAAAGACATGGAAATTATTAGACAAGAAAATGAAAATCATATATAATTATTAACCAAAATATTATTAGATGTTATAAAAGTATCATATAAATTATTATAAATATTAAATATTCTCTTTAGTAATTTAAAAATATGTCTAATACCACTATATATGATTTTAATTAATGATCAACCAAAATGAAGCATGAGGTAATTCTTTTCTAAAATCACATTTTTTCTACTGATATGTAAGTCATTTTAACCACTTTTTTTGATTTTATGGTGTATATAATGCACATGAATGTGTTGTATGATTTTTATTCTTAAATTTATGGTTAATTACATATCCATTTGGGGATATCACTTTCATGGGTTTTATGATTTCAACGCTACCAAATCATTAATGGATTGTTTTTCTCAATATAAATTCTTTTTGTTATATGTTATGTTAAACACATTTATTTTTATATAAGGTGGATATAAAAAAATTGACATGTAAAATATAAATTTAATAAGTTTCATGATATTTCATGTGTAATTTAATGTTATCAATTCATGGTTCTCACAATTCAAATTTAACAAAGGTGTAGGAGTTTGATGTCACAATCTCAATGATTATGAGGATTTTTTATTATTAAGTATCCAATGTTGAAATATGAAAATATGCCTATAAATAATTCTCATTAATTTTCATATCCTATGATTATGTAATTAGAATACTGGTTTTTCCTTCATTTTATCCTCTTTATGTACTGAAGAGTTGTAAATAATGTTTTTTTAGAAATTGACTTTTTAGTTGAGATCACTTTTTTTTCTAGAACTAGGTTTTTTAAAAATGAGTTAAGGCGTTTTAATTGAAATAAAGAAGGAAATCATCCTCATGAAATGATTAAAAGATTATCAAAAACATAATTTTTATGATTTCAATGTTTATTTCATTGAAAATTATTTTCATAGTGTTTTATGTTTTAAAAAGTGTTTTTTAAAAGGAAATTGTTATTCTAATAAATATATATTTAATGTTATTTCAATGATATTTCCATTAATAAACAAAAATACTTATTGTGACTTATTCTCCATGGGGGATATTTTGTAATGACGCCATCATTATTCTTTCACTGTATTTATTATTATTATCTCATAGTGATTGTTATGAAACTTGTTACTTTATCATGGGTTAATCATGATTCAAAGAGATTCACATGAAAATTGTTTTGTTTCTTTGGGATAATCAAGTTATAAAAGAAATGATAATTTTCTCTATGAGTTTTACATTTAAATCATTAAGTTAATTATTAATGTTGTGTTTCATGGACATCTTATTTGATGGCGTGGCCAATATAGTGTCAGGTGATCCCGTTAATTATTTTATGAGGAGGTGGCCCAGATAACACCAAGTGATCCCATTATATATTATAAAATGGGGTGGACCATATAGTTTTGGGTGAAACCATTATATATTTTACGATGGGGTGGTATAATTAGACCAAAGTGATCCCATTGTAGAATATATAATGGGAGCACCCATGTCGCTCTCCAATACATTGGGTAATGATTATGATCCCTAGATAATTATATTGGATGTCTTCTGTATGATTATTATAATTTTAAGGGTGCTTTAATGGTTATATATGTTTTCTATGAAGATGATTTCCAATGATACCAACACATTTTTATTCTATCTATAGGTTTATAATTTTTGTTGAGATCAAGATTGATATCACATTGATTATGATAATTTATTATGATGAATTATTCAATTTCTAGGTTTTGATATTTGATGATCCAGGTATTAATGTGTATCTGTTATTTTATGATTCTCTCATGCACTCTGAATATGTTTTCACACACTAATGCACTTATTATTCTTATTCAATACATGCAATTTATATTGATTATGTTTACCTTTACTAAGCATTTGATCACACCATTCTTATGTTTCATTTTACCAAGGAAATAAATAATGATGATTAACAGATTATTCCTAGAAGGTATTTCATATAGATGAACGAGTCGAATTAATTTGAAATAAGAAAATATTGGTCAAGTGGGAGAAGTACTCATTTAATGACATGGGTATGGGTTATGTATGATTTTTCCTAATTCTATAAAACTATAATCCTAAAATGTCCATGAGAATATTTGTGATCAAAATTTTAATTATGATGTAGTATGGTTTGGATGAAAACACATGTGTCACCATTATTGGAATCAATTCTAGAAATGTAATGTTTACGATTTCGAAATTGGATTTTGGAGTATGGGTTCTCAGCTATTATAGTTGGTATCAGATTTGATTTTTGTTAACATTGAAGATTAGGTTGATTGTATGTGATATTTTCATATAATGCATGGGTTCCATATTAGGTTTATGTGATTAAGGTTGATCATAAGATCAATGTCTTAGAAACCCCTCTAATATTTTAGGGAATGAGATCTTAATGTGATTAATGACACTTTATGAGATGAAATATTAGGATTATGTGTATGTAAAGATATGGTTTAATATAAGTAATCCTTTAAATTTTGTGGGAATATTTTTAATGTATTTTTATCCCTCATGATTTATATTATTATGGATATTGAGGTAATTACAAGATCAAAAGTTTTATCTTATAGATTACCACATTGTTGAAATTTTATTTGGTGACCAAGTGATTATTGATTTTTTAAAAAAGATATAACATGATATTCTCAAGCTTGAAAGATGAAAGCTATGAGATGACATTTGTGATTAAAACACCATTTTATTATGTTGTTATTTATGAATAATTTAGTTTTAACATTGGGTATTAATGTCAAATTTTCATGATTAATGTATCATATGAAGGTTTAGACATTTTGGAAATTACCTTAACTTATTATAACCATCATGGTTTTGGTCAATGTTAAAATAGAGGTAGAATAGACAGTTATCCTATTTGAATTGTTATATGATACTTATGATTTTATTTTACTGCTTCAGTGAGGAAAACACAATACAAATCATTTGATTAAAAGGATGAAATTTAATAAAAAATTCATTTAATGGTGAAATTTTACTAATCAAGTAAGAATATTTTGGTATTCTCTTATTCTATATGATAATCCAATTTCTCAACCCTTGGAAATGGTTCTTGAAACAAATTTTTTATCCTAGGTTCTTCAATTTTGAAAAAACAATGGTCTTTTAAATCATCACAAATTTATATTTTTGAGGAACTTAACTTTCCATTTATCATTCACATGTCTGTGATCAATGACCTCAATCACCCTAAAAAATTATTTACATTGTTCAACAAAATAAATGTCTGTATTTTCCACCAATTTTTCCATTATTATAATTCTAGCTACATGTTATTATTGATGACCCTCATAACTTCAATTCAATTTGTTTGATATGATTTTTTTATAAACCCTATTAATGATATGGGTTCACAATAAATGTATTTGACAATGTTTATCATTTGATTATCAATATAAAGTTTAAATAATGAGGGAATAATTTGTTATGGTGTGGTGGGAGATGTTGAGACCTATAATTTCCATGTAATTTTTATAATTATATGTAATTATTATGAGTCTGAGAAAATTAATGGTGCATGATTCCGAGGCCAAGTGTCCCCATAATGAATATATGAAATTTTTTGGATACATTAGTAAATGCCTGAGTGGAATTTTCTAACTTTTGAACTGGTGCTCAGATTAAAAATCAGAGGGCACCATTGAATCCACAGAAATGAGATTCTCTTAAGGGAAGCTTCACTTTGACTGCAGTAGGCCCAAAGAATAAGTTATGTTTTATGACTTTTTTTTAAAAGAAGGAAATAAAATAACTTTTTTTATTTTTATATTATCCTCCAACGGACAAGCGGCGGTGGGACCAGTGATGTGTCAATCCATTAAATGGCTTCAACCTTCATTCCTATATAATAGTATCATTGGAGAATTTGGAAGATTCCTAATTTATGATCCCCCATTATTTCCCAACACTGTTAAACACCCTCCCCCTCTCCTATTTATATGGACCTTGGGGAGAGGTGTCGACACAACATCACCAAGAAACAAAGTGCTGAAGGAGTATCAAGACACCAAAATTATAGAGGATGGAGCTAGTTTCGGTGAGTGGTGATGAGTGACACCAAAACCTCAAACCAAAGGACGACATGAAAGAGGCATCGTTGGAATCCTGTGGTGAGAACGAAGATCACTGATCCACCTCCAAGCACAGACGTTATCCAACATGATTATGAAGTAGGGGTTTGGTTTTTTTAATTCAAGACAATTCCATGAACCATTAAATCCTCTCCCGTGACTACAAGCTAACACGGAGTGTGCGGACCTAGCAAACCCATCCCAGTCCCCCACTAACATTCTAACCATGTGTTTTCTGTGGAATAATGTTGGTGCAGCAGCACTGGCTGGCTACGATGGAGGTGGAGAACCGTTGTGTTCCATAAGAGGAGGCCACAACACTAAGCTATAATGATCAGTAGAGCGACCGACACCGACGGACCGCAGAGGAGGGGTGGTGTGCCGTCGCAGGCTGCCGATGGAACCGGTTGTGTCTCGTCATCTACAGTGGTTGAAAGAGAGATCTGACACACTGACTAACGACGGAAGGAGAGGGTGGCGTGACCAGCGCACCGCTGGTGCATCCGCAGTAGTGGGACCCACATTAGTCCCGCAGGAGACCTGGTAGTGAAAATAGGCGATGCCGCTTGGTCTTCCGAATGAAGGGGGTCACTCCTCTACCATGCCATCTTGGGATGAACCTGGGGGGGGATGTTCCACACGCTGCTGGGCTCCTGCCCAGCAGCCTGGTCCATGCCCCACTACGGGCCGGGTGCCAACCCACTGCGAGCCGGTCCTGCCCCACTGCGGGTCGGGCCGCCCCCCTTGGGGGCAAGGTCATGCCCCTCCATGGGTTAGGCTGCCCCCTTGCAGGCCAGGTCAGACCTTGGCCTAACGGGCCAGGCCCGCTATGGCCAGGCCCAGCAGGGTCGACCTGAACTAGGTCGGTCCGGGTTAGTTTGACCGTGTCGGACCGAACTCAGGCCCCACTAGACCAAGGAACACTTGAAGGGAAATTTCAAGATAACCGATTGTCTGTTTTGAAAACCATCTATGGAATTGGGATCCTAGGATATAGATGGTAATTTTGGTATATTTCACTTGAGTTTCAGAGACAGTTGGAGTACAACTCGGTGGATCGAACCTGTATCCAACCAGGCCCCTGGTACTAAAATGCTAATAACTCACAAACCAAGAATGTGATTGACGTACCGTCTATCACTTTGGAACCCTTAAGGAATTGACTTCCTTTGGGTTACTCGTTTGTGGAGATTAGTAGTGGTCGATGTATGCCTGATATCTCGAGGTTAAAATTCTATGGTTCTCGAGTGTACTGGCTACGAGGAATCCTATGGCTGACTGTACCATGATGAATGGACATAGATCCTATGTGGGTCAGCACTCAGCGACCCTATGTGGGTCCACACATACCGATCCTATATGGGTCAGATCCTGTATGGGTCTACGCTCATCATTCCTATGTGGGTCAGCGCATATCGATTCGGTGTGATTCAAATCCTGTGTGGGTCAGCATGGGTTAGTTACCTATCAATCAAGTGTTAGTTAGGTCCTATATGGGTCATCGGGGGTTAGTTACCTATCAAACCTGTGTGGGTTAGAAGCAACACTACATAACAAAATAAGATGATCCATCTATAAGACTAATAATATTTACTTTACTTTTGTTTTACCTTTCTATGTGAGCTGAGTCTTTTAACTTGCTAGTTTTTTCTTCATGGTGTTACCTATTTGGTACCTCTGTCTCCATAGTGTAACATGTGTGGTACTTCGAGCTTCGTGGTGATATTTGTATGGTACTTATACCTTTGTGGTGATGTATCTGTGGTGTTACCTATGTGGTACTTCAATCTCAGTGGTATTACATTTGTGGAATATCTACCTTCATGGTGTTACCTTAGTGGAATTCTTCCCTCAAGTATGAGATAAGTATATCTTGATAACTTAGGTATATGTATGGGAATATACCTAAGTACAATTGAAGTCTTTATTTTTGGTATTTTTTTGGTGGAACACTAGGAGACCTTTGGGGTCTTGGGGTCCCTATTGAGTATGGTTATACTCACCCCTGCACGGGCTAAGCCCGCACATTATTGGTTCTTGGGTAGACAACAGACAGCGTTGATCGAGGATGAGTGATCCAGGACGGGACGGTACTCAGAGGTGGAACATTTGGCCAGACGTGGCGTAGGGACTACTCTTTGTTAGTTGTACCTACCCTTTAGATAGGATCATCAGTGGATGATCCAAGAGTAATTTGTACATATTTAGTTCTATTTGTACTTTTCAGTTGTACTCGTACATTTAGTTGGACTTGTATTCCAGCCCCTTTACTTTCAGTAGACTTTTACTATAGCAGCTTACATTGTGGTTGCTTCTTGTTGTGTTATTGGACTGTGTGTCTATACTGGTTAAAAATAAATGCATTCCCAATATATGTATATGTTGTTCTGGTTCTTGTCACCAGCCCCTGGCCCTTGGAAGGCGGGTTTGGGGTAGTCACGACATGAGCCCCGAGGGACGGGTCGTGAAAAAGCTGTATAAGAGGTGTTGGTTATACCGAAGATCTAGGACTCTGATATTTTCTAAATAGAAATATTTTAATGTGTTATAAATGTGGTTTTAAGTTTGGTAAATCCAGTGTTGGTGTTGTGGCCGACGTATCCATACAACAGAATTCTAAATTCTGATTTCTGACTTAGTGCGTGGAATCCCAGATTGCATGTGTTTTTTAAAATTCTTTCTTGTGTTCTCTTAGTGTCAGCTCACAAGGTATATCTTATTGACATTGCACACCTGTTTTCTTTTAGGATGCCTCCACATAGACAGTCATCTAGGATTCCCAAGAGAGTATGCGATGAAGGCCCCCCGAGTGATGAGGCTGCGGTGCAAGGCCCTCTTACGGCGTTAGCACCTTTGGGTGTTGTAACAGCAATGTCGCTACCTACTGGGAAGCTGTTTCCACCAGCTCCACCACCAGACGGTGAAAAAATATTGAGGGAATTTCATGAGTTTCAATGGTAGAGGCCTCCGAGGTTTTGAGGTGATATGGACCAGCAAGCGATTGAGGACTGGTAGGAGGCTGTAGTCAGAGTTTTTTTCCTGGTTAGGACACCAGATGATCATATAATGATTATAAATGAAAGTATTTTTGAGGCAGTGGTAGAGAGATGGTGGAGAGAAATGATCCAGATACATGATGAGGAGACCGTCATTTAGGTGGACATCGAGAGCCTTTTCGGTGCTGAGTCCTTCCCAGTGACCTTACACTCTGTGCATATATGGGAGCTTATGTACGTACAACATGGTATCCTGACTAGGGCTCATTACTCAGCGAGGTTTATATATCTCTCCCGCTACTCCACCGACTTGGTAATAGACCCTTTCATTAGGGCCCAGACCTTCGAGCAGGGTCTTAGATGGGAGATCAGAGCATCAATGATATCATTCATCATTCTAAAAGAGCCTGGGGTGTATAGAGAGAACTTTTAGTGGTGATATTCCTAGGTGAGAAGGCACCTGGAGCGATAGACACCACGAGACGTCAGGTATCAATGTCATCTGCAGCAGGCAGTAGGAAGATAATGCAAGGGCCCATGTGGGACATACCTTCTGGTGGAAGAATTTCGGGTACATGGTCAGTGGTTGAAGGCTAACAGGGTAGAGGAGGAAAATTGAGGAGTAGACAGTGCTACACGTGTAGCGGGTAGGGTCCCATGGCTCCCGACTGCCCGACCCGTCGTACGAACGACCAATAGATAGTCGAAGGACTACTGAGGCAGAGGCAGAGATTCGATCAAGTATGTCTATAGGTAGTTGGTGTATTTGGCATATGAGATGGTCGTGCAGTAGGTGGTGGGAGGAAATTTGATGTTCTATCACCACCACCCAATGTGGTCCACCCCGACCACAGGGAGCAAGGGGATAAGGAGGAGCTCAGTTCTAGGTAGCTAAGGATTACGACCACGGCCCCATAGAGATGATTGGAGGTATGATATATGTCTACTCCACCTTAGTTTTATCACTTATAGATAGTGGTTTTAGTCACTCTTTTACATCCATAACCCTCGTTCAGAGCTCAGAGATTTCGGTGGAGCCATTGGATCGATCTTAACTTCTAGAGACTCATACGAGATAGATTCGACGATTACAAACTGGTGTCAGCAATGTGAGATTACTTTATGAGGCGATTGCTTCAGCTTGGATCTTTTAGTAGCGGTATCGAGGCTTTACGATGTGATATTGGATATAGACAGGGTATCCACGGTCCATGTTCAGATTGACTGTATTAAGCACAAAGTGTGGTGTGTCCGAATGCATGGGACCATTTTTTCCTTCACCAGTGAGAAGTGAACCACTTCAAAATAGGATGGACATACCTGGAGGGGGGTGCAACTGATCACACATCAGCTGGCCAGCCTTACCCTGGTGGCTATGGACGTTGAGAGTCAAAGCTATCCTGTAGGGTTGGACCAGTTTGTCGTTGTCTTTCCAGATGTCATTCTGGGACATCCTTCACACAAAGAGGTGGACTTTAACATCGACATGTACCCCGAGATGACAATAATATCTACACCAATATATTGGATGGCTCCCACAGAGCTTTGTGAGTTACAGGTACAGTTGGAGGACTTTTATAGAAAGGGGTTCATAAGGCCCAGGGTTTCTCCATGGGCAGCCCCACATTTGTTTTCCATGAAGGTAGATGGGAGTTTGAGACTTAGTGTGGAATACCAGTGCCTGAGCCAGGTTACCATGATGAAAAAGTATCCCCTTTCGAGGATTGATGATCTTTTCAATAACCTGAAGGGAGATCATTGGTTTTCAAAGGTAGACCTCAAATCAGTAAATCATCAACTCATTGTATGAGATGAGGATGTGTAGAAGATGACCATCAGATGTTGGTAGGGCTATTATGACTTCTTGGTTGTGCTATTCGATGTGACCAAGGCCCCATTAGTGTTCATGGGACTCATGAACATGATCTTCCATCGATACCTTGATCTCTTTGTGGTGGTCTTAATTGACGACATCTTGATATACTCAGTGATGGAGGAGGAGCATGGCTATCATTTGAATATAGTTCTGGATAAACACCGAGAGCACCAGCTTTATGGTAAGATCTCGAAGTGCGAGTCCTGGAAACAAAAGGTCCACATTCTGGGACACGTTATCTTGGAGGCTACAGTTTATGTGGATCCAGTAAAGATAGATGTTGTACATTCTTGGGAGCCACCTAGGAGTGTGACCTAAGTGAGGAGTTTCCTAGGGTTAGATGGATACTCATGGAGATTTGAGCCATACTTTTCTAGAGTTTCGGAACCCTTGTTAGCGGTGATGATGAAGGTACAACCTTTTGTATGTATGGAGAGATGGAAGAAGAGTTTTCAAAAGTTGAGGAAAATACAGATGATTTCCCCCATCATGAGGCTTGGACAAGAGGTTGTTCGGTATGTAGTCTACTGAAATGCATTAGGGACAAGACATGGGTGTGTATTGATGAAGGAGGAAGCAATGATCGCTTATGACTCATGACAACTGAGGCTACATGAGGAGAATTATGCTACCCACAACCTGGATTTAGCAGAAGTGGTCTTCACCATGAAGATGTGGCGACATTACATGAGGGGAGAACATTTTATAGTAAACTCTAATCACAAGAGTATCAGGTATATCTTCTCTCATAAGGATCCGAACCTGAGATAGTGGTGATGGATAGTGTTTCTCCAGTACTTTGATGTTGAGATAGTCTATACTTTTGGGAAAAGGAACGTGGTAGAAGATGCACTCAACAGGAGGTCTAGCCTGCAGTTGCTGAGTGAGGAAAAAAAGTAGCTAGCCACATTGAAAATATCCTACATGGATTGAGATAGAGAAATATACCTCCGGACTTTTTCAATCAATCCCCAAATCCTTCAGAGAGTTAGGGAAGCACATCTCGGATACATTAAATGTGATTCTCAACATGCTCAGATACCTTAGGACATGCACCTAATGTATTTTTAGAAGGTGGGGAGAACGTCATCCTCTTTATAGAATGTAGAAAAGTACCAGAAGTTCTACGATAGGATGCATTGAGGGAGTTACATAAGTCCACCATGGCGGTACATCCTCGTGTGGCGAAGATGCATCAATACCTCCAGCGTCAGCACTAGTGGCAAGGGATGAAGAAAACAGTGGAAGAGTTTGTTACTCGATGACTCATTTGTCTGAGAGTGAAGGCTGAGCATTAGGTTCCAGTAGGCTTATCATATTTACTAGAGGTGCCAGAGTGGAAGTTGGATTGAATCTCCATGGAATTTTTTATAGGGCTTGCACGTACATCCAGAGGACTTGATCCTATCTGGGTGATCGTTGACTGACTCACCAAGTCAGCCCACTTCCTACCAATCTGATAACAGAGATGATTAGAGGTCTTGCGACATGTCTACGTATAAGAGATTGTGTGACTCCATGTGGTGCCATATAATATCGTCTCTGACCATGACAGACATTTTACTCCATGGTTGTGGGAGGGATTACAGGTGGTGTTCGGGACTCAGTTACGTTTGAGCACCGCCTTTCATCCTCAAAAGGATGGTTAGACAGAGCAGACCATACAGTCACTGGAGGACACCCTTCATGCATGCATCCTATATTTTGGCTGTAGTTGGGAGGATCACTTTCCCTTAGTGGAGTTCGCATACAAGAACATCTATCACTACACCATCGGTATGAAACCATTCGAGGCCTTGTATTGTCGACCATGAAGATCACCTCTATGTTGGACAGGTCCAGGGGAATCAGCACTTATGGATCCAGAGATGGTATGGGCTACCACTGAGAAGCTGCCTATCATCCTGAAGTGGATGAAGAACACACATAGTAGGAACAAGTCTTATTTTGATAGGAGATGAAGTCCTTTGGAGTTCCAAGAGGGGGAATATGTATTCTTGTGAGTCTCCCCTCGGTGTGGACTACAGTGAATTTGTTGAGGTGACAAGTTATCACTGAGGTTTATCAAACAATTTCTGATTCTTCAGAGGATAGCCGAGGCAGCATACTGATTTGTACTACCACCATAGTTGAAGAGGGTGCATGACGTCTTCCACATATCCCTGCTAATGAGATATTTGGACGACCCATCACACATCATAAAACATAATGAGAGAGACTTTGATGATGGGGAGACATTTACTGAGGTTCCATTAGAGATTGGGGATTGATAGAAGTGAGTCCTTCCTAGGTGGTCGATACCTCTTTTGTGCATTGACTGGCAGTACATGAACCTTCGGGAGAGAACATGGGAGTGGCAGGCTTAGATTTAAACTTAGTACCCACCATTTTTTTCTTAGTCTATGTTTTGGAATTCGGGGATGAAAAGCCCTAAGCTTTGGCTAATGTGAATCCCTTGATTTTCCATGTAATTTTTTTTAATTATATGGAATTATTACGAGTCTATGAAAATTGACAGAGTGTGATTCTGAGGCCCGGTGTGCCCGAAAAGAATTTATGAACATTTTTTGGTACGTTCAGTAAATGTGTGAGCCACATATTCTATATTTTGAACCATCTGATGGATTAAAAATCTGAGGGCACAATGGAATCTGTAGTATTTGGATTCGCATAAGGGAAAATTCACTTCCACCACAGCAGTCCCGAAGACAACGTTATGTTTTCAGACTTTTTTTTGAAAGAAATAAATAAAATATCTTTTTATTTTATTCTATTTCTATATTTTCCTTCAACGAACAAGCGGAGGTGGCACCAGAGATGTGTCAAGCCATTAAATGGATTGACCCTTCATTCCTATGTAATAGTATAATTGGATAATTGGGAAGATTTTTAATTAATTTTCCCCCATTAATTCCTAACACTGTTAGACACCCTCCCCCTCTCCTATTTATAGGGAGCGTGGGGACAGGTGTTGGAATAGAATCGCCAATAAATGAAGTGCTAAATGAGTACCGAGATTCGAAACAATTAGAAGAAGAAGCTGGTTCCGACGAGTGACATTGAAACCACAAACTGAAGGAGGACGTGCAAGCGGAGTCCTAGGAAGCCTGTGGAGGGAGCGAAGATCACCGATCCACCTTCATGTACGGACGTTCCCCAATGGGTTTACAAGGTAGGGGTATGATTTTGGTTTTATTCAAGTGAATTCCTTGAACCCTTTAATCATCCCACGTGATTACAAGCTAACGAGGAGGCCACAAGCCTAACAAACCTAGCCCAGACCCCTGCTACCTTTCTACACATGTGTTCTCCATGGAATACTACCAGTGCGGTAGAACAGACCAGCTATGATGGAGGCGGCACACCGTCACGTGTCGAAAGAGGACACCACACCACTAAGTCACGAAGGTCAGCAGAGAAGACATCACTGGCTGACCACAGAGGAGGTGCAGTGTCCCGTCGCATGCCACCGAAGGAACCAGCCGCAGCTTGTCCCCCACGATGGAATGAAGTGGCAGCGAACACACCATCTGGTCATAGAAGGCGAGGGCGGTGCGACCAACGCACCGCTGGTGGAGTCGCGACTCCAATGCCATATGGGCAGGATCCGCTCGGGTCCTGCAGGTGACATTCCAATGCCAATAGGTGTTACCGCATGGTCTTCTGAATGGTGGGGCACACTCCCCTCTCGTGCAAGATCAGGCGAACCGCGAGGGGGGGGGGGGGGGGAGGGAGGACGCACACAACCACTGGCCGGGCCACCCGCCTTATGGGCTGGGCCACACCCCTCCGTTGGCTGGGCTTACCCTTGTGGGAAGGGCCGGACCTCGACCCAACGGGTTGAGCCCGACACGGCCCTGCCCAGTCGGGTCGACCCGAACTAGGTCAGACTAGACCCAAGCCTTACCAGACCCAGAGACACTTAAGGTGCCATATCATGAGAACTGTAATTTTGTTTGATAAACTATCTATGGCATTGGGATCCTTTAATCTAGAAGATCTTTTTGGTATACTCCACTTGTGTTTCAGATATTGTTGGAGTATGGCCGGGTTGGATCGAACCCGAATCCAACCAGGCCCCCGGAACTAAAACGCTTATAACTCATAAACTAGGCGTCCAATTGGCGCACCGTCTATCACGTTGGAACCCTTACGATATGTCAGTATTTGGGGTTACTAATTTGTGGAGCTTAGTGGTGGTCGATGTACGACCAATATCTGAAGGGGTGGATTCTATAGACCTCGAGCGCACCTGGTGTGAGGAACCATGTGGGTGGCTGTAATTTGAAGAAGGTACATTGATCATGTGTGGATCAGAATTTAACAGATCTTGTGTGGATCGGTACTCAGCGACCATGGGTGGGTTCGTGGGGGTTAGTTACATATCGATCCTATTAGGGTAAGATCCTTTGTGGGTCAGTGAGGGTTAGTTACCTATCAATCCTGTGGGGGTTAGAAGTAGTTCTACATAATAGAATATGATGATCTAGCTTTACGACTAATCATTAGTATGTCGGTACTTATGTTATACATGTGTGAGTGAGATGATTGTTTTAACGTTGTGGAATTATCTTCATGGTGTTAGTTGTGAGGTGCCTCTTTCTCTATAGTGTTACTTGTGTGGATCTTCTAGCATCATGGTGTTACCTGTGTGGTGCATCTACCTTTGTGGTGAGGTCTTCATGGTGTTACTTTTATGGTACTTCAATCTCAGTGGTGTTACCTGTGTTGTATTTATACCTTCATTATATTACCTTTGAGTTATTATTACCTCACGTAAGATATGAGTATTTCTTGAAAACATAGGTATATGTATGGACATATACCAAAGTACAGTTGAAGTATTGTTTTGTGGTATTTTGTTTTAGAAACCCTAGGAGGAATGTGGGGTCTTGGGGGTCATACTGTGTATCGTTATACTCACCTCTGCACTAGCTATTCCCACACCTTGTTATGTCTTGTGCAAACAATAGACATCATTGATTGTGGCTTAGGGAGCTAATACTAGATGATACTCATAGGTGGACCATTTGGTGAGACGTGGTGCATGGACTACTGTTCGTGAACTGTACCTACCCCTTGGGTAGGATCCTTGGTGGATGATCCAAGAGCTATTTGTACTTTTCCAGCTATATTTGTAATTTTTAGTTGTACTCATACTTTCAGTTGGGCATGTATTCTGGCCCCTTTACTTTTAGCACACTTTTACAAGAGTAGTTTACTTTGTGGTTACTTCTTTTTGTGTTCTTGGAAATTGTGTATGTACACATTAAAAGGAAATTCCTTCCTATTATAGGGATACACCTTTCCGGTGCTAGTCGTCAGCCTCTGGCCTATGGTAGGCCGACATGGGGTAGTCACGACACAGGCCTCGAGGGAAGGGTCGTGATAGGAGATAAAACACCCCGAGATTTTAAAAAGAAGAAAATTATATTTGATTACAAAATGGACATGAAACATTGATTTTATGTTGC
The DNA here is from genome assembly GCA_963277665.1 of Viscum album. Lineage (NCBI taxonomy): Eukaryota > Viridiplantae > Streptophyta > Magnoliopsida > Santalales > Viscaceae > Viscum > Viscum album. The sequence continues at coordinate 1,230,087,758 of OY728128.1, forward strand.
ATTACATGAAACAATCATTATATTATGTGTTACTCATAACAATGAGATTTTTATGTTTCACACCCTATTCAAAACCCAATACTAAGAATAAAAGACCCATGAGATATATTAGCATTATATCCTAGGAGTTGAATTGGTGAATATAAATAGTATTGATTAATTAATTTATGAAATAAATAAATAAATATTTATATATATCATAATCAATATAAATTATTGATAAATGTTTATTAAGTAATCATTCAAATATTTGTAAAGTGATTTTATTCTTCAAAGATATGTTTTCTTTGAATTATTTTATTTATTTTAATGAAAAAAATTATAATAATTTCTCCAAATTTATGAAAATGAATTTTAAAAAATAAAATTATATTTTTGAATAGTAATATCAAAATTTACTATTTTTTAAATTTTGGGACTTTTCATAAAAGATTTTTATTTTTCAATGATTAATGGAAAATAAAGATTTTTCTGTAAAAATATTTCTAGATTTGAATAAATTAAGTAATTTTAAAGTAGAAATACGTTTTGAATATTTTTTCCTATAACATAAGTATTATTTCAATATATTTAATCATGTTAATTACTTTGAATCACCCTTATGTTGGGTTTTAGTATATGTTAGTTTTGGGGTTTTAAAAAAGGTTTTTATAAATACGGTTTTTAATGCATTCATGTTTCACCATTTTAAACAATTAAAAGTAATACATATTGGGGAATATTTTAAATTATATTTATTGAATATATATAAGAAAATTTTAATTGTTTTTCAAATTCTAGAGACCCTGGGTTTTCCTAATAAGACTTTGGAATATTTATAGATATATTTCCTGAGCTTGGCACCGAGACAACATTTGATTCCAAAGCCCGATGTGTTCTTCATTAATTATATAAATTTTATAAGTTTATATTATATTATTCATGTAATGTAAGAGGTATAAATCTCAAATGGAAGATCGTATTACAAATACGAGGTCGTGGTATAGTCCGGAACATGGCATTTATCCTAGGTGAAACATAAATTTTGTCAGTGTGGGTCTTCTGTAGAAACTTTCACCGAGGAAATAACCATAAATAATATAAATAAATTAAATTTTTGTATATTGGATGTTGTTTAGAATAAATCATCAATGAGGAATCATATTGGAAGCCCTAGACCACCATTGAGTACAGAATTCATTGTTTTACATAAACGCGACCGAAAGTGAGAGGGCACGACATGTTCGGATCCCCCGGCCATTGGAAGGCGACCTAATTAAATTATAAAAATAGTAAGTTATGGAAATGAACTAGGGTTTGGATTATAAACCTCCCATACATGGTAAATCTATCTCCCTTCCATCCTCTGTAAAACCAACATAGAATCCTTGAAGGATCACCGTGACACTATAGATCTGAGCAGGTTTGAGCACGGAAAACAAAATGATTGTTGGAGGGAATGTTAATCAATGATGAACATATCCAAATCCATGTAAGATTATTTATTTTGGATTTGTAATCCTTGATATAAATTCTTGAATCCTATATTTTTTTTTCTTTTAATTTCATCATCCTTGAAAGTCATTGACGATGGCCAAACTAACAGAATCATGTATCAGTCCCTCATTTATTCTTTTATTCAAACATTCTACGTCATCTATTTTTTGATATGATGAAACAACAATCGATCATAAATTGAGGCATGTATATTTGTGGATCCGAGTCAAATTATTGCAGTTTTGTGTTCATTATTTCTTTCATACTAATATCAGAGGTGTGACTTCCTGCAGAAGTCGAATTCAGTTTTAGGGGCATGAGGTGGTCAGTCTCAGTGGTCCGGTGAGGTGTGGTCTAGCCAATAGAGTATGATGAGGTGGGAAGTTTCAAACCAATATAACTCTAGTGAGCGGGGTCACCACTTGAAGGGTGTTCTGGCTAGCAGAGTTGGTTTGAGAATCTAACTTGAACGGGAGGTGCAGTGGTTCGTATGCTCTAGCGAGGCAGGCTGTGGCATGATAGGGCATGAGTTTAGGTGAGGTGGTGGGAGGAATGTGGTCTGGGGAAGTCAGGTGGCAGATCTGGTTATGTGGGAAGCACAAGAATGTGGCTTGTGAGGGACAACGAATGTGGAGAAAGAACAAAGAGGAAAGGGGGAAATAAAATTATATAAAACTAAATATTATTATTATTATTATTAAAATGGTTTAACCATCTTAGCTCCCTAGTGAGATATCTCATCGGTGTACTGTCAACGAAGACATGACCATTTCTTTGAGAATATATTTTTAAGACCAATGTGTGATTCCTTTTTCTAATCTAGGTATTGAGCCTATAAAACACCCTAAAATAAGAACAATATTATTATTTTCAAATGCTAATTCAAACGTAAATCTTGCAAGGAGCATCAAATTGATGCGCCATCTTCTTCTAGGCAACCATGTTTTCAAGATGAACATTTTGAGACTAATGGTAGATCCCATTTTTGGGATTTCAGATCTGATCCATGCAACATAAAAATAATGATAATATATTATTATTACTATAACATTGACCTGCTATAATTTTCACATGAAACGTCCAATCGATGTGACGTCAACAGCATTTTGGCCCTAACATCGAGGCAAACCATTTGAGGCCATTTTAGAAATTTTATTTCAGGATCATGGTGTGGACCCATGAATCCTAGTTTGGGTGTGATGTGTAGAAATGTAACATTTCACTGAGAGATATATTTGGACAAATTAATAGACTATACCATGCACATTATCATGAGGATCGTAGTGGTGAAATCTGTATACTTTATTTTTGGATCAAGACCGGGGCCCCATGATGCACTTTTTGTGTAGAAAGATTAAAAATGAATCTTCTTCACTGGAAGTTGAATTCATGAGAATGAATAGTATATCATGTGATATTTTCTAAAAGGATCACATTGGAAGGACCCGTTTGGTTATTCAGGGCAATTTGAGGTGGATTTTCAGTGAAATTGCATTTTTTACACTTTGGACCAATAATAAGTATCTTGCGATATTCAACCTTTTGGATAGATATTACATGTACTCTGGGAGTATATTGTCACACCTAGGGGTACACATAAATTGTTTAGTACCATAGTGTGGATAGGTATGTGACAAGGCGATGAGGTGGGGTCAAACATTGTGTGGTACCCATATGCGTAGTGTATCTCATTTTTAATATATTACCTCTCATATGTCCTTAATTTGGACTCATATTTTGTCCTATGAGTATCATATACTAAGTGTTTTTCTTAATAGAACATGATTATTCCCCCTATATTTTCCTTAAATATTAGATGAGATATCTTTCAGGCAATTTTTAGATAGGCTATTAGAGGCTTATTTCGGGGTGGTGATCTCCCTGACGTACTAGGGCATAGATCCCTGATGACTATAGTGTTGACCTCCATCGGCATGAGTCTGGGTCCTCTACAGCTACATCCGGATGTTGATTCCCTAACATACTAGTTTGAATGACCAGAGTGTTGAACACCCATCGGTATGTGCACGATCCCTCTACAACTACTTGTGGTTGTCGATCCCCCTAACGTACAAAGGCGTGAAGCCCCATGGACTAGAGGGTTGAACCCCCACCCCATTGACCTAAGTGCAAGTCCAATATATGTCCATGATGGGAAGTACCCTCCAGCATATAACCTTTTGCAGGAATGGGTAGTGGGTCCTCATCGAATATCAGGTATTGATCCCCTTGATGTACTAGTTCACATATCCCTAATGACTTGGGTTACCCCCAAGACTTAATATGGTGAAGGTAATTTACTATTCATTGTCCCTCGACTATGTGGAAAAGTGAATCAAAATGGTTTGACATACCTTTGGACTCATGGTATAGCAGGATGCTTTCCCTACCGAGGAAAATCCCAGTGACATGACGTAAAATTGTGAGGGTGAGTTTGTGCCGCCCTAAGAGGATAGTGTCAAGGTGTTTAGATTCAGTCTCTTTGAATTACTAGTTTAGGGATGGCATGTTGGATGTTGGGAATCGTTGGTGGATAATTTATGAACTATGGTCAACTATTTTCCTAGGATGATCTATGAGATGGATATCCGCATAATCACTCATTTGGGTTTTATAGACTGAACATAAATATATGTCTAATTTCAGTACCCACTCCATGGGTTTTGGTTACTCTCATTCTTGGAGATTAGAATAAATTTGGGGTTTTCCACATGCATTATGTGTCTACATTCTCATGGTCATATGAGTCCACTCTCCTACTATTGGTATATAAGACTTGAAAAGATGTTCATATTATCACAGTTTCTATCTCCTTATGTTTTTATGGGTTTACATCACTCCCTTGTTAGGTTGAGCTGTTCTTTTTTAGTGTATACTATTCTCTCTACTTATTTCCTATTTAGTTGTATCTCTTAATTCTCCCCCTTCGTATTTTTGTGTGTCCAATATAGAATTTTTATACTCTCTCCTTTATGGGCTTTTCTCACATGTGTCATCCCTTAAGAAGAAGATAGACATGTTGATCGTGACTTCCGAAGAGGTAAAGGATATTAGTTTCTGGGACCATATATGGTGGTCATATCTTGGGATCCAGGAGCAGTGCCCTCTCATATATTTTAATTTTCCAGTTTTCTTTTCAGGTTGGGACACTTTTCTAGTTGGTTATGTATTTTGACACTTTTCTATTCTATTTTCTTTACCGTACATGTACTATTTAGAGGTCGACGCATGGTTGGTTTGTTCATAATATTGTTTCATAATTCATTACATTTCCCTCTAAAATTTCACATTATGTTTTCCATGTGCATGTGTATAGGTATGTAGGTAAAGGTCTCTATGAGTTTATTGTGACTTCGACGCTTGTTGACACCCCTAGCCTATGAAGTCATGCTGTGGTTAGTCACGGCGCGTGCCCCTATATGTTTTGGCATATTATAAATTGTTATTAGACAAATTTAATTCTTTGGGACATTGTTTAGATTTTTCCTCTTAAAATGTATTTGTTGGGTTTAGGGAAACAATGTCAATGAGACTTGTGTGAGACTCTACGGATAGAAAGTCCAGTGATTGTGTGGAAGCTGACGTAACCATTCACCAGGAACCTGATTTACCGCATGTTGACTCGACATGCTAAGAATTTTTTTGTAGGGATCAATGTTACATGCATCATATAGTATTGCGTCATTGACTTTATTTCTTGAGTTAGCTACCCATTTTTGTTGATATATATATATATATTCTCATCTAACCATTTTACTCCATGATAACATTAATGATGCCTCAATGATTCCTGCCAGCCATGATACCAGCTCTAGTTCGTTAGGACATACCTGTGAGCGATGAGGCCTCAGTTTAGGGTCTATCTCACAAACCCCTTCCTCAAGGTGAGTAGGTACTACTGCCTCATCCACTTGAGCAATAGATCATCCTAGTAGAGTAGTCTGAGGTTGCACACAATCATAGATACTTCATGAGTTCCAGCGCTAGAGACCATTAAGGTTCCGTACTGAGACAAGTCCTCAAGATGTTAAGGATGGGACAGTTTTAGGGATCCTTATCTTCAGGCTTGTTCAGATAATGATGGATTAGATGGTGGATTTGGCATTTGAACTTTTACATGGAAGAGATGGACATTGGAGGAGCTTGTTTACTCAGATGCATGATGAGTCGACAATCTAATGGGATGACTTATAGTAGCTAGTTTGTGAGGAGTAATAACCATTTTTATTAGGCTAGATTCATATTTATAAGCTTCTGGAGCGTCAATAGGGAGCTGTAATAGTGGAAGAGTACTCTTCTAGGTTAATAGACTTGAATCAGTAGTCTTTGGACATGATTTTTGATATCTACTTATAGGCACATAAGTTTGATTAGGGTCTTCATACAGTGATAAGTGCCTAGATAGTACCATTATGCATACCCATATATGCCAAGGTACCAGAGTGGGAGATGGTGCTAGATAGAGTTATGTAAGAGGGAAACTAGATGACTAGTTTTTGTAGTGGGTTCAATAGAGTTGAGATGTTTTCCACATCAATAAGTCATTAGTTTATAGGGACTTGATGCATGAGGCCTCCCCAAGAAGAGAATCAAGAACATGTTCAAGTATAACGTAGAGCATTGGGTAATCCCTTGGAGGGCTGGTGCTATGCTTTTGAAGGGTGAGGTCACATAGCACGAGATTACCTGGCTAGACGTGATTAACATCTCAGACAAATAGCAGATGGACCACCACTATAGAGACCACATTGTGATCAAGGATCCCCCAGGCAGGGAAAATTTTGTGCCCAGGGAGGCAATGATATTGGATGAGTAGGAGGTGATGAATGTTGTGGAGGATGCTATGATATCCTTCCACCACAACCACCAGGTGGCCCATGTCAGGCTCAGGGAGGTGGTGGCCAGGGCTAGGGGTTGCTACATGCTATAGATATCTACAATCCTATAGATAACGAGATGATATTTGGTATGATCTATGTATATCCTCATTCATTAAGTAGTATTTGTTACACTCTATTTGAGGTACCCTTTTCTCCCTGCTTCTTGATCCAAGTTTTACTTAGGGGGCGTGATCCATCAATGTAACCATGTGTCACATTTATTCAATATAGATTTGAATTCATGAGAATGTGGGGTTCTTCCCCCATTGAGACACATTTTTGGGATTTGAGAAAAATATGAGGGAAATTCAGTGTCATCCAATGTGGATACAATGGATGTGTGGTGGATGAGTCCCTTTGACTTGTGATTAGGATGACTTTATGTGATGGAGTGTCAGAGCGGTTATAGAAATTGATGGTGGAGTTTTCCTGCTTCAAAATGTTTTCTTGGGATGTCGCTAGGGGGTGTAGAGGAGTATCTGGTTTCATGTTAATCTCCTATCAAAATAGGTGAATAAATTTTGGGTATTCCACATGCTTTCCGTGTATATATTCTCATAGTTTTATGATTTAATTCGCCTTTATTGTTCATTGGTACCTTTACATGCTCTACGTCAACCTTGATACAGTGATAGACCCTGGTCGAATATCGGTCGAGGCTGCAGAGACCCCATGAATTGAACTACATGACTAACTACCTGGACCTGGAAGCATTATGACTTTCCCAAATATTATAGAGACACTACCTTCTGGGAAAGCAGATTGTGACTTACATAGACCACAATAGTATCAGGTTCATCTACATTCAGAGTGACCCAAACCTGAGATGATTCCACTGGTTAGAATTTCTACTGGACTATGAATTTAGTATAGTTTATACTGTAGGGAAGGGACAATTTGTGGTTGATTCCCTTTTGAGGAAGTCACAAAATTGATTACTCTAGGATGTTTTGGATGAATTATCTTCCCCACTACTAGTCCTATAATAGGTGGAGGGTATAGTGTTTCTTCGATCGATGGTGTTGAATCATTTTCTCCACAAGTGTGTGAGAGAGTCTTAGATGGGAGACATCGACTGTGAAATATTTCATGACTAGACATCATTATGAGTTTTACTTGATAGATTTTTGACTGATTGGAATCAAATCATCTTTTTTAGGCACGAACAACGATTTCAATGAGGAAGTGAAAAGAGTAGATAAGGGAGATTCACACTACATCTTAGACTATAAATCCCGGTGTTGGGAAAAGAACAGTGCAAGATCAGTGTCCCGACCACATTTATTAGTTTGTACATTTCAAGTGAGAAATTATTTGAATAAGGAAATACAATTTACACATTATTTTTTCTAGATAATAATTTGGAATAATTTGAAGAATATTTCCAGAGATAGCAGTTGAGACATCGTGTAATTCTGAGGCCTGAGGTGCGCAGAATTAATTTTATGAAAATATTAAAAATATTTTATATTATGCGCATGAAATAATTTAAACAACCCTCAAAATGAAGAATGGATCACTAATCCAAATCCATAGTTGGGTCTGGAATGTCAAATTTACCCTAGGAAAGACATAACTTTAGTCGGCACGTGTCTTTTATAGAAAATGTAACCAAGGAAATAATCTTAAATAAAATAATAAAATTAATTTCATTTTATTTTTGATGTTGTTTAAAATAACATTTTAATGGGGACTAGGATTAGAATATTAGGATCCCTATTGAGTTCATAATGTGGTGTTGTAAATAAAAATCCCTATGTATTGGGGCACGAGATGTTCAGATACCATTACTATTGGTGAGTGACCTAATTAAATTCCATAAATAGGTAATTATAGAAATTACCTAGGGTTTGGATCATAAACCACAGACTAATAGAAGAGATATCTTCCTTCTTCCATCTTTAAAATTAACATTGAATACTTGAAAGATCATGGTGGATCTGTAGATCTAAGAAGATCGGAGCACAGAAAATGAAATGATTATTGGTGGGTAAGTTCATCGATGATGAACAGATCGAAATCTAGGTTGGATTATTATTTTTAGATTCTGCATCCCCGATTGAAATTATTTAATGTTAAATATTTGTTCATTTTCAACTGTGTCATCCTTGAACATCAATGATGATGTCCAAACTAACACAATCATCTATCGATCCCTCTTTTATTATGTTCTTCACGTGTTCTTCATCATCTACTTTTTGATATAACGAAATTGAAATGGATTATTAAGTGGGGGAATGTATCTATGTATATCTGAGTCCAAGGATTTCATAATTTTTGTTCATAATTTCGATTCTACTGGGATCGGAGGTGAGAATTCTTACGAAAGGCGGTGGAAATTTGAGTGGCTTACTGTTGTCGGTCCAGGTGGTTCGACGAGGGGTGGTCTAGCCAGGCGATGTAGATAGTGGCTAGAAATGGCAGTCTGGTATAGCTTTAGTGAGTGGGGTCATCATGAGTTGGGTGCTCCAGAGAGTGGGATCTTAGCGAGAAGGGTGGTTCAATGAGAGGGGTCGGTGCGAGTAGGTGGCCTGAGTGGGAGGTGTGACAGTATGAGGGCTCTAGGTGAGGTAGGCGGCAACACAACACTTAGTGGGGCGGGATGAGGCATGCTCTCTGGGGTGTTTAGGTGATGACTCTGGAGAGTGGGCTGGCATAGGCAAGTGACCGTTGAGGGATATAAGATGTGTAGAAAAAAGGTTGAAGGGAGAATAATTTGATAATATTAAATAAAAAAAATATTAATATTAATTAGAACAAAAAAAAATTATAAAAAAATAATAATATTATTTTTATTATTAAAATGGTTTACCTACCATAACTCCCTCATGCAACGTCTAATAGATGTGCCGTCTATGATAGCATGGAAAAGTATTAGAGAGAGAATTTATGATGTTAATGATGGATACCCTTCTCCCACATCAGGATCAGGCCTAATAAACACCATAAAATAATAATATTATTATTAAATTATAATTCGAATATGTGCCGTCCATGGAAGCATGGAATAGTATTTGATAGAGAATTTATGAGGCTACTGATGGATATATTTCTCCCACATAGGGATCAGGCCTATAAAACACCCTAAAATAACAACAATATTATTAAATTATAATTCGAATGTAACTCCTACATGGAGCATCAGAATGACATTTCGTACGTGCCAACAAGACCCAGTTGTGAAGATGGACATTTTGAGACAAATGTTGGATGATTTTTTCGGGATTGGGGATTTGGCCTATGAAATTCCCAAATGATGATAACGTATCATTATTATTAAAACATTGGCATACTATAATTCCCACATGTGATGTCTAATTGATCCTCCATCAACAGCGTTGTGATCTTGACATCGATTTATATTTTTTGAGGTTAGTTTGGGAAATTAAATTTAGTCTAAAGGTATGGGCGCCATGAAGCTCAATTTGAGTGTGTATTTGTGAAATGTAACCTTTCACTGGGAGTCTGATTTGGACAAATAAATAGTCATTCCTATGTATGTTTCCATGAAGATCACATGGGTATGATTTGTTTACATTATTTTGAGATTGATACATGTGCCCCATGAGACACTTTATATACACAATGCCGTGAAGTGCATCTTCTTCACTGAGAGTCTGATTAGGGTTAATGAATAGTGTATCTAATGTGATTACCCCTAAGGATCAAATAAGTGTAATATATTTTGTTATCCTTGAAAGTTTAAAGAGCCATGTTTGTGAAACTAAATTTTTCCCTCTAGTCCAATGAAGAGAAACATGCCCTCATCAACCTTTCGGCTAGATATTCAATATACGCTGGGAGTACACTAAAACACCTAGGGGAACATTTACATAGTTTAGTACTTGTGTATGGATAGGTATAAGACCATGTGACGGGGTGGGGTCACATATCATGTGGGACCCATAATTTCTTTGTACCTCTCTTTGAACCTTATATATCTCATATCAATATCATATGGACTCAGAGATTGTCCCTCAAGTAGCCTATCCTTGTATTTTTCTATTTAGATCATGATGGTTAAAAAAGTAGTGTTCATTGAGATAAAATGAGATATCATTCAATAGCTGTTCATGTATGTTATCAGAGGCCTCATTCTATGTGATGACCCCGCTGACATATTGGGTAATGAATCCCTTATGAAAAGAGTGTTGAGCCCCCATTTGAATGGGAATGGGTCCTCTACATCTACTTTGGGTGTTTATCCACCTGACGTACTCGGGAATGGATCCATGATGACTAGAGTGTTGACCCAAATTAGCAAGGGTACGAGTCCTCTATAGATACTTCCTAGTGGCGAATCCCCGGACTTTCTAAGGCATAGATCCCCGATCACTAGAGTATGGAAACCCCATCATAATGGGTATGGGTCCTCTATAGATACAAGATGAGTAGTACCATCCAGTGTATACCCTTCAGAGAGGTTGGACAGTGAGTCGTTGCCGAATTTCGTGTGTTGATCCCTCTGATATAATTGGGTGCAAATCCCCCGTGACTAGAGTTACACCCCATGACATACTTGGGTGCATTTCCTATATAATTCATTGCTCATCGACAAGAAGACTTAGTGATGAGCCATGGTTGGATGTACCTTTAGACTCATGAGAAAAATGGATGCTTTCCACACTATGATATGTCCTTTTGATGCGGCCTAAAACAATATGACGGAGCCAGTGCTGCCCAAATTGGATAGTGTCAAGGAGTTTTGATTGAGTCTATTTGACTAACGTGTTTAAGGACGACATGTGGAATGTTGGGAATCATTGGTGGATACTTCTGAAACCATTGAAGAATATTTTCTTGGGTTGAGCTATGAGATGGATATCCCTTAAATCATTCATTTGGGATTCATTAATTATTAATATATATATTCCCTATTTTAGTAACCATTATTTCTGTTTTGGTTACTCTCCATCCAGGATAGGAAAAGAAGTGTGGATTATGCCACATGCTTTCCGTTTCCAGATTCTTATGGTTAGACAAGTATACTCTCCACCTAAAGGTAGCAAAGAATCGAATAAAATATCATCATCTCACAATTTAATTCACCTTATTATTGGATGATTTTACATCACTCTCTTTTTAGGTTGAGATGTACCATTTTCCATAACTTGTTCTATACACCGGTTTCCTCTTCAGTTGTTTCTCTTACTGCTCCCCCTCAGCATTCTGGGCATCCTAGTGGGTATTTTTATACTCACCCCTACATGGGGTTACCCCACACATGTTGTACCTTATAAAGATGACAAAATTTTTGATCGGGACATCAGTGGAGATTAGGGATACATGGATCTTTGATTGTGTATCGTTTTCAGAGCCTGGGATTGAGGAGTGTGTCTCTCTTAACTAGTTTACTTATCATGTTTCTGTCATGTTGGGTCACTTTTCTGGTTGGGAGTGTATTTTACACTTTTTATTTTACATTTATATTAAAGGAATTATACTATTTAGTGGTCCATGCATTCTTGGTTTATTTATAATATTGTTTCATCTTTTTTTCCTCTTCACGTAGCAATTTTCATTGAATTTCATATGTTCTTGTGTAAATGTACATAAGAAAAGGCCACCCCGAGTTTGTTGTTCCTTCACTTCTTGTCTCCACTAACTAGCCTATGGAATTGGGATTGGGGTATTTTCATATTGAGACCTGGCATGGGGTAGCTTTTGGAACATGTAATAATAATAATTAGTTATATATTTAATATTGAATCATATTTTTCCATAAAAATACACTTCTTTAAAAACTTTTTGTCTTATTGTGTTTATTGGATTAATAATTAATTTAAATTTTCCAATTATATGAATTGAATTTTGAAAATTGATACCATATTTGTAATAAGAATAATTTATTATTTATAATAAGACCAACATATTTTTTTAACCATAACTATTAGTGAAAACAGTTTGAATTAAACACGCAACTTAATTTAAAAATGAGTTTTCCAAGGGATTAAACATTTTACATAAGGGGGAAAAGTGAAATAGAAACATTTAAAATTCCCATTTAGTGTTCATATTTTTAACTTATAAATTTTTGTATCTATAATGGACCATTACTGGGGCGTTTTGGTATGAAATAAAATTATAAGTAATTCATTCTTAAAAAAACATTACAAGTGTGTCACAAACATCACCTATAAAAGGCCACCACCTCTCCTCCTCTTTTGACATTTTTAAACCTATTTGGATCACGAAAAACATGACCAAATCACTTCTAAAATTAAAAATTCAAATCTTATAATCATTTAATTGTGCATAAATCCAACCAAGGAATGCCATTCGCCAAAATCAAATGGATTTACCCGAAGAAGAGGTAACATTCATCGATGAGCATTTTTTATTCCATTATATACAATTATATATAATTATAATACCTTTACGACATAAAAAAAGTATATTATGTATAATGATATGTTTTTATGTCAAGGTTAAAACTTAGAACCATACACAATTCCATGAAATGGGTTATTAATTCATCATTCATGTCCACAACTGAATACCGCCTCGTGAAATGATGTTATTTTTCATCTATTACCACCTCTCACAATTGGGAATAAAGATCTATATAAGGTTTTTATATGATATTTTTAAAATAATTAAAAATATTTGGACATTATATCATATATATATATATTTAAATTGAATTATGTAATTGATATGATAACATCACAGATGTGTACGACATACTACATCCTTACGAAGCGATGCAATTCCCTTTTCACTAATGTGTTACGTAGAAAGTAATAAATGAAAAGATAATAAATATGGGTGAATAAAATTAAATATATTTGATATTCATAAAATATCAAACCATAAAAAATATTAAATATCATTTTTACCTTTTAACTCATTGGAAAATATTATAACATCGTTCATGGACGTATGGATTACCGCCTCCACGAACTGATGTGATTCTCTTTTTCACCCCACATAACAAGAATGATACATATATGTATACATAATTAAATAATATGGTTTTTTATATTAGTATAATTATTTAAATATAAAATATTTAGTTCCTTATTTCTATAATGACCATTGAAAAATAGAAACTTTACTGACGTGTACATGACCTACTGTCACCATGAATGCATCATTAATTCATTTTTAAAAACAATAATTCATTATTTGATTCAAAAGTTGAATTGATGTAAAATTATGATAATTATTTCATGAATATTATTAATTTAATAATGAAAATATATAATATGAACATGAAACATATCATTTATGATGAAACACATAGAATAAAAAAAGGAAATTAACACTCAAAGAAATAAAAATAATTAATGATTATTAACCAACGAGTGAGAAGATGTTATAAAATAATAATATATGATATTATAAATATTATCATTGTTCTTTAAGAAATTAATAAATATTTTAAAAACACTTTATTTGAGGCTAACTTATGATTTACTAAAAGGAAGTGTGATTTATGGTTTTTCTCAACTCAATTTTATTTTTGTGAGATATATGCCATATTCACCACTAATTTTTGTTTTCTAGTGTATTTTAATTTAATTAATTTATTTTATAATTATTATAATTAAATTTGTGTGGAATTAAATTACAATTTTATGATCTCTCTTTCATGAGGTTTACAGTTTCAATGTTACCAATGTGGTAGGGTATTTTCAACACATTTTTCTTTATTTGAGATGTATGTTCTGTTAAACATCTATATTCTTTAATGAGGTATATATACAGACCATTTGATATGTAATTTCTTGAATTTATTTATTATCATGATATTTTTAGTTTAATTTAATGTTATACTTTTATGGGGATTACGATTTAATGTTACGAATGTGGTAAGAGTTTTATGTTACAATCTCATCTATTATTAGGATTGTTTATGATTTAGTATTCAATATCGAAATACTATTATCTACCTCTAAATAATTGTAAATAATTTTATTCTTCAATGTTTATTAAATGAGAATTAATGATTTTCATTTATTTTACTCTATTTATATACACTAGATTTCAAAAGAATGTTTATATGAAAAATCATATTTTTTGCTGAAATCCCTTTCTCTTCCAACATCGTGATTTCTAAAAATGTTTTAAAAAATGTTTTAAAAATTGATTTTCAATGGTGGAAGGATATTTTAATTAAGATTTTTTATTATGTATCCCTTTATTATTTTTTAACAAAAATTTCAATTAGAAGGATTTTCAAAATGTTTTATGTGTTCAAAAGTCATTTTTAAAATGAAAAGTGTATTTCATAAAAGATATTTAATTATATTTTAATGATATATCCATTCATTGATGGGAAAATACATTGTTGTTACTTTTGATTAATTGGGGATATTTTTTAATGATACCATCCTTCTTATTTCCCATCTAGATTAATATTTTCTCAGATATATTATTATGGGACCCATTTTCCATGATATAATCATGTCTCCAATATTTTGATGTAAAACCTATTTAATTTGGATTGGATATTCATGTTATAAAATTAATACTGATTGTTTTTATGAGTTTTAATATTAAATAACTAAGTATGTTTTTAATTCCTTTCATATATATATATATTATATGATGGGGTAGGCTATATAATAAAAGGTGGCCCATTACAACAGTATGAGGTGGTCGCCCAAATAGAGCTGGGTGAGTCTATTAAAACTTACACAATGGGTTTTCTCCAATATAACCAGTTAATACCATCATAGATTATATGATGGGTGGACATGATAGTGCTGGGGAATGCATTATATCATTTATGATGGGTGTGTACTGATAGCCCAATAATTAATTGTGTAATTATTATGTTTCCTAATGAGTAATATTGGATGTCAATAATATGGTTATTGCAATTATTAGAGTTCAATAATGGTTCTATAAGTGTTATATGATGATTATACCTCATGAAAGAATTTTATTTTATTTTTTTCAATGGGTTTAGAATGTTTATTAGGATCTATATTGACTTCACATTTCTCATGATGATTGATTATGATGACTCCTTTGTTTTCCATGTTTTCATAATGGTTGATCTATGTATTGATTTATATGATTTATTTTATGATTCAATCATTCACTATGATTATGTAATCATACCATATTACACTACTTATTCTCATTGATGACATTAAATGACAAATGATTATGTTTAACCTTACTCGTTAATTGAACTCACCCTTATTATGTTTCCTTTCCCAAAGTTATAAAGAATGAGGTTGAATGAATTATGAATAGAAATGATTTCTGATGAAAGACTAGGATTAATTAATGAGGGATTTGTATTCAACGTTATGTGAAATGCACTTTTATTGTGCATATAAATTTCCATTTGGAAGGAGGCTAGAAGATCCCAATCTCAATAAGGCCATATTAGGGATCATCCTCATATAACCAAAAAATTAAATATTACCTTATTCATTTTTCCTATCTGAAAAACACAACAATAATGAGGTTGAATACAAATACCTCATTGTAGGATTGGAACTGGATTTGAAAATACCAGTGACCCAAAGAGAATCAATGGTGATTATATGTAGGTAATTAATTCAATGAATGATGATTAAACTATCAAAAAAAAAAGATCTGACCCATAATTAATTATGTTTGAGGGTTGATGGTATAATTATCTAATGAGAATACATTAACTCATGTCCCACAATAAAAAAATTCGTAGGAGGATGCATTATAAAATGTTGATGCATCCTTAGTAGATCCAGATATAGGTAAAATGTCCATCTATGACACCCATCACAGAAGGGTATTAATATTTATTCAAAGTAGAATGAAAGATATCAATGAGAACAATTCCACCCACGAACTATATTATTCCAAAAATGGATGGATGATTCCCATCCAAGAATATCTCTAAAATGGGACCATTGCACCAGAAAAACCTAGGAAAGAGTAAGCTCAATGATAGGAAATCAATTTCATCCATTATCATATCCTAAGTCATCATAAATTTCATTATAAGAGAATATTCAATCGAATCCTCCTAATATAAATTTATGTAAAGGATATAATCTCCACCATTAGAGAAGATGATGATAGAACATGTGGTGCCATCAATCAGGAAACAATATTTCTCACTAAATTTGGAGGCCTAGATATTTCTAGCCTCCACTGACACGTGATTTCAAAAAATATTTCAAGAAGTGATAGTCCCACCAAGCGCACTCCAATTTCATCCATGAACCCATACTGTAACTTTATCTACATAAGTAATTCCATCCATTCTCTATTTGGGGGATTGATGATGTGGGACCATAACCTATTGATATAACTATGTATATAATATATATCATTAATGCAATCAAATTATTATCTAAATGGGGTGACTCTATACCCTTTAAGGATGTTGGAACCAAGAGCATCATCAATTTCATGAAGTCAAACATTATTAATATTTTTTGTGTCCCTCATAAATTACTAATAGACAATGATAACAATTTACTCTATTCTGAGTTGAGATATATGTACCAACTGTACAACATCATATACAATCATTCTTCCCATTACCATGATTTGGCCAATGATTTGATAGTGTCTTTTGATAAAATTATATCAAAAAACCTTCATAATATGGTGCGAAAATAAAATAAATTGGGGCCCAAAAATCTGTTTCATTACCTGTGGGCCTATCAAACTATAACCCACACTAGTACTTAAGAAACCTTGTATTCGATGGTTTAAAGAACACAAATAGTTTTTCCCATGAATGTTCAATAATACATACTCTCGTTAGCTATCTTTAAGATACGCTCAGATGATGGACAATCATAGAAGAGTTTTTATGAATTTTATCAACTCAAAGAGAAAGGATTTTTACCCAGCATCACTTAGAAATATACCAGAATCAAATAACATAGTCCTTCAATAAGAATGTTTTTCTCCACCAATTTCTATATGGAGAACTGGTACTCTTCCTCAAAACCATGATGATACCCAAGAAGAATCCTCCACATCTATAACTAAAGTTGGAAAAACATTATACCTTTAAAATGTCCAATAAAATGAAGCATACTCATTAATCATAATGAATGAGAATACACTATGCAATTATAAATGCACGATCTCTTAAGTACTATTTTTTTATGATTATTAAAGAAGACTTAATCACATGACTTTAAAAGGCATGTCATATAGGTCCTATTTGTATGTCTGTAAACTATAAAAATTTATTCTAACAGATAGAACTAAAAACTAAATGATACTATCGTATGGGTTTTGTGACTCTAAAAAACACAACCAATGGAAATAATTTATAGTTATATTCCCCAAACACCAACAACATGGCCCTAAGATGTTAAAATGTATGGTATTTGTCTATGCCACATGACAATAAACTACCTTAAACCAATGTCGTCAATGTATGAATTTAAAATACCTAGAATCATGGTGTTATATGTATGAAAAAAGAGAAAAACAATATCTGCTAGTAATATGACAAAAAAATAAAATACACCTTCACCCAAAAACATAATGTATAACTACACGGTCATCATCCTTGTTTCATGATGTCAAACTACACTAAATTTCATTCCACGCATGAAGGGATAAAATCCATAGGGGATGTTTGATCACTACACCCCCATTTCTTTATTCCCCTCATATGAGGATATGCAGTGATTCTTGTACGTCCTTTCTTATTAGTATCCCAAAATTTTACCCATCCATAAGATGGTTTTCACCAGTCATTGGCCCCAAATCCTCTCATCATGATAGTTCCCTTTCATTATAGTAAAAAATTCATCTTTACATAAACTATAGGTCCCATATTTTATGAACTAAAACTACAAGAAACCATCTTCTGGAGTATATGGCATTAAACATTATGGTTAACATCATTTTTTAACAATGTAAAACCCCAAAACATTTTGATTAATGATTAAATGGATCACAACCATGGGTACTGGTCTTCTACTACACCACAATCTAGAACTATATGTGGTATGATTATAATCATTATTAGATATGTAGTGATGCTGAGATCTATAATCCTAGGTCAGGTTATAGTATAAAAATCTCCTCCTCCATGTGTATGGATAATACCTTCTTAGGAATCTCTCTTCCTCAACTATGTGTGGCTTCGTTCTCTCATTTTTGTGGTAAATAGATACTCCGTGGATTTCTATCTATAGGACTGGAAAAAATCCTCCAAAAACCGTTTGTTACCTACAATGCTAGCACCCCGAAATGTTCATATGGGTCACCTCTATGGTGTAATTGTCACGACACATCCTCGGGCCCCGGGCTGTGACTACCCCAAGCCCGCCTTCCATAGCCCAGGGGCTGGCTACTAGCACCAAAGGTGTAAATCTTGAAAAAAGGGAAGGCATTGCCTTTATAATGTAAAAAAACACCACAGAGTATGCAAGCTGAAGTAAACACTAAGTAAACCGTGTACAAAAGTAAGTGATGGAATGTAAATGGGCCAGAATACAAACCCATCTGAATGTAAAGTACAACTGAAAAAAAGTACAATAGCAGAAAAGCAAAGCAGCAACACCGAGTCGTCCACTGGAATTCCCACCTGAAGGGTGGGTACAGATAGTCTCCTCAGCTCCTCAAGTCTGTCCATCTGCTCCATGTACATCTCGTCCAGTGATCCTCCTCTAGGTACCGTCTAGATCCACAACCCTCCACCTCGATCAGCACTGTCCGTCATCGGCATCCAACAAAATGTAGTGCGGGCATACCCCGTGCAGGGGTGAGTATACGATACTCATTAGGGACACTGAGACTCCCGATGGTCCCCCAGAATCCACAAAGGATAAACCACAAAGGAAAGATACAATCATGAAGTATCAACCAACTGTACTTTGGTATATTCCCATACATATACCTAAGTCATCATTTCTAGCTCGGCTCTAGCACACGAACTCAAATAAAACCCAGTCCACACAGGAAAACATAACACAATCCACAAAAGAAAGTACGTCCCAACCGCAAAAGATAGCATGTCAATCATATCGAAGATATTAATTGAAAGTCAAGACTCAGCTCACACAGGTATACTACTCACAAAGAGGGGTGGAGATGATAGATGTAGCCCCTGAATCATCTCCCCTACCGAACCCACGTAGGATTCAAGTATAGAAGTTGTCGCTGCCGAACCCACGTATGATCCAAGTACAGTAACCATCACTGCCGAACCCACGTAGGAACCAAGTACAGTCGTAATTTCTTCTGAACCAATGTAGAATCCAAGTACAGTGTTCCTCGCTACTGAAACCACGTAGGATCCATGTACAGGCGTCCTTGTCATCGCAGTCGCAGCCCGCTCTAGGGTTCCCGCACACAACATGCTTGATTCTAGGAGGGTCCGCTCCACGAGCCAAGGGGTCGAAACCTCAACTATCATGATTTCCATAGTTTATGTATCACAAAGTTCCATATCATCAATAGTAACTCAACGTGACAGATGGCGCGTCAATCGGACAATCGGTCTGAGAGTTATTGGCCTTTTCATCTCAGGGGCCCTGTTGGTTTTTAAGTTAAAACCAACCAGACCGTACTTCACCTACGTCCAAACCACAAGAGGATTATTTCAAAAGAACCTCCTCACTAATAGGAATCCAGTGAAGTCAACGGAACGTCAATCGGATGTCCAGATCTCCAGTTATAAGTGTTTCCACTTCGAGGGCCCGGTTGGTTTCATGTTCAAACCAACCCATCCGTACCCAAAGATATTCAAAACCTTGAGTGTAATATACCGAATCTACCATCTCGATCTAAGGATCCCAAGGCAATAGACGATGCGTCGTTCGGAGATCTGTAGCCTAAGATATGGGTGTTAGAACGGATCTGTTTGAAAGAAAGGGGTTTGGGCCCGGTCCGACCCGACCCAATAACCCTTGGGTCGGCCCGAACTGGGTCGACCCGACCTGGGTCTGGGTCCGTCCCAATTGGGCATAGCCCGGAGTGTCTGGCATGGCCCGACCCGGCGCGGGCGGCCCAGCCCGTGTGGCCTGCGGCTCCGCTCTCGGTTGAGCAGGATGCGAGGGGGGGGGGGGGGGTGGTGGCGCTGCCCCCCTTGATTGTGGAAACGACCGACCATTATGGCTGGTATTTTTTGTAACTGCGGGACCCGAGGGGGGTCCCGCCTCTAACTGGTGCCGGGGCGGCACGCCAGTGCTACGCTTCTCCGTCGTGGCCCGGTTCAGCTGCGACCCCTCGATTCTCCAGCGTGGCGCGACGACGCCCTGCCCCTCTGCCACGACCCGCCCATGGTCGCGACCTCCTTTGGCCTCTCTAGAATGGTGTGATGGCGCCGCGCTCCACCACCGCGACCCGCTCCAGCCGCGGTCTTCATTGTTCCCGAGCGGTGAAACGACACCGCACCATCTTCACCTCAAACGCCATTGTTAATAAACAAGGGACGAGGAGGAGAATCAGACGTGTTTGTGTGGTCCGATTTCCTCTCGTCACGTTGGTAACAATTGGAAAAAATTAAACGAGATACTTCAACGTTAATTCAAATCACAACCTTAATTCACCAATAATGAATTTAACCCCTACCTAAACACAAGTTGTCAGACGATGAGTGTCGTAGAAAACGACGTCACAGGGTGGGGTTCCATAAACGTCGATAGAGAGCGTCCGAGGAGGAAGCGGCCTCTCCCTTCCATTGTCGTGGAGAGAAGATTGTATGGTGTGATGTTTTTGGCGGGTTTCTGCATCGGTGCCTCCTCCTTTTTCGTGGAGGAAGAAGAGGACAGAAGAAACCGGGTTCCTGAATTAATGATCCTTGACGAAGTGTTGTCATTCTTCATTGAGGATGGAGTTATTCAAAAATAAATCAAGTTCTTTCACTCGTTTTATTCGCACATAAAAATGAAACCAAAATAGGATATAGCTTTGCCATATTTTATTTACTCATACCAGGAATTTCAAAACTTCAAAATTTAAAAACAATAATTACTTAATTAATTAAACATGAGTTGTGTAATTAATTAAATGTTATGTTGACAAGATTAATGAGGGGGGGAGAGAGAGAAGAGTTACTCAAATAAAGGGGGAGTTAGGGAAAGTGAAGAGTTTGGGGTTCGTGTGGGCCCCAACTCACCATTAACCTCTAAAAGGTAGTTAGAACCAGTTGGTCCCATCCTAACTCCCACACATAGGATTAAACCACTTAGAATAAGAAAATAAAATTGTAACACAATTTTATTTTACATTACATTTAATCCACACATTTTATTACAACTCCTACCAAGAAAACATAACTCCATTAAAGGTCTTATTAAGCAATTACCGGCACTATGGTTTCATCGGTGGCCTCGTATTTCGATTCCGAGCACTACTTCAAAAGTTAGAAAAACTCGCTCGTTCATTTACTGAACGTACCTGAGCTAATCTTCGGAAATTGATTCCGGGCACACCGGGCCTCAGAATCAGGTTCCGTCAGAAACTGCATACTCGTAAAATCTGAAAGAATTTAAGAAAAATAATTTCCTGGATATTTAATTGTCTTTACTTTACTACCTCCTCATAACATTACATCCCCATAAAGATACATCACAAAACTAGGGAAACAATAGAGGGTACTGAGCATGCATCTTCACCTCCTTCTCCCATGTGCTTTCCTAGCGGTTCCCTTGCTGCCACATGATGCGCACTAGAGGAATCGACTGTCCACATAGGACCCGCTCCTGTCGATACTAAATCACCAAAAAAACATCCACAAAAGTATCCCCATCATCGATGTCTATCTCCCCATGGTCGATGATTTGATTTGGGTCACACACACATCTCCACATCTGAGATACGTGGAAGACGTAGTGCACCCGGTGCAACTGAGGTGGAAGAGCCAGGCGATAATACACCTTGCCTATCTTGCTGAGAACCTAGAATGGTCCGATGAAGCGGGGAGATAACTTTCCGCCTCAGCCAAATCTTCGTAATCCATGTCGAGGTGAGACCCGTATGAAAACATGGTCACCATCCTCGAACCCTAGTTGTCTCCGCCTCTTGTCATCATTGGAATTTTGTTGGCTCTGAGCAGCCCTCATCCGCTCCTAGATGATCTGTACCTTCTCCGTCATGGCCTGGACCATCTCTGGTCTTATAAGTGCTAACTCCCCAGGGTATATCCAGCACAGAGGTGATCTGCAAGGCCATCTGTACAATGTCTCGTATGGTGCCATCCCGATTGTGGAGTGGTAGCTGTTGTTGTACGCAAACTCCACCAAAGGAAGATGATCCTCCCATCTGTGACCAAAGTCGAGGAAACATGCACGGAGCATGTCCTCGAGAATCTGAATGGTCCTCTCCGTCTGACCATCCATATGAGAGTGAAAGGGAGTGCTCAGGCGTAGATGCGTCCCAAATGCCTCCTGTAACCCCTTCCAATACTGGGAAGAAAAGCGAGTATCTCGATCGGAGTAGATAGTCGATGGCACTCCATGAAGCCGTATGATCTCCTGAATGTAGAGGCGTCCAATTCTCTCCACTTATCCCTGCTCTCTAATAGGTAGAAAGCGGGATGACTTGGTGAGTCGGTCTATAATCCCCCAAATGGAGTCATGTCCTCTGGAAGTATGTGGAAGACCAGTCATAAAATCCATGGATATCACATCCCACTTACACTCCAGGACCTCTAAGGGCTGTAACAAGCATGCTGGTACCTGGGGATCCACCTTCACCTGCTGATAGGGGAGGCATCGAGAAATGAACTCTGCCACAACCTTCTTCATACCCGACCACCAGTGTTGTCATCTGAGATCCTGGTACATCTTCGCTACTCCTAGATATACCGCCAAATGGGAAGTGTGAAAGTCCCTTAGCACCTCCTCCTGTAAAGAAGCTGGTACCATTGTACGTCCTTTGAAAAGAACGAAGTGCTCTCCTCCTACAGAGAATCCATCATTTTCCTATCCTGAGGATATCTGTGCAGGTCGCATCTCACAGTCAACGTCCCCACGATGTGCCTCTATGACCCGCTGAAGAAGTGGTGGAGTGACTGTAAGAGACTGAAGAAAGGCTACCCCATCTTTATCCACGAAGGATATCTGCAATACAGCTAACTGCTCTATCGCCTCTCCAAATAGCCGAATTCCAGTCCTCCTGCTGAGAGCATCAGCTAATAAGTTACCTTCCCAGTAGTATAGACTATCTCAATTTCATAGTCCTTGAGGGACTCGAGCCATCGCCATTGTCTCAGGTTCAGGTCCTTCTACGATTAAATGTACCTGAGACTCTAGTGTCCAGAATAGACTATAAAGCGCTCTCCCATTAAATAGTTCTGCCACATCTTCAAGGTGAAGACCAATTCTGTGAACTCCAGGTCATGTGAAGCATAGTTCTACTCATGCTGCATCAACTATCATGATCCATAAGCGATCACTACCCACTCCTACATTAGGACACAACCGAGTCCGGTCCCTGATGTGTTGCAGTAAACTCTGTACCCTATGCCCTCCTCCAGTAGTCTCAACAAGGGTGAACTGGTCAATATCTGTCTAAGCTCCTAGAAGCTCCGCTGAAATATATCTGACCACACGAAGGGTTTTCCGTTTTTCATCAATGATGAAAGTGGTGCTGCAACTCTGGCGAATTCTGACACAAACCTCCGATAGTACCCAGCAAGACCCAGGAAACTCCGCACCTCTGTCAAGCTTCTGGGTGGCTCCCTAGCTAGCACTGCCTCGATCTTCGTAGGATTTACAGAAACTCCCACCTCAGAGATGATGTGCCCCAAGAATTGGACCTCTAGAATACAGAACTGTCACTTTGAGAGGTTACCATAAAGATGATGCTCTCGGAGTGTATCCAGTACACCCCTCAAGTGGTAGGCGTACTCCTCCTTAGTATTCGAGTAAATCAAAATGTCGTCGATGAAGACTATGACAAATCGATCGAGGTATGGCTGGAAGATCCTGTTCATAAGACTCATGAACACTACTGGAGTGTTGGTTATGCCTAAAGGCATAACCAAGAACTCATCGTGGCCATACCGACACCTGATGGCCGTCTTCTGCACATCTTCATCTCGAACTCTGAGCTAATGATAGCCTGACCTAAGGTCTATCTTCGAGAAACATCATGTTCCCTTGAGCTGATCAAAGAGGTCGTCAATCCTTGGAAGTGGATACTTGTTCTTCATGGTCACCTGGTTTAGGCGACGTTAATCGACACACAGTCTTAAGATCTCGTCTGCCTTCCGGGTGAACAATATCAAAGAAGACCAGGGTGAAACATTGGGTCAGATGAATCCCTTTCCCCAAAAGTCCTCCAGCTGTACTCGTAGCTCTCGAAGTTCAACGGGAGCCATCCAATATGCTGGAGTAGAAATCAGGGTTTTCCCTATGTAAAGTTCAATATCGAAGTCTACCTCTCTACGAGGAGGTAGTCCTGGAACGTCATCAGGAAAAATGGTTGCATACTGATCCACAACAAGAGATAAACTCAGATTCCGCACATCAACTGCTCCTAGGATAAGACTATACAACTGATTGGTAATTTGTTGTCCTCTCCTCTGTGTGAGTCTATCCTGTGCTGTAAAGGCTCCCCTCTCGCTGGTGAAGGTGAACCTTCTCCCATCGATGCAGACACATCGCACCTTGAGCCTAATACAATCATTCTGAGCATGGATCGTAGATAACTAATACAAGTCGAAGATGATTTCGTAAGGCCTTGACGCCGCTATAAGAAGATACCAGCCGAAGCACTCAGCTCCTAGAGTAATCTCACACTGCCGAGACTAGTGCGTAATCATCGAGTCTACGCCCGTAGGAGTCTCTAGCCGTAAGGATTAAGCCAACGGCTCCGTCGGAATCTCCGAGCTCCGAACAAGGGAAGCAACAATGAAAGAATGACTCACTCTTGTGTCTATAAGAACTGGAGAAAGGGTGGAGTAGACACAGATAGTACCTCGAATCATCTCAGGTGTTCCGGGGTCATAGGCCTCCACTGCCTGATGCGGAGCCTGCCTCTGTCCGCCAGCACCCTGTGGTCGGGGTGGACCTCCTGGTGGTGGTGGTGGTAGATCCTCAAATCGTTTCCCACCACCCGTTTTTTTCCAGATCTTCTGCCTCATCTTCTTGCTCCCTGTGGACCACCATGGTCAAACCTCTGCCTTTTCCTGGGTGGTCCCTCAACCGTCTTCTGCTCCTCTGCATGGAGGGTCAGACAGTTCCGAGCCATGTGGCCTTGTCCGCCGCATGTGTTGCACTGTCTGCCTCTCATATGAGTGGCTCTGCTGTGTGTGCCCCACACCTCCGAGTCAATATCCTGAGGTCTCCCACCTAATGGTATGGTCTGCTTGAACCCATGTGACATCCGTCAACTACCAGCTTCTGAAGACTCCACTACGTTCCGCCCTGCGGTAAGTCTCACAGTTGGTGTGGGCTCAATAAGAAGGGTCTCTTCAAGAAGGGCTTGCTCCAGTACTCCTACCTACGTCAGAATACTGAGGGAGATCATCGAAGCCCAGATCTCGTGCCTCAGTACTTGCTCGATGGCCCGGGCCCAAAATAATGGGTCTCGTACCATGTCCGTGGAGTAGCGAGAGAGATTAGTAAATCACGCCGAGTACTGGGCCACTATCATGCTGCCCTGCCGCAGCTATAGTAACTCCTGAATGCGCATCGCACGAAGGGTGGATGGAACGAAATCAGAGTAGAAAAGGCTCTCGAAGTCCGACTGAAGGATAGATGCCTCATCGTGCACCTGGAGAATCAGGCTCCACCATCTACTTGCTGCCGTGTGCAGGAGACTCGCTGCAAGGATCACCATGAGGTTAGCTGTTGTCCCTACTAATATGAAGACCCGAACAACAACCTCCATCCAATCCTCGGCTGCCTGAGGGTCCGTCTCCCCATGAAACCTTGGCGGTCTCTGATGCTGAAATATGTGCAGTGCACTCAGGCAATGTGAACTCTCAGCAGCTGGGGATGCTGGCGTCGGTGGATCAACAGGTAGAGGTACCACCGGTGCCTCCGCTGTAATGGGGCCCTGAACCGAGGCCTCGTCGCTCGGTGGGATTCCATCTCGCACAAAGTTCAGAACCCTAGATGGCTGCTGTTGTGGGGAAATACTGAAAAGAAACAGGTGTTCCACGGTCAATACAGTATACCTGGTGAGCTGACACAAGTAATCACAATGAAAACATTGAAAAACACATGCAATCAATGTTTTCGTGCATTGAGTCAGAAATTAGAAGTTCGGGTCCTGGTGTATGGATACGTCGGATGCCACACCAACACTGGACTCCCTGGACTAATAACCACACTCAATACCCTAACCACTATTGCTTCACATAGAAGAAATTACCAGAGTCCTCAGTTCTGAGGTAGAACCAAACTCCTTTGATACCAATTTTTCCCGACCCTTCCTCGGGGCTCATGCAATGACTACCCGAAGCCTTCCTTCCATAGGCCAGTGGCTGGCAACTAGAACCCAAGACGTAAATCCTAAAAAAGGGAAGTAATTTCCTTTATAAAGTAAACAAACACAATAGAGTACTCAAGGTGAAGTAAAAAATAAGTAAACTGAGTACAAAAGTAAGTGCTAGAAAGTAAATGGGCCAGAATTCAAACCCAACTGAAAGTAAAGTAAAACTGAAAAGAAAGTACAACATCATATTAGTAATGCAACAACACCGATCCATCCACTAGAATTCCCACCTGAAGGGTGGGTATAGATAGTCTCCTCAGCTCCTCAGGTCCGGCCGTCTGCTCCATGTACGTCCCTTCTAGTGATCCTCCTCTAGGTACCATCAAGCTCCACATGCCTCCACCTCGATCAGCACTGTCCGTCATCTGCATCCAACACAACGTAGTGCGGGCATATCCCATGCATGGGTGAGTATACGATACTCATTAGGGACCCCGAGACTCCTTAAGGTCCCCTTGAATCCACGAAGGATAAAAAACAAATGAAAGATTCAATCAATAAGTATCAAAAAACTCTACTTAGTTATATGCCCATACACAGACCTAAGTCATCATTTCCAGCTCGGCTCCAGCACACGAGCCCAAATACAACCCAGTCCACATAGGAAAACATAACCCAATCCACATAGGAATGTACGTCCTAATCCACACTGGATAGCAATTCAATCATATCGAAGATATTAATTGAAATTCAATACTCACCTCACGCAGGTATACTACTAATGAAGAGGGATGGAGATGATAGATGTAGCCTTTGAATCATCTCCCCTTCGGAACCCACGTAGGATCCAATTACAGAAGTCATTGCTGCCGAACCCACGTAGGATCCAAGTACAGTAACCATCGCTGCCGAACCCACGTAGGAACCATGTAAAATCGTCATATCAGCCAAACCCACGCAGGATCCATGTACAGTTTTCCTCGCTGCCGAACCCACATAGGATCCAAGTACAGTCGTCCTTGTCGTCGTAGTCGTAGCCAGCTCTAGGGTCCCCGCACACAACATGCTCGATTTCGGGAGGGTCCGCTCCACGAGCCAAGGGGTCGATATATCAACTATCACAAATTCTAGAGTTGATGTATCACAATTTTCCATCTATTCAATAGAAACTCAACGCGATAGATGGAACGTCAATCGGACGCTCGGTCTGAGAGTTATTGGCTTTTTTGTCCCAGAGGCCCGGTAGGTTTTTATGTTAAAAGCAACCCGACCATACTCCATATGCATCCAAAACTCGAGCAGAGTAAGCCAAAATAACCTTCTCACTAAGATTAATCCAATGAAGTTGACGTCATGTCAATCGGACGTCTGGAGCTCAAATTATAAGCATTTCCGCTCAGAGGGCCTTGTTGGTTTCGTGTTCCAACCAAACCGTCCGTACCCAATGTTCTTAGAAACCTTTTCTGTAATTACCAAAACGACCATATCGATCCAAGGATCCCAACGCAACTTACGGTGCGTCGTTCGGAGGTCAGTAGAAGAAGATATGGGCGTTAGAATAGATCTGTCCGAAAGAATGGGATTTGGGCCCGGTCCGACCCGACCCAATACCCCCTGGGTGGGTCAGAACCGGGCCGAACCGACCCGGTTCTGGGTACGGCCCAATTGGGTGCATCCCAGCCCTACCGGCTTGGCCCGGTACGGCCCGACCCGGTGCTGGCGGCATGGCCCAACGCGGCTGGCCCAGCCTGGAGCGGGCGGCCCGGCCCGCGTGGCCGGCGGCTCGGCTCTTGACTGAGCGGGTTGCGAAGGGTGGGTGGGGGGGGGGGGTTCCCCCCATGATTGAGGAAACATCCATCCATTAAGGCCAGCCTTTTTTGTAGCCGCATGACACTAGGGGGGTCCCGCCTACAGCTTGTTCCGATAGCTGATTCAATAGGCCGCTCCTCTGAACTACTGCGGCCATAGGCCGCATCTCCTTCCTGTCCGACGTGGGATGCTGGCACCACGCCCCTCTTCCGCGGCCCGCTCCGACCGCGGACCCTCGGTGTTCCGGAATGGCGTGACGGTGCCTTGACCCTCTGTCACGGCCCGCTCTTGGCCACGCCGTCCTTTGGCCTCTCCGGCACGGCGTGATGGTGCCGCGCTCCACCGTCACCACCTACTCATACTATGGTCTTCATCATTCCTACGCGGTGCAACGGCACCGTGCCGTCTTTGCCTCAAATTCCATTGTTAATAAACTAGAGACGGGGAGGAGAATTGACCATGTTTGTGCAGTCTGATTTCCTCATGTTACGTTGGAAACAATTGGAAAAAATTAAATGAGACACGTCAACGTTAATTCAAAGAACAACCTTGATTCACCAATAATGAATTTAACCCCTACCTCAACACAAGTTGTCAGATGATGAGCGTCACGGAAAACAGCATCACGGGATGAGGTTCCATAAATGTCGACGGAGTGTCTGAGGAGGAAGCGATGTCTCCCTTCCTTTGTCACAGAGATAAGATTTTATAACGTGACATTGTTTTCAGGTTTCCGCATCTGTGCCTCCTACTTTGTCATGGAGGAAGAAGAGGACGGAAGAAACCGGGTCCCCGAATCAATGATCCTTGACGAAGTGTTGTAATTCTTCATTGAGGATAGAGTTATTCAAAAATAACTGAAGATCTCTCTCCCCTTTTCATCGCACAAAAAAATCCAACCAAAATAGAATAAGGCTTCGCCTTATTTTATTTACTCATGCCATGCATTTCAAAACATCAAAATTAAAAAACAACAATTACTTAATTAATTAAAGATGAGTTGTCTAATTAATTAAATGTTATGCTGACAAGATTAATGAGGGAGAGAGAGAGAGAGAGAGAAGAGTTACTCACATAAAGGGGGAGTTAAGGAAAGTGATGTGTTTGGGGATTGTGTGGGCCCCACCCCACCTTTAACCTCTCAATGACAGTTAGAACCAGTGGGTCTAATCCCAACTAACACACATAGGATTAAACCACATAGAATAAGAAAAGAAAACTGTAACACAATTTTATTTTACATTACATTTAATCCACACATTTTTTTACAACTCCTCCCAAGAAAACGCAACTCAAGTAAAGGTATTTTTAAAAAATTACCAGTGTTGCAGTTTCATCGGTGTCCTCAGATTTCGATTCTGAGCACCACTTCAAAGGTTAGAAAAACTCGCTCGTTCGTTCACAGAACGTACCCGAGCTAAACTTCGGAAATTGATTTCTGGCACACCGGGGCTTGGAATCAGGTGCCGTCAGAAACTACGTACTTTTAAAATCCAATTGAATTTAAGAAAAAACATTTATGTGAAATTTAGAGGTATTTACAGTAATCCCTGACAAATTTTTATGTTTAAGGAGTTAAGATTATCCTAATGGTTAAAAATGTGAAAAATGATCTCATGGGCCTCCGATTTGCGTATTAGCTACAAAAATAATATCTTTTCAGCTGGATGAAAAAATTCACGGTCCAAGTCCCCCTTGAATGGAGTAAAATTGTATAAAATTTTAGTATGTACTTAAATGTATAACAACATTGGGTGCTAGTATCATACCACAACTCCATCATAGAATGAAACATGGCTTGATTCATGGTATCTGATGATACATGGTGCCGGCTATATATTTATTTTTTGGTCCTTCCTCACTATGAATAATTTCCTCTCCTACCCTCTTACATTTCCCATCAATTAATCTTGAAGGGTACTAATTATGTCAATTCACAAATCCCAATAACATGACGTTAAACTATGTTATATATCACCCCCATCACATGATGTTAAACTATGTGTCCAACATCCTCCACACAAGATATTACACATTAATTCTTACCCATAAATCATAGGAATTCCTCATATTATAAATATGGGATGAATTAAATCTACATCATTTTCACGTGGCATAAAAATTAATCACATTTTGATCCATTCTTGGGTAGATCACATCCTTTGCTGTTAGTATATCACCACAAACCTATTATAAATATATTTTTTGATTGATTATAATCCATTAATGATACAAAGTGATACTCAAACCCTATGTCCTAGGCCCATACACAAAAAATACACCCATCTCAATATGAAAAATGATCTATATTTAAGATCATAATTGGGTTCTTTTATTCAAGAACCCATCGTGGAAACAAAATAGTCCCCTTATATATATATATATATATATGTGTGTGATAGATCATTCTAGGGAACTCCACATGCCATATCCTACTCCAGTTCAAACGCTTCCTTTATGCTTCTAAAAATTCCCTCTATATATCAAAATCCTTATCATGGGGAAACTCAGATATACATAACCTTTTTGCATCCATTAGTGATGTAATGTAATTTTCATGAGGACCAATCTATTTTGACTATTCATACTGTGTTATTGATTGGATTTTCATTAGTTTAACTTAATATTCATTTCAAACAGATATATATTCATTCATATGATATGACTCTTCTAAAATTATATTCCTCAAAAATTATATTCTGGATATCTGATTTCCGAACATTGTATTTGGTCATTCCATTGATACATATCCCATATAACTATATTTGATCAGATAATTTCCAAGACACTAGATTATAATTCACTTATTAATTTTTGAATCATGAAGAGACATTCTTGGTCAAACATTACTTATGTAACTCATTTATCCATGAAATCTATTCACAAACATTCATTTTAGATGATGTTAGACTACATGGAAAATGCCCACACTGGATGACACTAAACATCATGGTTCATAGGAACCATGTATGGCTTGATTCTCAACCCTATGAGATACGTAGAGATTCTCGAATCCTACATATTGGTCAAACCATCACCTAATACAAGAATCTCGTGTCATTTATTTTAATCCCCTCCATAATTTGGATGGAACCATTTCAATTACTTGTTTCTTACACTGAGTATATCTCAATTGAGATATGGAATTTCTTGTAATGTTTTTCCAAAATAAATCACGGAATATCAATTTATGTTAGGGTTGAATTTTTACTAGATATATGACCTTGAAAGTCACTCCCCAACATCCTTACTAAATGATGTTAAAATAAAAGATTTATTTATATTAAGTGAAATTTGTGGACCCCACCCAAGATGACCACAACAGTGGGTGTTTTCACCCACCACACATTTTTGAATGAAATATGTTTGGCTTCATTCAATCCTTTGTGAGATTTTTAGTGATGTGTATATCTCCAGTATTGGCTTTAGTTTCAATATTAAAATTCACCACTCTTCAATAAATGATCTTTATCTTCATTAGAGGGTCCAATATGTTTTCTAACTCCCTCTTTACTATTAAATTTAAACAAAACAATTCTGTGTATGAAAACCCAATTAGGTGGGGGAGTCATTATGGTGGAAACCATCATTTCGAACTTGGTCTTCAGTCATTACTTTCACTTTTCCCAAGAACTACATATGGAATGGGTATCACCTTAACGAGATAAAAAGTGATATCTAGACCCTATATCTCAGGCCCATATTTGGTAGAAATAATAATTTCCTACAGACATTCCAGTTCTAAGTAAGAAACATTTCCCCTATTCTAGATTGGTTTTGACATGAAATGTTTTTTTAATATTCTATCACACTCTCAACAAAAATCAGATTATGTGTCCAAAAAATCATATTATTCAAAATATTTCCTCATCTGTCAATAATATTATGATAGTTTCATGAGAAAAATTTTATTTTGACTATTTATAATATTCCCTTGTTTGGATCTGTATTAGAATCCCTTAAAATGACAAACATGAAGAGGAATATTTGTTCTCCGGAGAGACCTCTTGAATACTTGAATCCCTCAAAATAATTATATTAGAAAACCTATATTAAAATTTGGTTTTAATTCATTACATGAATAATTTTTTCATATCAAATTCAGAATCATAAATCCCTAGATTAATGTTTGGAGCATTTTATTTTAATACATGAAAACAAAAGGAACATTTTTCTATCAGATTACCCAGGAATGGTAAATAAAAATTTATGGGTAAAATCTACATGAAGTAATAATACAATAATAACATGTCCCCACAACACGATTTTATACTACGTGGTTAGGATTTGGTCACATGACACTAAACTATAGAATGCTTGAGTACCTGTATCATGAAATTAAACTATGCCATAAATGGTTAATTCCAAATGACCTATTACCTACATGAGAATAGGATATGTGTAAAGGTAACTTCTATTGGAATTTTTAAACTCACATTATGATAATAATATTCTAGGATGAATTATAAAATTTCCTTTCCTGTATATAATATTTTGATATATATATATATGTCTAATAATTTCTTTTGGATTCAATGGACATAGATATAAGACCTAACCATGGGTTTTAATTGACATTAAAAATGCCACTCCTTAGATCTATTGTGATAAAAATATAACCGCCTATTCCTTCCTATTTATTTTTGTGTAGGATCAAATGATTTGAAATTCTACCACTTGTTTTGCATGCCAAGATTAACTCATGTGATCTTAGAGGGCCCAAAGATTCATTTATTGGTTATCAGAATGATTTTACTAATAAGAAAATATATTAGGGATTTTTTCATCCCTATATGAGATTTTTATACATGTATATGTATTTGTAAGAAAGCCCCCTTTTCACCTCCAAATATTAATACATCATGTTTTGAGTATGAGTTTGATCTTATTAATTATTATAAAACATGTAACTTGATTTATAGAATCATTCTAAAAATTAATGTCACGTATCCATAATCATGGATCAGATCCATGTAGAGATTCTTATGTTCATGGAATACAAAAATAATTAGAGATTATTATTTCCATAACTATCGGTCAAATATGTTTGTCCTAAAATGCCTCCTACTAGTCCGAAAAGAAGCTAAACTACTATATTTAAACCATTTTACCATGCCATTTATTTCATTTTATATATGATAATACATTTACATACAATAAATAAATTATAATACCTATATTATTACTACAAAAATTTCATGGGAATGAAGGAATAAAAAGTTAGATGATTATGCACCTTAAAATTTTCCTTCATTGGAATAATATTTAATGTGTATTACCATCCAAGAGTCTCTACTTTTTATTATTGGGAAAAGAAAATCATATGAAATGAGTAAAATGAAATATGTATTAATTTATTCAGTAGAAGGGTTGAAGCCTGATCTGACCCGTTAAGGGACTTATCAAGAGTGGTTCTCTGTCCTAACTCATATAAAAATAAACAATGCATTTTTTAATGAAATTCCATAGCTCTTGACCTTTCTATTTAATGGATTCCATTCCCATTTTTTTATGATAGTTATGAATTTATCTAATCTACACAATCCACTTATTCCCACATATTAATAGTCTTTGTAACAATTTAATGATAAAAATAAGAATCTTCAGCAACTAAGTTATGCTTATTAGTAGAAGTATCCTTTAATGAGTCCAAATTAGAATTATAAAGATTAATTTGGGTCAGATCACATTCAAAAGTGGTCAATTTATCCCAAGATATGATGAATTTATTGGTAAAGTAATTCATGTTCAAGTATTCAAACCATCCCGTGCCTAAGACAAGGAATATTTTACTAATTATGTCCATTTTACCATCAATATTCACCAATGGAATATCCATAATGATTGTGTGAATATGAAATCAAGACCATTATCACACAACCAAATGTTCAATGGTAGTAATAGGATCCTAACCCTAGTCACCCACTACCATTGGTATATAATCATGGCTCACATTATTTACGGATGGATTCACTTCAAAATGTGACATAGAAAAGGGAAATTACTCCATCCATGCATCCTATTTAATATTTGGTGCTAAACTAACATTTTTGGCATCAACTAGTTGAATTCGCAAAACTATTCTTGTAGTACAACAATCTGTCAGGATGAAAAAGGATATTAATAAATTTTAGGGGCTATATTACTCATGATAATATGAGAACCTGATGATGAAACACCCTAAGAATACTAACAATATTGAGGAAAATGAAATTTTATTTCAAAATACGGTAAAGTTATTATGTGAGGAATGAAACAAGGATATGGCATAAAATTTTTCACCCATTAAACTAGGTTTCTCTAGAACCCCATCAAGATACTATTCAACCCAAATTATTGAATAAACACATGAAAAGTATTCCAAAATTTCATGAGAGGTAAATAAATTTCCTTAATAATATCCGGACACATCATCATCAACCATCATTGATAAAGTATGGATGGGTGTGACTTCTTTTTAATCTAGATAAGAGGTAAGGATGAAACATTTTGAAGGCATCCAAATTTTCATGAAAAACAATAGGGAATAGAAGGCTCATAAATACTTACCATATCTACCCAAGTAATAAAAATCCCATCCCACAAAGAGACGATCTAGGGGGATTCCATCGAAGAACCTCCACTATTATCTTCCAATACTCCAAAGGGTTCATGATGAGGAGTGAAATACAATAAATAAATATAATTAAATAATTAAATAGCACCATTTATGCCCAGGGATATCAAGCACATGATTGAAATGCATAAAAATGTGGGGAGATTTGTGGAATGATTGTTTTTTGTAGTATACTAAAATTCATGACACCGAATGTGTTACCCTACCTAGACATATAATAATTGAAATGGTCCAAAAAGGTGATGTGGGGATCTCCCCACTTATATATGAACTAATGAATTATAAATTATTGAATGTTTAGAAAAAACTAGCTTGACGGGGTTTCCCTTTGACAACATGGCTTTCATCACCATGGTGCAGAATTTGAAGCTAGAATAGACATCATGTGATGGGAAAATCCATCCACATAAAAACATTATAAAATATCATTCCAAAAAAAATACTTGAGATACATTTGGCCAGATCTGGAAACCCCATGTAGTATTATTTCATTCGTCAAGGGTGGAAAAGTATGAACTTAGAACAACTCAATAATATTCAGTCAGATTGGTCTTGTTATGATAAATTTTCAAACTTAGTCCACTATTTATAAAACAATTCAAGCCACTAAATGGAATGAGTAAACATGGACTAAGAAAATGAACTAATAATTTCATTGTGACAATTAGAAAATATATTGTAAATGGAGAAACCTATTCAGTATCATTAAAAGTGTTACCTATTGGAATAAATTCATTATATATCATTACATGAATGGGAATTATTCTTAATTAGTAAATATTCGACATGGTGATCCTATATTTTCCATGTAGTAAATGAAATTTTATGGTGTTCGAAAACCAAAAATTGATCAATTCAGTTAAAACCATAGTTAGAAAATATTTCATAAACTGAAAAATTCATACTCTCTGAAACATTCCAACAATAGAAAATCAATTAGAAAGATATAATAAATTATGGGACCCCTAGATCAACCAATCCCTTTCATCAAAAAAGCATCATAGGGATTGAAAATCACATATGGAACTCCATCCTCCATTGTGAAAGTTTCTTTAGAGATTAATAATTGACGAGTAATATTGAATGGAGGACTAAAAGGATAAAACATTATTATGTAGAATTATTTGAGTCCATATGGACTATTTTAGAATGGAATCCTTTTTTAACTAATTCACCAATAATTTGTGCCATAATAGAGATGCTATGTTGAACACAATTCAAAGACACCTAAAAACAGCAGATCAAATATTTTAATTATCTAGTGGAAGGGGAACATATTCTTGGACTCTAATTTTTTATATTTGTAATCAATTGGAAAAAAGGTAATTCAACAGATCTGGTTTAAGGAGACTCGTTAGGGTACCCTCTTGTTGGATGATGTCATGTTGGGGATCATTTTCAATATTTTTGGCAATGGAAGTTCATTTCTCAATCATAGTCATTGAAGACAGATCCTGTTTGTAGGAATCGTTCTTTATCCCAGTGGAAATAAAAAAATTCAAAAATATAATAAATGTATTGTAAATTCTACTGAACTGCATAACATTATGAAAATCATGAAGCACTTCAGTCACCATGTGGAATGAGAATCCTATTAGCATTATATGAACTATTAGTCATTTAAATATCAATGTGGAATAATGTATTACTACAAAATAATTTTTAACCACAAAGGAGATTACATTTTTTGAGTAAATTAATAGTTTCCATATGATATATTTTATATACGGAAGATGATTTTCTCTTTGCGATGAAGGCACTACACAGGTAATCTTAGAACAGAATATAGAGTGCTGGATTTTAGACGGTGAAAAATTGGTCAGGTATGGAACCTTTTATAGTTTGGGACCTTATATGGGTCCAGAAATATCCTGAAAAGCATTCTGTAATGAAATACACATGTCCTAATTCTTCTTTAGAATGAAATCCTCTTTATGCCGATTAGACCCCATTCAAATAGGGGCATTTTGTTAGGTCCCTAAATGTTGGTACAGATGATCAAAAGGGGATTTATAAGGACAAATATCATATGGATTGCATCATGATGACAAAAAATGAAAAATTTCAATGATATTTAAAGGAACCTCATTGTCTGTAAAGCATAATAACTATACGAGTCACTACTTTACACAACACCACCTCGAAGTTCCGATGAACCCTCATTAAGATTATCCATAGAAAAATTGTATTATACAAGATGAAACATAATTTTTCCAATCCCCCAAAAAATGAGTTTTTAGGGTGATGAGTCTTTTCTAAATCCTTTTAAAAAATTACATTCCTAGGTAAGGATTCTTTTCTAAATCCCCATCAAATGAAAATCCTCTTTGTGGGGTAATTCTTCAACCCACAAACCCAAT
The DNA here is from genome assembly GCA_963277665.1 of Viscum album. Taxonomy (NCBI): domain Eukaryota; kingdom Viridiplantae; phylum Streptophyta; class Magnoliopsida; order Santalales; family Viscaceae; genus Viscum; species Viscum album. The sequence goes on from OY728128.1 coordinate 1,230,125,212, forward strand.
ATACATCACAGGTGATAGTTGGGTTGTTCTTTACATACCCTTATAAAATCAAACCTCATACACAAAAAGTTGAGTGGAGATTTGTTTGGTGGAATCCTTCAAGAGGGGATTCAGTGTTCCAAATAGTCTGAGTAAGTGATTTCAATAGGTAAAAATCCACCACTCATCACAAATTAAATAGGTATAAAAAATATTCCTCATAGAAAATAAACCAATATAGTGTGAAACTTATCAAGTTGATTACCTTTTTAGACAATTATTCATCAAGGAACAGTCATTTAAAATATTTGAAAATCAATATCCTTCTCAAAAAACAACATGCAAGATATTGTTCTTCATTATTTTACAATATTGATTAAATCAATTGGCCTTCCCTCTGCCCTTTAACAAACTATACAACCAACCCTATCTATCAAAACCACTCATGAATCACTAAGACCAAACTTCGACCCCTTGTAAATAACCCCTCGCAAGGTTCCCTCTTCCCTAATTAGGAATTCCAAGGAACCCAATTTAGATCCTTCATGAGCCAGCCTCTATGAAGAACCCAACTAGGCCCCTCCAAGAACCACAATTACCAGGCCTCTTCTAAATCCACAAGATCTTAATGATAAAATTATTACGCACATAAGTATGTATTCTTGAGAATACACACCCATTGTAAGTGAGGTCCTATTGATATCCTTGTTAACAATGGGAATCCTCATAATGTTCTTAAGAATATATTCCCATGGTAAAGTGGGTCCTAACTTTAGAGGTATTTCCAGGGTAATCTCCAATCCATGTATTCAATTGGGTGGATCAAACATTCTTTAACATTGATGGATAGTGTATCATAATCCTATATTCACTATAATCATTATTAAAGCATTCCTCTTGGACTAATCCCTCAGTATGTATTGGAGTGGGTTACACCTCATCAACTACATCGATCGGGTAATAGATAGATTTGTAGTTATACTAGTACTTGTCACGACCCGCCCTCGGGGCCCGTGCCGTGACTACCCCAAGCCCGCCTTCCATAGGCCAGGGGCTGGCGACTAGCACCAAGGCGTAAATCCCGGTAAAAAGGGAAGGCATTGCCTTTGTAAAGTAAACAAACACCACAGAGTAAGCAAGCGGAAAGTAAACACTAAGCAAAAGTAGAGTACAACTGAAAGTGCGGAAAAGTAAATGGGCCAGTATACAAACCCAAACTGAAAGTAAAGTACAACTCGAAAAGGAAAACAGCAACTGTAAAGTAAAAGCCGCTACACTGAGCTATCCACTGGAAATCCCACCTGAAGGGTGGGTACAGATAGCTCCACTGCTCCACAGGTTCCGCCGTCCGCTCCGAGCACGTACCGCCCAGTGGTCCACCTCCAGGTACCGTCCTGCTCTGCAAGCCTCAGCCAAGATCAACGCTGTCCGTCATCTGCAACCAACACAACGTAGTGCGGGCAAAGCCCGTGCAGGGGTGAGTATAAGCTACTCAGTAGGGACCCCGAGACCCCTGAAGGTCTCTCAAAATCCACAAAGGATAAACCACAAAGAAAGGTACAATCACGAAGTAACAACTGACACTGCTTAGGTATATGCCCATACATATACCTAAGTCATCAATTTCAAATACGCTCCAACCTCCGAGCCCAAGTACAACTCAGTCCACACAGGAAAGTAAACGTATTCCACACAGGAAAGCAAACGTAATCCACACAGGATAGCACAACACAATCCACACAAGAAAGCAACAGGATTCAGCTCACACATGTATACTTCTTCGAAAGACGATAAAGATGATGTCTGATCCATTTAAGTCGTCGGACCAGCGAAGGATCGATAGGTAACTAACCCCCGCAAAAGACCCACACAGGATCGGGACCACATAGGACCTGTAGGCGCTGGTTCACACAGGACCGCTGAGCGCAAAGACCCACACAGGATCAGACCCACACAGGATCGGGCCCACACAGGACCTGTAGCACTGATCCACGTAGGATCGCTGAGTGCTGTAGTCGTCGTCGTCGAATCCACACAGGATCTCTGTACTGTTGTCGTCGCAGTCACAGTAGCAGTATCAGTAGCAGTAGTCACAGTTGCAGCCAACACTAGGGTTCCCGCACACAGCAAGCTCGTTCGGAGGGTCCGCTCCACGAGCCGAGAGGGTGATACATCAACTGTCACAATGTCCAGAGTTGATGTATCCAAAAGTTCCGTATCGTCAACAGGAACTCAACGCAACAGACGGCGCATCGATCGGACGCCCGGTCTGAGAGTTATTGGCATTTTCGTCCCCGGGGCCCGGTTGGTTTTTAAGGCAAAACCAACCCGACCGTACTCCACCTGCGTCCAAACCTCGGGCAGAGTATGCCAAAAGATCTGTCTCACTAAGAGGAACACAACAAAGCTGACGGAACGTCAATCGGACGTTCGTAGCTCAAGATATTGGCGTTTCCGCTCCGAAGGCCCGGTTGGTTTCGTGTACGAACCAACCCGGACGAACTCAAAGTATTCGGAAACCCTGAGTGTAATATACCAAAACTACCGTCTCGATCCAAGGATCACGTTGCCGCAGACGGTTCGTCATTCGGAGGTCTGTGGCTCAAGTTATGGCCAAAAGACTAAAGTTGTCTCGAAAACGGGGGGTCAGGGTCCGGGCCGACCCGGCCCGACCCCCCCTGGGTCGGCCCGAACCGGGTCGGTCCGACCCGGTCCGCTGGACCCGGCCCAGCCGGCGGCGCGGCCCGGCCGCTCAGCTCGGCCGGTTGGCCGAGTGCTGGTCGAGGAAACGGGGGGGCGCAGACCCCGTGCTTTGCAAAACAACGCCCCCCCCCCCCCCCCCCACGTGGGGGGCCCGCTCAGCTTTCATCCGGGGGTTTAATCCGCCAAAATTCCAGGAAACGGCCGGCCGTTTGGCCGGTCGAAAAACAAAACACGGGACCCTAAAGGGTCCCGCCCTTGGACCGTCGCGGTCGGCTTTGCCGGCCGCCTGTTGACCACCGCGGCTTAGCCGCGGTGGGTTACTCCAGCGGCGCACCTCCGCCGCGGGTCGTCGGCACCGCCGCGCCGGAGCGGTGCGCGGCCGCCGTCTATCGCGGACCACCGGACGCACTCCGGTGGTCCATTCCTCTTGCAGTCTTCGCCGGCGATTTTCTCGGATCGAGATCTTCGGAACGGATACCTCATTTTCCCATTTCGGATTCGATTCCTCATCACTGTCAAATCCACGCACCAAAAACAAAACTACGGAGGGTTGTCGGGCCGTGTTTGTTCAGCCCGCGCCCTCCGCATTAGATGCTAACAATCGGGAATAACCAACACTCAAATGGTACAATTTTTAATTAATTAAAAATTGAACCTTGTTTCAAACGATTCACACGTAAATTAAATAAAATTCCCTACAATCCTCATCAAACATTTTTCCCAATCCCACAATAGATTTAGAAGGGGAAAACATGGAAAGTGATAATAATATTGAAGTAAACCCCTACCTCGATAGTCGCACGTTGACGTAGTCGTGGGAAGCGGTCGTCGTTTCGTTGACATCGGTTAGAAGACGAAGAAGTCGAGGAGGAAGCAATCGGAGAAGACGAGTCAAGATGTCATCGTCGGTGTTCTTCGTGGGTGGCGGACGTTCTTCGCGTTCTTCCACGAAGGAGATGAAGATGGTGGAGGATTTCTTCAGCATCTCTCCAAATCTCTTCCACACCTCACCCAACAATCCAAATAAAATAAGGTCCCTCCTTATTTTATTTACTAAGCCAAGCATTTAAAAAACTTAAATTTCAAAAAAAAACACTTAATTAATTATACATGAGTTGTGTAATTAATTAAGTGTTAAGTTATCAAACTTTTAAGAGGGAGAGAGGGGATTTAGGAAATTTGAAAAGGTGGGGCTCGGGTGGGCCCCTCCTCACCTTAATCCTATCTTAGGTGGTTAAACCACCCAACTTCCAACAAAATATTTTAACCACTTTAGAGATATAAAATAAATATTGTATCACAATTTTATTTTACTCTTCATTTCATCCAGAAAATTAAACAACTCCTCCTAGGCAAACGCAACTTCGGAAAAGGTCTTCTTAAGCGAATATCGGTGCTGCGAGTTCATCGGTGTCCTCAGATTTCAATTCCGAGCACCGGATCAAAAGTTAGGAATTTACGCTCGTTCGTTCACTGAACGTACCCGAGCCAAACTTTGGAAATTAATTCCGGGCACTCCGGGCCTCGGAATCAGGTGCCGTCAGAAACCACGTTCTTGTAAAATTCCAAAGAAAATTAAGAAAAAATTTCCCTTGAATTTTACGGGTCTTTACATTACTCCCACCTCAGGGCTTTACGTCCTCGTAAAGATACATACAAAACGTGGGAAACAAATGAGGGTACTGAGCACGCATCTGAGCCTCCCGCTCCCATGTGCTCTCCTAGAGGTTCCCGTGCGGCCATCTGATGCGCACAAGAGGAATCGATCGCCCACACAGGACCCGCTCTTGTCGATCCTCTATCTCCACCGGGACCTCCGTAAAAGTCGCCCCATCGTCAACGTCAAGCTCCCCATGGTCAATGATGTGCGTCGGGTCGTGCACGTATCTCCTCAGCTGAGAAACGTGGAAGACGTCGTGCACCCGGTGTAACTGAGGTGGCAGATCCAGGCGATAAGCCACCTCGCCAACCCTGCGGAGGACCTGGAAGGGTCTGATGAAGCGCGGAGATAACTTTCCGCCTCGGCCAAATCTACGAATACAACGTCGAGGTGAGACCCACAAGAAGACGTGGTCGCCATCCTCGAACTCCAGTGGCCTCCGCCTCCTGTCAGCATCTGACTTCTGCCGGCTCTGAGCTGTCCTCATCCGCTCCTGGATGACCTGGACCTTCTCTGTCGTGGCCTGGACCATCTCCGGTCCCACCAGTGCTGACTCCCCAGGGTCTGTCCAGCATAAAGGAGATCTAGAAGGTTGTCCGTACAATGCCTCATATGGTGTCATCCTGATGGTGGAGTGGTAGCTGTTGTTGTATGAAAACTCCACCAAGGGTAGGTGGTCCTCCCAACTACGACCAAAGTCTAGGACACATGCGCGGAGCATGTCCTCGAGAGTCTGAATGGTCCTCTCCGTCTGACCATCTGTCTGAGGGTGAAAGGTTGTGCTCAGACGTAGTTGCGTCCCGAACGCCTCATGTAACCCCTTCCAAAGCCGGGAAGTAAAGCGGGCATCTCGATCGGATACGATAGATGATGGAACACCGTGGAGCTGCACAATCTCCTGAACGTAGAGACGTCCCAAGCTCTCCACTGAGCCCTGCTCTCAGATGGGTAAGAAGTGTGCCGACTTGGTGAGTCGGTCAACAATCACCCAGATGGAGTCGTGACCTCTGGAAGTGCGTGGAAGTCCAGTCACGAAGTCCATAGATATGCCGTCCCACTTCCACTCCGGAACCTCCAAGGGCTGTACCAAGCCTGCTGGTACCTGATGCTCTGCCTTCACCTACTGGCAGGTGAGGCATCGAGAAACGAACTCTGCTACTGCCTTCTTCATGCCCGGCCACCAGTGCTGTCGTCTAAGGTCCTGGTACATCTTCTCCACTCCAGGATGTACCGCCAAAGGAGAAGTGCGAAACTCTCTCAGCACTTCCTCTCGCAAAGCGACTGGTACCATGGTACGTCCTCTGAAAAGGATTTCGTGCTCTACTCCAAGGGAGAAACCATCAGGTGCCTGTCCCAAGGATATCAGTACACGCTGTGTCTCACAGTCAGCGTCCTCACGCTGTACCTCTCTGACCCACTGCAGTAGTGGAGGGGTGACAGTGAGAGACTAGAGGAAGGCTGCTCCATCTCTATCCACGAAGGATATCTGCAAAGAGGCTAGCTGCTCCGTCGCCTCCTCAAGTAGCTGAATGTCCGTCCTCCTGCTGAGGGCATCGGCTACTACGTTACCCTTCCTAGGAGTATAGACTATCTCAAAGTCATAGTCCTGGAGGAACTCGATCCATCGTCGCTATCTCAGGTTCAGGTCCTTCTGTGAGAAGATATACCTGAGACTCTGATGATCGGAAAAGACTGTAAAGCTCTCTCCCATCAGATAGTGTCGCCATGTCTTCAGAGCTAAGACCACTGTTGCTAACTCCAGGTCATGGGTAGCGTAGTTCTGCTCATGCGGCCTCAACTGACGTGATCCATAGGCGATCACTACCCGCTCCTGCATCAGAACACATCCGAGTCCGGTCCCTGATGCATCGCAGTAGACTACGTACCCTACTCCCTCCTCAGGCAACCTCAAGATAGTTGCGCTAGTCAATCTCTGTCTCAGCTCCTGGAAGCTCTGCTGACATCTGTCTGACCACACGAAGGGTTTCCCGTTCTTCGTCAAAGCTGTGAGTGGTGTCGCAACTCTAGAGACGTCCGACACGAATATTCGATAGTATCCAGATAGTCCCAAGAAACTCTGAACCTCAGTCACACTCCTAGGTGGCTCCTATGCTAACACAGCCTCAATATTCGCAGGATCCACTGCAACTCCCGCCTCAGAGATGACGTGACCCAAGAAGTGGACCTCACGTATCCAGAACTGGCACTTCGAGAGCTTACCATAAAGCTGGTGCTCTCGGAGTATGTCTAGTATAACTCGCAAGTGATAGGCGTTCTCCTCCTCAGTCGTAGAGTAAATCAGAATGTCGTCGATGAAGACCACGACAAACCGATCGAGGTATGGCTGAAAGATCCTGTTCATGAGATCCATGAACACTGCTGGTGCATTGGTTACACCAAAAGTCATAACCAAGAACTCATAGTGGCCATACCGACATCTGAAGGTCGTCTTCTGCACATCCTCGTCTCTGACTCTGAGCTGATGATAGCCTGACCTGAGGTCTATCTTCGAGAACCACCGTGCTCCCTTGAGCTGATCAAAGAGGTCATCAATCCTCGGTAGCGGATACTTGTTCCTCACTGTCACCTGGTTCAGGTGACGATAGTCAACACAAAGTCGCAAGATCCCGTCCGCCTTCTTGGCGAACAATATCGGGGAAGCCCAGGGTGAAACACTGGGTCGGATGAACCCATTGCCCTGCAAGTCCTCCAACTGTACACGTAGCTCTCAAATCTCAGAGGGGGCCATCCGATATGCTGGAGTGGATATCAGGGCTGTCCCGGTGTAGAAGTCAATATAAAAGTCTACCTCTCTAGGAGGAGGTAGCCCTGGAACGTCGTCAGGAAAAACGTCCGCAAACTGATCCACCACTGCAGGAAAACCAGGACTCCGCACGTCAACTGCTCCAAGGATGAGGCTAGCTAACTGATGAGTAATGGGCTGTCCTCTCCTCCGCGGAAGTCCATCCTGTGCTGCTAAGGCTCCCTTCTCGCCGGTGAAGGTGAACCTACTCCCGTCGGTGCGTACACATCGCACCTTGCGCCTAAAACAGTCAATCTGTGCATGGACCGTAGACAGCCAATCCATGCCCAAGATGACGTCGTAAGGCCTCGACGCTGCTATAAGAAAATCCCAGCCGAAGCTCTCGCCTCCTAGAGTAATCTCACACTGTCGGCACTAGTGTGTAATCGTCGAGTCTGCTCCCGTAGGAGTCTCTAGCCGTAAGGATCGATCCAACGGCTCTGTCGGAATCTCCGAGCTCCGAACAAGGGCAGCGACTATGAAAGAGTGACTCGCTCCTGTGTTTATAAGTACTGCAGCAAAGGTGGAATAGACATAGATAGTACCTCGAATCATCTCGGGTGCACCGTGGTCGTAGGCCTCTGCTGCTTGGAGCTGTGCCTGTCTCTGCCCGCCAGCTCCCTGTGGTCGGGGTGGACCTCCTGGTGGTGGTGGTGGTAGAGCCTCAAAGCGTCGCCCACCACCGGCTGCTCGTCCAGCTCCTATGCCTCGTCCGCCTCCTCCCTGCAGACTGCCATGGTCGACCCTCTGCCTCTGCCTCGGTGGTCCCTCAACTGTCTGCTGCTCCTCGGCACGGCGGGTCGGGCAGTCACGAGCCATGTGGCCCTGCCCGCCGCACGAGTAGCACTATCTGCCTCTCGAAAGACTGGCTCCTCGCTGTGTGCCCCGCACTGCTGAGCCAGTGCCCTGAGGTTGTCTACCCGAAGGTCTGGTCTGTCTGGACCCCTGATTCATCCATCGACTACCAGCTGCAAATGAATCTGCCACGTGCCGCCCTGCGGTTGGTCGCTGCGCTGGTGTAGACTCAGCAAGGAAGCTCTCGATCAGAAGGGCCCGCTCCAGTACTCCTGTCTGAGTCGGTATGCTAAGGGAGATCAGTGATGCCCTGATCTCGTGTCTCAAACCCTACTCGAAGGTCCGGGCCCAGAAGAATGGGTCCCGTACCATGTAGGTCGAGTAGCGCGAGAGATCAGTAAATCTCACCGAGTACTGAGCGACCGTCACGCTGCCCTGCCGCAGCTGAAGAAGCTCCTGGATACGCACCGCACGAAGGGTGGCAGGGACGAACTCCGAGCGGAAGAGTCTCTCAAAGTCCGTCCAAAGTAGAGATGCCTCATCGTGCACCTGGAGCATCATGCTCCACCATCCTCCTGCTGCTGCGTGTAGTAGGCTCGCAGCGAGGATCACCATGAGGTCTATTGGTGTCCTCACTTGCCTAAACACACGTACCAATGCCTCCAGCCAATCCTCTACTTCCTGGGGATCCGTCTCCCCGCGAAACCTGGGTGGTCGCTGGCATTGAAACTCATGCAGTGCGCTGAGGCGACGTGCATCATCAGCGGCTGGCGCTGGAAGAATCGGGGGCTCAGCGGGTAGAGCTACCGCCGGTGCCACTACTGACAAAGGGCCCTGCACCGAGGCCTCGTCGCTCGGTGGGCTGTCGTCACACTCGACTCTCGGAACCCTAGATGGCTGCCGTCGTGGGGCCATCCTGAAAAGGAAACAGGTGTGCCACGGTCAGAACAATATACCTGGTGAGCTGATATAAGTAATCACAAAGAAAACTTTGAAACACACACGCAATCAATGTTTTCGTGCATTAAGTCGGAAATCAGATGTCAGGGTCCTGGTGTACGGATACGTCGGCCGCCGCACCAACACTGGACTCCCTGGACTGATAACCACACTCAAAATGCTAAACATTATTTCTTCACATAGAAAATATTAGAGTTCATTGTAGAACCAAACTCCTCTGATACCAATTTGTCACGACCCGCCCTCGGGGCCCATGCCGTGACTACCCCAAGCCCGCCTTCCATAGGCCAGGGGCTGGCGACTAGCACCAAGGCGTAAATCCCGGTAAAAAGGGAAGGCATTGCCTTTGTAAAGTAAACAAACACCACAGAGTAAGCAAGCGAAAAGTAAACACTAAGAAAAAGTAGAGTACAACTGAAAGTGCGGAAAAGTAAATGGGCCCGTATACAAACCCAAACTGAAAGTAAAGTACAACTCGAAAGGGAAAACAACAACTGTAAAGTAAAAGCCGCTACACCGAGTTGTCCACTGGAAATCCCACCTGAAGGGTGTGTACAGATAGCTCCACTACTCCACGGGATCCGCCGTCCGCTCCGAGCACGTCCCGCCCAGTGGTCCACCTCCAGGTACCGTCCTTCTCTGCAAGCCTCAGCCAATATCAACGCTGTCCGTCATCTGCAACCAACACAACATAGTGCGGGCAAAGCCTGTGCAGGGGTGAGTATAAGCTACTCAGTAGGGACCCCGAGACCCCTGAAGGTCTCTCAAAATCCACAAAGGATAAAGCACAAAGAAAGGTACAATCACGAAGTAACAACCGACACTGCTTAGGTATATGCCCATACATATACCTAAGTCATCAATTTCAAATACGCTCCAACCTCCGAGCCCAAGTACAACTCAGTCCACACAGGAAAGTAAACGTATTCCACACAGGAAAGCAAACGTAATCCACACAGGATAGCACAACACAATCCACACAGGAAAGCAACAGGATTCAGCTCACACAGGTATACTTCTTCGAAAGACGATAAAGATGATCTCTGATCCATCTAAGTATTCGGACCCACGAAGGATCGATAGGTAACTAACCCCCGCAAAAGACCCACACATGATCGGGCCCACATAGGACCTGTAGGCACTGGTTCACACAGGACCGCTGAGCGCAAAGACCCACACAGGATCGGACCCACACAGGATCGGGCCCACACAGGACCTGTAGCACTGATCCACGTAGGATCGCTGAGTGCTGTAGTCGTCGTCGTCGAATCCACACAGGATCTCTGTACTATTGTCGTCGCAGTCATAGTAGCAGTAGCAGTAGTCATAGTCGCAGCCAGCACTAGGGTTCCCACACACAGAAAGCTCGTTCGGAGGGTCCGCTCCACGAGCCGAGAGGCTGATACATCAACTGTCACAAATTCCAGAGTTGATGTATCCAAAAGTTCCGTATCGTCAACAGTAACTCAACGCAATAGGCGGCGCGTCGATCGGACGCCCGGTCTGAGAGTTATTGGCATTTTCGTCCCCGGGGCCCGGTTGGTTTTTAAGGCAAAACCAACCCGACCGTACTCCACCTGCATCCAAACCACGGGCGGAGTATTCCAAAAGATCCGTCTCACTAAGAGGAACACAACAAAGCTGACGGCACGTCAATCGGACGTCCGTAGCTCAAGATATGAGCGTTTCCGCTCCGAAGGCCCGGTTGGTTCCGTGTACGAACCAACCCAGCCGAACTCAATGTATTCTGAAACCCTGAGTGTAATATACCGAAACGACCGTCTCAATCCAAGGATCGTGTTTCCACAACGGTTCATCATTCGGAGGTCCGTGGCTCATGTTATGGCCAAAAGACCGAAGTTGTCTCGAAAACGGGGGGTCCGGGTCCGGGCCGACCCGGCCCGACCCCCCCTGGGTCGGCCCGAACCGGGTCGACCCGAACCGGGGAGACCCGACCCGGATCTGACCCGAACTGGGTCGTTCCGACCCGGTCCGCTGGACCCAGCCCGGCCGGCGGCGCGGCCCGGCCGCTCAGCTCGGCCGGTTGGCCGAGTGCTGGTCGAGGAAACGGGGGGGCGCATCCCCCCGTGCTTTGCAAAACAACGCCCCCCCCACGTGGGGGGCCCACTCAGCTTTCATCTGGGGGTTAAATCCCCCGGAATTCCAGGAAACGGCCGGCCGTTTGGCCGGCCGAAAAACAAAACGCGGGACCCTAAAGGGTCCCGCCCTTGGACCGTCGTGACCGGATTTGCCGGCCGCTTGTTGACCACCGCGACTTAGCCACGATGGGTTACTACGGCGGCGCGCCTCAGCCGCGGGTCGCCGGCGCCGCCGCGCCGGAGCGGCGCGCGGCCGTCGTCTTTCGCGGACCACCGGACGCACTCCGGTGGTCCGTTCCTCTTGCGGTCTTCGCCGGCGATTTTCTCGGATCGAGATCTTCGGAACGGATACCTCATTTTCCCATTTCGGATTCGATTCCTCATCACTGTCAAATCCACGCACCAAAAACAAAACTACAGAGGGTTGTCGGGCCATGTTTGTTCGGCCCACGCCCTCCGCATTAGATGCTAACAATCGGGAATAACCAACACCCAAATGGCACAATTTTTAATTAATTAAAAATTGAACCTTGTTTCAAACGATTCACACGTAAATTAAATAAAATTCCCTACAATCCTCATCAAACATTTTTCCTAATCCCACAATAGATTTAGAAGGGGAAAACATGGAAAGTGATAGTCATATTGAAGTAAACCCCTACCTCGATAGTCGCACGTTGACGTAGTCGTGGGAAGCGGTCGTCGTTTCGTTGACGTCGGTTAGAAGACGAAGAAGTCGAGGAGGAAGCAATCGGAGAAGACGAGTCAAGATGTCATCGCCGGTGTTCTTCGTGGGCGGCGGAAGTTCTTCACGTTCTTCCACGAAGGAGATGAAGATGGTGGAGGATTTCTTCAGCTTCTCTCCAAAGTTCTTCCACACCTCACCCAACAATCCAAATAAAATAAGGTCCCTCCTTATTTTATTTACTAAGCCAAGCATTTCAAAAACTTATATTTCAAAAACAAAACACTTAATTAATTATACATGAGTTGTGTAATTAATTAAGTGTTAAGTTATCAAGCTTTTAAGAGGGAGAGAGGGGCATTAGGGAATTTGAAAAGGTGGGGCTCGGGTGGGCCCCTCCTCACCTTAATCCTCTCTTAGGTGGTTAAACCACCCAACTTCCAACAAAAGATTTTAACCACTTTAGAGATATAAAATAAATATTGTATCACAATTTTATTTTACTCTTCATTTCATCCAGAAAATTAAACAACTCCTCCTAGGAAAACGAAACTTCGGAAAAGGTCTTCTTAAGTGAATATCGGCGCTGCGAGTTCATCGGTGTCCTCGGATTTCAATTCCGAGAACCAGATCAAAAGTTAGGAATTTCCGCTCGTTCGTTCACTGAACGTACCCGAGCCAAACTTTGGAAATTAATTCCGGGCACTCCGGGCCTCGGAATCAGGTGCCGTCAGAAACCGCGCTCTTGTAAAATTCCAAAGAAAATTAAGAAAAAATTTCCCTTGCATTTTACGGGTCTTTACAGTACTCTCCTGTGCTATTTCACGGTGTATTTGATGATGTGGTTTTCATTTAATAAGAGATTAGTATTTATAAAATTTGAGAATAAATTGTAATATTGAATAAATTTTAATTAGAACGTTATGGTGTATGATAATGTAATAGGAGTACATATAATATGAAAACACAATTCAAATAGTTTACAAAGAAAAATGATAGATCTTCAATTAGAAATTCAAAAAAACTGTATTGAAGCAGTTATTATAAATGTCAAGTCCAATAAGAGTTTTTCGGTTAGTTTTCTAAAATGGAATGAAAATCATAGTGGAATGAACCAAGAAAGGTGATATTTACCTAAATAGTCTCTGAAATGTCCATTAAGAAGATCAGTAAATCACATCATGGATAACAGTGACATGAAACCTGCACAATATATTTCTTTTAGAGAAACCTGCACATTAAATGGGAAATGTCTCGTATACACATTAAAGAGGAAGGTGGAAATAGTCAAATACATTGAAAAAAGTAAAATCATGAACATGGATGTTTGTTTCTTCTTCTGAAAACAATATGATTCGAATTTCAATAGGTACGTTGTAACGCCCCGACCCCAGCTACCCAGAGTCGGTGCATTACTTCGTAACATTGGCATGATCACAAGAAAGATCAAATCTCGAAAGACCGATTGGTTTAGTAGCCTTGGAAACACTAGATAAAATCATAAAGTTTTACATTACATTTAAAAGTGAAAAACTACTACAACAACAAAGTCTTCATATCCACACTATTAACCCCTCATAATATCCCTGCAAGTCAATCATAATTTACTTCTTCACTACCTGGGAAAAATAAAACATAGAAAAGGGGTGAGCTCAAATGCCCAGTAAGGATAACAATAAAGTGGAAACTTCCATAAATAAGAATAAACATTTAAGGCAATGTATAACTAAAACAAAAGACTTTTAAATACGAACTTTCAACATGGTATGGCATAAATAAAATGAAATAATGCCATTTACTTATTCACATGGATATTCTACTAAATGAATAATCACATGCAAAAATCAATAACCACTTTCATAATGTTGGAATGCATAATGCCAGACTATCATAACCACATAGCCAAGGCCTCGTGCCAAGACTACAAATAAGATTTTGTCAAGGCCTTGTGCCAAGACACTAGTTTGTCTCATGAGACCTACCGATGCATCGAGGAGCTATAGCGGGCTCCACCCATCACTTATTAAGTCCAATGCATTCCCATATGAAAAGGTTTAAACATAACATAAACATTCGTATTAAAACTAGCATACGAAATGTCAATACTTTCACAATAAACTATGAATGGTATAAAAATAGCACATCCACAGTTAAACATATCACAAAACCTTCAATACAATATAGAAGTTTTGTATCATAATAAATCAACTTCAAATAATCTTAAAATCCATCAAAGGATGTTGACATAGATGAAATCAAAATTCTTTTTAAAGAAATATCTCCTTTTATTTTGAAATCATTTAAGATCCATATAAAATAAAACATTTTCTTTGAAAATATTCTTATAAGCTTGTAAGGAAAGCTTTGAAGATTTTATAACGGCGTAAAATAACCGCACCCGCCGTATAAGTTAAAAAAAACATTCTTACCTCAATTCTGTCGAAAAGGTTAAAAAGGACCTTGTTTTGAAAACGACGGAAAGATTCCTTTATAAACCTCTTATAAAAAGTCAAAAAAGGGTATAAATGACTTTAACCCATATTCTTGTAAATAGTAAAAATGTTTTGAAATACATTTTTAAGAAACATGGATGTGGATGATAAAGAGATCCCAGTAGATTATTACATATAAACAACCTCGGATAATGAAGAGATTGTGAAATAACCCTTACCTTGTACTTTTCCTTGGTTGGGGTAGGTTAACCTCCTGTATAATGGTGAAATAATTGTTACTAAATTATTAAAGAATCACATACATTATTATGATATCATATATGATCTTTTAATATCGATTTATAATAATATCTTAGTATTATCGTTGTTTCGGGTGTTAACTTACTTGATTTCTTTTATATGTTTTGTCACGTAAGACATTTTTGTAAAGGATAGGTTGTATATTATTCATATCCAGAATGATATCAAGTCCTTAAAATCATTTTTAAATCATCAAATGATAATTATACTTGAATGGATACGATGGAGAATGAATCTCATCGCGTTCGTGGAGACGGTAGTCCGTACGTACGCACGAGCGACAATATCATTCTTTTGATATTAAAATAATATATAAATGGTTGTTATATCATATATAAAGAATCATTATCATGTTTTATTTAATATTTACATGAGTACATATCATTATTATACCCATCCAAATAATAATATATTGAATAACAATTACACCACGACGTGGAGACGGTAAGCCGTACGTACGCACGTATGGTGACATGTTATTCAAAGGGTGGATAGAATACTTAATATGGTTGTACCATATTTATAATAACATCACAGTATATATATGATACTGAAGTTATTATTTTATAATGGTAACAACAAAGGGAGAAGAAGTGGAAGAAGAAATGAACTTGGAAAAAGGGTGGTGAAATCATTACCTCTTCTTCGGGTTCTTCCTTTTGATTTGATCAAAAGGGCTCCTTAGGTTGGCTTTCTAATCAAACTAAGGCCTCTAGGATGTAGTGAGGGATGTTGGGAGAGTATTGGGGCAGAGTTTTTCCGAACCAAAATGCTTTGAAGGTGTGAAGAAATGGGAAGGAGGAGTGCCCTTTTATAAGAGGGGTGAGGGGCACCTTTGGAAAAGCTAGAGATATTAGTTTATAATAAATTCATAATCGGTTTCCAATGGCTCCAAAGTTGACTATTAAAAGGTTAAGGTGGGTATGGGTCGAAAACAACTCAAAAAATAGAATTTAGACAGGTTTGGGTACTTATATTAACCTCATCTTTAAGTATTAACTCTAAGTTAATTAGTTTCACTTTTACAAGGTCTCTTTGTATTTTTATATAATATGGTTAATAAACTTACTATATACATCCAAGCGACCTCTAGGTGGTCCATTAATGATGAAACTATCATGATATAAGTCTCTTGGCAGAACCTTAGATTTTTAAGAATTTAATATCAATTAATAATATAATATTTGTTTTAAGAACTCTTTTATGTCAATTTTGACACTATTCAATAGTTGATTTTTGTGAAACTCATAACAGATTGATTACTTCGAAAAAAGTCAATTAAATCAATACTAATATATCATATTATCATATAAACTTATTTTAATTCATTAAAAGTTTCATATTATAATTATTTGGGTATTTATAATATCAATTATTTTAATTTTTCACTATTTTAGTAATTACTGCATCATCATTGTGTCATAAATAAAATACATTATTTAATATCTAAAAATTATACATAAAATATCATTATGTAGGAAATCTTTTTATCTTTCTAATGAATATTTATAATCTAAATTCCAACATATATAACCCTATGTAACAATTGTTTTGCTAAAAGATATATGCTTGTGTCATTTTTGTGTTCATTTTAGCTTAATTAAAATAAAGTGTCATTATCACTTACAAGTGGATCCATGAGGTCCCAAAATTGACACAAAGATGCCCATGGTCGACCATGTATCAACCAATAGGGTTAAGACACGTTTTAGGGTAATTTAGTATTATTATAATATTATTTTTTTAACCCTTATTTACCGGATTTACCCTTAACCATGGTAAATAAAATATTTACCGCAGTAATTATTCAAAATGTCTAAAAATAAAAGTTACCTATTTACACAATTTGAACATCCTGATTCCAAATATGGAATCCATTTTCCTAAATTCAAAACACAGAAGTGGCAGAAATTAATTTAAAATTAATTCCCGCTGTCAAAACAAAAAGCGTGTTTTTAAGAGATAATAACTATCAAAAGATTGACACTTGTTTATGTTCGGTTTAATTGTAAAATTATGTCCAATGACCAACATTATATTAAATGGTAAAAATATATTCTAAATATACTTTAAAACTACTAAAATTAATAATTTATCACTATTAATTATTTTGATTAAAAAAGTTGTTTTTAATTAAAATTTAGTAATTTTCACTATTCATCAAAATATGAAAGTTATCCGAAAAGTACCAAAATTTCACCTTAGGCTAAATTCGATATTCCGAGTCCAAAAATGAAGTCCATTTTAAAATATAATATATATATATAATTTCAAAAAGTAGGTATTACTATTCATAACGGCTAGTTTGATTGGTTACGGTGTGTTAGAACTCGGTGTTGCGTACAACACACGCTAGCGTACCGTGGAAGCTTGGGATATTTCATTTTAAATTTTTGATCTCCCCATTTAGTCAAAAAGTTTAAAATATAGTATCTAAAAAGGGTTCACTATTAAAAGTTGATAAAAAAGCAATACTGAAAATGAATTTGTTCTTGCATTATATCTAAGAAACTCATAATATGGATTCTAAAATTATAAGGATTATATAAAGTTTAAAATTTAGATAATACTATTCATAACCTCTTTTGAATGGCTTTTTTTTTGTAAGTCATGGTGTTTTTGAACTCAGTGTTGCGTGTAGTGCAAGTTATTGAATTATTTTGAAGAAATAACACACTATGAAATCTTGGGGTGTTACATTCTCCCCTCCTTCAATAAATTGCGTCCTCGCAATTTGAAATTGTTCTTCGAAAATAAAAGGTTGAAAATAGAAAATATATTTGTGGGAAAACCCACATCGGAAATTGGGTTACTAAAATTTAGTCTTAATATGAGGAAAAGAGAAATGAAAGGGTCACCACCAAATTATGATCTCGATTAGGAGAACATTGGTGGCATTTAGAGACATATAATTGGAGGAAAAACGTAAATATTTATAGGTAGTGATTGAGGTCATCAATCACAAAAAGTATAAAATTGAGGTCCTTAAACTCATCAATCTATGATGATTTGAAGTACCATCGGTTCAACAAAATATAGGGTATTGGGATAACACATTTTTGACGTTTCAAAATATCTTAGTTGAAATCCCACATCGAAAAATGAATTAATGAGGCCTCTATTTAAAATAAAGAGTGGAAAGTATGAAGATTACCGAAAATAACACATACTAGGTTCCATGTAGGAAAATATGGATATGGAAGAGAAATCTAACCATCAATTATCTGATGGAGAGTGGTAGAGAACATGGCTATGAAAAGGCCAACAATCCCAAAGCCATAAATTTGTGATGATTTAAGGTACCATCTAGGAAAACATTTTTGTTCTAAGTTCCTTTTATTAATGTTGAGGAATTTATTTATGAGATTGGCTAAGATCATAAGGAGATATATTTACTTTATAATCAGAGTTTTATCCATTAATAAGTTTCTACCACAAACTCATCTTTCACTCTAAAAGATAATAGAATGTAATTTTTTATTTATTTATACTATTCGTACAGGGTTCCAAAATAAATTAATTTATAATTCATCTACCAGATCTTTTAAAAAAAACTACATTATTTAATCCAAGACATCTCGTGGGCTAGTGGTATGTGATACACCCTTGTCGCCCTTCGGTTGCGGGTTCAAGTCTCGCAGCCTTGCCGGACGCGACGGGTTGCCGTCCGACCTCCGGGTTGTCCTTTTATGGCAATCCAAAATAATCCAAACTAGAACTATCCAAAATACTTCTGTCCAAACTCACAGTCCAACATTTATAAGGAAGGTAAGAATAATGTAGATCATTTTTACCCCATAACAGCATATGAATACCTTCATCTTGTATTCTTTTAATACACTGAAACATCCTGAATTACCATATTCCTTATTGATTACATTCACGCTCCCCTATTCCATATAGAATGATGGATATACTTCATCAATCCAAAAAAATTTTAAACCCCAACAATGATGGAATATACAAATCATTAATTAGCTTCAAGGTAGTCAATAATATCCAATATAATTTATCCAAATCAATCATGTATTATTCTAAAATCACCACCTCGGTATCTGAACCATATTATGGTTTATCTTTCTCTCAACCATATATTTTCCAAACATTTAACCTGCTACTGAGTCACTTTTCTTTGTTCCACACCATCTCAAGTCCTTAATGAAATAGTACTGCAGTACAATCCTTATATACTCCATAATTATTATAACAAGTACATTGTTGATACAACACTCAATTGATATAATCAACATAATAACTCTAATCATTCCTCTTAATCTGTGGTAGTATCATAACTTGATTATTATCAAATAGCATCATTTGCGGCATAGTCTGATGACTGGGACATAGGTTCTCGTAGTGTCCAAACTCCTTGCAAATGAAGCATTGTACATTTGAAACCATTTTCTTACCCTTGCAGTCATGTACTTTGTGCCCTTTTCCTCCACACTTATAACAAACTCTCATTCCTTTCAGGCAAGTTCCAGGGTGTTTCTTTCCACAGTTACCACATATGGGAAAATTCTTCTTTTCCCTCTTCCCTTTATCCATCTTTCTCTCTTCTATCCTTTTCTTCTCTTGCTTCCCTTCAAAGCCATAGGACTCAGTAAACTCTTTACTTATCTTATCAACACATGATATTATTTCTTCATATGATGATAATACATGGGAGACTATTTCTCTTATAAATTCTAGCTTAAGACCATGAAATATATGATCCTTCCTTCTCTTTGGATCATGTGCATTGCTGGAGTTCTCATTCCTTCTACTAGGCACCATTTCTAAACAATGGCATACACTAGATTATTTTATGAATCAAAATACATAATCCCATACTTATAAAACACTTAACATAAATTGAACTATTTATAGATATAATCCATAATCATAAAAAATATTTTCTTTGAGGAAGTATATACTCATAAACCCTTCATAATGATTTGTAAAGAAAATGAGAGTTATCCTAAGCATATCCCCCGGGAGTGTCGTAACCAAGAGTGCAGCAAGGCCCGTTGTTGTGCACCAGTTCCCGTTCGAGTCTAGCTCAAAGCGGTGTTTCGGGTTTTACCCCTAGGTACATCTGTGCCAGAGCCTCCTCTACCTGCTCGTATCCAGACAGGGATGTATTGCTTGGAAAACTCACAAAATCTCTACAATACCAAAATTCTAGGAAGTTCTTCTATACTAATCCTCAAAGTTCATCTTAGGTCTACGTGCTCTAATCAGAGTTTATCTAAATCTAGCTTCCAAGGTTTGTACTAAACTTCCTCTGATACCAACTGTAACGCCCCAACCCCAGCTACCCAGAGTCGGTGCATTACTTCGTAACATTGGCATGGTCAAAAGAAAGATCAAATCTCGAAAGACCGATTGGTTTAGTAGCCTTGGAAACACTAGATAAAATCATAAAGTTTTACATTACATTTCAAAGTGAAAAACTACTACAACAACAAAGTCTTCATATCCACACTATTAACCCCTCATAATATCCCTGCAAGTCAATCATAATTTACTTCTTCACTACCTGGGAAAAATAAAACATAGAAAAGGGGTGAGATCAAATGCCCAGTAAGGATAACAATAAAGTGGAAACTTTCATAAATAAGAATAAACATTTAAGGCAATGTATAACTAAAACAAAAGCCTTTTAAATACGAACTTTCAACATGGTATGGCATAAATAAAATGAAATAATGCCATTTACTTATTCACATGGATATTCTACTAAATGAATAATCACATGCAAAAATCAATAACCACTTTCATAATGTTGGAATGCATAATGCCAGACTATCATAACCACATAGCCAAGGCCTCGTGCCAAGACTACAAATAAGATTTTGTCAAGGCCTTGTGCCAAGACACTAGTTTGTCTCATGAGACCTACCGATGCATCGAGGAGCTATAGCGGGCTCCACCCGTCACTTATTAAGTCCAATGCATTCCCATATGAAAAGGTTTAAACATAACATAAACATTCGTATTAAAACTAGCATACGAAATGTCAATACTTTCACAATAAACTATGAATGGTATAAAAATAGCACATCCACAGTCAAACATATCACAAAACCTTCAATACAATATAGAAGTTTTGTATCATAATAAATCAACTTCAAATAATCTTAAAATCCATCAAAGGATGTTGACATAGATGAAATCAAAATTCTTTTTAAAGAAATATCTCCTTTTATTTTGAAATCATTTAAGATCAATATAAAATAAAACATTTTCTTTGAAAATATTCTTATAAGCTTGTAAGGAAAGCTTTGAAGATTTTATAACGGCGTAAAATAACCGCACCCGCCGTATAAGTTAAAAAAAACATTCTTACCACAATTCTGTCGAAAAGGTTAAAAAGGACCTTGTTTTGAAAACGACGGAAATATTCCTTTATAAACCTCTTATAAAAAGTCAAAAAAGGGTATAAATGACTTTAACCCATATTCTTGTAAATAGTAAAAATGTTTTGAAATACATTTTTAAGAAACATGGATGTGGATGATAAAGAGATCCCAGTAGATTATTACATATAAACAACCTCGGATAATGAAGAGATTGTGAAATAACCCTTACCTTGTACTTTTCCTTGGTTGGGGTAGGTTAACCTCCTGTACAATGGTGAAATAATTGTTACTAAATTATTCAAGAATCACATACATTATTATGATATCATATATGATCTTTTAATATCGATTTATAATAATATCTTAGTATTATCGTTGTTTCGGGTGTTAACTTACTTGTTTTCTTTTATATGTTTTGTCACGTAAGACATTTTTGTAAAGGATAGGTTGTATATTATTCATATCCAGAATGATATCAAGTCCTTAAAATCATTTTTAAATCATCAAATGATAATTATACTTGAATGGATACGATGGAGAATGAATCTCATCGCGTTCGTGGAGACGGTAGTCCGTACGTACGCACGAGCGACAATATCATTCTTTTGATATTAAAATAATATATAAATGGTTGTTATATCATATATAAAGAATCATTATCATGTTTTATTTATTATTTACATGAGTACATATCATTATTATACCCATCCAAATAATAATATATTGAATAACAATTACACCACGACGTGGAGACGGTAAGCCGTACGTACGCACGTATGGTGACATGTTATTCAAAGGGTGGATAGAATACTTAATATGGTTGTACCATATTTATAATAACATCACAGTATATATATGATACTGAAGTTATTATTTTAGAATGGTAACAACAAAGGAAGAAGAAGTGGAAGAAGAAACGAACTTGGAAAAAGGGTGGTGAAATCATTACCTCTTCTTCGGGTTCTTCCTTTTGATTTGATCAAAAGGGCTCCTTAGGTTGGCTTTATAATCAAACTAAGGCCTCTAGGATGTAGTGAGATATGTTGGGAGAGTATTTGGGCAGAGTTTTTCCGAACCAAAAGGCTTTGAAGGTGTGAAGAAATGGGAAGGAGGGGTGCCCTTTTATAAGAGGGGTGAGGGGCACCTTTGGAAAAGCTAGAGATATTAGTTTATAATAAATTCATAATCGGTTTCCAATGGCTCCAAAGTTGACTATTAAAAGGTTAAGGTGGGGATGGGTCGAAAACAACTCAACCAATAGAATTTAGACAGGTTTGGGTACTTATATTAACCTTATCTTTAAGTATTAACTCTAAGTTAATTAGTTTCACTTTTACAATGTCTCTTTGTATTTTTATATAATATGGTTAATAAACGTACTATATACATCCAAGAGACCTCTAGGTGGTCCAATAATGATGAACCTATCATGATATAAGTCTCTTGGCCGAACCTTAGATTTTTAGGAATTTAATATCAATTAATAATATAATATTTGTTTTAAGAACTCTTTTATGTCAATTTTGACACTATTCAATAGTTGATTTTTGTGAAACTCATAACAGATTGATTACTTCGAAAAAAGTCAATTAAATCAATACTAATATATCATATTATCATAGAAAATTAGTTTAATTCATTAAAAGTTTCATATTATAATTATTTGGGTATTTATAATATCAATTATTTTAATTTTTCACTATTTTAGTAATTACTGCATCATCATTGTGTAATAAATAAAATAAATTATTTAATGTATAAAAATTATAAATAAAATATCATTATGTAGGAAATCGTTTTATCTTTCTAATGAATATTTATAATCTAAATTCCAACATATATAACCCTATGTAACAATTGTTTTGCTAAAAGATATATGCTTGTGTCATTTTTGTGTTCATTTTAGCTTAATTAAAATAAAGTGTCATTATCACTTACAAGTGGATCCATGAGGTCCCAAAATTGACACAAAGATGCCCATGGTCGACCATGTATCAACCAATAGGTTTAAGACACGTTTTAGGGTAATTTATTATTATTATAATATTATTTTTTTAACCCTTATTTACCGGATTTACCCTTAACCATGGTAAATAAAATATTTACCGCAGTAATTATTCAAAATGTCTAAAAATAAAAGTTACCTATTTACACAATTTGAACATCCTGATTCCAAATATGGAATCCATTTTCCTAAATTCAAAACAAAGAAGTGGCAGAAATTAATTTAAAATTAATTCCCGCTGTCAAAACAAAAAGCGTGTTTTTAAGAGATAATAACTATCAAAAGATTGACACTTGTTTATGTTCGGTTTAATTGTAAAATTATGTCCAATGACCAACAATATATTAAATGGTAAAAATATATTCTAAATATACTTTAAAACTACTAAAATTCATAATTTATCACAATTAATTATTTTGATTAAAAAAGTTGTTTTTAATTAAAATTTAGTAATTTTCACTATTCATCAAAATATGAAAGTTATCCGAAAAGTACCAAAATTTCACCTTAGGCTAAATTCGATATTCCGAGTCCAAAAATGAAGTCCATTTTAAAATATAATATATATATATAATTTCAAAAAGTAGGTATTACTATTCATAACGGCTAGTTTGATTGGTTACGGTGTGTTAGAACTCGGTGTTGCGTACAACACACGCTAGCGTACCGTGGAAGCTTGGGATATTTCATTTTAAATTTTTGATGTCCCCATTTAGTCAAAAAGTTTAAAATATAGTATATAAAAAGGGTTCACTATTAAAAGTTGATAAAAAAGCATTACTGAAAATGAATTTGTTCTTGCATTATATCTAAGAAACTCATAATATGGATTCTAAAATTATAAGGATTATATAAAGTTTAAAATTTAGATAA
This sequence comes from Viscum album, assembly GCA_963277665.1. Taxonomy (NCBI): domain Eukaryota; kingdom Viridiplantae; phylum Streptophyta; class Magnoliopsida; order Santalales; family Viscaceae; genus Viscum; species Viscum album. The sequence goes on from OY728128.1 coordinate 1,230,148,871, forward strand.
TACTATTAATAACCTCTTTTGAATGGCTTTTTTTTTGTAAGTCATGGTGTTATTGAACTCAGTGTTGCGTGTAGTGCAAGTTATTGAATTATTTTGAAGAAATAACACACTATGAAATCTTGGGGTGTTACATACGTGCGGTGCTGTCCAGTATTTTTCCTGCCCAAAAATCACAAAAAATTGTTATTATGTAGTAAAATGACTAAGGAAAATAAAATTAAATGAATGGTTCATGAAAAAACTGTATGATTCGATCTTCATGAGGTGTGTGAGGTACTTTCCAGTAGTTTTCCTACCCAGAATACACATAAAAATGTTATTATATAGTAAAATAACACCTTATGAATGTTATTAATAATCTAGGTGATCACACCATTCAAGGAATTGTCTTTAATCAGGCTTGCAGTGTTAAAAAAATATTCAAATTGATCAAAAACAGCATTAAATATGCTCCCCTCAACATTAAAAGTTTCTTTATTCACCTTAATGCTGGAGATCTATTTTTGAATCCTTCTCTCCTTGTTCGTGAAGTGGAAAATTGAGCGCTTATATCACCCTCTTTAAGCCATCATATGTATAAAGGGTTTTTAATAATCCTTTATTCAGTAGGAATGAGCTCATTGATATTATACTGTAACAGAACTTCAGTAAAAATAGGGGTCATAAATCATTATAAAACAACATGTTGTTAATATTTTAAATAAAATATTCAGAAAAAATTTCATGATGAGGAACATTCAGTTTTCTCATACAGAATTAAACAAAGGATGTCTATCTATTGAAAATAAAATGGTTACTTTCATATGGGTGGGGGGTACATAACACATTTTTTGTTCTCTATAAATAATAACTTCATTAATACAAAAAACACCATATTCATATAATTACATTATGACATGTAATTAAATGAATTTAATTAAATTGAATGACATCACACATGTATTTGGAGGAAGAAGAAATTAGTATACAACATACTGAAAGTGCACAGTTGATCACATTAGTATATAGCATATTGAAATATTTCAGTATGTTGTATACCAATTTGTTTTGAATGAAATCACACATGCAATCATGATGGATGTAATTAATTGCTTTTAGTGTTGAAAATACACAAAAATTATATTAGTTAAAATCAACTAAAAACATCGAATGGATTTGTTTTCCATAGTCGGGAATGTATATATCATTGGTGTTTGGGTTTGAAAATTATCTATCATTCAAAATGTGAGTGTATCGCAGACTCAGATCAATAAATTAAACATTAAACTGTTGGATATCTTCATGTCTACTCTCTTTAAGGTTTAATACATTTTTCCCAATTCCACTAACCGATCACTGATTTTTTGATAATAATGTTATTATATAAATAATATGTGTGGTTTAATGATAAATATGTGTATTTGTAATGTCACCTTAATATAAAATTTTAGTAGAAAAAGTAATCATTTTCATAAATGGGATGTATAAGAATTATTAGTTACCTTATAAGATTAGGATACTAAGAAAGAATATGTAGTTATTTGCTGCAGAAAATACATACTAAATGGATTCAAATATATAAAAGAATAATCCATGATTACCTTGTTAAGGAGGAAGGTCAAGAATCTGATAGATTGTATTCATCAGTCACAATAGATATCAAAAATATCGGGGAATATGTTAGACGACGAATAACATGGTTGTACAACCTAAATTTTGTTCAGAATAGAACAATGAAATCATACTTACAGAATGAAAGCAAAGATTTCCTGATGTCTGGTCTTTGCTAAGGATTTTTTGATCCAACATAAATTATTGTCCGAGATGTAGATTGTTGAGGCACTATAGACAATGAAGATAAAAATAACTAATTTGTAATGTCACCAAAATATCAAATTTTAGTAGAAAATATAATCATTTTTATAAATGGGATGTATAAGCATTAAGAGGAACCTTATAAGATGAGGATATTAAGAATGAATATGTACTTATTTTCTGATGAAAATACATACTAAATGGATTCAAATATTTAAAAGAATAATTCATGATTACCTTCTGGAGGAGGTAGATCTCGAATTTGATATTATTTTTTTTAGTCACAATAGCTATCAAAAAAATCGAGGAATATCTTAGAAGACAAATAGCCTGATTTTACAACCTAATTTTGTTCAGAGTAGAACAATGACATCATACTTACAGAATGAAAATGAAGATTGCCCGAAGTCTGGTCTTTGCTATTGCTTGTTTGATCCTATAGAAGAGAGGTTAATTCCTGAATTTTAGGAATAAATACCTATTGCAGAGATCTAGATATGAAGGATAACTAAATATGGTTTTTAGTGAATATAAAAAAATATATAGTGGATGCTAATAGAGTTGAAGGTGATGCTAGTAGAGTAGAAGACTCTAATAGATCTGGTAGGCTAAATAAAGTGAAGCTTGATGTTATCTTCAACCATTATTGAAAAGAATACATTAAAAGGATAAGATTCCCAGTTATGTACTCAAAGAGCTAAGAAGATATCCATCCCAATTTTCAAAACATGTATAACATGATTAATCCCATCACATTGAGAGATGAATAGGATGTAAAATTTAATAACATTACATATGATATAGTGTAGGATTACCTGGTACCAAATTCAACTGAACCACCACATTTTCCATGCAAAACCTTTTTCATCAATGCGAACTCATATCGTGAAATCAATAAAATTCACATATCAAAAACCATTGAAAGGAAAAAACACCAGTAAGCCATCATTAATCAATAAATGAATATAAAAATAGTATGAATTTACACATAAAAGCTGTAATGATGTGCAGAAATTTGTGAATGTACCATCACAACCGGGTACAAACATCATTAGTATTGAAACCATACCAAGAAAAAACATGTTCTTTAATGAGAAACCATCTACTGAAATTAATATAAGCAACAAATTTCAAAAAATTCAAAGAAAAAAATAAATGTTAATATACTTGAGAGAAAAAACCTGTTAATGTGCACTCACATGAATAGCCCTTTTAGACCACTCAAACCCCTCCCATTCATATGTATGATTATCATAATAAAACAAAATTGTTGTAATGTTTTTTGATAACTACATGAAATGTGTCTCCAATCATACATACAATGTGTGTAGAAAATATTTAAAAATTGACATTGGTAATAGCAATGAACTTTTTACCAATTTCATAAACATTATAATCATAAGGTGATGCTCGATTTTCTGCCTCAAAATATTGAAATCCTATGTTTTCATCCCAAAAAATATATAATCATATAGAGAAAAAGTATCTGGATGCAGAGAACTGTTGAAATACCACATAATAGGGTTCAAAAAATTAATATAAAACACCCACAATATTGACCAAATGTTTATATATTATTGTTTGAAATAGTCAAATATGAAATGTTGCTTACCATTTTATTTTTTTATGTGCACTTACATGAATAACCCTTTGAGAACACACAAACTCATACCATTTAGATTTTCAAATATCATAATGCAGAAGAAAATCATTTAGGTTGGGAAAAAGAAAATTAATTTCATACCTGATCTGTAAATAAGAGATGCAGGAACCGAGCTGAGAAGATATGATCACAGACCTAAAATTAAGAACAGTGGAAGTTTGTTGTTTGAAAATAGAACATGAAAAATCAGAAAACTAAATTTGAACATGATGTAATATGAAAAATGATATGAAAAATTCAGAATCAAGGTTTTAGGTTTTGGAATAGGTAATTAATCACATACCTGAACTACGATGTTGATGTGGGAGGGAATAGGAGATGCAATGCATAGTCTGAGTTAGCAAGACGAGAAGAGATAATCACAAACCTGAACTGCAAAAAACACGTGGAATGGAATAAGGGTTATGATCCATAGTCAGAGGCGGTGAGCCGATAATAAATGACCGCATAACTGATGTTCAAAATAGATGTAGAATGAAAGAGGGATTGCAATGAATGGAGAAATCTAGAAATATCTATGTATAACTAATAGGTAAACAATTACATATAAAGAAAATGACAAAATATTGTAAAGAACAGAAGACAAGATAGTGTTTAAACAGTGTTATGTATTTTATGTCAAACAACAGATGAGAAAATGGAATCCATCCTTCATCCTTCAGAATCATTTTCTACTAAACAAATAAACACCTAAAAACATCTGGCTCCTAACATAATGCTTGTGTATATAAATCCAAACCCTGAAAAGAAGAATATTAATGCATGAATGATTTAAATGGACCAAATTTAAAAAAATTAAATGAACTAAGATCACATGTCACATGTTCATTTATGATTCCTTTCCCATGTTCCTTGGGATATCATATGTGAAACACTTATGGGAATGCTGCAAAAAACATGAGAAACTAGTGTATTCTATGAAGGTTGTGAGCTGAAGGCCTATTTCTGAAAAAAATAATGGATTTATAAAAAGTGAAATCCAAAATAAAGATACATGAAGAGAATTAACTAATTCAAACTAAAATAATTTATAAAATTCAACAATAATATGATGGTATGTCCAATTGGTGAAGTGATTATGTGATGAACTGAGCATGTATGATTATAGCAGTAAAAAATTCAAGTGGGATCGATGTAGTGGTGAAGAATACCAGAATAATTTTAGAGTCTCTGCACATAAGTGTATAACGACTGGAAGAAGTTTGGAATCCAATGATATTCATGGTTGACGCTGTTGAATAGGATGAGGGGGAGGATCTTGATGCAGAGCAGATGGAGGAGGAGGAAGAGAATCCAGAGGAACAGTGGGTTGCTGCATTGGTAGAGGGGGTCGATTGCTGAGGCGTGAAACCTAGTTTTACAGTAACGAACTACGAGCAGTGGTATATGGTGGAGATGACTTGGTCGAAGATGGATCTAAAATCAAAGGAGAGGGGAGGGAATGATTTATAATTGTAAATCTGGGATATAGGAATAGGGGTTGGAGAAGATATTCCGAAATGGGATGAAATGGTGACTGCTATAGATGTGGAGTAGGAAGAGAAGAACCTTGGACGATTGACTGTGCATTTCAACAGTATTAAGGTCTACGCTGCAACCGGTGCAACAAAAAAGATGAATTTTGGGGACGTCCGTCTTTAAAAAAGCCTGGAGGTAGATGACGATCGCTTTGGGAGTCTCTGGTAACCATAGGTCACAAATATTTTTTCGACAACCGCGATCAATAAATCCAGTAAACGTCGACACTACAGAAGAAAATGGAAGGAGGTAGTCGGGGAATAAATGCATGGAAGTTGGAGTCGAAACTGGGAGGCGGTGGTCGGAGATAGATGGCTGGTATAGCACGACTGCGTGGACGAGAGCGGAGGGCAGATGAAGGATCGGTAGGTCAAGTCCAGTGAGTTTCTAAGCGGGAGAGATTGTGGGAGGTGGAGGGAAAAATTATTTTCGGTGGGGAGGCGCGATGTAGAGCTACAAATGATCAGCACTTATAAAAAAATGGCATGGAGTCTTATTGTTTCCACACGTGGATGCTAGAATGACATGATTAGTATTTATAGTAGATGTGAATATCTTTTTTACCAAAATAATAGAGGATAAAGGTTCCAAATATATATATTTATCTCTCCCTTTAGCCCATGGCCTCATTCCATTGTGAATGAAAGAGATCGTGTGGTTTTCAGATCTTTGACTTACTCTTCTTTCTCACACTACGCTTTTCCAACATTGCCTTAGAGGTTAGAAAAGATCATGTTGTCCAAATAATCAACTACCCATTTTGGGATATGACTCAAATTATTAATATTCATATAATCATCGATGGGCCTCCTATTTCGTGTTATCCCCCAAGTTCATGTCACTAGAAATGAGCCTCCTTTTTGTGTAACCCCTAAAAACTATGTCACTATCTATGGTCCTCCTATTTTGTGTATTCCTCCTAAATAACCATACAATAATCATATGGTCCTCCAATTCAGTGTATGAAAAAAACTATAACTCATCATTCTAATGTCCATTTCCCAATGAAGTAACATTTTCCCTCATTCATAGGTGTAATAACAAACCTTCTGAACTATGTGGTCATTGATTCCCAACCAACTAGGATATGTAGGAAGCCTCCTTGAGGTCCAAACTCAACACCCCAAATCCAACATAATGTTCTATGGGCCATATACCTAGTAAGGTTACACTCAAATTTTAAGGAACATTTCCCTTCGAAAACCATTTCATCACCCTCCTTATTGGTCTATATTCCTAATAAGAGAACACCCAACCAATGAGACCACATCTCTTCTAGATCATTTGGGCCAATTCGACATAATCCCCACATTAATCGTGATTATGAACCTTTCACCTAGAGGTCTTTTTTGGATGAAATTAAACTACATAGTTTGTTCCTTTTCATATAAATATAACATGTTTCATATGCCTTATTAAGTGTCACTAAAATATGTAGTTTCTAATTCCTTTCACAGGGATATGTGGAAATCCCATCTCAAGGGCCCGAGCCCGGTATCAAAATGACTTCCGTATTATGGGTGTCATTAAATTAACTTGTATTCAATTATGTGGCATAAAAATAGAGCATTGATAATAAAAAATATAATAATCTACAATATATCCACAAAAGGGTAATAATTATGGAAAACCTTAGATACATATAAATTTTTTAATTGATGAAAAACCGGAAATATATATATACTGATAATTATAAAGTCATCACATGAAAATAATTATTAATACAAAGGTGACCTATCCTATACATGGGATTTGATAAAGTATTCATAAATATGTCTTAAATATCTAAGAGAGCCCTGATGTAGATAATAATTCTCCCAAAAGGGTGTAATGAGCCCGACCTCCTATTTTTTTCGATCATGTTTCTTCTAAGGCCTCATTGGAGAAATACATGTAGCCACATGCCTATGAAAAGTAAGACTGAATAAAGTCAAAATGAATGAGTGAATGAGACCACAGTGAAAAAATTACAAAATTATCTTATGGTAAATTTTCTAGAATTTTTGGATAAGATTACTTTCTTGATAAATAGTGTCAATACATATGTTTTATTAAAAAATTACCCATTGTTTAAATTATTTACAAATATTCATAATGATTTACAATGGTTTAAAAGTAAAAATAGTAAAATTTTATATTTATTTATAAAAATGTGGTCATTATAAGATATTTCATATTGAAATTTGATATTAAAAGGTTTTATTCTTATAAAAACTTTTTCATTAGAAGACCTCTTTTTTGTCATGGGTGTGGATTCAATTTTATATTAAATTCATAAATTTATGTGAATTAAATTTCAAATAAATGGATGATATATTTAAAAAAATTAAAAATTAATATTCATTACTCATTTAAACATAATTTTCGGTCAAATTAATAGTAACAAAATTAAAAATTAATAACCATAGTTAAGGTTAAAATATATTTATCGGGGTGTTAAAATAAAAATATAAGGGATGAAAAGATCGAAATACTATTCAAAATTCATTAGGATGACCATATTTCAAACCTTAAAACTTTATGTTCTATTTTTATATTTTTTTGGGAAACCTTCAAATGAATGTGATAAAGATTATAATTAACACACAGAAAAATGAAAAATGTCTCTCTACTTCGTTTAAATTCCAATTATTTGTTCACATAGGAAACAAATCTTGATGTGAATTAATATTGATGGTTAGTTTGAGGATAATGTAATTAATTTTATGAGGGTAATTTATTAATTATTTTTTGTGATTATATAATTACCTTAAATTATTATGAAACTTCAACAAAGTAATTATTTAATTAATGGATAAAAATAAAATTAATGATTCTAAAAATATAAAATGTTATATAAATTGAACTAATTATTTTATTCGATGTTTTATATCAAATTATTACGTATTATAATGTTTTAAAAATAATAGCTTCAAATTTTACATTTATCATGATGTTTTTTAAATAAATATAATTTAATTATGTCAAAATTGACATTACTTTTATTTTATAATAAATAATATAATATTAAATGATTTAAAATTTCTAGAACTCCTATCATTGTCCATGTTATTTTTATTTGTTAAAAATATCAATCATAGTTTATTCATGGTCTAACTAGACATTTATAATAATTATATTTCCCATAAATAGGGAAAACATCATTACCATGGTAAAGGGTAAAACACGGTTCTATGCGTCACATGTAGTTGTGTCAAAATTCATTTTCCCCGCAATTTTTTTTTACAAAAATTTTATATCATATTTACACCTAGTGGGTAGATTTTTTCTAATAAGTCTAATGTTATTTTTCATCTAAAATTATAAATTACCTAGATAAAATGACTTGTTACCTTATTGAAAAATAAAAACGTAAAAGTAAGTAAACTTAGTGATTAAAGAACGGATTTTTTTAAAATGTATTTTTTTGGGTTGGTGGGGGTTATAATTGATTATGTATTCCATTAAGTCCATTATTTATCAATTTTGGAGGAATTTTGGTTGAGAGTGGCTCTCCATTATTGAATGGTTTTGGGTATTTTAAAAAATTATACTCTTACTCAATTATAAAAGTTGATATCCTCCCCTAAATTATTCACACCTACTATGATATTTGGATCAACCAACCACTGAAAAAATATATCCACAACATCCTTAATCATAACGTAATTTTGAAATTTAAAACCATTGATTATTGATCATAAGTAAAAATAATGAGGAAGAAATTAATTAATGGTGAGAGAATATAACACCCTTATATTTTATGAAATATGATGAATTCAAATAATTTTAATTTCATCTATTTATTCTGTTACATGATACACTTAGTTTTAGTGAACTGAGAAATAATATTAACATTATTATTTAAACATGGAAATTTTAACCTTTACATCAAATTTATGGTTATCATTGAGAATATGAAAATTATGAAAAGTATGTGTTTTATTCATGAATAAAATAAATTTATTTATATTAAATAGATTAGATATAAAAATAAAAATTATTTTGTATGTAAAAAAACTGTTTTTCTTAAAAACACTTTTTTTGTGCAGGAAGTTTTATATCATAATAAATTAAATTAATCACTATTAGAGAATGATTTAAATGAAATTTATATATATTATATATTCAATAAATTTTCATATCACTCATCTAAGATTTTTTCTAATAATGGATAATAATAAATCTAGTTTTATATTTAAAAAACACATTGTGAAAAAAATGGGTTTCATCGTATTCAGAGAACTTATGTTAAAATTAAATTTTGATATGTTTAGAAAATTTAATTTTCAAAATTATTTTCATCCAAATCGACATTTCAAAATTATCTTAGCATTAGTTTTTGATAATTTTCTAAAATGAATAGTGATAAATAATGACTCTTATTCAAACATCAATTTCATATAAAGAATTTAGAAAGTGATATATTATTTAAATATGTTTTAAAATTAATATTTTTTCAATTTTATTATTATTTATCTAATTTATGTTATTTGAATTAATTTCATATTTAATTTTTAAATAAAACCTTTTTTACTTCGTAGATATTTTTACATTGGGAAACCGTTTTTTCATCGCATTTGTAGGTTTAATTTAAAATTAAATCGTATAACTTCAGTAAATTGTGTTTTTTAAAATGTATTCAATATTTTGAATTAGAATAATTAATATTAGGAAATAAAATCAGTTTAATTTTTTTATAAGTAATATATAAAACAATAAAAATGTAGCATGAAATTAAGTTTAATATAGGGTTTTACGCATTACATGAACTCGTGTTAAAATTAATTTTCAAAAAACATAATATTTTTATTTAATTAATTGTATTAAAAATATAGAATTATTAGGTCATAATTATCTAATAATAATCATTGTATTTATAAGAGTAAGTGATAAATCACCTGGGTAAATAAAAAAACTAGCTACCTTGGTAAAAACTACAATGATATAATTAAGTAACATAAAGGCTATGGAATAACATGTTTAAAACATGTATTTTTTTAGTGGTGTGGATTGACCATATATTTCTTAAAATACTTTTATTATTCATTTTTGAGGCACATAGGGTGATGAGGACTTCCCATTATTGAATAGTGGTGGATATTTAAAAAAATTCAACTTATCCTCAATTATATATGTGCACTTCCTCACCTCACTTCATCACACATCATATGCCAAACACATACCCAGTACACCTCATATATACAAAAAAATATTATTAATTTTAAACATTCTTTCCATGATTATTCCAACATCAATGACATATTCAAAACTGAATCTACTTTATTTTATAGTCTCCACCACCTGATCTCTCTGTAAACTCTATCCAGAAGAGGGTTTTCCAAAGTAAAGGTAATGACATCTAAAAAAACCTATTGTTTTAATAAATCAATTAACATATTTATTCATGTACTAATAATTCTAATATAATAACACTATTATCTACCATATACTAAAATTCTATAATATTGATGGAATAACCTATATCTGGATCCTCTTCTATTAAATGGGATAAATACTTGTTGATCATGTGTATGGTGAACCACTGCCTCACACACCAATGTAATTACTTTTCCATCACCAAATCTCATGAAAGTATATAATTATGGATTTAAATTATATATATATATATATTATTGATAATGTAATTATACATCTATAATTATAATACCATATATATCCTTTTTATTTTCATTTATGCGGTAATACGATAATATTGGAGTGTGTACAAAAGAATATGATATCATAAAGATAAATGATTTATTTTTAACATACTACTACATGGAATGTAATTTGGATAAATTTAATGAATATATGTGATATACGTGAAATCATCATGATTCTATAAAGGTGAAAGATATACTTATGATATTTTATTACCTGAAATATGATTCTAAGAAGGGATTGTCAATAAACAGGTAATAAAAGGTTATCAGTAAATCATGTATGGTATGATATATATGATAATTGTTGTAGAATATATTTATTATATGAAAATATTTATTATAAACGATTTGTTAGTGTGCATGGAGGATGTTGAGACTTGAGGTAAGAGATTTCAATCTAATTTTTACCTCTGGGAGGCACATTCCATATTCAAAATTTGTTTATGTTTAGTAGTGTATATACTACCCATGACTCTATTTTTTGATTATTTTTGTGAATTTTATGTGGATTTATATATAAATTTATGGTTATTTCATTCATGGGGATCATGATTCAAAAGTTTCTAATGTGGTAATGATTTTTATGTTACAATCCCATTGTTTATCGATATTGTTTTTGATCATGATATCTATTATGAAATATTATAATATACATCTACAAAAAGTCATGAAAATTATTATATTATATTTATTTATTCAGAATACATCATTCTATTTCATTTTTTCTCTATTTATAAATTAAATATACCAAAATAATTGTTTTTAGAAAAATCAACATTAATTATTTCTTCTATAGAAATTCTTTTTTCTTCTGGGTCAATGATTTATAAAAAAAATATATTAATATTTTTAAAATTCTAAAATGATTATTCAAATAAATTGTTAAATTTTTTTACATTTTATATTATATTTCGAAATGAAACTTTTATTCTTTTTCTAAATGATTCACTTTTATGTTTTTTACCAAAAATGAGAAAGGAATATGTATTTTAACATACATGACATGAATTAATCTTTCCATCTCCATAACCACTCAATTATTCAAAGATTCATATATTTTTATTCAATATTATTTATAAATAAAATTAATTCCTCATAATTTGGAAAATTTTTATGTTTTCAAATGGTTATTTCAAAATGGAAAGTATATTTTTCTCAAGAAATGTTCCATATGATATTTCAAAATTCATTTTCCATATAAAATGAAATACTTTGATATTTATTATGATTTAATGGGTATGTCATGCAATGGAACCATTATTATTATTTCTCTAGTTGGTTAATAATTCCGGGGAAAATATATTTAGGAAACACTTTCTATTTTAATGGGATATGCTATGTTAAAATGACCAAATGATTATGAGAAATGATTTTTTTCAGGATTTATAATGTGATTTATGTTTTATGATTCTATGGAACAAAAATATATTTATTATTTATTTTTTGGGGAATATATATCTCTATAATTATTTGTTAAAACCATTATATCACATGATATAACAATTTGGAACAAGAAAATGAGCATGATTTATAATGGGAAACATGCTGATGAGATTAATCCACAATGGTAAGTTGGAGATGGGGCTTGATCCACTATGTTTTTCAGTCTTGTTATTAAAACATTAAAAATTAAATTGTTTATATACCAATGTTGGGGAAAATATTTTATAACATGATATTATGGTTTGTGAATCATGAAGATTTCACACTCTTATGAATCATTTATTTTAGAATGATACTGCATTATTTCATAACTCATGTTTATGATCTACGATATGATGGGAATGAAATTTTTATGTTGTATTAATGATATAATATACATATTTTTATATTATTCTTTCATATGATAATATAATAATATATCCCTTGCTTACCCTTATTGATCATCTACGATCACCCTTTCTCATGTTCCATCTCCTGAGGTTATGATGAATGGTTTTAAGTTGGGTATATTTATGTAGTGCATAAAAGTGGACGATATTTTTGGTATATGATGAATATTATTAATTAAATAAGTATATTATTTACATATTATCCAAAAACACTATACCATTATAGTCCTCAAGCATTTATTTGTGAATTTTTTGAATATTAAGAAAACAGTATGTGAAATTTATGTATGAAAAAAATTGTTCATTATAGTTGGTTTTATAGAAATAGTTTATTTATTATTTTCATACATGGATGAGAATAATTTCATAAGATCCCTAGGGATATATCTAAATATATTTCAAGGTATATGTCAAAGTCTAAGAATAAGTATATGTTTAAATATAGAAAAATATCCTTGAATTTTTGGGAAGGAATGAGGAAATTGTTTTTATGAAATTACATCCCTGCCTTTATACCACATGGGGATGTAACTCTGGAATAGTTATAACTAGGGGTAATAACTCAAAAAAATTTTCATAGAGCTATTATCGATCATTCCATAGTGAATGAAAATGGGCCTTGCTGCACACCTAGTTTGATACTCCTAAGGGATATGTTTGGAAATTCACAAAATCATTAAAAATGATCACAAATAATTTGAATTGAAGATAGATAAATGGTCTAGGAGAAACCTATGTTTTCCTAGATTGAAAATAATCTTTAATTATTTTTAAATATTATAAATGAGTTTTTAGGATTATTTTTTTTCTAGTTATGAATATTTTTTTCTCGCACTTTGGTTTTTGGTTTTAGTAAACAACATGAACAAGTAAGAACTAGGTTAACATAGGATGTGACAGAAATTGTGTTAATTAGTAACTAAATGGGATAATTATTAGTTTTAATGATATTTTGATTATTTCTAATAAATTTTCATGATATATAATTAATAAAATTCATGTAAACCATCTATAAGACTCACCAAATAAAAGAATGATATAGTTTACTAAGAGTTCGAGTGGTGGAGGTCATAATGGTAAGAAAATATAGTTTCTAATATGTCAAGAATAAGGGAAGAATGTCTCTAAAGAAGTTATCTCTCTAATGAGAGGATGTTTTCTATGTTAGGAATAATTTAACTGAGTACGTTATAAATGAGGAAAAATAAATTTTTTAGTCATAAAAAGTGTCTACCTCAATCACCGACTCCATATCTAAGGTGGTGATGATTGATGATAATGGGGTTCTGACTATATTAGAAGCTCGTATGGATGCCCGCAATCATTTCAATTGATTGGAGGCAACAATCAACCAAAAAAAAATGAAAAACTATGAGGGAAGTCAAGAGATTTTTCCAAACTAGGTGTTTCGTTATTGGACATTGGCAGATAGGAGGTAGTAGGCAGGCTGGGTAGGATGCATACTCACTCCATCGGTAGAAAATATAGTCGAGTATTTGACTATTTGGTTCTTGATTTTGAGAGGGAATAATATTTTTCTCATGCTATGTGTGAGGATTATTTTTGAGTGTATCATTTGTCGCATGTCATGTCATCTCAATGAGTATACCCTTTTGTTCCACACTTTTTCTTTAAAAGTGTTTCTATAATTAAAAAGTTAATTTTCAGTCGAAAAAATGGATAATAATACTGGGTTCCCTAAGGAATCATCAATGGATGAATGTTTTAAATGTATAATGTATGGACATTATACAAATATATTTAATAGGGGTGAATGCCAATAATAGGATCAAAGTGGTTATATCAATAACGTTTTTGCTATTGATGATGAAGAGAATAAAAATGGCATATGAAATAAAGGGTTTTTTAATTAAAACAATTATGAATCTGAGTTTATGGTTTTATAATAAAGTGAGATGACAGTTTTTTATTCTTTTTAACTTATGAATTATGTTATATAAATCAAGGAACATATAATAATTATTATGTAGAAATTTTATATTCAGTATTTTAAAGAATATGTTGAATGGAATTGATGTCATAGAAAATTGATTTAATGGAAATTATATATTTTGTGAAAAACACATGATTATGGGAAATATAACCCAAATATGTTACTGATGTTGAGATAATTTTTTTCAATTGGGATAAAGAGATGATTGATATTGGTAAATTAAATTAGATAGTATTGATGAACTTGGATCTGAAAAATGATTTGACGAAAAAGTGGGTTATGTTAACATAAATGGAGTGAAAATAATTTTTGTATTAATGTAATATATTTAATAATTTATGGTCTTCTTAAAGGAATGATATTTAATGTTAACCATCATTGTCTATTTCTGGTAATTTTTATTGTTACCATGTTTAAGTTGAATATATGACTATGGTATTCACATACATGGTATGTGAATATTAAAAGCTACGTTAGGATATTTAAGGGATTAACGATATGTTTATTTTGGAAACATAGAGACCTTATTTATAATTTAATTTAATTTTTGAAGGTTTTTGTGGTTAAATATTTATGTAATGGTTTTAGTAGAAATGTGGAAAATGTTTTAGAGATTAATTTATAATTTCATCATATGGAATCTAATCTCTATTTGACAACTTCTGATACCTATTTTAGTTTTGATGATAAATTGAGATAAATGAGTGTATTAAAATTAATTTATTGACCTTTTGATCTATTCACACTTCAGAAACGAAACATTCAACTTCATTTTTTGGAGTAAGAGTCGATGTTAAAATTGATTTAAGAACGACTATAGGATTATATTTTTCTTATAGAATAGAAAGAAATATAGTAAGTTTATTTTATCATGGTTTCTATGATGAAATAAAAACTCCCTCAACATTATGAATAGGATCTTAAGAAAAAAAATTGTCCTTTTACTTTCATATTGTATAAAACAATTGTATTTTATCTAATCATAGATTTATGGGTTTTTGGTTGTAATAATTTTTCATTATCATGATCTATAACAATCTCTTTTAAACCATGGATGTTAGTCTTCTATTCCATGTCAATATTTTCATTTGAAAGTAATTTTATCTTATTTTGATACCATGTTATGTGTTATTATAGATAAATTTTTTATTTTCCCATTCACACGTTTTAAAAAGGCATTTTATAAAAACATTAATGAAGTTGGTTTTCCGCAAAGTAATCTTCAAATATCAACCCCTTGATTGCTTATAAAAAGTTAAAATTGAGTGGAAGAAATTAATTTATGGGGGAAGAGTCTAACACATTGATATTTTATTGTTTTGTTTAAAAAAATTATTTTTCATGATAACTTGTCTTACACAAAAGATAGTGTTTTGAAAAACTCTGATATACTATAAATATTATTATTTTAACATTACCATAATAACATAGTCATAAAAATTGTCTCTAGGAATTAGAATATTTTTATTTTAAATTTATATAATATAATTTTATATCAAATAAATTATTAATAAAAAATACTTAAATTTTATTGAAGCCTTTACATGCTTCAAAAATAGTTTTTTGCAAAAATGTTTTTTTTTTGTTTTTTGTGGAAAAATAATAAATGTTATTTTTTAGAAATTATGGTAAATTTATTTGATAAAAAATTAACATTATATTAGGAATAAATATGTCAGAATTACCATATGGTGTGTTATTGATACATTTTGAAAACTATTAATTTTTCGATGAATTGTTAAAAATAATGATTTTTATTAAAAACACCAATTTTTTTGTAGTAATTAAAAAACTCCATATTTTTATAAATGTATTAAAATTATAAATACTTATCTCAAATATTTATTAATCTAGTTAAGGTAATTTGAAACAATTAAATGTTTAATTTTATGTTAAAACACTATATACGTATGGGAACTTTTTATTTTAAAACCCACATATATCATCATGTTGCATGATTAATATTAAATTATATTATTCCATTTACTTGAATTGAACCTAGAAAATTGAAATCCATATTTTGAATATAAGTAATTGATATTATATAATAATTTCAACATAATTTTGTAGAAAATGAATAGTGTTTTTAGTGATAATTAATTACCATAGTTAAGATTAAAACATGTTTACAGGGGGTTAAACTAAAAATATTCGGGTTAAAAAGTCCTATATACTTGTCCAAATTCCATTATATGTATATATGTCGAAACTAATCACCGTAGACAAAATATTTTGTCTTTTAGGAACACATTTCTAGGAAAGTATAAAATTTAATAATTTAAGTAAAGAGAATGAAAAAATGATACCCTCTTGCTTTTAATTTTTTATTTTATGTCCACATAAGGAATAAAAAAGGAAATGAATTAATACTAATGATAATATTTAGAATAATGAAATTGAGTTCAATAGGTTGATTTATTTATTATTTTTAGTGATTATATAATTAACTTAAATTCTTTTCAAACTCCAACAAATAATATTTTAACTAATAGGGAAATAAAATGAATAATTCTAAAAATATTAAAAGCTTTGAAATTAATGTAATTATTGTATTACTTGCTTTTTAGATAAATATAACATGATATATACGCCTTAAAAAAATATCCATTAATAACTTTTTTACTTCTGTTTTTAAATCAAAATATTAGAATAGTGTCAATATTTATAATAATGTATTTTATAATAAATCATATATTATTAAATTATTCTAACATATTAAAAATATTATATTCATCCATGTAATTAGTATTTTTTAAAATATGTTAACCATTTTTTATTATTGGAATAAATTTCCATTTTCTAATAATTATATTGACTATTAAATGGTGAATCCTTGATTTCTATAGAAAATAATACAATGGAGTTTTTCATGTTGCATGCGCTTGTGTTAAAATTAATATTACATACACATAAGTTCTTTTAATAAATTCAATTTAATATTTTGAACAAATGGGTACAAATTATCTAATCAGTATCATTTTACTTTTTATATTAAATGATAAATTACCAAGGTCAAAAACAAGTTTCTATAGTGAAAACTAAAATGGTAAAAGTAAATAATCCTAAAGTTTAAGGAAAAACATGTTTCAAATATTAATTTATATTTGTTTGGTGGAGGTGTGGATCAACCATATCATCACTAAACTATTATTTTTCAATTTATGATGAATTTGGGTTGAGAGCGAGTCCCCATTAATGAATAGTTATCTATATTCACAAAAATACCACTCCTCAATTATTAAATGCCACCTACTCCACTCATGTATTCGAAACTCATAATCCATTTGGATTATCAAAAAAATAAAAATTTCTATCCCAAAAATCATTAGACATATTATAATGATATTGTTCTTCTATAAATGATCACCCCTAGGGCCCTTAATAAGAGTTTAGAAGGAGGTTTTACTTGATAAAGGAAATTTTATTAACTACACTTTTTATTTTTAATTATTCTATTACCACATTTATTCAGGTCCTAAAAATTAAAATATTATAACAAAATCATCTAACTCATACAGATATACTATTATTTTTTGGCAATAACCTATATCCATATCTTCTTCTCATAAATGGGAAACAAAACCATTGATCATATGTACAGTGGACAATCGCCTCACGAACCGATGTAATTCATTTTCCATCATCACCTCTAAAAAAAGGATATAATTATTGAATTTAATTATAAATATATATATATATGATATAAATAACATAATTACACTTTTGTAATTATAGTATCACATATTACACATTACATTCCATTCTATGGTAATACTATAACATCACTAGTGTATACAAAATACTATCAACTCGCGAAGAGATGTAATTGTTCTTCACATAGGAATTACATGGAAGGTAATATAAATAAATTTAATAAATATATATGACATATTTGATATAATAATAATTATAAAAATTTCATATATTATTTACATTCATTTCATTCCATACATAAAGAAAATGGAAACAATGGTCATGATTACTTATGGCCTACTGTCTCAGTTAAAGATAAAACTCATTTTATATTTCCACCTTTAATTGATTACTATAAATAATTATAGATTTATTATATATGATTTTTATATCTTAGATAATGTAATAGAGATTATGGAACCATGATCATAATGAAATGAACAAAAATACCAAACTAAAACCAACATGAAAAACAATGTAGTTTTTACCTAAAATGTGATTTTAACATGAAATTATTAATAAATGGGTCATAAAAGAACAAAAATAAATCATCTATGGTAAGAAATATATGAGAATGTTTTATAAATTATATTTTTTACAATCCTATATTTATTATACCGTAGGTCTGAATGTGTATGAAGGAAGAAAATTCTTGAGGTAAGAGATTTTCGTCTCACTTTTATCTTTATGAGACAGATACCATATTCACCAATATTTTAATTTTTATGGTGTATATTCTAACCATTAATGTATCATATGAATATTATTACTATTTCATTATGGATTTACATATCTATAAATCGATATTATGTTCATGGGTCCAATAATTAAAAAGTTACCAATGTGGAAAAAGATTTTATGTTACAATCACATATTTTATTAGGATATCTTATGATTTTTATTATAATAGTGAAATATTATAACATAAAACCAAAATAACTCTTTAATTATATTATCCATGAGGTTTTTTCTAGAGAATAAATGTTATCTATTTATTTTACACTATTTAATAATTGAATGTATTAAAAGAATATTTTTAAGAAAAATTATCTTTATTTCCCCTTTAGTCAAAACCCCTTTTGTTCCATATCGATATTTTCTAAAAAAAATATTGGAGAATATTTTTAGTATTCTATAGTTAT
Source organism: Viscum album (assembly GCA_963277665.1). NCBI lineage: Eukaryota > Viridiplantae > Streptophyta > Magnoliopsida > Santalales > Viscaceae > Viscum > Viscum album. The sequence continues at coordinate 1,230,168,112 of OY728128.1, forward strand.
AGTTCGATGAAAATATTATCGTCTTTATCTTTTAGAAAAAATTCAAATGGAATTTTTTTCTATTTCTAAATAGAACAAGTATTACTTTTTACCAAAAAAATGAGAGTGGATTATTTGTTTTAACGCACATGATAGGTATGAAATTTCCTAATTAATGAATACTAAATTATTTTATGCTTATATTAAAAAATTTAAGGATATTTAAGAATAAAATTAATTCCTTAATAATTGTGAAATTTTTATGTTCTAAAAGGTTTATTTAAAAGTGAAAAAAATACATTTATCAAGAAATGTTCAAAGTTATCTTTCAAAATCATATTCCATCAATGCTGAAATACTAAGATGTTACATAAGATTTAATGAGTATATGATCTAATGGAACAAATCATTATTATTTCTATTGATGTTATATGATTAGGATGAAATTATATTAATGACACCCCTTCCATTTCCCTGTGATATGATAAGATGAAATGAATAAATTTTAACTAAACCCATTCTGTTTCGACATGTTATGCTATAGTGTAATGATTATATCTTTATCAAAACCATTTTTTGATACTTTATGATATGATTATGGGTTATTTTCCTTTTGAAAAAAAATGGTTGTATTATTTGATTTGTGGGACCTATACCTCCCATCAATTCATTGTGAAAATCATTATATCTCATACGATTACAATGAGAAACAAGTTGATGGGAATAATCCATAATGGGAAACATGATGATGGGAATGATCCAAAATAAAATATTGGGGAAGAGTAATTATCCACTATGTTTGATGGTATTAGTAGTTAAACATTTCGAATTAAATTATTTTTATAGCTATGATGGTGTCACACTTTTATAACATGAGCTTATTGTTCAATAATTATGATGATTTCACACTCTTATGAAATATGTATTTTGAAATGATAATAATTAATGGAATGAATCATTTTTATGATCTTTAGAATGTAGGTTATGAAATTTATAATTCATGTTCATGATATAACACACTTTATATTATATTATGGTTTCATTTTATTATAGAATTATATCTCTTATTCTTACCCTTACTGAGAATCCGACCTCACCATTTCTCATGTTTCCTTTCCCTAGGTTATAAAGAGTTGTTTTAAGTAGGGTATGTTTATGATGTTTTAAATGAAGAGGATCATTTTCATATATAGTTAATATATTTTATTAAATAATAAGATTATGTACCAGGTCTCCAAATAAACTAAAACATTATGGTTCTCAATCATGTATTTGTGAAATATAGTGAATATTAAAAAAATATGATGTTTTTTTATAAGAAATATGGGTCTTTATAGTGCATAGATCTAGATATCTAAAATTCTGTTGCAATGAAAATTTCATTTCTTATGAGGAAATAAATCAGCTTCTATTTTGGATAATTTTGAGGTTTAAACATAACCTAATATATTTCCCCTATTTAGATCAACCACTGAGGGGGTGGGTGTGAATCCGTGGATTATTTTTTAAAAATTATTAATTTTGAATCACTCTTAATGAACAAGTTAAGTTTCTTGATCCACTCCTTGATATATCATAGTCTCACTTAATATGAATAAATTATAATAGAGCACACAACTTAGGATAATTACATGGTTTGGTACAAATATCTACTCTAAATATTTGATAGACTATCCACCAATAATTCTCCACTATAACATGATCATTGATTATAATGGAAAATAAAAAAATTGGTCATATGTCCTAGTAGTCGATCCTCTATTTAATCCCTATTGTATACCAAAACAAACAAATCGTATTCCTTGGTTAATTTGGCACGCCAATCTTTTTCTCCAATCCTTATTCTAGTGTTTTTGGACACCCCAACATCGATTCTATATAGTAACAGGTTAGAAACCCTAGTCACAAGCTCCATATACTTATCAATGTTTTTAATCCATATATATAAGGATATATATTTTCTCCATATTTCATTTGCAACAATTAAAACAGATATTAAACTATGAACATAATGGGTATGTTTCTATCTTTTACACTTTAAATATCTTCAACATATTATTTTAAAAATCCAAGTAATATTGAAATTCTTTCACACCAGATCCTGAATGGTCTGGTTATTAACAATTTAGTGAATCCTTAGACTAGGTAGTCTTCTCCTATAAATATATTATGAATTTTCTGTCTTTAACTTATGATCATCGATGAATGATCAGATATTCCTTAGTCAAATTCTTAGGGAGGAATTATTCTTTCTTATGATGATGTTTCTACATCCATTAAATGTGTGAATGTGACACACACAATTTCATTAATATTATTTTTTCAATGATTAAACTTTCATAGCATAGAATAAAGTTTGTCCAAATCCTTATGTAAAATACTTCATGGAATTATGAGTATTTCATAGAAATCGAAAAAGTGTTCTCTAAAGATTTCTGATTATCTAAAATATATAATTCAAATAGTATTCTAAATTTTTCATATACACATTATATGATCATAATATAGAATCCATGACAAGTTACATACTATTATACCACTTCCTTGATTATTATTATACCGATCCTCACATTATATAGAACATAACTTTTTTTACACTTTATATTACTAAAATTATAAAATATAATTTTCATAGTGCACTTTATATAACTATATCATTGAATATTTGACTTATTTCATAATAATGGTTATCTTATTTGATGATTTGTGTACTATTTCTTTAAAAAACAAGTTAGTTATTACATAAAATTTTAATTATAAATTTATAGAAAATATTAATTAGAATATAAATTTATCAACATATTATTTGGAATATAACATCTATTTATAGAACTTAATCATTTTCTAAAAGCACATGTTTCTTTATAAAACTCAATCAATGAAAAATACAAGCTTCTGATCTCACTGATATATTTTTCACCAAATTCTTGACCACACATAGATAAATGTAAACATGGTATTTATAGGAAATAGAACATGATTAAAACATGATAATATGTAAAAAATATGTGTAACCATTCAATTTTATATAGTTTCAAAATATATACCACATCTCACTATAAATTACATATCCTCTACAAACTGCATGCACCAAATAGAATTTACATTAACAAATAATTACTATTTTGATATTGAATTATTTTTTGGCCTAAAAATGGAATGGAAATATATCATTTCTCTTTTCAAATAGTATTTATCATATAGTATCCTTGGTATGTGAATTTTCAATTTTATAATTTTTATTCCGTTGCGTGAGAACTACATCCACTTTTACATAGAGAATAACATCATTTGTTCTTGAGGTGCATGAAAAACCGCTCCCTGAACATTTTGTTGACAAACTGTATGTATTATTGAATACTAAAACACTTGCCACAAACAACATTAATTGTAAGAAATATGACCTTTCTCATGGAAATCTTATTCTATAAGTAAAATTTAAATGGTACTATGTCATAACAACTCCAATATGAGGTCTTTGACAATTAGAATATTTTATTTCATTTTTATGAACTCTTAATAATGTAATGTGACAACTAAATTTTTTGATTCGTGAAATTTGAGTTCATGAACTTCATTTTTATCATCAAGAAATAATTTAAACAATATTTATTCTTGCAAAATCAAACCATTTAATCATATATGAATTACGCATCATCCATAAAATCCTATTCGAAAATAATTAATTTGTCTCTTAAAATTCATTCATAGATAATTTTGAAAAAGTTGTATAAGATTCTAATCGTCTCACAAAAAAATTTGAGCTCATATGTGGTTCCTCAGTTCTGAAAACCTTTAATCATGAGGAACTTCATATGAAGGAGAATGAAAATGATGAGCGGTGATCAGATGAAATGAAATAACTCAATCAAACAACCTATATTTTATTTATATCAATTAAATGAGTTAACAGTTCCTAGTAAGGTTCTTATCCCTCATCAATTCTGCAATAAATCATGGCTCTTATTTATAAGGAATCTGTTGCCACTAGCCATCCAGAAGTGAGTACTGGGGTCTCCTACCAATCCTCTGATAACATAGACCTTTGATGTCTCCTTAACTTCTATACCACCCCAAATGGTGATATAAATAATATTATTTCATTAACTACTTCATGTGAAAATGCTCATATTCCCACATATTCAATATTCACACCACTATTTTGTCTAGCCGAGGGTCGTCATGCACACCTATGTAGTGGTTGATGGTCCCCTTAGTAGTATTAGTGGTCAGATTTGTTTTATGTAACACTTAGAATTACTTATGTTTAAATTTAATTATATAATTACCAGAACCAAACCATAATCATAACTTCACCTTCGAATAATCATCATGTAAATGAATATTATCATGGACTTAAATTCAGAAAATCATCTGAAAATATAAGTACTATTTTGTATGGTCTTCATTAATTTAAATAAATATATTCTTGAAAATAAACATTTTCATTGTCTTATTCTATTCTTCTCCACCAAAACATGGGATGTCAAATTTTTGAAATATTATGAAGTATTTATCACATGTCTTTAACATTCAATAACGCTTCAATCAATCATCACATTTATTAAAGAATATTTTCCCTGAATGACATTCAATACCACTAAATGAATATATAACAATTATTTAGGCATCTCCACTTCAAACAAACTCGCCAAATACTTATAGATACACCATTGATAATAAATTCAACCCTTTGGTTCATAAGCCTCACCATTTTTATTTTTTGGTCAATATCAACATAGATCAAAATGCCAAAATGCTGTGAAAACATTATTCCCCTTACAGAAAATAAAATTAAATGGATAAGTGGGGTATTCTCATTTGATAAATTTAGTCATAAATAAGTTATTATATATTTTAATATTAGTTTTTGAAAACATTAGTTATGTAGATGATATCACATTTTTTTCTCAGTTAAGAGGATTTAATTAATCAAATCTATGTCTATACAGGATAAACCTATGTTGAAAATAATAGAGATATATCCAAGTTTGTCTATGTGGTCCATCAACTACCATTCATGTGAAATCATGTTCATTAATTATCAATTGTTCTTTTAGGGGTTGAAAATAATCAGTTTTATCAATGAAATGATAAATCCAACACACACATTAACAAAAACAATCCTATTTTTCATGTGAAAGAGATCTCAACCCCCTTTTCTCTCATATTTTCATCAACGTAGACCCCCCTTAATTAATATTATTATAAAAATAAATAATTAATGATGATATTTTGATTGAAAATCCTTATCATCCTATTTTGTGAAGTTTTTTAGAAGTTCCACATTCACAATATATTGCAAGGATCTATCTAATTAATATTATCATTGATCCCCTCAATGGATACATCCATTTTATTAAATTTTGTACATGTTAGTAAAAATTTTAGTTATATAAGGGAATAAGGAGAAACCTTCTTATTATTCAGAAGTAATATTCTAGATAAGGACTTCTTCTTAACATTGTCTATTTTATTCTCCAAATCTTAGTATGGTAAGATTTATTTGGACTCATCTTTATTTTTTCTATCTTTTATAATTTATTTTCATAAACATTACCATGAACATATTATTTGAGTTAAATATGTTATTCCATTTTATGGATTGGAGTACATGAAACCTTTTGTGCTTCTATTTTATTTTTAAACAACTCCAACTATCTAGTATGTATTTTAAAGAATCTATTAGCAGTACGTACTAATTTATTTTATCATTAACTTAAGAACCTATCATTATTTTATATTCTATTTTTGAGTAATTTATAAAGGGTTTTTCTTTCATTTTCTAAATTCACTTTATTTTGTATTTATGAAGTTTTTCAGATTTATCTATTTTTTTATCCAATTTTAATATTTTTATGTATATAACATGGAAGTCTTTCTTAACATTAATATCTTCTCATAATAGTAACAAGGCATTCTAGTTGTTTACTATTGAATCCTATTACATTTAACAATATAAAGAATATCAAATGGATGTACTCTCATGCATTTGACAAATGTGTGGACATTCTACTTATATCTTCCAAAAACATCTTATGAGAATTCATATATATTTTGAATTCGAAGTTTAGACAGATTTGTGGTCACACAATTATTTATCTGAGAATATATTGTAAACTATTCAAAAAATCTCCCCTTAATACAATCTAGTTTTCTATAAATGACATACAATAACATTAGGATTCGTCTTTGTGCCCATATCTTTCACAACACCAACAAAAACTAAAAAAACTCGATATTCAAATTTTATATGTATCATGTACATACAATTATTAATTTTTATCTTTTCAAATAGATACAATATTTTTTATTTATGTTCGTTTTTTGATATATAGAGTTTCTTATCCCTTTGATGTTAGAATATATCTCTCATTTCCCCCTTGGTGATATTTTATTTAATAATTTTCATCATTTTTCATATTTCAAGGTTGTCTTATAACCATATTTTCTTACATGAATCCCTTTTATTGGGATTATCTTCACATTATTAGATTATTTGAGCACGATTTGTATATACTATCAATCATCATAAATCTGGACACATATATTGTAGTATTCAAAAAAAGCTTCAAGGAATTTACATTTTTTTCCTTGTTATCAGAATCATTTTCTTTGGAACTATCTTCTTTGGAAGATATATTCTAATTGATTCATTATTTATACCCTAAATTCAGGCCACATATTATTTTCATGAGTCTTTATGCCATTATAACATTAAACATATTTATGTACAAACATATAGAAACATAATAAATATATTATGAATCTCATTATTTTGTTTTGTGGTGTAATTTCTTTTGATTTCACATATTGTGAATCTTTATATTTTTGAGTAGACGCACCACTCTTTTGGACATATATCAGTGAATTGTTTTCATAATCATTTTATCATACACCTTTAATAATATAGAATTATCAGAAATTTTTTACTTTACATATTTTTTCAAAATTTAGTTTATAACCTGTACCACAATAAGTAATTTCATTAGTACATAAAATAGTTTCGGGGTTATGGGACACCTTATTTTTTTGGATTATTAAATTAGGTTAGATTATTGTCCCATTCTCATTGTGGATTCATGATACATAATTAATAATGGTGTGTAAATATATCCTTTTTCATAAATATAGGAATTTACACATTATGGTGCTTCTCGATTAATTATTTTCACCACAAAATCTTAAAATGTTTTGTTTAGTGAGTTCAAATCCCACTCAAATGATTTTAGTTTTTCTACCCATTCGTTTATCTACTCATTTATATGTTTTTTATGAAATTTAATGATTATTTTAATGAATTTTAAGCTGCTTTACTCTATTTTATTAATCTTCTAATTAATTATATTTTAAAATTATTATGAGTTTGTGATATTTTAATGTTCATGAAATGATTCTAAAAATAAAATATCAAAGAAATATTTCCCACAAAAATTTATTTGCGATTATTCAAAAAATTTAGCAAAGCATTATATGAAATGATATTTTTTCATCATTGAATTTCACAATTTTTGTGAGTGTATTGGATATACCAAACTTATTATCCAATGCATCATCCGTATAATTATCTTCTTTTCTAGATTTAATTTTTCATTCTTATGATCCTTGAATCCTCAAAAAATATAATTCACAATTTTTTTGAAACATTATTTAGCTACTCTTTACATTCAAAATCAAGATCACTAACTGATATATCATCATCACTAATTAAAAAAGATTCATCAAAAGAATCATAATATGGGGAATTATTAAATCACAAACAAATTTAATTATATTTAGATAGTGATGTCTCTACCCTTAATGTAAGATTCTTTTATATCTTCCATGCATGTTTTTTATCCAGGTTATTTTGATTCATGGTATATGTTTCCATATTAGTGTCCTCGATATTACATAGAACTTCATCTATCTTATGTAGCATTTTCATTTCTTAAAATCCATTTTCATGAAAACTTGCATCGATATTTAGAGGGTAACTACGTAATGATACCAATTGTAGTGACCTAGGATTGATTCACCAATAAGTAGGGTGTGGAATTAGTGGTTTAAATTTAAAGGTAAAAAGTTATTTTTAAATCAACCTCTTGAAATTTTTAGTTTTCTAGATCCACTTTGGTATATAATATATCTATACTTCATATGATGAATTAAAAAAAGAGATTACACCTCACAATAATTACTTGGTTGGGAAAAAATAACAAATCTTTTACAAGTTGGTTAGACTCCCCAACATGTATTATATAATATAGTATTATCAATTATTGAAATGTATAAGGAAATAACTTGTTATACACCCCTGTAGTTAATCCTTCAGTGGATCCTAGTTCTACATCCCAACAACCAACCCTTCAGCCATAGTTGGTTAGAAATCCAAACAATATTCTATACTACTTATTCTAGATATGTTAGACACCCAACCTCAATCCAGATTTGTAATAGGTTAGTCTCCACAGTTAAATGTTTTTTATACTACTCAATATTGTTTATCCATAGATAAAAATATATATGTTTTTTCGTGGTTTCTTCTAAAACATATGAAATATATTTTAACTTCATGTGCATATTAGATCTAATTATTTCATGTATAATATCATTATCCTAAAATTCTCCATTGAATAATCCTATAGGAATTGGAATTTTTTCACACCATATATATGATTACCTTTTGACTACCAATTTACTGAATGTTTAGACTTGATATTATTCTCCTGCATGTATATTTTGGCTTCAGACTCTTCAACATAAGATCTTAGATTAATGATTTAATATTAAATACTGAGATGCTCATTTTATAATTATTCCTTAATCTAATGATGTTTTATCCTAAATTAACTGTGATCAGGTGATACATACAATTTATTGAATATTTTCTTATACAAGAATAAAATTTCATATCCCCTAATAATCACTCTTCCTAATTCTCAAGTCAAATACATCATGAAATCATGACTATTTCATGGAATTCTCAATAGCGTTACATGGAACAATTTTATTCACCATTATATATACATCAAATAGTTTACTAAATTGCTTTTATGAGAATAAAATGATTATATCATTACAATCATGATCTATCTCAAATTGTATGGAAACTTCTTTGATGCTTAGTTTGTTAATGCTTGCATTGTATATCACATCAATCTTATTTTCCACATTATGTTAATCAGATATTATGAAATAGTTTTCCAATTCACTTTGTTTTACTATAACATAGATTTTATGACTTATCATGTATTTTTTATTCACTTATTTTATACTTCAGGTAATGTTTGTTCAAAAAACATGTTAATTTATACACAATTTTTTCTCTATAAAATTACTGCAATGTGTAACTAGAATAGAACTCCATTGTCATAGAATTTATCATAGCACATAATTTAGTTAAATTTTCTACTTCTATAAAAAGAACAAAATTCTTGTGGAACTCAATTAAATAAAAATACTATCCTCTTCTCATGATGAAAGGATATTCAAAAAATTATGCATCATAATGAGCCAAATGCTAACTAGGTATTTATAGTTAACACTTTATGTAATGAACCTATGATAACCCATCAACATATTCTTAAATATTATTTTGTAGGAAGGTGAAATATATGTCTCCTCCCTCAAAAAATGACATTACCTACACACACTAAATGCACCACAGAGAATTTACATTCTCAAAACATTAATAATTAATTTTGAAATTATTTTCATTCCCACAAAATAAATGACCACATAAAATTCAAGTCCATAAATATTTTCTTCTCATAGAAATATAAATATTTAAAATTTCACACTTATATTTTATCATGAGTCCCGCGAGCACCACTTCAACTATTATATAGAGCCAAATATCAATTGGTATTGAGCTGTATGAAAAACAATTTAAGAAATATTTTATCCACAAATAGTATGGATTCTTGTATAATAAACGTCTCAAATAAAATATCGATCATCATAATTCATTTTTACTTTATCATAGAAGTCTTATTCCTTAACACAACTTGTCATGATATTATCACATGAAATCCACATAATGAGATCATTATCAATTAGAATATTCTCTCCATTTTACCAGACTCCCAAAACTATCATATGTCACCTTAGATCTACATTGAATGGAATTGGATTTCACATACTGCATTTTTACTATCACGACTTAAGAAACAAAATATTCATGTCTGCATACTAAAATTGTGGCATCATCCATGAAATTCACATCATCTAAAAACTAATCTAAAAAAAATTTATGATTTATAGAAATTTATAATTAGAAACATTTTATGCAGATTTTAAAATTTTTATCCTATCAATTGGAAATTAATCATGTACGTGGTTCCATAGATCTATAACCCTTCATTTGTAAAGAACATTGCATAAACAAGGAATAAGATTATGATCATTTATTAGAAAAAATATATTAAATTCATAAAAAAATCCCTTATCTTATTCATATTAGTTAAATGGATGAATATTAAAAGGAAAGGATCTCATCCAACATCAATTCTCCCACATGGGTTAGCTCCGATTTAAAGGAATATGTTGCCTTTAACCGGCCAAAATTGATTAGTGGGGTCTACTCTTGATCCTCAAATGCACCAAAACCTTATCAACTCCTTCTCTATCATTCCACCCTAAAATATGGAACCATTTATATACTCCCATGTTCTTATCTATGTGAAAAATATAATCTTCCCATGAAATTAATCATCATTCCAGTTTCATGGCTATTCTGGGGTCGTCCTTCTCACCTATGTAATAGTTGTGAGTCCCCTTAGCCGACTAGTTGATTGGATTAGTTTTTTGGTCACAAAAATACTTATATAAGTTTATAATACCTAATATAAACAAAAGATCCAAAAATATCAACATCACCTTTAAATAATCCTAATGAAAATGATTATTTTCATGGACTTCATTTCAAATATTAATCACGAAAAATAAATACTAATTTTCATTATATTCATCGATTTTTTATTCTCATAAGGAAAATAAAAATATCAATTCTCTTATTCAATTCCTCTTCACTGAAATAAGTTATCGGAACTTATTTCAATTTTTTGAACTCATTATAACATATCTGTGACTTTAGAGAATAGTTCAAACCATATTTACCTTTAATAAAGAGGGGTTTCCAAGGATGAAATCTATTTACATTAAATGAATATATAACAATTCTCCATGAATCACCACTTTATCCAATATGAACATAAACATATTTAATCTTTATTTTAATTAAATTTAACACTTATGTTGAACACATATAAAAGTTTATTTCTTTAAATAAAAACATTTAATAGTTATTAATTCATGGCGGTTCTCTAAAATAGAGCTATGGGTGTAATGTAATTAGTAAATACAGAGTTTAGGGTTTAATGGTTTAATTTTTTTTGGTGATAATATGAATTCTTCATTGAAATTAAAAAATGATGTTCCCCTATAGGATACTTGGTTTAGGTCTACCATGTACACGAATGTGTAACATTGGATACTATTATAGTTGGAGTTCCAAAGTGTAATATGTTATGAACCAAGATAAATAAAGTATTTATTTAATTATTTTACTTATATAATAATTCTATAACACAAATAGTTTCACAAAGCTAATAAAAAAGCTATAGTGTCTGACAAAAAACTATATAAGTAATTTATTTTACAATACTTGATAAATTTTCTTCACAATTCTCCACACTACAATCCTTCAAAACTACTCATTATTTATTCTCATCTTTAAATCCATTGTAAATGTAAACATAAGAAATTGGAACACATAAATTCCCAATAAGGGTAAATATAAATGAGAACAAAAAAATATCAAAAGTGATCATAAGACGAGAATATAGGTATAATCATGATACATAATAAAATTAATACCCAATAAATCATATATCATAAAGCATGGTATAAGGCTTGTGATAATATATAACAAGAAGCAAAAGGGTGTAAAAGAATTAGCTAATAACCATGTCCATTAGATCTCATCAGAATCATGAGAAAAAAAAATAAGACTTTGACAACATTAAACTATGTCACAAACATAAACATATAGAAACATTGATTTCATGAGTCACACACATGTAACAATAATTGGGAGAGAACATAATTTTACCCTCATATAGATAATATTAACTAGTTACACACTTAAAAACATTCATGGGAATAGCTAAATTTGTCCCATGTATATACATATCATGATATTAAAACCTATTAACAATCTATTAGTTGGTGATATAAGTCCCCACCTATCATCTTCCATACTTATGAGAGCCACTTTAAAATAATTCACATATGAAATCATAAACCCCCCATGTATATAATATGTGTTCCATAAAATTTTTCAATGAAATTAAATAAAGTTTTATAGTATAAAAACCCATGGAACGAAAATGGGTTTTACATTCTTTTAAAATAGAATCACATAAATAAAATCCATCAATGTAATAATAAAAAAACCCAAGGAAAATAAATGGGTATCCAAATATATTCTGCATCTATCTAGGTAAATAATATTCAATAAAAATAATAAATAATATTATATTTTCACCAAATGGATAAATGGTATATAGTTAATAAAATAATTTATCCAATAAACCATGGTATATAGTCTAGGTGAACACACGTAAATAAGAGAAATCCAAAGTAGGGTATTCATGGAGGATTGAAATTGGATGAAAAATTATAATTATACACTGAAAGTGATTATGATAGAATAATTTAGTGATGGTTTAATAATTTATATAAAAAGGATATAAAAAATTCCATCTTGATAAAGAGTTTGGATGGTATAAGTTTAATACTTTACCTAATCATGTATTACATATTTCAAATAACAATGAATTATAGGAATAAACATTTTTATGAGTTTTAGGAAAAAAAGTCACATTGGGAGTAAGAAATATCATAGATATTTTCAAAAAACATTAAAATAGATATTTTATAAATATTAAAGAATAATATAATTTTTTATGAACCTAGCAAATATTTAGAAAAATATTCATATAAAATGAAAAATGTTTCATAATGACATGTTCAAATGAATAAATTAAATATAGAATCTTTTCATATTTTGATGAAATAAATACATAAAAAAATTATAAAAAATTATTTAAATAATTTAAAATATGATAAATAAGTATAACACAACTTTAATTAATTATTAATGAATATATAATTAAACTTTTAAAACAATCCAATGAATATAGATATGGTATAAGGGAGGTTCCTAACGAAGAGGAATATATAAGGTCAGGTTCTCTTACAACAAATGCATTGGGTAAAATATGAGTTCAGATGAAATATAAATTTTAGGGGAAATGAAAAAAATTAACATATAAATAAAATTTTCAAAGGTTTTATAAATTAGTAAAATTCACAATATCTATTATCATTCAGTAAAAATCACTACATGAAAATATGATTTGTAACAAAACCCTTATAGTCTGTGCAATGATATAATCATAAATCTATATCAAATTTGGTGCCTTCTAAATCAAATTATATTTAAAATAGAAAATTATACGGATATTTACAACCCCATAAATAGGGTAAAATACCTTTATTAGGTATTATATACACCATTATAAATAAAACATAGTGTATAATAATTAATATATCTCATGGGGTGAAAATTTGAGACAGGAACCCCTTAACTTGTTTCACTACATCATCCAACACACTCTAATATCCTTTATAAAAACAGTAAAATATTTAAAAAATATTTAATAACCTTCTTAAATATATATAACCCTTTATAATATATATTTATAATTATTTTCTATATGTATATTAGTTTTTTATTACTTATTTTTAATATCAAGCATGTGTAATATTGATCGTTTTGAAATATTTTTGTATCAATAGTTTTTATTCATTTTTATCCATAATGTAACCACTATTAAATAATAAATAATTCATTAATTTTTTTTAATTATTTTTCATATTATAATAACATTTCATTAGTCTTTTAGTTATTATTCACGAAGAAAAAGTTAGTGATAAGGTTCTTTTGCAAATTTATAACAAATCAATGATATTGACATAATTAATAAGGTAATTGATTAAATAAATAAAGAAAATTAATAATTATATATTAATATAAAATATAATATTTCCAAATTCATCCTTTATATATGTTTTTTTCATTTTTCATGTATGTAATTAAATCAACCCAACATGAACTGGCATCAAACATTGTGTGAGTACGTCTATGGAAACGATTCTTTTGTGATAATATAACTATAAATAGGTATAATGTATTTTTTAAGTATATAAAAAATATTGGGATGATTTATAAAGATAAGGTAATTGAAAAATATGTTGACACTTATAAATAAATCTTTTTTCCTCTTGGTATGTTCATCATATGCAGTTAGTTTTAAAATAACTCTTTATCACAAATATTACATATATAATGAAAAATAAATGTTTAAAGAGTTTAAATAATTAAATAACTAACATATATATTTCCTTAAACCATTTATAGAGCCAATCATAAACCATGATGATGAAAAATGATTTGTGTCAATCATAGAGGTGGTAGTTGGTACACACACTTGAGAAACATTTACATTTTTTTTTCAATTGAATGAGTGGGGAATAAATAATAGTTTTACCATAAATATAATAATATTTTACTATATTAATTATAATTATTTAATCATATACATTGATATAATAGCTTGTTATAGGGTTTATGGGAAATATATAGAAAGAGATTAAAACAACAGGTAATACTTCTATAGGGAATTTGGAAATTCACCTGAAGAATCATTTTGAAATGAAGGACATTAAGAAATATTTTCAGGATATTGGATAAAAATAGTTTATTGGATCTCAATAATAATTAAATTACCTAGTTTTTAGATGAGCTTCTTAATATATGTGTTTCTTGATGTTTAAGGAAGTGATATCCTTTAATATGTGAATGATATGGACAAATATTTGGAAAAGAATGTTACGAAAGTGGTAAGAATGGAATTTTAGGAGGGCTATGTGAGTTAGGTGGTGAAATATTTGAGGTACATGTATGTATTAATTTAAATACTGAAAAATTAATTTTATATTTTATATCTTCCATGTTTATTTAGTAAAATTGATGCTATATTAGATTACCAATTTTATTACTTATTAATATCGATTAAAATTTCAACCAGGAAGTAATATTACCACAAAAATTATAAGATAATCCTTATTAGAAAATTTTAATATTATAAATCTTATGTTTTTATCTATTTAAACAAATTAAATTATTAAATTTATTAAAAAACATTTAAATTAAATCCTTTAATGTGTAAGAAAATTTTATTTATTTAAAAATTAGTTTTAATAATTATGTTTTTTTAATATTATTTAATAGTGACTACTAATTAGAAATGTTTGAATTTATTTTAACATATATTTAAAAATAATAACATAGAATTAATTTTAAAATATATCAATTTTATATTACAATTAATTATTCAAAAATGTATCATTCCTTGAAAAATATTTTTTTCTGTGGTAACTAATATTTATATTTTTTATATAATTTTATTGCTAAAAATAAAATTCACCATAAAAATAATATAACAATTATGATATATATTATGAATATAATTATATAAAATAAAATTTCTAATGACTGAAAAATTTACTTTCAATGTAATCTCACATAATGCATAAAAACAATTTAGATAATCATTATTTTTAAGATTAAAATTTATGTCTTATATAAATATTCAATATCAATGAATTTAATAAAAAAATATATTTATAAAATAAATTTCAATTATGTGCCATTTAATATAATCAAAAACATAATATTAACTTTAAAATGTTTAATTAATTTAAAATAATTAAAATAATTTTTATATTAGAATAAAATATCACTTATGTTTTAAAATGATGAACATATGAGTTTTTAAGTTAAAAATAATATTTTAATACATATATATTTACTCATAAAAACATATTTAATAAATTTAATTATTCTATAAACTTCTACATCTTTCTTATATATTTATAAAGTAAAAAATTTACAATTTTATTAAAAAAATATGATTTTTACTATTCACATGAAAAACTATTAGATCAGGAAAATCCTACAAAACCATCTAAGGATAATACAAATATAAAAAAAGAGAATTTAATTTTAAAAAGAAAAAAAATATAATTTTTACAAATTTAACATTAAGATGAAAATAAAATATAAAAGCAAATGTCCCATGTATCGAAAAGTTCCCTTCTAAAACTTTTTTTATTATTAATATGAAATTTGTTGAATTTTTAATTGATAAGAACATTTTTATTCACTAATTTTTTATTAATCTAATATTATCTAAATTATCTTTATCTAATATTCTATATATCATTTTATTTTGGTCTTTCATGTGAACATAGTTATTGAAATCAATATTTATTCATTAAAATACAGATTAAAATATCATGTCATTACATTCGACCCCTTAAATAAATCACAACTATGAAATTTTAGTTATTCAAAATAACTGATTTGTTAATGGTTTCCATAAGATATACATGTCTCTACAAATTAAATTTCTACTTAGGTCTCATCGATACAATTTTTTTTGACTAGAGAACACATTTTCTACCTCATAATAAGTATATAACTAGTGTTTTGTTTTTTGCTAACATTTTATAATAAATATACCAATATTATGGTGTAAATTTTCAAAGGGATTTTATATTAAATGTTGTATTAATTTGTGATAATATATTTTTTAGAAGTTATTTTTCTATCAAATAAATTATCATTGTTAAAATAGAAAATCCATGCCGTAAATCACATAAAATTTGACTACAATAAGGATGACATTTTTTTTATGAATCATATACCTATAAACATATACAATAGAGGAGTTATCTAATAAGGATGTATTAATTATACCAATATAATATTTATTAATAAATAAAATTACTAACATCAGGGTGGAGATTTTATATTCTAAGAAAACAGACATTGTATAATATAGTGTGTTGAGGATGATATAATTACAACACTCATAATTATGAAGTATATTATTGATGTCCTTGACATTAAATATTTAAAAATATATACTTATTTAGTAGTATATATTTAATATTATACATATTACCATGATATTAGATATTTTTTAGGCCTATCGTCCTTATTACCCTTTGGATTAGGGTAATTATTTGGGAAGTACCCATGTTTACCAAATTTGTTACATTAATCTATTAGTGGTACCAATAGATGAACATTATTTAATTTAACATTATCCACTAAGCTATTTAATTTTACATGATAATTAGTTTCAATATGATCTTATTTTCCAAACATAAATAATATTCTAGTTCCATTAAGAAAATCCCCACAGTGTTTCTTACCACATTTTTGATATAGATAAAACTAAAATTTATTCATTCACCATCCCCATCACTGAAACTTACATTATACTATCTATCACTTCCTTGGTGAGATTGGACTACTAACTACTTCCTTATTTTTAATCATGATATTGGATTGTTTTTTGTAATAATAATTTGAATTTTTACTCTAACTCTTATAATGTTTGGATACTCAATGGGAAAATATTTGATTTGTGCATGAGAACAATTATTAACTTGAATCATCTGGGATTCAGGAATTAATGATACCAAAAGGAGTAGCATGAAAAATAAACACCATAAGATTGTTAGTGTAATTTAAAAAAATAGATTAATTGAACCTGAAAATTCCATACATATAAAAATGAAGATATTAGATTTCAGTTCAATGAAATTTTATATAGGTTTAATTTAGGTATCCTTATATTATGTTCTATCAAATTACATAACCAAATTATTTATCATATTAAATCCTTCATAATATATTGTAAATATAATGTTATTAACCAAAGATATCAATTAATAGTACAAAACTAGGTGTGAAGTTATGCCTCTTTTTCGTACAGTGGGTGATAATTGAGTTAGTACCCAATATATCCCTTTTAGTATTACTGCACAAATGTATATCTATTTCAGAAACTACATCAACTTTTTGTTTCATTAAAAGGTTTTCATTGTAATGAAACCTAAAAAATCTATTCTTTTCCAAAATATTAAAATGTTATGATTTATATAAACTAATCCCTAAGACATATCAATTTGTTTTTCACTAATGTTCTATAGTTCTCTCTGCAAAATTATTAAACCAATTCACAGGAATAAATAAACCCTCATATAATACCAATTTTTTGGAATCAATAAAAATAAACCATTTTTTCCTTACTTTAATGAATAATCATTCCATATCATAAATAATATAAAAAAACGTAGAACACAAATATTAATTTCCTTGATTAATCAATATATAAGATTTTATTTTATAATACTAGTGAAAACGTTATATAATTAATAAAAACCATAATTATTTCAAAACTATCCTAACATATACTTATCTTCATAACTTGGGTAAATGGAAACACAAGAAAGGTAGGAGATCAAATTCTTATTAAGGTTAAACATAATCGATAACTTTAATAAATCATAAGTGATCATAAAATAAGCATATGATTATAATCATGATATATTATAAAATTCATACAAATCAAATGATAAATCGGAAATCAAGGCATAAGCATTGGTATAAAAAATACATGAATAAATAGTTTTCTGAAACAAGAGTTAATAAATACGAACCTTAAGATGTTAACAAAATAATGTGAAAAGTCATAAAATGATGATGTATCTCAACTATGAAACATATATTTGTATAGGGTAACATTACATTCATGAGTCAAACAATTATGCATATTCTTTCAAGAAATATTAATGAAACCCACATATACATAAATTTTGTGAGTCACATACTTACACCTAATATTTCAAAAAACATAATTATTTCCATGTATACTTATGTCAGGAGATTTAAAAATTTATCCAATTCATTAGAGGGTGATATATAACCCCACAAATCATCATCAATACCTATGAGTTCCAATTGAAAATCATTCACATATCACATTATAATTAACTCATGGGAACATAATGGGTTTCAAAAAAATTTAAAATGATAATCATTCACTTTTTATAGTATAAAGAACCCATTTAATGAATATTTTTCCTGTATCCCTTTTAAATGGAATTATAAAAATAAATCAATGAAAATTATAATATGAAAATCCATGGGAAAATAATTTGGTTTCCAATAATATTCAGTATTTTTGAAGCTAAATAACCTTCAATTAATATTATAAAACATATTATATTTACACTATATATATATATATGTTATACAGTTAAGATAATAATATCACAAATCAAAAAATATTTAAAATCATGTTTAATACTCTCTAATCAATGAAATCAAATATAAGTTATTCAAATACGAAAGGATTTAGAATAAAAATTACGGTTATACGCCAAATATAATTTGGATTAAAAAAACATTGATGGAACATTCTTATAGAATTTAATGATATAACAATATAGTTCTAGAGAAATAATTTTTATGTATCTTCTGATAAATTTTTATAATCATGTATCATATAAGTTAAAGAATGTTAGCTTAAATTAAATTCTTTATTAGTTTTACAAAAAAACACACATTAAATAAGAAATATCATTTATATTTAAAAAATTATATAATATAAAAATTATATTTTATAAATAAAGTTTAAAAAATAATTTCATTTACAAAACATAAAAATATAGAGCAAAATATTCAAATAAAATGAGAAAGAAGAAAAATGATATTTTCACATGTAATAATTATTTTTTTCACATTTTTAAGAAACTAAAATGAATTTAAAACATGAAAAATTTATTTTAAATAATTAAGTTATGGTCATGTAGTATAAAATAGACTTAATAAATTTTGATGGCATACGTAAGGACACTTTAAAAAATCATCCAATGAATATGGAATTGGAGAAGGATGGCTCCCAATGAGAAGAAGAGATGTGTGTGGTTTTAGTTTTAGGAGAATTTTTTGATAAAATAAAAATGAACTATGAATAAAATTATTAGATGTTTTATAAATAATACCAAAAGCACAGATGAACTTTCTTTTGAAAAAAATAAACAGCTCAAAATAAAACTGACAGTAAAACCCATACAGTTTGAGCGTCCATTTAATCCAAAAATTACTTCATTTTTGGAATATTTTAAATTTAAATCCATTTAAAATGGAAAAATATATGGCTATTAAAATCCCTTGAATATGGTAAAATACATTTATTAGGTAGTATATACACTATTCAAAATAAAACATTGCATATAATGGGAAATATATTGTTGAAAATTTGTGATAAGAAAACATTACCATATTTCCCATCATAGTATAATTCATTATCTGATCCTCTATGAATTAATTAATATCTTAATAACCTTTTAAAAAAAATCCATAAAATTAAACATTCATAAGTTTCATTTATAATCATTCACTACAAGTATATCTGTTAGTTAATATCAATTTCTAATATGTGGTGTGAGTAATATTGATGTTTTGAACTAGTTTATTATTAAAAATGTTATTCTTGAATCATTACCCAAATTTCATTATTAATAAATAATAAATGGCATGGTCATTTATTCTCTGTAATTGGTTACCATGTTATCATCTATTTTTATAATTATTTCTGTTATTACTCATTATGATAATGTTGGTGAGGAGATTATTTTGGTTATTTATAACATGTGGATTATGTTATAATAATTAATGATTTAAATGATTATATATACATTATAAAAAAATAAAAATAAAATATAATTATAAATATCTAATATTGTTTTCCAAATCCATCCTTTATACATTTTTATAACTTTTTTAATTAGGTGACTAAAATGCCCGAATAAGAACATTCGACAAGCTATTTATGAGTATGGTTATGGAAGTGATTATTTTTTATAAAATCATTATAAACAAAATATAAAGACCCAATATTGATGTTTTTAGTAGATGAATTATAATTTAGATGATTTATAATGACAAGTTAATTGAAAATGATATTTTTACTTAAAAATAAAAAAAATCATCTTGGTAATTTTTTTTTGTTTTTGGTAGTTAGTTTTACCGTGAGAACATATTTATAATTTAACTTATATAATTAATGATTTTTATTTTAATAGTATATTCAATTAAATAAATAATATGTGTATTTTCAAATACCATTTCATGGTTCATATTTTAAAGGCAGTGATGAAAAACAGAAAGTAAGGTTTATGGTGGTGGTGGTCCTCACACACACATTAGCATTATTTTACTTTTTTATATGGAATGGGAGGGTAATAGATAATGGGTTAACCATAAAAGTAATTTCATTTTAGAATATTAATTGAATTTTTTTATTTATATACATATTTTTTTAGGGGTATGATGGAGGATGGATGGTAAGGCCAAATAATGAAATTAAAAGGGTAGGTAACACTAATGTTGATTAATTGGATAATATATTGAAGTATACTTTTGTAATTAATTGATTGATATACTATTTATGATGATATAATAAGAAAAAACAATATATAATATCTATAATAAGTAATCTGTGAATAGTTTCATGGGAAATTAGCGTAGTAGGTGTGGCTTGAAGTAGGTGTAGGTGGGGTCCATTCATTGGTTAAAAATACGGAAAAATATTTGTATAATGAAGATAGGTAATGGTTATGAATGTAATTGAAAGAGAGTTAGGTGATTTAGGTGGGTAAATGTTGATGAAATTTTTTTTATGAACTTACAAAAAAAATTAAACTCTATTGTCATGGGTGCTCTCAAATGATGTTTGGTTGTTTGGTTTTTATGTTCATATTTTTGGTTCACCAATTTTGTCTCTTAAAATAAGATGTAATTAAAAAAAATTAAAAATTATTTTGAAAATAAATATAAAAAATTAAAAAATATTTAAATAGTTGATTTAGGTGTGGTGGGTTGTTTAATGATTATAAAACAAGAAGTATTATCATGTAAGAAAATTGAATTTCGTTTTTATTTTTTAGTTTTTTTAATAAGATTGAGAAAACTCCATGAAAAAATGTATTTAGAAACTATTTTCAGTGGGTGTAATTGAAATAAAACTACTAATCCAATTAGTCATTAATAATTATAATTTTAATTAAACTCCACTTAGTTATGATCCCCTAATTTGTTTTATCCTTGAACCCTACCAAATATTACTCAACAACAGTGATGTAATGAATTAAAAACTTGGCTAGCTTTAGAACAATCAATCATAACACCCTTCATTCATTGATATTTGAAGGCTAGATTATGGTAAGAGATAAATTAAGGAACATATTTATTCTATATTTTTGTATGAACTGAGTTTAAATATTATATTTTAACACTAAAAATTGATTCAATGTTCTTATATTTAACTGATTATGATTTCACTCTCACAATTCACACAAGTATCATCCTTACGTTTTTGTCAATTATTCAATTGATTATTTATTTTATTTTAAATTTAATACTCAATTTAGAGATCATATTTAAATAATTTAAGTATCTCATTTATTAAAAAATAAATAAATGATTAAGATAAGGATTAGATCGACTACTAGAAACTACACTTCTATGGGCCATGTAGTCATCGTAGAAATTTTTTTCATTAGAAGAGTTTTTAAATGGAATAACACAATATGTTTCTAAAATTGAGCTATAAAGAGAATATGTAAAGAAAATAATAGTTAAATATATAATAACATAAAAAATTACAAAAAAACCAATATTTTATTGAAATAAAAACAATGTTATAATAAAGAAAAAGAAAAATAATATCATTGTAGATGAGATCCTAGCTTGATTTATTACCTCTACAAAATAATAATTAAAATGTAAAGAAACAACTTATCATATTCTCTTAGTATTCTAGGGATTGTAAAACCTCTTCCAAATGAGATAAAAACATTTATAAATTAGAGGGGTGGCTAGGGTTTCTAGACATTTCAAGTGTAAATGGGAAATTTATTCCAAATATTTTAACACAACTTGTATTGATTGTTTGACCTTAAGAAATCCTGAAACATCTATCCTTCCAGAATAAATATTTTTAAAAAAAAATTCTACTATATTATTTACAAATTTTGGCCCAAAACAATCTTAGAAAAAAATTTGTGTCTCAAATACTAAATTGGTGTTCAATTTGTTGAGTCCAGCTACAATCTATCTTTATGGGCCATTTACTCCAACTAAATGACAGATAGAGCTCAAATTTCATAAATTAATGCTATATGTAATTTATTATGTAATACAATTACAAAGTTGTATGTTCACATAAGTCACATTATAATATTTAGGGTCGAATACTAATGTTAAATTTAAATGGGTAAAATAATAATTTTTGTCTTATTTTCAAATGAATGTTTAATACAAAATATTCCACAAATAAACATATTGAACATAATGTGAGGAAATTATTTAATTTATTATCATTAAAATATTCAATAATTTTGTCAATTTAAAAAACTAATTCTATAATTTCTATGTTCTACACTGATTTTGAAAATTTTCAATGACATTATCCTATCCATTATAAAACATATTAATCATTACTAAATTTAACGATGGTAATTATATTTTTACCAAAAATATAAGTTGAAATTTATTTAAATAATTAATGTGATACATCCTAATTGTATAAAATAAAATTCAATTCAGTAACATAATATATGAAATTTAACTTTCAAATTAATATTTATAATGTGTTGAAGTACTGTTTTTGTAGAAAAAAGACATTTTCCCAAAAATTGTATCAAAATAAATTATACTGAGGTTAATGAAAATAATCATAAAGAAACTTGTTATGGGTATAAAATTCCATTAATTACCCTTGTGTGTGTGTTATAAACATTTAAATAACATATGTCAATACTTTAATCAGTATATTCCGGTCAAGTAAAATAATTTTACTTACATGGTTTAATGCCCCAAACTAGTTCTACATTCCTTTGTAATAAAATTTCATGACCCACTCACATAATCAATGCTAAAAGATAAAAATATTATATCCCATCCTTGATAAAACCACATTAATACATTTCAGAGCTCCCCTATTTGTTAATATAATATACATATATATTTTTTGTTTTCATGATATTTTGAGAGTGTATAAATGTAGGATATCAGGTACAGACACCTTGGATGACTATGTATAGTAGTCTAACTAATCTGAAGAGAAATGAATATATAGATCACCCATTTATGTAATATAATTATTTCACCTAGCCTAGATATAAAATTAATAGTGAATGAAAACATTTCTCTCGACATGGTAGTGTGTAAATTTTTGTGAAGAATTTAATGACAAAATTTTCCATGAAAAATATCACAAATAATGATTTCAAAATATAAAATGTTTTATAAAGAAACAGTTGGTCATATAATTGATGGCTTTATTTTTTATAAAAATCCACCCTTTTTGATGAAATCATATTCATAGATATAATGAAAACAATGAGTTTTGAAAAAAAATAAAATTTTCGTATGTTCCACATGTAAATGAACAAGTCACATGATATATATTTTTTCTAGTTATTTTCTAATTTAACAGAAAACCTAATATAAAACATAAAAAATTCTCAAGTGAGAATTATAAATATCTACCACAAAATTTATCAACTCTCCCACACATAAAATCTTTCATTTTCCTGAATGTGATCATATGAGATGATATGTTAAAATGAAATGAATAATATTGAAAAGACAAAATAATATGAAAGTGAAATAGTTAGGAACAATCTGATATTCCCAGGTGATGATGGGGATATGAAATTTGATGAAATCAACTACATGGGTGGGATGTTCCTCATTGTATTTATTAAAAACAACATATTGACTTTATATTAATTGCACATGTACTCTTTTGTGATCTCCAATACACCATAAATATAAAACATATATATTACATAAGGAAATAATCATATAGAGAAAATTTTACGGAGAATTAGTTTCATTTATGAACTATAGTGAAGGTCTCTATCTCTAACATGAAATTCATTTTTTTGGATCAAACTATTGTGATATGCTATCTATATTTCCTTGTGGGGCCTAAATTATCATATGATGAGAATATAATCTAATAAGTCTCCTCAATTTATCGCTTCCACTGAATTTCATCTTAGACCAAATCCATGTCGCATTTATTTCTAGACAAATTTCTTGATGATAGACCTGGATGAGCAGATTGAAAAATTTCACAAAAAAATTAGGGTGGGGGACATAATAATGGTAGTATGAAATGCAGTCATAGAAGCCCACAATGCATCATCCATGTGCTTCCTCAAATCCTTTCTATATGTATGCTTCTTTTCATCCAAAATTTGTTTTAACTCAGGATTTGAAACATCGACCTAGCCATTTTTTTAGGTGTTATGTAGTATAAGTTTTTTACTTCACCCGATACTTTTGAAGGAGGGACGATAAATTTTGATTGAAAAAGTGTATCCCTTAGTCAATGAGTATGGCCCTTGGTACTCCAAAACTACAAAAAATTTGATCATTAATAAAATTTACTATAGCAAGAGATTCAGTACTCTTAGGGGCCTTGTTATCCACCCCTTTTCTAACATACTAAAAGATAAAAAAATATAAAAGAAACCAAATGAAATATTTAAAGGACCCATAAAATCATTTCCCAAACATCCAAAATCTCATATAATAATATGGGTTGTTGTGGAATCACGTGTCTCCTTAAAAAGATTCCAGTTTGTAGGAAATGTAAGAACATCATTCAAAACTCATGAGCATAATAGAACAAGATATACCTACATAATCTATTGTATATGACCTTCCTAGGAAAACTTTTGGGTCCAAATTGTCCGCCAAAATAAAGTGTTTGAAAAAAATGTAGAATAAACTCAAAATCCTGATAGGGAACAGATATCCTAATTACTTGTTCACTAAACATGTGTGAGGGGTGGATATCATCCCACAAATAAAACCTAGACACACTTTATACTTTTTATACATGATTATTATTTTAATTATTTGATAATTTTTATGTATTAGGGTAGTTCACAATATCATCATACCATGGATTAATACATGCGTTAACATAGAAATGAGCCTCGAGGAAAGTGTTCTGAAGTGTTACTGGTTAAATGTGTCACCCTCTATTCTATGAGTAATTCTACTGATGTGGACCACAAATATGTTTTTTTAATCCTTGTTGTATTATATCTCAATATCAAATTATTGAAGAAGGATAATCCGTTGGATAATTATGTGTCTTTCATTTAGCTTCTTAAAGTGGTACCCCATAGCAGTAGAGTCATAAAAACTACTTTAGAGCCCAATAAATATGAGTAGAATTTATCTAAAGAAAATATAATAAAAAGAAAATAATTTTCTGTTGTGGTGTAATTTTCATGGGCTTAATCCAGAGTCCTTAACACATATTCAATCACATGGTAAAACCCTTCCACCAATAGAGATAAGATAGGTGTAATCACAAAGTTCAATTCATCAGACATATGATTGAAAGGAAGCACCCAAAAGAGGGATGTATGATCAGTGGACAGGTAAGACACTTATGTATATCATCAAATTATACTATGCATGAATCATCAAAAAATAATTCAAACTAATTTTTACCCAATCATGAAAAGGGAAGAGCGATCTTAAAGAAATCTCCGATGAATTATTTATAAAACCCTATACTCCCTATAAATTATCTTCCATCACACACAGATAAAAGATATATAAAGGATGCAATAATATCTACTATAGATCGATCAACCTCTATTCCATGTTTTGACACTACATTACCTAAGAAAATTCCATTCTCAACCATGAAATGACATTTTCAAAGTTAAACAATAGTCTATTCTTAATAAAATGGTTCAAATCCTCGGCCAAACTAATAATAAATTCATCAAATTAAGATCTATGAAATTTGATGTCATCCATAAATTCCTCTATTAAGGTCTAATTTAAATCCTAAAAAATACTCAATATACATCTCTAAAATGGACTAGGGGCATTGAAATATTTAAATGGAATCATTTGGTTGGAAAATGTACTGAATGTAGAAGTTAATGTTGTATTCTACTAATCATATGGAGCTATACGAAACAAAAATATCTAAAAACCCTATAAGAAACAATAATATGTCTTCCTAGTTAGTCTCTCAATAATTGTATCAAAAAATGGGATTAAAAAAATGGAATTTGTTAGTGTATTGACTTTGATTTCTATTATAAATACAAACATGCCAACTATTTCAATCCACTATTATAAATAACTCCCCTCCCTTATTTCTAATCGTAGTAAAAACACTTTTATTTTGCACAAAATGAATATAACTCACCCACTAGGAATCTAAAATGGGATAAATTATACCTTCCACATAAAAAATTTCAACTTATTTTATAATGACTTCCTCATGAGTTGGATTAATTATCCTTTTTTTCTTGCTATCTAGTTTTTACCATCCTCCAAAAGAGTCATATTCATGAAAAATAATGGTCTAATACAAGAAATGTTAGTCCATGTCCAAATGATTTTACTAATGATCTTACTCAAATGGTTAAATTTTTTTTCTTCATGTTAGAAATAATATTTTTATCAATGATACTGGGTAATTTCTCATTACTCAACAAGTATGTGTATTTGATATTTTTTGGAAATGTATTGAGTTTATGGGGGATTTTTATGGATGAATACATTGAAGGAATGATTATATGTTAATAATGAACATCTTTATCAGAGAAAATCATCAAAATGAGTAATGCATAAAATACATCAACATATTTAATATCCATTTCATAATTATAGGAAAAATTATCAAAATTATAAAAGTAATCCACAAAAAAGAAATTAATTTCAAGAGAGGATTTTGCATTAGAATATGATGTATAAGTATTATTAGACATACAAAATAACCAAATCACATAATATCTATAAGAATATGAATAAAAAAATAATTAGTTTTCACATGGTGGATTAAAATGGGGGGACAAAAAGTAGAATGGTCCTCTAAGGGGAACTTTATTGGGTCCATATCATTAAATATCAATAATTTATCCCCAAATTCCATTTAATGTTTACCCCCATCGATATTTATGATCATTTTTATAGTTTTGAGGAATTTCCTACTTAAGAAAATGTGAGCATGAAAATTTAACAGATCATACTCCTTCTGAAGAATGCATAAATCTACTAGAAAGATCTTGTCTTTCATCCAAAAAAGTATATTCTCTAGGACTCCCACAAGATGTGTTATAGCTCTATCTATCAACGACAATTCTAATATCATCAATTTAAACTCACCAACCTGGAAATAATACAATAATGAGCGGTGAACTACATTTACGAAAGCTACCAAATCACATAAAGCATAAGAAACGTGTAACTCCTCTATGGTACATGGTATGGTGAATATACCCGAATGGATTCACTTTATTGGAATTGATTGAGTTGGTGTAAATATTGTTAGAACATTCCTTCCCGGATTGATACTCTCATTTCCCATGAATATTATTTATTTGGTACCATGTTATTTTACAAATTATTAATAAATTGGGTGTTTTATTAATGAAATCAATAAAAGGGATTTTGATCTCAACAATAATGAATATGTCAAAAACCTCTTTTTTTAATCACTTATTCCACCATATTTTTGTTGGTTAAAAACAACGTTGGAAAGGGAAGGGGTTAATGAGGATCATCATCAATATTTTTTTTACCTTTTTTCTTTCTCATTTATATGCCCATAAATTGTGTTTAATTGGGGTTTCTCGAGAGTTGTGGTGAATCATAGTTGAGTGATATGTGTATATTGGTCATTATCTTTCTTCTCACTTCTCAATGTGGTGGAAAAAACATTCTCCACGGGATTTTGAGTAAGTTTGGAAAGAATATATTCATATTTCATACTAATGAGTTCATGGAGGGATGTGACAATCTGGATCATTTGTGTCTTCAACTCCGTCAACTCTGAACTATGAATCTTCCATTTATTATTTTAATTAAGGAAAAATTATTTAAAAAAGCCAACAATATTAGAATATACCATTGGTTGAGACTTACCATTTTGTTGACTTGTTAGTTCATGGGATTGTAGTCTCATTTGGGTTAGTTAAAATCCTTATTGGTAAGTTAGAGGATGTAAGATGTTTTATTGAAAAGGGGGCCTTTTTAATGATTTAGCTTCATTGTTCAGGTCTTAATGATCCTTAAACTCTTGGTTGTATATTGGTGTAGAGGAATCATACTTATTTTGGGGATGTGGTTGTTGTTTCTGGTAATATGTTCACCCAAGGTAATTTTCTACACAATCCACTATCTCTTGTAGTTGTAGGGAAATAATCAGTTTGGTGGTTTGTTTTAGTGAAAATTCTACAAGGCCTTATATGAGTAGACTAGGCTATCTTTTTAGCGAATGAGATATATCTCAACATAGTGTTTAATTCTTCCAACATAATATATATTAAATTACTCTCATGAGAGGAAGATCATACTTAATGTACTCCAATAAAGGGAAGTGTACCTTGATCACGATATTGGTGGAATTTGTTTTTCATGTTGTCAATAAAAACACATGTAGCTACTTTTGTTTTATCAAAAAATTACAATCTCGCAGCTACGTCTATTATACTCCCCTCTATAGGTTTTAGAAATACATAGAATTACTAGATGAGGAGTTTCTCTATATTTTGGTGATTTAGTAATCTTACACACAAAATATTTAATAGC
Organism: Viscum album; assembly: GCA_963277665.1. Taxonomy (NCBI): domain Eukaryota; kingdom Viridiplantae; phylum Streptophyta; class Magnoliopsida; order Santalales; family Viscaceae; genus Viscum; species Viscum album. Next base: position 1,230,197,705 of record OY728128.1, read on the forward strand.
TCCCAGTACTCATAAATTTACTCCCATTGGGATTTCATAATTTCTAAGATAAATTTTTGAATGGATTTAGTCCTTGATGATGGAAAAAATATCAAAAAAAAATACATTTCAAATCATTCAAACATGGTAGATATTTATATTTTAAATAATACATCTAGTTTTATGTTTTTTGATTAAGTAAGAATGTGAAATATCTAATTTTTATTTGATCTTTAGATACATTTCATTGTTTTAGTGTCAATAAAACCACATTAAAATAATTTAATTTTTTATTCCTCTATATAGAGGCCATGGAATTTTGTAAAAAGGTGTATCAAACCAAATTTTAGTTCGAAATATGATTTATTGTTTTAGTATGAAATAAAATTAGGTTGTTCATTAATATATGGTGTGTCTAATTCATGAATGGCTCTACCAATTTCATTATTATTCTTTTTAACCAATTTTTTCGGTTTTAAATTTGATTTCGAATTTATTCCACATTTAATATTCCTAGAATAGAGTAATTCCCCATCTTGGTTAATGTTGAAACATCCCATTGAATAATATTGTGTGATTCAATACATATGGTTGTGTCTATCATAGGGTAAAGATCTATGAGATCCCAAGGATTAATTTTTTTTATTTATGAAATAAAAATGAAATGTATAAATGTGAACCTGAATAAAAAAAATTTATAATATTGAGTTGATGGTCCAAAAAATAATTTAAAAAATAATAAAAATAAGAAAGGGGAAGTATGGAAGAAAGAAGATAAAATGATAATGAAATGAAAATAAAATATATTCCAATATTTCATTTAAATATGTAGTTTTCCCCCTAAAATATTCTAATTTATAAGGTGCTTCCATGGGAGCAATGGAATTATGTTTGGTTTGTGGTTTTTTCAGTGCAACAGAGATGCTGACCATGGTCCTCTTTAAAAGGATGCTGTAATTTAAATAACATATTAAATTTTTTTTAAATATAAAATAAAATAAAATAAACACACAATATAAAATTATGGGGGGGGGGGTTGTTTCTCATTTACAAAACATGAATAGTTCTGCTGGAAGAAGATTGTTTTTTCTATTTTTGAAATGAGAATGACAAAACGCAATGAAAATATGTTTTTATAGAATCAAATTTAGAATGTCTAGTAAATATATCTCTACCTATTCACATAATTATTAATTATTATAATTTAAATTAAACTCTTCCTATTTATGATCCCATAACTATTCATTTCTTATACCCATTGGGTGTTAACATAACCATGATGATGAAATAAATTAAAACATATGCTAGAATTGGAACATGTAATCATAACACCCTTCTATGGTTGATGTAATAAGAATATATTTTAGTAAATGATAGATAAGGGAACATATAAATTCTCTAAATGAGGATGAATTTATTTTAGAGAATATATTTTAACTCTATAATTTGATCTCGTGTTGTTCTATTTTATGATTAATATTGCAATCTAACAATTCACAGAATTCCCAAACTCTTTTTTTGTGTGTTAATTGTTCAAATAATTTTATTGAATATTTTATATGTAAAAATAGATTATTATATGATATTAAGGGAATTATAGTATCACATTGATTAAAAAAATAATTGAATAAGTTATGAGGTAGATCTATTACTAAAAATTAGTACTCATCCATGGGCATTTTTTCATCATAGGAACATTTTTCATGTGCATTGGTTTAGAAAGGGTATAAAACAATCACATTTATACTCATGATTTATATCCCAAATAATTAAAATAAAAAATATTTTAATTGATACTTACATAAAATATTGGAGATAAATAGAAATTTCATTGAATGGATAACAATATTACAAATAACTTGGGGAAACAAAGAGCATTTTGTTGGAGTTCATTGCATGGTTACATATATCCTTCAAAGGTGAATTGAAATAGAAAGGAACCAATTATAATATGATAAAACGACATTAATTTAGTTCCAACCCCATAAAAATGAAAAATAACATATATATATTGGATTGAAGGCTGGGGTTTCATGTCTTTGTAAGTATAAATGGGAGATTCTGAAAAATATTTTTTTGGTCAACTTGAAATGACAATTTGAACATAAAAACTCATAAACTATCTATCCTTTCATAGGAATGATTTCTAATTAATTTGTTCATCAGTATTCCTTCCAAATTTGGTTCTATGGGTGCAGATATTAAGAAGATACTACCAAAATTCCAAAGTGGTGTCCAATATGGAAAGTTTAGTCCATCTTTGATTTGAGGTCCCCTTTACTCAAATAAAATTAATGATCCATATTTAATGTCTTAAATCAATTTAATAGAAAATTGATTAAGGAACACGATTAAAAATTTTAATTTCAAATAATTTATAGAAAAAAATTTATGGCTGAAATTTTATAGTTAATTTTTATGTGAAAAAACAAGAATTTTCATCATATTTTCAATTGAAATATCTAACCTTAAATATTCTGTAAATAAAAATATTTAACAAATGTTTAGAAAAATATTTAATTTATTATCGATAAAATATTGAATAAATTTTTGGTTTATTAGAGGTGTTGTGAAAGTTCTATTTCCAAAATGATTCTGTAAAATTTGAGTGACATTAGATTACCCATCTTATGACTTATTCCACTTTATCAAAATTTAACCAAGTTAATAATTTTTTCACTAGAAATATAAGATTTAACTTATTAAAAAAATTAAATGTTATAAATCCTTTATTATACTGTTTAATATATTTTAAAACCTTAATATAAAAATTTATCATTCAAATTAATACATATAATGTATTTAGGAAATTGTTTTATAGAAAATTCCATTTTAATCATTAAGTGTTAATAATATTATTTATAATTTATTACCATTTAAATGAGTTGTAATTAATTTATATATATTTTAAAACATCATATTAGATTCTTAATTTTAAAATATATTAATTTAATTCCGAAAAGAAAAATATTTTTGAATATGTCATTCCCCAAAAAATAATTATTTTATAGAGGAAAATAATATTTCCATCTGCAATATAATTTTATATGTAAAGTGAAAAAAATTATTAAATATTATTAACATGTTGATCTAAAATATGAAAATAATTCTTTGAAATTTAATTTTTATTTGTTAAAAAATTTAATTTTAATATTATTTCACATAACATATAAAAAATGTTTTTAGAAAAAGTTTTTTTTAAGAATAAAATTGACGTGCATTATAATTATATCAATGAAATTAAATTTCATGATATAAATTGGTTGAGTAAAAAATTAAGTAATATTTGTGTGGATTATAACGTAAGTAAAAATTGAAAATTACAACTAACATGATTATTTAAATGAAATGAGTAAAAATCATTTTTTAATTAGAATAAATTGTTACTAATGTTCTAAAATGTTAAAAATTGGTTTTATATGTTCAATATGATATTTTAAAATACATAATATTACATATTAAATAATCATTTAATCAATTAGTTTTTTTATAAAAATCTAGTTCATTATCATATATTACTATGATTATATAATTTATAATTTGGGAAAAAAGAAGTAATTTTCACTATTCACTAAAACAAGAATTTTATAAAAAATTTAGAAATTCATCATAGGATAATTTTTTTATTCTGAATTAAAAAATGAAATTCATTTAACAAAATTAAAATTCATAAAATTATAAAATTATCTTTTAGGTGAAATTAATATATATAAAAAACAATTTTTATGAAAAATTCCCTTTCAAAACATTAGATCTTCTTAATAAAATTTTGTATGTATTTATTATTTAATATAATATTTTGTTAATAGAGATTATATTTTTCATAGTTTTTAGTAATATTCATATAATACATCACGTATAATTTTAGTTTGGTGTTGAGTTTGAAACAAGCTATCAAACACACTATTTATTTAAGGAAAATACATGGAGAAATATTGAGTCGTTACATACTCGATGCTTCCAACATTATGGTACTTACCCATTCCAATTTATCCCCCTTCCAAAATACTCAAAGTCCTTCCCAATACTAAAAGTCACCCAAAAATAAATTTGAATGTCTATATAAGAAGAGAATTATCACCTGAGAAAGTAAGGGTTTTTATATAGATGATGTATAACAATTAATATAACAAAAACAATGTTAATAAATGAAACCATTTCGTTCCCTTTTACTTACAACACTATGAAATGATCATATTATTTTAACCAATAAATTGTATTTCTTCTCATTTTCTTACAATATTGATCATTCATACATCATTTATCAAAAAATATTTCCCATGGTTCATCTATCTTCAATTTCATTCATCAAATCACTATTAAATATGTGATATGTTATCCAAAATTAATTATCTATATTAGTGGTGTAACATAAAGAAAATTTATAAAAAAAATTCTTAATTCTTAATTTATAATTTTATCTAGGTCTCATATATATAATATATACACATTGATATATAGTTAACTTTTGACAATCACACACATGTTATATATATGTTTTTGTGTTTTTGTTTACACAAACACAAAGAAATATTATATATATAAATATATATATATATATATATATGTGTGTGTGTGGAAATTTAATCACACACACACATAATAGAAGATGAAACATTCTCAACATTACTCTTTAAATTCTTTTCTTTTTCTACTTATTCAAGATTTACTTCAACCATGATGAAATTATGAATTAATTATTAAAAATTAACTAATGTATTATTATATTTATAAAATATATAATTTATTACCATAAAATTAGTTTTTCTAAAATGAAATCATTGTTCATATCATGGTTTGTTCACCACCTCCATAAAAACGAGTATCATTTTTCATGACCTTTTTTCATGGATAGTTTTTAAAAGAGGATTCATGGAAGAAATGTATTATTTATTATAAAATTAATATTATTGAAATATCATTTAATAATTAAATAAATTATATCATTAACAAATGATTATTCTACATTTAAGCATTAAAAAACAAGTCAACTGAGATACATTAACAAATCTGGAAATATATTGGGCCCTATATTGAAATGTGTCATTATTATATTAATTTAATTATTAAGACTAATAATATATAAAACCTAGAATTTTTAAACTCTTTTATGACACCGTGTACTATGATGAACTAAACAAAGTGTTTTTGGAGAAGTTAACGAAACAAAACCAAGAGGGTGATTTAAACAAAGAATCTATAATAAATGATTAACATATAATAATTAATATATTTTTGAAAGTTAGTTTAAAAGGAGATGGTTTTTAATCATCCAATTAATAAATTATATTCGATTATTTATGGGGGTAATAACACTCAATGAATGACTCAAGACCCCAGGAAAAGGGATCTTCTGAATAACCCTCATTAATTTTCAGTTATGAATCCTCTTTAATTTTTCCCTTTAACTCTATCATCCTCTCATATAAAACATACATCTTTTGTATAAATGGTACCTATACATGTAACATGGTTAATTTGTATTTTTTTATTTGGTATGATACATGTAATTTATTTTCCTTTAAAAATTCATTCTTTTATGAAAAGCCTTTTAATGTGATCATGTTTATTTATTATCACATTTGAAATACCATGCCATTTAATGTCTAGAACCTTATATAGTTTCCAAAAACACATATTGTTTTTCTATTAAAAATAAATTGGATTCATTTATAGGTTTATGTAAATTATCATACACTTACCCTAAATAAATAATATTTACCCTTTTTCATAAAAACCCACTTAAGTGGTTTTTTTACAAACATATTTTTCCACCTTTTCTGAATCCTTACTTCAATTTAACATCATCAGAATTAACCAATATTATTTATTTATTTATTATTGTCCAAGAATTATTTAATCATATAAATGAAAGGGATTTGTTTTGATATTCCATTTGGTTATTCTTTATGATTTGATAATGTAACCCATTTCCTTTTAATGTATTTTTTATGCTTATTCCCGTGATATGTTTTTAAACAGATATGATTGTACATGTTATGAATGTGATATTTTGAATAAGAATTATATATACCCTAACACATTGGGTAATATTTTGATATCATGAGGTACCATATATGTTGCATGGGGAATTAGCCTAACACACTTTGTTATTTTTTCTTAGTGGCAAGAATTGGCATATTCTAATGATACTATGTTTTATATTTTTTTCACATTCATATTATTCAATGATCTTATGATATCATCTTCTCATTCACTGGAATTATTTATTATTCTCAAATTTTATGTTATCATGATATGCCTCATGTCTCCTATGTATTTCTTTTTCACCATTCTTTACTCTGATTATTCACCTATTATGATTTACATCTCCCTATTTTCCTTTCTGTATTTCTCGAAAATATATTATTAAGTATTATACTTTTAGAGAGATATATGAGAAAAATATAGTTATTAAAATATATATTATTTATTTTATATTTAATTGAATTTATTTTATAACTAGTCTTCAAAAGACATTTGATTTCTAGATCATATACGTTATGTTTTATGAAATTTATTGTGAAAATATGTAATAATATTTATAAGTGACTTCAGTAGTTACAATTGATATTAATGAAAGGACTAATTATTTTTAGGATTACGGAAATAAATAATTTTTCTAAAATATAGGGATACTTTTATCCATATATAAATTTCTTAAAATGTTGGTAATGTAATGGTTTTGTGGTAACCTATTAATTAAATCCCTTTTGGACAATAAAAGTGGATACAGGTTTTAGAAAAGATGTACCTAGGGGAAATAATCCCAAAAATGATAGATTGGGTTAAAATACCTCGACCATAGTTTCCCAGATCTAGTGTCTTAATTTATCACATTGGTATAGATACAAGACATGAATCCTAAAGGACTTATTATTGTAGTTGTTTTGGATGCCTTAATAAAGAACTAAATATTTCATTATAACTTTTGTTGAAATACAACATAGAAAATCCATTAGACACTGACATAAATAATAGATTTTTCTTTCATGTTATTCATAATATACATCTTCTCATTCAAAGGGAAAATAAAACGTAATAAATGGGTGAAAATTCATTCTTAGTAAGTGTAAGTAATACAACATAATCTATAATAAACATAAATCATAAGGCATGGTGAATAACTAAAAAATCATGTCATTAATTCATAATATTGATCATAAAATGTTAGAAATGAAAAATAATTAAACATGACCCTAGATATCTTATTATAATCACATGTTATATAAGTTAGTTGTTTTATAATGATGGAATTAATAATTCATAACATCATAAAAATACCCTAAATGCCTCAAACAAGACACTATACAGAATGGGTAGAAACCCGATCTAATTTTTCTAATTAGACCGACCAATGAATCAAGGGGCTATAGAGGGACACAACCAGAACATACTAATTCCAATTAATTCTATATATTAATATAGATAAATGTAATCATAAAAATATACATATGAAATTTCGAAAACATTTTGTTATCTGTAAACATATTCACAATCCATTCTGAGTAGTATGGTGAATGGTTCCAAGATAGCACATCCACAGTCAGCTAATCAAATACCATTTTATAATTTATAGTATATGATAAAAATAATATATAAAATTCAATTAATCATAATATTCAATAGAAGTTTGGAAGTAAATGAAAATACTCTTATAAAATCATTGAGAAAATCTTGAGAGAAATTACCCTTTTACATTGAAAGGAATATTTGTTTTGGAAAAATCCTTTGTATGTTTCAAAATTATTTGTAAAAAAAAGAAATGAAAATATAATTTTTTTCATGGGAATTTTTTCATTTTTTTAAAAATAATGCAGTCTTATTACATATTGTGGATGATACGTGAAAATGGGCATGAAATTGAGAAGTTCCCTTTAATTGGATTAGCTTATTGGAAAGAATTGAGAACATAACCTGCTAAAACATGTATTTCACCATAAAATATAAGTGAAATAATCTGGATATTTTAGTTCGGATTATATAAAAATAAAATATTATAAGTACACAAAAATAAAAAAACATTACATTGGGGTAAAGATGGTGGAAGAATAACTTGAATGAAAAATGAAGGTTAAGGTAGAATCCCTTACCTTTTATATGAATTTGTTTTCCACATGACCTTAATGCATGGATTAATAAAATAAAATCCATTAATTATTTTATTTAAAACATATTATATATTTATTTTATTCTTAGATATTTATTAAGTTTATTTATGATTTTATTTATTAATTTTAGATTTTAATTTCGTCATTTGGGAGCATTCATTTTCTGTGTTTTCAAGAATGGTTGACTTGTTTTTACATAATCAAATTTAAGTAAATTTAGAAAAATTATCTATAATTGGAATTATATGTTATTAATGAAAATAAAAAATTTTAATTGGTTTTTATACTATTTCTTCCTTGATGTTAGGATAAATAATAAAATATTAATGATAATCTTTTTAGATAAATTTTAGCGGGTTTAGATTACAACGAACTCATTTTTTTTATAGTTTAGTATTATGTAAATATGTTAACCAAATAAAATAAAAAGGGTTGTAATGTTAATTTTAAAATTTGAGATATCCATTAAAATTGTTTCATTATCATCTTTGAAGGTGTTAAAGGAAATTGAAAACATGTCATTTTTGAAGGCTACGAAACAACACCTAATGGACATCATTCCCATTTTTAGAATAAAAGAGAGTGGATAATAAAATTGATGATGGATTATTAAATTATCATAACAAAATTATAGTATATTTAATGTACTATAGTTATCATGATATTTTTTTATGGTAGGTGAGGATAGAATAATAAAATCAATGAACATAAAAAGAAATAAAAAAGGAAGCAGATTTTACCTCTAGAATACTCATCCTTAAAAATCTTCATAGAAAAGGGTTTCTTAATTGTAATGAGACCAAGATATCCTAGACTTTGGGGAAGAAATTTAGAAATGTATTGAGTATAAATTTTAAAAGTCTAAATTATTGGAAGGTGTGAGGTGAAGGGGTGGGGAGGGGTGGTATTTATAGTCGAGGAGCGGGGTGTTTGTAGAATATTTAATTAATTTTTTTATTGTTCAGGGTCCAGACTATGAGTATTTTGAGACTTATCACCAAATATATTAATATAATTAAGTATAGTTCAATATTATTGGATTAATTTTTCCATAAATCACCTATGACAAAAAAATTAATATATTTTACATTTATCATAAATTATCAAATTTTATTATTCAAATAATCATGTATTTTAGAAAGATCCAAAAAATTTAACCCTCACCATTTTTATTTGAATAATTAAAAAATGAACAACATTTTATGATAATAATTTTATAAATATATGAAATATAATTTTTAGTTAAAAGAATCATTTACATGAAAATTTAAGATTTTAAATTTATAACCGATTTTACAACACTGAGAGAAATTAGCTAAGGTATCTTAAATAGTCCCAAAATCATTAGACAACAAAATATTAATTTATGAATACAATTTATGAAAATAAGTTTTCATTTAAATAATTTTATAAATTATAAAATTTTAATTAAAAATGAATGACTCACAAAAAATATGAAGACTCAATTATTAATTTTTAAAATATTTATTTACTTATAGTATGAAATAATTATACTATATATTCATTTATAGGATGGGTAAATGTTATTTATACTTTCATTGGTGATTTTATTGACTAATTTACTATTAATTAAGGTTAAATTACTATTTCTAATGTCATGTTTCTATTTAATAGGTATATGTACTTTTAGTTCTAGAAATACTTCTTATTTCATTAATTCTTCATTTATAACGCTTCTGTTATTTTCAATATTTTGTTTTATGTAATTTATACTATATAAACATAATAAGTGAAATCTCATTGATAAAATTTTAGGTTGTCACATTATTCTCCCCTATAAAAATTTCTTCCTCAAATTTTATACAGTGTCACCTAATGAAAAGATTTGGGTTTTTCATCATCATAAAATCCTATGGTTCCCATTTCATTTATTCAATTTTATGATTTATCTAGAGTACCTTGACGAGGTGAGTAATATGATTCCCTAACACCAGATCTTTAGTGTCTGGAATCTGGATAGGCTCTTTATAGATAAATAAATCAAGTTCTAATTCTATTCATTTATAATTGAGAAAATGTTTTGGGTCATGTATGTACTTCTTTAACAAGGAGATATTGATCACATTATAAACATTCGAAAGGCTAGGAAGTATTTCCAAATGACAAGCCACAGATAAAATTATTCCAATTTTTTAAAAGGACCAATATACATGTGTCTTAGTTCCCCTTTCCTTCCAAATACTATAACACCATTCTAAGAAGATAAATCAAAGAAAACATGATATATAAAATGAAATTCAAAATCATTACCCCAATTATCTATATAACTCTCTTTCTTAATTTGATCTTCTTTTATATGTGTTTTAATAGCCTTTACCGTTTATATTAGTTTATACAGAAGCTCTGGTATTATAATCATCATTTCACAAACATCAGCCCTATAGGTTAGTGTATGACATCTCATTCCATAAATTGATTCATATGGTGCCATTTGAATACTAGAATGTAATCTAGTGTTGTAGAAAAAATTTTCAAGAGGAAAATATTGATCCCATATACCATGAAATTCAAGTGAGAATAATCTCAATATGTCTTATAATTTTTTAATAGTCCTCTCAAACTACCCATTAGTTTGAGGGTGATAAGCAGTTCTCAAATACAGCTCAGTACCCAAATATTTCTTAATTTTGATCAATAATTTTGACTTAAATCATGGATCATGATAAAAAACAATAGTAAGAGGTGCTCCATGAATTCTTACAATATCATGATTATAGAGTAGTGTAATGCGCTCTAGAGGAAAATCCACCCTTATTGTGAGTAAATTTTTAGATTTGTCAGGTCGATCAAAAATCACCTATATTAAATCATTATTTATTGTTTTTTTGGTAATATAGTGACAATATATATAGTTATGTGATCCCATTTAAATGTAGTAATAGGAAGATGTTTCATAAATCATCAAGGATATTGTGTTTCAGCCTTTAATTTTTGACAAACTAAATATCTTGATACATAATAAGCAATTCTTCGCTTCATATTATCCCACCATAAATGTTCCTTAAAATATCTATAGATCTTAGTGAAACAAGGGTGTATAGAGAAATTATCTACATGGTATTCATCCAATAACTCCATTTTTAGATCGGGTATAGAGGGAACACATATCCTCCTCCTAAATTTTTGAATTCCATTCTCACACACCAAGTATGGAAACATCCCATCATTCACAACTTTAATTTTCATTTGAAGATTCTCATCCTTAGAATATGAACTTTTATTCCTTTTCAAATAAAGATTGTTGGGAAACCAATTGAAAATGTGATGAGGTTTCACTTTCCATGATAATTCCCATATCTATATTTCTATATCCAGGTACTCTGGAACATTGTTAATCATCATTTAGTTAAAAACTCTATGATACTTATTGCTCAATGCACCTTATAATATTTTCTCCTACACTAGGTGGTATTGTATCAAACAATAATAATTATTTAGTAGTTCAATCCATCTTCGCTTCCTCATATTGATTTTTTTCTATGATAATATATATTTCAAGCTCTTTTGATCTGTATATATCTCACATATTTCACCATAGATAATGTGTCTCTATATTTTCAAAGTAAAGTTACAACTTAAAAATCAATATAAGGAGTTGGGTAGTTCTATTCGGGATGTTTTAATTTTTTAATGGATAATTAATAACCTTATCACTCATCATATGGACACAACCATGTCCTTTCTTTGATTCATCACTATAAATCATGAATCCACCAGTTCTCGATGGTAGATTCAAGATCAGAGCTTTCTCTAATCTCCTCTTAAATTATCCAAAAAATATTATTCACATTATTTATTCCATACTAGATTAAACCCATTACATGTAATCTTGGTTAACAGCTTAGATAATTTGGAGAAGTTCATAAATGAACACTGATAATAGCCTACTAATCCGATAAAACTACATACCTTAGTAATGTTTGTTTATGTAGGCCTTTCTTGATACACTTTTATCTTCACGGGATCAACCAAGATTCAATCCATTGAGACAATATTTCCATGAAAAGAAACTGATTGAAGCCTAAAATCACACCTCCTAAATGTACTCTATAATTAATTTGTTTCTGAGAGTCTTTAAAACAATCATCAAGTGATTCTCATGGTCTTTATAACTTTTGAAGTTTACCAAGATATAATCAATAAATATATTAACAATGTCATCAATATGTTTCCTGAAAATAGTATTAATTAGATCCATGAAAATGGAGGGTGCATTAGTCCGTCCAAAAGGCATTACCATAGACTCATATTGTTCATACCATGCTCAAAATGTTTCCTTTAGAATATCCTCCTTCCTCACACATAAATGATGATATCTAGATCAAAGATCAATATTAAAAATGTATTGAACTCCATGAACTTGATAAAATAAATCATCAATGAGAAGTATGAGATACTTGTTCATTTTTGTAATAGAATTTATTTCTCTATATTAAATACTCAACCTCATCGATCCATATTTATTCTTGAAAAAGGGAACTAGATCCCTTTGAGTTGAAAACATTTGGTGGATATTTACCTTATCAATAAATTTCTCTAATTTTTTCTTTGTATCCACCAATTCTACATTGTCATTTCAATATGGTGTATTTGATATAGATAATTTATTTGGAATTTAATCCATAAATAACTGAACAGCCCACTCTAGAGGTTGTCATGATAAATCCATTAGAATTACATCAATATATTATTGAACAATATATATATCTTCAATTTTAAGACTTCATTTCTCATCTATAGAAGGCATTTTCTCTTCCTCCACAAGGATTTATTTTTGTTTAACTAAGGGGGTGGGTCTAGAGAAGAGTCAATTATTGATGTTTCTTCTATAAAGATATGGGATTCTACATAATTCTATAAAATTATAAGTTATTTAATTTTCAATATAGTTTCAAATCATAATTTGAAATCCATTCCATATAGAGGATTATATCATAGCCGATCATTAGAACGATGAATTGGTCTAAAACAAAAGAGAATTTATGTATCATAAATGGGACTAACCAACTAATCTTTATTGCAGTGATACTTACCTTAATAGTTTTTACTAAATAATCCACTATTAAATCAAAATAAAAATATATAATTTTATTAGAAAACTAAGAAGATATAAAATATATTGATGATCCAAAATAAAATAAATCACTGGATATGTATGAGGAAACAATTAAAGTAATTATAACCACATCATTAGAAACTTCAACCTCAACAGATGTGTCCATATAATCTTTACCTTTCTCCCTCGATCTTCCTTTGGTAAATACTCCTTGAATCTTAAGAAAATCATTTTAATAATGTGTTATCACTTCAAAATTATAGCATGAAACAATGTTATATTATTTCATTACCATAGAATAATGGGCTCGATGTCCTTTTTCCCACATTTATAACAAACACGCATACCCTTTAGGAAACTACTTAGTTTTTTAATTCCAAAATAATCCTTGGATAGAAAATCAACACTTCCCTTTTTACCATTTACCTTATTTCCTTTTCCTAAGGGTTTTGTATTCGTCTTTTCTCTTGATTTCAATTAATGTCATAAGGAATAAATAATTATTTTAATGTCATTATAGAATATTATAATATATATTTGTATGATGTTAATGTTTTGGAGACCAGCACCCTTTAGAGATATAGTTTTAACCCATTGAAAAATAGATAAATACTTTTCATTGGATTACATATATTGTACATAGTATGATTTTCTAACATTGAATAACTGGATTTGTACATGGAAACATTCTCATCCTACTTTTTCATCATATCCAAGAATTTTCTTGGCATACCGAGCTTCCGTTGATGAGGGAAATAATATTCTAGGAATATTCCCATCAAATAGTTTTATTCTTGATTTTAATTATATTTACCCTACTTTGTACCTTTAATAAATGACCACAATTGATTAGTATCTCCTACGAGATGATGAACTACTATGATAACCTTCTTTTTGTCATTACATCCCAAAGACGTAATTATCTTATCATTAGAAATTATCCAATTCTCTTATAATAAAGTGTTTTTAGTCCCATTGAATGATGAAGGTTGTTGTAGTATATGGTGGTCTAACATTGAATCTCTATTTTTTGATCAAAAAGATATATTTGGGAAAGGATATTGTTCATAACCCTAGTAAGTTATCCTACTATAGTTATCAATAACTCAGCACTAGTCTCAACTCCATTACTGACATCATTTTCTTTTATATGAAGTAAATACCTACCTATGATATGTGAATTGATATAGTTTCCAATCCCTAAACTAGGAACCATTTCTAAATTATGGAAAACACTAAATTAGGTTATTAATCATAATAAGTATTCTTAATTTTGGAAAAAAATTAATATAACATGAAATTTTATACGTATCTAATATCATAAAAATAAGCATGGTTTATTTGGGGACATATTCACATATAAATACATCATATTTGTTTTTAAATAAAATTTGACTTTTTCTAGTCATTTACCTAGGGAGTGTCAAATCAGGTGTGCAGTAAGGCCCATTGTCATTTACCATGTTACCCCGAGTATGGTCTGACATACCTTGTTGGATTTGTTACCCCTCGGTATAATTATTCCACAACCACATAAATTATTATATGTAGATAGGGATATATTTCATAGAAGGTCTAAATACTATCACCATTTCCAAAATTCAAGTTTTTTATTCTATTCTTATCCTCAATGTATATCTTAGTTTTATGTTCTATAATCTATGTTTTCTAAATCTAGTTTTTTATGTTTCAGATAAACATTCTCTAATACCAACAATAAATACCCCAACACTTGTTTCCCAGAGCCAGTGCCTTAAATCATTACATTGTCATAGATACAGGACTAAAATACCAAAATACAAATCATGCTAGTTGTTTTAGAAACCATAATATGTATATATATTTTTATTTATAACTTAAAATGGAAAAAACCTAGAAAACCCATTAGACAGTTCCATAACTATTAGATTATCCCTGATATTCACTCACAATTTACATCTTCACATCATAGGGAAAAATAAAACAAAAGAAAGGGGTGACTTCATATGATTAGTAAGGGTAATAAATACATCATAAGATATAGTAAATAACAAATAATAATGCATGTTGAATAACTAAAAACTCATGTCATTAAAATATAATATTGAGCATAAAATGGAAGCAATAAAATATTATTAAACATAACCATAAATATTCTACTTGTAAAATACACACATTGACTATCAATTACTATTTTTATAATTATGGAATTCATGATGTTGTACATAAAAACAAATACAATCATGGCCTTCCCAAGACACCATACATAATGGTTAAAACCTACTATAGTTTGTGCTATAAGAACTACTGATGCATCGAGGAGATATACTTTTCCCCACCCACCACTATCTAAGTGAAACAGATTTTTTATATGAGTTTGGATACACATAAAAAACAAATAAATATGAAATATAAATATATTTCCCCAATTTGTAAACATAATCACTAACCCTATTTATTATTATGGTGAATGGTATCAAGATAACACATCCACAATCAACTGGTAATAAAATTTTTAATAAAACATGGTGGATGATAAAAAAATTAGGTCAATCTAAATGAATCATTAAATCTAATATATGTTTTGAAAGAAATGAAAATACAATAACAAGACTTTTACATATTTTTTTTGAGAGAAATACACCATTTAGTTTTAATGGAAGAGTTGTTTTAGAAACATCTTTTTTTTTCATAATATCTTGTATAAAACTATAAATGAAAACATATAGATTTTCAAGAAAAAATTATAGAATTTTAGAAAATAATTTTGTATTAAAATATATTATGGATGGTACTTTAAATTGGTTATGAATAGGGAAGTTCCCTTTAATCTGGGTTGCTTATACGGAACCATTAAGAACGAAACCTTGTAAAAAAAGTACTTAAAAAATATTAAATAAACGGTCTTGATATATGAGTTTTAAACATATAAAGATAATATATAATAATTAATCACAAATAAATAATCATTACATTTTGGTAAATATAGTGTATGAATAACCCGCAGGTAAAATAAGGGTTCCAGTAGAATCCCTTATCTTATATCTAAATATATTCATCACTTGAAATTAATATACTAGTAAATCAAATTAAATACATTAATTAATTGATTCAAAACCATTTATATATGTATTTTATTCATAATTTTTTTATTACCATCACTTATGGCCTTTTTAATGAGTAATAAAGTGTAATTTCATCATTCGAGTGCATTTTTTATCTATTTTCATGATAGGTTCACTTGTTTATAAGTAATGAAATTTATGTAGAATTAGTATAATTCCCCATAATTGTAATTATATGTTATTAATGAATATAAATAACTAAAATTGGGTTTTTATATTGTTTTTTACCAGATATGAGGCTGAATCATTAAATAAGTTCTAATGATAATCATTTTGGATTAATTTCAGTAGTTTAGATAATAAAAAACTTGTTTTGTTTTATCATTTATTATTATGTAAATATGTTAATGACAAATTATTGAAATGAATTTATTAAAAAATTTACACTATTATTAAACCATTAAAATGGTTTAATGAAAAACCTCGAAGACGGTGAAGGAAAATGAAAACTTGTTGGCCTTGAAGAAGATGAAACCATCCCTCATGGACAATGCTTCCATTTTTCAAAAGAAAAATTAAGAGGAGTTGAAGATTGATGGTGGAATGTTACATTAGAATAAATATTATAGAATATTTAATTTAAAGGGTTTATCGCACTATTTTTTTGAGGGGATGTGAGGAGAGAATAATAAAATAAGACTAATTGAAAAGAAATTAAAAGGAAAATAAATATGATTTTACCTGTAGATTTCTCCTCCTTGAGAACCATATTAGAGAAATGGTTTTGGTCTCTTGATGATACAATGACCTTTTGGAAGTGGGGGAGGGACATGGGAAGTGTATTTAGTAGAAATATGACAAGTATAATATCTTGTAAGGTGAGAGGAGAATGGGTGGTGAGGGTTGATATTTATAGTGGAGGAGAGGTTGTTTTTTGAATACATAATTCGTTTGTTTATTATTTTGGATCAAGACTATAAATAGTTTAAAAATTATAATCAAATATATTACAATAATGACTTATATGTAGTTATTATGGGATTAAATCATCTCTATATCACTTATGGATTAAAAATTCATGTATTTTACATTTATCTTAAATTATCATATTTTACTATTCACAAAAATTCATGTATTTTATAAAATTCAAAAACATCACCCTAATTTTTTTTGACGTGTAGAATTCAAAAACGAACTACATTTTAACATAATGAATTTCTATATATGAGAATTTTGATTTGTGATTAAAATAATCATTTACTCAAAAAATATAGATTTTAAATATATAACTGGTTTTATAATAGAGGGAAAAGATATTAATATCTCGTTAAATTATCCAAAAATAATAAGAGAAAAATATATTAATCTATTAATACATATTTTGAAAATAAATTTTCTTTTCACTCATTTTATTAAATATAAAATTGAAATTAAATATCTATGACTAAAAGGTATACCAATATTCATTATTAATTTCTAAAATATTTATTTACCTATATATGATATAGTTATATAATATTCAAATTTATAGGTTGTATAAATTTTATTTACACTTTAATTGGAAAGGTTACTATTATGTTGGCCGATTTACTGTTCATAAGGTCCATATTATGGTTCAAAATGTAATGTTACTATTTCATCATTACAGGTTATTTAATTTCAAGAAATACCTCTCATTACATTAATTATTCATTGGTAATGTTTGTGTTGTGTTCAATATATCATTTTGTGTGATTTATAATATATAAACATTAAATGGAAAATTAAATTGATATAATTTTGGGTCATCAAATTGGGTATTATCTCATTTTTTATTCATCTACAATATACGGCCCTAACATCAAACCTTGTTTCACACACCAAGGATGATATGATTTCCAATATCCATATGTTATTTCTAAACCATTATTAAGGATTTTATATTTTTTTGTAATTTTATTATGTATTATATATCAATTAAGGTTATATAAATTAATAATAAAATTATCATGAATCATATATATTAAAACGTAGAAATTTATCAGTTAGGATATAAGTATTACTTACGAACTATTCCATATAACATCATATTTTCCCTTATATATGCTTATTAGTTTGTGTGTTCTCATACCTATCATTATAATAGTTCTAGTAAATGATTATAAAATAATAAAATAAATATAATAATACTTATTATACATCAAAGGGACTTGAAATATTAATATATATTATAGATCAATTCATTATTTCATATCATGCAAGATAATTATAATTCTTCAAAACCCACCTCAAGATATCGAGGATGAGTTATATATGAAAATACAAAGAAAGGTGATTATTTAATATCATGTTTAAAACTACCTCTTAGTAAATATTTTTAGGATTAATCTATGAAAACTTAATGCAGTGTAATTATTATTTCTATTTATTTTATTTTTCAATCATAATTTTTTTGTATCCTACATGTAATTGTAGACTAAACAGGACCCATAGACACACGACGGGCTAGTTTGTGTGGGCTTTATATTTCATGGCAAGGATCAAATTTGGAGGGAATTTTTATAAGACTAAATATTCAATGTCCTAACCCACATAAAACCATTGAATGACAGAACGAACCATGGTCTGGATGTTTTTTGAAAGGTATACTCTTAAAAAACCTTATAAAAATCCCTATAGATGAATTGGACACTATAGTGGGCATTGATTGACTATAAATATATATTGAAAACATAAAATAATAGGAAAATAAAATCACATTATGTATCCTAAATCATCATTTAATTCTATATAAGTGTAATGAGGAGGATGAATCTCCTTCTGAATGTTCTTCTCAATCATGGGTATTAATGACATATGAGAAATAATATCTAGCAAAAATTATTGAGATAGAATAATTTATCCCCCATGAAGTCATGAAAATAAAAAAGGAATATATTAAGGTATTTAATATAGAATTATATTGGATTTATACATACTTAAAGGTTGAGTTCCCAATGAAACATGTAATTTTTTTTTCTGAGTTTTGAAATTGAAAATGATTTTGATTTTTTAGGCATATTGAGGGGTCATTTTTAGGATTAAAATCATATTTGAATTTTGAGTGGTATAACTACAAAATATGTTTGTTTAGATATGGAATGGGTTAGTGATACTAATTCTCAAAAATAAATTGGTTCTGGGTTAGGTGGCCATGTTACTAGAGTTTAGAAGCCTATAGATACTGTAATAATGATTGTTGGTTCACATTGTGCATGTAGATGGCTGAGTGGTAAAACTCCTCTATCCCAAATATTCACAGCATGGAATGTGGTTCACACTATGAACGACTTTTTACCAAGGATGAATTCTCTGTCTAGAAAGGTATTTCACTCAATGAATGGATGAATATTTATTTAAAAATTTGGAAATTAAAAAAGTCCCCCTTGATCTTATTTATTTCCCCCATTATTTATTTCCCTCATTCACATGTGATGTCCATAATTCCACCCCCTCTTCCTCCTTAACCTTTTTAGTTTTGCGGTTTTCATAGTGTGATTTATTTCATATGATGCTTATTTCTCCTCCCCTTATTCCATTTCATCATCGTATTTTTATGAATCTAATATGGTTTCATTTGTTTGGTGTTTTAGTGAAGAATGTACTAAATAATTGTAGAATCAGATGAGACTAATTGTGACTTTTTGTGGCTTAGGTATAGGTATCCATAAGATGGTGTTTCCGTATTGATTCTCATAATTTCAATTGTGGTTAATCATCATTGGATATTTAAAGGGTTTTTATTGAATATGAATTATAATGATTTCGGTATCCTTACTGGTATTCAGATATTTTTCCATGAATTATATAAGATGTATTCCATGGGGAATTGGTCGGTGTTTTGTTTTGGTTCTTTATAGCTGGTGGTATCGATGAGTTTTTTAGAATTATAATTATTTTCATTAATTATGAAATTAATTAATATTGACATCATTAATTATTGGGATGTCATGGGATAGGTTTGGGTGCAACCATGAGTGGGACACACTCCTTGACTTGTGGATTTAGAAAGAAATCATGGATACGTGAGTTTTTATCATTATTCCTTTTTACTATAAATTGAAATTAATGTTTAAATTATTATTTATAATTTAAATAATTATTTATAAATTGTTTATTATAAAATATAGGATGTTATTCTTAGAGATAGGTTTTTAGTAGGGATTTTAGTGTCGTATCATCTTGGATGATCGTGGGAAGAGCTACAGAGTAGTGAGTTAGAAAGGGAAAATGCTTAATTTGAAGGAATATGGTACATTGATCATTCCCCTATTATAGTTTTATTCATTTTTATATTTTTAAAATGTTTTATTGGTCTCTCTAATAAGGGAGGGTATCCATTTTTATTTAATGTAAATTTTTAAATAAAAATTAATATTTATTTTTGGGATGAATAAATTGGTAAGGTAAATGATGGATGCATGTCCACTGGATTGATTTTATCTGCTTCCGATGGACGTGGACTTGATTATAAATGCATGCCTCATAACATGAAAAACATAAGGGGTGGAAAATGAACCATGTTATTATACATGCCTAGTGTATCCTCCATGTAGTGGTTAGTGATTAATTATAATATATGACCAAGGGATGTCTTTATGGGACTTATGATATGACTTGTAGCCTTCACAGTTGTTTATATGACCCATGGAGAGTGTTCCATCTGCATTGAGATATAATTACCTGATTGGGTAGAGCCCTTGTAGTTTGATAGATAGTTTTTTTGTGATTACTAAACTAGGGTAGCTGGGAAATGGATGTTTACTAAGGCCATATCCCATAAATGATTTACCTAGGAGTCTAGTGGGATATCAATGAGACTTTTCCAATAGTTAGGTATCTGATACCCTTTTAGTGACAAGTGTTTATCTAAGTGAATGGACTGAAATAGTGGAGTTTATAGAAGTGTAAATTATATGATGAGACATATGAGACTCTAGTGGATTCCTACTAATGTATTGACCCTATAGAGGTTTTTTGTCATTATTAGATAGTGATGATTTCATGTTTCGCCATAAAATATCTATCGATTTTTTTCACAGTGTTGATGTTTTCCTAGGGTCACCCCTTTGGAATTGGATGTAATTCGAAATTTGATTTATTACGAAGGGATAACACCCTAGGAATTAAAAATGATGCTTACTACTATGGGTTACCTTAGACATTGCCCTATGATTGGAAAATAATGCATGATGTTTATTAGATCGCCTTAGATTACCTCATTGGGATCAACATTATGATTGATGTCAACGATGAATTCCTAGGTTAAACCCCCAAGGAATTAGATGTATTTGTTATAATATATAATTTATTTTAAAAACAAGTAAATAATGTTTATTTATGTATGATATTAAATTCACATGATTCTAGTATCCACCCGTTAAGGTATATATTGATTTACCAAGGCCATCCCCTTAGTAATTGGCTATAAAGATTGATGTTATTGCTTGATATCCTGGGTTAAACCCACTAGGGATCAGCTGTGGGGCTTGATGTTTTTATTATTTGACTTACAACTATTATTCCCTCTTGGAATAATATTTTTATCAGGATAATATGATCCCATAGGTTCACCCATAGGAATTAGACATAGGAATCGCAGTATTGGATTACTTATCTTCATCTCCTAAGGAATCAATTACTGAAATTATTTCTACTATATTCCATTGTTTTAAACCTTGGATAAAATATTATTTCATAATATTATATATCAATTGGGCCTAATTATTGGTTAAAATGATTGCATGACATGCTTAAAGACACCCCAAACAGTACTTGAGTAGGTTTGGGTCAATCTTAGGTGTCATGGTAGAACCTATGAACCAATAATGGTTTTTAAATTTACACTTTTGAAATATATTTTATTTATTCTGATGATCATATCAAATTTATTCACAAACTTTACTAGGGATTTTTTGGTTCACATTGTTGGTTCCCTATTATGTGGTACTCACACACTTTTTGTGTGATTATGGCCCTTCAGTACCTTAGAGGACATCAGTGATTTTAGTATTAGGTTTAAGAGTGGCCTAGAATTATATGGTTGAGAGTAAAAATAAAATAGATTTGATATTGGGATGAGTTAATGATTTATTTTAACATCTGTTAATACCGTAGTACATTATTGGTTTTATTTTATATACATGAAATACCTAGTCGATGATCAATATTGTGTGTTGTCATGGTCATGAATCTTTAGGACTACATTCTTCCCCATTAATATGTTAATTATGATAATTCATATTGGTTCTACATAATCTAATGATCATTGAATGGATGATGTTTTCAATTGTTTATTATTAAAGTATTTGGTATACGAGTATATTCTCACCCTGGTATTTACCTAGAACACTTATATTAGTCAGAAGCATAAGGAATATGGGGAGGAATTCCTAAGGTGACATAAAGACTCCCCCTGTTTGGGCATAGCTAAGTGGCCACATAATAGGGATAGGAAATCACTGTGTGGTTTTTGAATATATGTGACTGATTCCACAAAGTGTAACAGAGTTCTATTTTTCATACTATTTTGGGGAATTGTTTGGCTAATTACATAGAAATTCATTGAAGTATGCGGTGGAAATCATACTAGTGCCTCACAGAAAAATTTATCTTCGGATGTATAGGTTACTAGAGAAATGGGATTTTTCTCTTCAGATTATATTGATGTATAGTTTTACATAGTGTGACAAACACCAGTTTTGATATTTATGATTTATGATTAACTGGATTTGTTTTATCATAGACAATTGGAAATATTATTATTATACTTCTTTGGGATCTTTTCCTAGTGGAAAGATGGTGGTGTTCATGAATCATATTTGGCCCAAAGGATTCACTTGAAATAAATGAGATTTATGGTGATTTATATCACTAAATAAAGGGTTAAATTGTTCAAAATTTTAGTTACAACTATTATAGTTTTTTCCCATATAATATGATATGTAATTTTACTCAATTGAAACATCATATATTTTTGTTATGATTACAGATCATGTAGTTCTACTATAACATTCAACTTGATTAAAACTATATAGTCCCTATATAACGGAATGTTTTATAAAATAAGTAGAGTAGTACAAAAATTTTATGCCATAGTGATAGATCCCTTCTTGTTGTTACTGATTAGATTTTTGAAAAAACAAGTTATGCTTTTTAAGGTGTAAAAAACCAGTATCATTTTTTCACAGATAGCCTCTCATCAGAATTATACTCACATATCCATAAGGCTATGAGATACTAGGAATAATAATATGGTTATGAAATTTTTTTACATATGTATAGACTGATGGATGATAGGTTATCCATGAAAGGGGAGACTCCCATATATGTAGGCCCTATTAGGATAAAACTATGATTTTGATTCTCAATTGGGTATCCACATATTTTGATACACAATACAAAACATCTCTCTATTAGGCTAAATAATCAGAATGTGATGTATAATTTTTGTGAGACCCCAGAGTGGGATTCTTGAAATGTGTGTTTTCATGTGATATTTTAAATAGTAAAATATTGGTCACCTATAAGTATAAATTTTTTTAGATATGACCTTCGGGTTTCGTGAAAGATTTTAGTGAATTGGGATGAGGCCCAAGATATATATGTGGTTCATGTTTGGGTATAGATGTTTACGTTTATATAAGGTTAACTTCAGTGAAGGGTTATCTTATTCTTTTGAGTGTCATAGAGATGGGAAACATGGGTAGATTCTTTTGGTTTAGTTTATTAATTGGATGTGATATCATAAATAGGAATTGTGATTTTTTAGATATAGTGAATGTGAAATTCATTGGTTGGTGCCTTTCATAAATATCAATTCAGAGTAAGTGTTTTTTATATCAATTAGGTATAGATATTCCTTAGGTTTTATGTGGTAAGTAACCATGAGGGATGGTTCCATTGGTATTTATGTTTTGGTTTTGATGGTTCTAATGGTTAAGTTCCCAACATGTTGATTTGGGATGTGATTTTAGGAGTGTTGTGAGAGAAGGGATTTATTATTGTGATTATCGAGATGATACCAGGACAACGGGTGATCATGATATTTTCCTCAACATATGAGGAATGATGGATAGTCCTAAATGAGCATGGGGGTGATTTATTTTGATATATTTGACATACCTGGGAGCATGGTGAATTGTTTTGTAATTTGAGCCTTATAATGAGAAGGTATGACTCATGGGGTTGTGTTTTAGGTTCTATGATTTGGTTATACTAGATTATACACTCATTGACTCTAGATGAAATTGAAATAGTGCATATTAGATATGTATGATTCCTTTGAATTGTATATCATCAATTAACCACATGTGGGATGAGGAAAAGTTATTTGATAAGACTTTTTGGGAATGGTTTTACAATATTTTGTATGAAGTGAGAAAAATTACATTATGGTAGAGGATATATTGGAATTAAATTGAGGCACACTAAAACAGTTGATCCAAGATTGTTTCATGATAGGAAATTCTTATGATGTGATGAGTGTGGCATAGGATGAGAAACACATCTGTGATGATGGGACCTATTGAGGTGGAACATGATAGGTTATATAAGGTAGTCTAGATTTTGGGTGTGCAGAATTGGATTTTTGAGGGAATGAAACTCATTATGATTCTAATTTATATAGATAATTATGAATACATTCTCATGCATTGAGAATGGATGCTAAAGTATATTTAATGTTTGGTTCTTTATTATGTGTGTTGTGGTCATGTTCAATTAGTAAATGTGATAATAGAAAGAGGATTCATCATGGAGGTGTAAAACCATGATGGTAAGGTTTTAGGTGAATTGGGACTAGTCATAGGATGGTCGATGGGGAAATTGGATACAGATGATCTATGAATCCAAATTATATGATGTCATGTAAAATCCCATATTTTTGTTTTAGATATGTTTTTTATGGAGTTAGTGTGTTGGAATCAGGATCGAGGTAGTTTTTTATGATTTTATGATTACTCATCAGGTAAACCATGATTTTTGAGATGAGTTGTGAGGAGAATCCTATGTTTGGAAATTATTGTAGATACCGTATACATTTACACATATTAGTACATGATTTGTATCCTAATTTATTGTAAAATAGAAACCATGGATCATATATTTTAGTGTTTTTGGAAGACCAAATACATTATTAGAAATAATAAAATCAAAATAAATACATAATTTATTTTAAATCTATAATGAGAACCTAACTTCCTTTGAGATCTTACTTCTAAATAGAATAACCTATAGATACATGAACAAAGGAATGATCTTAAAATACTAGATAGGGAATAAACATTTAAACAAAGAATACAAAATGATTTAAAAGGCATAACATAATGACATAAAAAGGTATATGACAAGAATAAACATATGGTAGCATAAAATATAAAACATGGAATCATGTAGTCATGGAGACATAGAAATATTGTAGCAACATACGACATAACATAATCATGGGTAAAGGATAACTTCCAATACTATATCATGTGGTAGACAATGTCCCATAAGGAAATTAGTTTTACTCACTCTCCTAACATGACATATCATGTGACTAACCTTGACACAATTAATTTGAGCATTATCTAGAGTCACCAATCATAAAATTATCATCAATATGTGTTTCTCATTAAAAATAAAACATAAGGAATAAACATAAGGGTGATCCATGGAATGAAATGATCATTTTAATCATGTCATAAGGAATAACCAATTGTTGTATCATAAATGAGACAATGTTAAAATGGATATAAATGATACATGGAAATTAATAATGGAAAATAGACATATATAATGAAAAATCATGTCTAATTTAATTGAAAACATGTAAAAATTGTGTTTAAGAATCATTTGAAATGAGAAACATTACTATAATTTAAGGTAAAATATTAATGATACTTCAATGAGGAAAAAATAATTGTATTATAAAACCAGAAATCTACATAGATAGATTCTCAAGATTAAAATATTTATATTATAAAAATAAAGGTGGATTAAAATATATTATTGATTTTATTTGAAAATGTGTAAGAATTTGGGAAGATCCCATTAATCGGGTTTTCTTTTTTCAGGAGGAATTAAACAAAAAATCTCATAAAAACTTGTATTTACCATCAAAGAAGTATGAATTGATATGTTTACGTAATTTTGTAAATTTTAAAAAAATATATAAAATTTAAATAAGAATATAGAAGATATACATTTGGTTAAACAAATATAAAATGTAACGAAATGGTAATTTGGAGGTTCAGAGAGAATCCATCAACTTATGCTTGGATGTGTTTCGTAATTTCACTTAATGTCATGGATAATAAAATTTGATGCACAAATTAATTATTTCAAAAACTCTTCAATATATATTTTATTTATTAAAATTGTATAATGGTCATTTAGGGACATTTATATAGGATTTATGATTCAACTCTGTTTTTTAGGGAGCATTTGTTACAAGATTTTATTACCAGTTTCCTTGAGTTTAATTGCATGAGTTCTTAAAAAATTGAATAAAAATTATATCTGTAAGAACATTGTATTAATATAAATTTTACTTTTAAATTGTCTGAATACTAGTTTTTCATATTTGATAATGATTCATTATATAAAACTATAATGAAATATGAATAGTTTATTTTGGAAATTTTTCTCTCATCATGGACTACTTGTGTTGTTTATTTAATATTAGGTATATATATATATATATATTATTTCATGTACATGATGATAGATATATAACACTTGTGTAAATATGGATTAACAATAATAATGGTTTAAAAATGTACTATAATGTTGTAATAGAATGTGAATCCTTGTCGTCTAGGAAGTTGGTTAATAAAAAAATCATGGATGATGTTTTAATTTTTTAGAATAAAATGAGAAGAGTAGGGTTTCGATGATTAATATTACATTAAAATGATACAATTATGTTATATATATGATATTTGTGTTATAATTTATGTTTTTACTATTTAGGAAATAATGAGGTAGAGGAAAGAAATATTTTAAAAGAGAATGGTGGAGGATTTTACCTCCTATATAACATCTCATTGGGAACCTCCTTATGAAACTAGGGTTTGGTAGTTTTGTTGAAAATAGAAGAATTTATAATTGGTTAAGATTATATTGATGGTATTTTGGTAGAATGTAGGAATAATTCAAGGCTTTATAGATGTGAGGAGAATGTGTGAGGAGGGGTGGTATTTATGGTGGGAGGAGAATAGCGATTTTGATTATTTTATTCATTTGTTTATTATTTTACTCAATAATATAATGAGTGTGGATTCCTATGACTAAATATAGTAAACATATTAGGGATTTTCAAACAAAATGGACATTACCTTGTCCAAACATCATCCCAGACTCAATAATTCACGTATTTTTTAAATATCGTAAATTAACATATTTCACTATTCTAAAAATTCAACTGTTTTCGAAAAATACAAAAAATTAACCTTAACCATTTTTTAAAATTGTGAATTCAAAAATGGACTCCATTTTATTAAAGTAATTTTACTAATATGATAAATATAATTTGTATTTATATTCATAATGTATTTAAAAAATTCCAACTTTATTATTATTAAAAAATTTATAACACTTTAAAAAATTCATTAATTTAACATCAAATTATTTTATATTTATAATTAAATAAAATATTAATTTTTTAATCTATTTTGTTAATCTTTGTTTTATATTTAAATCATTATATCAATTATAAATTGTAATTAAACATTAATGTTTCTCAAAAATACCAACACATAATTACTCATTTTTAAAGAATTTATTCACTTATTCAATGATAAAATATTTCATGTCTTCATCTATAAGGTATGAATTTTTTTTTATAAAATTATAGGTAAGGTTAATATTCTATTTTCTGGAATAATATTTCTAATGATGGTATTACTATCCCAATGGGTAGGTTTATATTCCATCAATATATTTTCATTAATTTATGTGAATAACTTTAATTTCAGTAATAGTTTATGGGAATAATGTTTTTATTGTGTTTTATATGTAATGTATTTGTTTTATACAATATAACAAAATTATAAGAAGGAAAATTTCATTGATAAAATTTTAGGTCATTACATCCCCCCCTTATAATATTTATCCCTCAAAATTTATTTTTACATACTAAGGTGAAGACATGTGAGGGTAATTCTCATTTTCTAGTTCAATCAGTTTCCATGTTGACACATTTTACCCATGCTTCCACTATGGCACATTGAATGGATGGGTAGTCTTATTTCATAGAACATTATCTATACCATCCAAGATCTTCATCGAATGCTCCTCACAAGAAAGAAAATTTTCCAACTAATCCAGATCTGAATTCAATACATGTGTGGAATTTTATTTGAACTTCCTCAAGAGGGATACATGGAATATATCATGTTCTCTAGAATGTTTTGGTAGAAGTGATAGTGGTTAAACCAAAACATTGACATGATCAAGAACACCCAAGGGGCTGATGTATGTTGGACTTGACATTCCTATCTTCCAAAATCTCATGACTATATTCCATAAGGATATGTGGAAGAAAAAACATTTCTCAAACATTAAACTCCTGGTCCTATCAACGATTTTCAGTATATCCATTCATTCGACTTTGGGTTACCTTGATGTGTTGCTACATTATTTTTACATTATAACCATTTCTTCGATCATTTCAAGTCACAAATGATTTCATTCATGAACATAGTACCAACATGCCGATGTAAATCATATTATCTAATAAATGGTTACATATAGTTCCATTTGGATTCTTTAATGGAAATTATAGTTGTAATATTACTCTATTTGTGGTATATGTTTATCACATCCTACATTGATGTCAAAATATCATGTTCTCAACATGTCTTCTAGTTTATGAATTTATTACAAAAATTGGCCCCCAGTTTGATAATAATAATCCATAATGAAGTATAGATAATTATTTATATCATGTTCTATCCAGAACTTGGAGGTAAATCTCAAATTTTGATCAATTTTTTTTGATAATGGTACTCTATGAAACCTTACACATATTTTATGTATATCAGGTAAAGTTTGCTGAGTGAGAAATCTTTTATAATTAAAATAAAGTGATCTATAATTGTAATAAAATATAGAACAAACCATATATCATTGTTTCCTCTAGATGTTATGTAAGATCCCTGTTTTTGCTGAAAAATACTTTGGAATATTCTTGATAATATTTTCAGAGCAGTGCCTTCAGACGGCGTGCGATTCTGAGCCCCGGAGTGGCCAGAATTGAATTTTCAGTGCGTTCACACTGGAAATGTTAAATAAATGATATAACTCCTAAACAGAGTTCCAGATCAGGGATCTGAGTGTATGGATGGGTCCGGAATGGGGTGTCTACCCTAGGAACGACATAAAACATGTCGGCGTGGGATGTTTGGACCCCTCGCCCGCTTCTGGAACGTTAAACGGATAAATTAATTTTTTAATTAATTCGTTTAATGGTGAAACTCGAGTATCTCTTAAATGCTGGCTCAGATTGGAAAACCGAGGGCACCTTTGAGTTCGGAGCGTGCTGTTTACCCTAGGAGGGGTGTAAGTTTTGCGGGCGCGGCCCGTTTGTGAAAAAATGGCCCCAAGGGCTTTTTCGTAATTTGCCGACCTCGAGCGCTAAGTTTAATAACATTGGAATAGGTTCTCGGATTAAAATTATGTGACCACCGTTGTGCTCGGGAGGTCGTGTTTACCCCAAGGGAGGCTTAACCTCGACCCTGCTGAGGGTTCGGGTTCGGGCCGACGAGCGGGTAGTTAAGCATTTTCTATTTAAACGCTTAACACACCCCCACTCCCTCTTATTCTTCCTCAAACCCTCCTCCCCCTCCTTTACCTCCGGCGAGGTAGCTCCGGCGAGGCGAGCTCCGGCGAGGCGAACTCCGACAAGGAAGCGAAGCGGCGGCGGACTCTCCACGAAGCGTTGGGCTACGCCCTTCGAGGTAGGTGATATTCGTTTGAGTTTTAAATCCCAAACCCCCCTTTGAATGCCAAGTTTAGCATCGATTTGTTGTTTAATCTTCGAACAAATTCCATGGCCGTGTAGTACACATTTTACCCTTTCCATCGCTTCTTTCGGAATTGAAATCAGAGTTCGGAGGAACCCGCGGCGCCTCGCCGAAGTTTGTGGGTTTTTGTTTTTGTTCCGGCCGGTTTTGGGGTATTCCGGCGAGCCAGGGTGGCGGAGGCGGTGGCTTCAGGCGGCAGCGGTTCCCTTGGCGGCGGCAGCCTCTCTTCCAGGCGGCGGGCACCCGACTGAAGCAAGGCGCGGCGTCTGTCGGCAGGGTGCTGCATCTGTCGGCGGTGCGAGGCAGGGCTCGCCGGGGGGCGAGGGGGAGCATCGGAGCGTGACGGGGAACCGGGGTCGCGGCGCACGACCCCGCGGAGGAAGCACGACCCGCATTGTGTAGGTCGTCGCGTGACGACCGGACACAGCCGGTCGGCCGGTCCAGGCCGGTCCAGCCCCAGAGGCTTGCCCCCTCGATGTTCGGACACCCGTATTTTCCTCTACGGGTGTCCGTTTTGAGTACCGTATGCGGCGGTGGAACCGTTTTGACGAGGCGGACATTTTGAAATGGTTTCGGGAATTTTTAATTCCCAAAATGATAGGCCTCGGTGGCGCGACACGTACGTCGAGGGGGTTGACATTTTTTTCCGGGAATTTTGTTTTCGACAGTGCGGACGCGTCCGACGTCCGATTTATGCACCGTTAGTGGCGTTGGAACCCTGGAGTCGAGGTGGAGGTTTCCGGGGTGGTTCCGGGCGTTGAAGCCAGAGTTGAGGAGCGGGGCCCATGGCCCTTCTTTTGAGCTGTGTGCAACTTTTAGCGACTTTTCCACCGGACGTCCGTTCGGGGCGTGCGAGCAGTCGTTTTTGGATGTTTTTCTGACGGGATTGCAGTGGTGCAATCCGCCCGCCCTAATTCGGCACGATGGCGCGGGGCCCACAAGGGCCGTCTGGGCGTCGATGGCAATTTTTCCATCTTTATCACCGGGCGACCGTTTTGGACAAGTGAGTAGTCCATCTTGTGTGCTTTTTCGAGAGGATCACAACGGTGCGATCCGTTCTTTGTGTTTCGTGACCGGGATGCAGGTCCCATGTGGCCCCGCTCGTGTGTGGTGCGCCGGGATTCACCTTTTTCTTCGGATATCCGTTGCACTCAAGTGAGTAGTTCTTTTGACGTGTTTTCCCGAGGGGATCACAATTGTGAGATGCGCCTGACTATTTTCGGGGCCGAGGCTCGGGATCACGGGACGACGTTCGGCCATGGGGCGGTGTTGGTGACTTTTCTGTCGGATATCCGTTGGAGGCGAGTAAGTAGTCGATCTCGCGTGTTTTTCCGCGAGGATTACAACGGTGTGTTCCATTTGGCTGCGCGGAGCCTCTTGCGCAATCTCGAGAAATGTGGAAGCATGGAAGGCGTTCCAGTGGTGGTTCGCCCTACCTTGTTTGTGGAGGACCCTTGGTGTGTGATCGCGCACTCTTGGGAGAGTGAGGGTAATGGTTCACGAGATGTGGCTGGCCGTGCTAGGCCTTTGCGGTGGAGTTGTTACGTCACGCCTTCGCGTTGACGCTGGGTTCCGTGTGCACGATAGCCTTAGGGCTGGAGACGCAGTGTACTCTGGGAGTATACGAGAACGCTTGGAGGTACGAGTGGTTTGTACCTGAGATGTTTGTGCGCTTGGTTGTGGTTGATATGGGGCCACACGTTGTGTGGGACCCACGTGCGTGCCGGGTTCTGCTTGCGTACTTTGACCTCTCGCGATGTAGAGGGTCCTTCTGTGTGTTTGTTTGACTAGCACAGTGGAGTTTTTCCCCTGACTCGGTGATCGTTTGTTGACCAGCAGGGTTGAGTGGTCTCCCCTGGTTTCGTTCTCGATGGATTGGCCGGTAGCGGTGCAAGTGACACCCAGTGCAGGAGCAGACGCTGCACCTCTTTTGGGAGAGTTGTTCTGGAGTCGTGTGGTTGCGCGACACCCACTCCGTGTTCGGCCGGCCAGTGTTGTACCCTCCTGTAGAGATGGCAGAGCGGTTCTGAGTTTTACACTCCAGCGGGGCTGGGCAGTTGGTTACTCATTGACATCCTCGGGCTTACCCTCCAGCAGGGCTGGGCAGTGGGTTTCTCACTGACTTCTAGGGTTTACCCTCCAGCAGAGACTAGGTAGTGTGTCACCCGATGCTATTAGGGTCTACCTTCAGCAGAGACTGGGTAGTGGGTCAGCCGACGCTATTAGGGTCTACCCTCCAGCAGAGACTGGGAAGTGGGTCACCCGACGCTATTAGGGTCTACCCTCCAGCAGAGACTGGGCAGTGGGTCGCCCGACGACCTCTTAGGGTCTACCCTCCAGCAGGGCTGGGCAGTGGGTCACCCGTCATCTAGTTCCAGGTCTACCCTCCAGCACGGCTGGGCAGTGGGCCGCCTGTCGGGTTATTCCAGGTCTACCCTCCAGTGCGGTTGGGCAGTGGGTCGCTTGATGATGTATTAAGGTCTACACTCCAGCAGGGCTGGGCAGTGGGTCGCCAGATGATGTGTTATGGTTTACCCTCCAACGCGACTGGGTAGTGGGTCACCCAGTATCTTCATATGGTTTACCCTCCAGCAGAGCTGGGCAGTGGGTCGTTTGATGATGTGTTAGGGTTTACCCTCCAGTAGGGCTGGGCAGTGGGTCACCCAATATTTGGTTATGAATTACCCTCCAGCGGGGCTGGGAAGTGGGACACCTGTTAGAATTCCAGACTCAGTCCTCTTGACCAGGCTAGTCTGTGGCTTACCTCCGTGATTACCGGAGTGGGACCCTTGGTTGTACGGGTCAGTGTTGTGACGACCATGACTTTGAGGAGACCTCTCGACTGCAGGGTAGTGATGGGGTGTGGCTTGACTTTCCTAGAACACTCAAGTACGAGGGGCGCTTTCCCCACCGAGACGTGTTATTGTGACGCGATCTAAAACCGTGCGGGCGAGTCAGTGCTGCCCAAAGCGGATAGTATCAAGGTGCGGTGACTGAGCCCCTTGGCTTGCGGTTCAGGCAGACGTGTGGGATACTGGGCATCGATGGGGTTATGTCTGGGACTGTTGGCGACTCATTTTCTTGTGCTGAGCTACGGGACGAGGATCCCCTTACGACGTTGTTCGGGTTTCTTGTTGAGCATACCGATATTTATATACCTTGTTTCCGGTACCCACCTCTTGGGTTTGGTTACTATCCTTCCAGGTGAGGCGAAGACGCACGGGGTATGAAACGTGCTTTCTATGTCTAGATTCTCGTGGTTGGACGAGTCTACTCTCCTGCTATAGGCAGCGAAGACTCGACGGGAAGTTCATCTTCTCACCATTTCCAGCTCCTTGTGCATGGATGAGTCTACTTCCTTTCTTTTGTTGGGTTGAGCTGGAATCTTTACCGTACTCTTTGCTGCACTCTCTATTGTACTCCTCAACTTTCCTTGTTCGCTCTACCGCTCACCCTTCGGTACCTCCTTTGTTGCTCCCTCGAGCCTTCGGGGTATCCTACTGAGTATTTTTATACTCACCCCTTCTTGGGATTTGCCCGCACTTGGTGTGCCCTTACAGACTACAGACAGGTGGAGCATGACTTCAGTGGAGCGTAGGAGCTTGGGATCTTGGACCGCGTGCGGTGGTCGTGGCCGGGTTCCAGGTGGGAGACCCGTCAGTTGTTTCCTTTTTGTTTACCCGTTGCTGGGTTGTGGCACTTTTTGGTTGGGCGCGTGTTTTTCCCCTTTTCTTTTCAGTTGTACTTTGTACTTGTAGAGGTCGATTCACATTGTGGTATATATATAACAGTTGTTCTTTTTTACTCTGCTTGTCTTTTATTTTTCCCTGCACTTTTTCATTGAGTTTGCTGCGTGTGTGTGTGTACAGGTGCTTAGGCAAAGGCCTCCCTGAGTTGTTGTGCCTTCGGCGCTGGTCGCCAGCCCCTGTCCTATGGAGGCGGGCCTGGGGTAGTTGCGTCTTGAGCCCGGGTAGGGTTGGGTCGTGACAAAGTGGTATCAGAGGTGGTTCGTTCCTTGGGACATTGTTCGGACGTCCCTAAAAGAGGAATTGGTTGGGATATAGGGAAACAGTGTCGATGTGTCTCAAGAGCGGCTCTCAGGCCAGGGAGTCCAGTGATGGTGTGGCGGCCGACGTATCCATTCACCAGGACCTTGATAACCCGCTTGTCGACTCGGCATGCTGAGACAGTTGTTGTAGGGAAAATTGGTTTGTGCATCACATAGGACCGAGTCTTTGACTGTCCTTCTCGAGTCAGCTCCCCATCGTTGTTGTTGTGGTATATACATATATTCTCATCTGACCGCGGCACTCCTAGATAATATTCAGGATGTCTCCGTGAGGACAACCAGCCAGGATACCATCTTTGGGTACGTGATGACGACCTTGTGAGCTACGAGGCCTCAGTCCAGAACCCATCATGCGAGCCCTTTCTCTAGGTGGGCCGGTAGCAGCACCCCCACCACTTGAGTAGCATGCAGTTTCAGAAGAGGAGGCTGAGCTCGAGCACAGGTTGAGCATGCTCTGTGAGTTCCAGCGGCAGAGACCACTGAGGTTCAGTGGTGAGCCAGACCCTCAGGCAGTAGAGGTTTGGCTCGAGGCAGTGGTTCGCCTTTTCAGGCTTGTGCAGACGCCGACAGATCAGAGAGTGGCTTTGGCTGCCAGCCTTTTTCGTGGAGCAGATCGACGTTGGTAGAGTCTGGTGACTCAGTTTCTTGATGATTCGTCGCTTTCGTTGGGGCGACTTTCAGTTGTTGCTCCGTGAGGAGTTTTTCCCCTCGTGATTGCACTCCGTTCGGATTCAGGAGCTCCTGCAGTTTCAGCAGGGAGGGATGACGGTGGCCAAGTACGCGGCTAGTTTTGCAGACGGTGCACGCTTTTACACGGACATGGTCCATGACGACAACTTCTGAGCGCGGAAGTGTGAGCAGGGTCTCCGCTGAGAGATTCATGCTGTCATAGTACCCTTGGGAATTTCCACGTATGCCGGGGTGCTAGAGCAGGTGCTGGTGACAGAGGGGTTTATGTCATGTTTTGCGGTTGGTAGTGGCAGTGGGCGCAACGGAGCCGGGACGTCTGTCTTAGCTAGCAGGCACCGGAGGACAGGATCTCGATGTAGGTGGCCTTCCCACTACCGGTTTCAGGGACGTGGTCGTATACCACTATGGCGAAAAGGCGTAGGGCCTCAGTCGAGGATGCCCTTCCGTGAGTGGATCTCGGGCTGTGGTCGTACACCACAGTGGCGCCTGAGTGCACCAGGGCAGCCCAGAGAGCGTCGGTGCTATGCTTGTGACGGGCGAGGTCACTTGGCATGAGACTGCCTGGCCCGAGTTGTTGAGAGTTTCGGGCAGGCAGCAGGCGCACCACCACGACGGAGGCAGCGCTGTGATCAGAGTAGTACCCAGAGAGGTGGTGCTAGCAGAGGAGCGGGAGGAGCTGGAGGTGGGGGATGACTTTACGAGATATCTCCATCACCACTAGGCAGTCCATGTCAGGCTCCGGGAGCTGACGGTTGGGACCGCAGGTAGACGCGATATTTGGATATCTATGATCCTGTAGAGCATGGGATGGTGAGAGGTACCCCTTGCGACTCTTCTACTTTTTGCAGTAGAATGGTTAGGCTCTGCGTGTGGAAGGTGTTTTTCCCTTCTCATTGTTTGAGGTGTTACCAGGGTGACGCAGGGCGTCGGTGTAACCCTGTGTTGGTAAGGTTAAAGGTGTGAGAACTTTTCCTTTAGTCGATGGTGTTGGCTCCTTCGCCTGTTGAGCGTGTAAAAGAGCATCGACTGTGGAATCTTGCGCGACCAGATATCCTTGGGTGTTTCACCAAATGGATATTCTAAAAGAGGGAATCACCGGGCCTTGTCCCAGATGCGGGCGGTGATTCCAGTCGCGACATGCAACGAAGAGGTTTGGCCGGCTAGGTGAGCTACCCCCAAGGGCCTTCGGGCCGTTTGAGACCGTGAAAAGGGATGGGGAGGTACCCTACCGCCATTCCCTAACCCCAAAGTCTGGAGTGGGTGCATGACGTCGGCAAGGGCCGACCTAGCGTGAACAGATCAATCCTTTGGTCTGTGTGCGTGGCACAGAGCAGTGCGTGGGTTCTTCTGGGTATGGGAAAGCCAGGTGCGGGCTTAGTACCCAGTGTTGCTCCCTAGTTTTGCTTTTCGGGGACGAAAATATTGAAGGAGGGAATGATGTAAGAACCTTGTTTTTGCTGATAAAGACTTTGGAATATTCTTGATAATATTCCAGAGTAGTGCCTTCAGACGGCGTTCGATTCCGAGCCCCGGAGTGGCCGGAGTTGAATTTTCTGTGTGTTCACACTGGAAATGCTAAATAAATAAGATATCTCCTAAACGGAGTTCCGGATCAGGGATCCGAGTGTACATATAGGTTCGGAATGGGGTGTTTACCCTATGAACGACATAAAACTTGTCGGCGCGGGATTTTTGGACCCCTCGCCCGCTTCTGGAACGTTAAACGGATAAATTAATTAATTAATTTATTCGTTTAATGGTGAAACTCGAGTATCTCTTAAACGGTGGCTCGGATTGGAAAACCGAGGGCACCGATGTGTTCGGAGTGTGCTGTTTACCTTAGGAGGGGTGTAAGTTTTGCGGGTGCGGCCCGTTTGTGAAAAAATGGCCGCAGGGGCGTTTTCGTAATTTGCATGCCTCAAGCGCTAAGTTTAATAACATTGGAACGGGGTCTCAGATTAATATTCCGAGACCACCGTTGTGCTCGGGAGGTTGTGTTTACCCCATGGGAGGCTTAACCTCGACCCTGCTGAGGGTTCGGGTTCGGGCCGGCGGGCGGGTAGTTAAGCGTTTTCTATTTAAACGCTTAACACACCCCCACTCCCTCTTCTTCTTCCTCAAACCCTCCTCCCCCTTCTTCACCTCCGGCGAGGCAGCTCCGGTGAGGCAAGCTCCGGTGAGGCGAACTCCGGCAAGGCAGCGAAGCGGCAGCGGACTCTCCACAAAGCGTCGGGCTACGCCCTTCGAGGTAGGTGATATTCGTTTGAGTTTTAAATCCCAAACCCCCTTTGAACCCCATGTTTAGCATCGATTTGTTGTCTAATCTTCGAAAAAATTCCATGGCCGTGTATTACGTATTTTACCCTTTCCATCGCTTCTTTCGGAATTGAAATCGGAGTTCGGAGGAACCCGCGACGCCTCGCCGAAGTTTGCGGGTTTTTGTTTTTGTTCCGGCCGGTTTTGGGGTATTCCAGCGAGCCAGGGTGGCGGAGGCGGTGGCTTCAGGCGGCGGCGGTTCCCTTGGCGGCGGAGGCCTCTCTTCCAGGCGGTAGGCACCCGACTGAAGCAAGGCGTGGCGTCTGTCGGTGGGGCGCGGCGTCTGTCGGCGGTGCGAGGCAGGGTTCGCCGGGGGGCGCGGGGGAGCGCCGGAGCGCGACGGGGAAACAAGGTCGCGACGCGCGACCCCGCGGAGGAAGCACGACCCGCGTTGTGCGGGTCCTCGCACGGCGACCGGTCACAGCCGGTCGGCGGGTGGTGAACTGGGTCCACCGCCGGCCCGCGCGGCCAAGCCGTTGGCCGGCCCAGGCCGAGCGGACCGGCCGGTCCAGGCCGGTCCAGCCCCAGAGGCTTGCCCCCTCTATGTTCGGACAGCCGTATTTTCCGCTACAGATATCTGTTTTGAGTACCATTTGCGGCGGTGGAACCGTTTTGACGAGGCGATCTTTTTGAAATGGTTTTGGTAATTTTTAATTCCTGAAATTATAGGCCTCAGTGGCGCGACACGTACATCGATGGGTTTGACGTTTTTTTTGGGAATTTTGTTTTCGATGGCGCGGACGCGTCCGATGTCCGATTTATGCGCCGTCAGTGGCGTTGGAACCCTGGAGTCGAGGTGGAGGTTTCCAGGGTGTTTCCGGGCGTTGAAGCCGGAGTTGAGGCGCGGGGCCCACAACCCGTCTTTTGAGCTGTGTGCAACTTTTAGCGACTTTTTCACCGGACGTCCGTTCGGGGCGTGCGAGGAGTCGTTTTTGGATGTTTTTCCGAGGGGATTGCAGTGGTGCAATCCCCCCACCCTAATTCGGCACGATGGTGCGGGGCCCACGAGGGCCATCTGGGCGTCGATAGTGATTTTTCCATCTTTATCACCGGGCGACCGTTTTGGACAAGTGAGTAGTCCATCTTGTGTGCTTTTTCAAGAGGATCGCAATGGTGC
This sequence comes from Viscum album, assembly GCA_963277665.1. NCBI lineage: Eukaryota > Viridiplantae > Streptophyta > Magnoliopsida > Santalales > Viscaceae > Viscum > Viscum album. Next base: position 1,230,236,135 of record OY728128.1, read on the forward strand.
AATCCGTTCGTTGAGTTTTGGGACCGGGATGCGGGTCCCACGTGGCCCCGCTCGTGTGCGGTGCGCCGGGATGCACCTTTTTCTCCGGATATCCGTTGCACTCAAGTGAGTAGTGCTTTTGACGTGTTTTCCTGAGGGGATCGCAATGGTGCGATGCGCCCGACTGTTTACGGGGCTGAGGCTCGGGATCACGGGACGCCGTTCGGGCGTGAGGCGGTGTTGGTGACTTTTCATTCGGATATCCGTTGGAGGCGAGTAAGTAGTCGATCTCGCGTGTTTTTCCGCGAGGATTACAACGGTGTGTTCCGTTTGGCTGTGCGGAGCCTCTTGCGTGATCTCGGGAAATGTGGAAGCATGGAAGGCGCTCCAGTGGTGGTTCGCCCTACCTTGTTTGTGGAGGACCCTTTGCGTGTGATCGCGCACTCTTTGGAGAGTGATGTCAATGGTTCACGAGATGTGGCTGGCCGTGCTGGGCCTTTGCGGTGGAGTTTTTATATCACGCCTTCGCGTTGACGCTGGGTGCCGTGTGCACGATAGCCATAGGGCTGGAGACGCGGTGTACTCTGGGAGTATACGAGAATGCTTGGAGGTACGTGTGGATTGTACCTGAGACGTTCGTGCGCTTGGTTGGGGTTGAGATGGGGCCACACGTTGTGTGGGACCCATGTGCGTGCCGGGTTCTGCTTGCGTACTTTGACCTCTCGCGATGTAGAGGGTCCCTCTGTGTGTTTCTTTGACCAGCAGGGTGGAGTTTTTCCCCTGACTCGGTGCTCGTTTGTTGACCAGCAGGGTAGAGTGGTCTCCCCCTAGTTTCGTTCTCGATGGATTGGCCGGTAGCGGTGCTAGTGACACCCATTGCAGGTGCAGATGCTGCACCTATTTTGGGAGAGTTATTCTGGAGTCTGGTGGTTGCGCGACACCCACTCCGTGTTCGGTCAGCCAGTGTTGTACCCTCCTGTAGAGATGGTAGAGCGGTTCTGAGTTTTACCCTCCAGCGAGGCTGGGCAGTGGGTTACTCATCGACTTCCCCGGGCTTACCCTCCAGCAGGGCTGGGCAGTGGGTTGCTCACTGACTTCTAGGGTTTACCCTCCAGCAGAGACTGGGCAGTGGGTCACCCGACGCTATTAGGGTCTACCCTCCAGCAGAGACTGGGCAGTGGGTCACCCGACGCTATAGGGTCTACCCTCCAGCAGAGACTGGTCAGTGGGTCGCCCGACGACCTCTTAGGGTCTACCCTTCAGCAGGGCTGGGCAGTGGGTCACCCGTCGTCTAGTTCTATGTCTACCCTCCAGCATGGCTGGGCAGTGGGTGCCTGTCGGCATATTTCAGGTCTACCCCCCAGCACGGCTGGGCAGTGGGTCTCTTGATGATATATTAAGGTCTTCCCTCCAGCAGGGCTGGGCAGTGGGACTCCGGATGATGTGTTATGGTTTACCCTCCAGTGCGGGTGGGCAGTGGGTCACCCAATATCTTCATATGGTTTACCCTCCAGCAAAGCTGGGCAGTGGGTCGCTTGATGATGTGTTAGGGTTTACCCTCCAGCAGGGCTGTGCAGTGGGTCACCCGATATTGTTTATGAATTTCCCTCCAGCGGGGCTGGGCAGTGGGACACCTGTTAGCATTCGAGACATAGTCCTCTTGACCAGGCTAGTCTGTGGCTTACCTCCGTGATTACCGGAGCGGGACCCTTGGTTTTACGGGTCAGTGTTGTGATGACCTTGACTTTGAGAAGACCTCTCGACTGCAGGGCAACGGCGGGGTGTGGCTTGACTTTCCTAGAACTCTCAAGTACGAGGGGTGCTTTACCCACTGAGACGCGTGCTTGTGACGCGATCTAAAACTGTGAGGGCGAGTCAGTGCCGCCCAAAGTGGATAGTATCAAGGTGCGGTGACTGAGCCCCTTGTCTTGCGGTTCAGGGTAGACGTGCGGGATACTGGGCATCGATGGGGTTTTGTCTGGGACTGTTGGAGACTAATTTTCTTGGGCTGAGCTACGGGACGAGGATCCCCTTACGACGTTGTTCGGGTTTCTTGTTGAGCATGCTGATATGTATATACCTTGTTTCTAGTACCCACCTCTTGGGTTTGGTTACTCTCCTTTTAGGTGAGGCGAAGACGCGCGGGGTATGCCACCTACTTTCCGTGTCTAGATTCTCGTGGTTGGACGAGTCTACTCTCCTACTATAGGCAGTGAAGAATCGAAGGGAATTTCATCTTCTCACCGTTTCCAGCTCCTTGTGCCTGGACGAGTCTACTTCCTTTATTTTTTTGGGTTGAGATGGACTCTTTACTGTACTCTTTGTTGCACTCTCTATTGTACTCCTCTAATTTCCTTGTTCGCTCTACCTCTCACCCTTCGGTACCTCCTTTGTTGCTCCCTCGATCCTTCAGGGTATCCTACTGAGTATTTTTATACTCACCCCTGCTTGGGATTTTCCCGCACTTGGTGTGCCCTTGCAGGCGATGGACAGGTGGAGCGTGACTTCAGTGGAGCGTAGGAGCTTGGGATCTTGGACCGCGTGCGGTGGTCATGGCCTGGTTCCAGGTGGGAGACCTGTCAGTTGTTTCATTTTTGTTTACCTGTTGCCGGGTTATGGCACTTTTTGGTTGGGCGCGTGTTTTTCCCATTTTCTTTTCAGTTGTAATTTGTACTTTTAGAGGTCAATGTACATTGTGGTATATATATAGCATTTGTTCTTTTTACTCTGCTTTTCTTTTCTTTTACTCTGCACTTTTGCATTGAGTTTGCTGCGTGTGCGTGTGTATAGGTGCTTAGGCAAAGGCCTCCCCGAGTTGTTGTTCCTTCGGCACTGGTCGCCAGTCCCTGGCCTATGGAGGAGGTCCTGGGGTAGTTACGGCTCTAGCCCGGGTAGGGTCAAGTCGTGACATGTTATCTATGGTTTGGTGAAAAAGTACATGGTGACATATTCCCACTTTCATATTGGAATGGGTAATTGTTGCATCATTTTATATACTTTTTCCTTTTATCTTCCACTTGAAAACATACTATGAATTTAGATATATATTTAGTGATATCATCCATCATATTATCCATAAAATATTGATCATAAAGATATCGATACATCTTTGTGCTCTATCGGTAAATAGAGAATTTTGAGCTATGTGCATCATTTAAAATATCTTTATTTGTCTTTGGTTTGTATAATACACATAGTCATGACCCAAATCATTAGACTCCTTCCTAATCAAATTTGATCTCTAAGGTTCTTATAATTTCAAAGAAAAATTTCGAATTTCTGTATAATTTTTTGAGAATCCATTATTTTTTCCACGAGGGATGATTGAGAAAACATTTTGGAAAGGAATGAGGATTTACCATGCTTAAAAATTACCATGTAAATCCATCCCAAGTATAATAATATTGGATGCTTCTAAATTCTCATCAATAATAAATTTGAAGGATATTTTCTCAATAGATAATATATCCCTTTATTTTTTTCCAGGATGGTAGTAGATTGACGAGTCATAATCCTTGATGAGATCTAATAATCTTCATTGGAACATATTAAGTTACTTATGTGTGAATATATATTTTATTCTCTTGTGATCATTATATATTTCACAGTACTCTCCATATAGATTATTTCACCATATTTTCAATGAATACATCACATATTCTAAATGAAGATCAACCATGAGATATTTGTTCTCATGAACATTAAACTTTCATTAGGCAGAGGCTATCACATTAAAAGTTTTCATAAGTAAACATTATAAGTCCTTATTTTAAGCATCTCTATATACAACAACATTTTCCCAAATTTTTGGTTGTTTGAGTACTGCTGTAGTGATAAGAATATTTTTCAACTCTTTGAAGCAATATTCATATTCACTATTAAAATAGAAATAATCCAATCATATTCAATCTTTTTAATGGGTTTTAAAATCATGATTTGTTCCTCACATATCATTAGAAATTTCATTCTAGACCATGGAATCTAGGGATCTCCATTATAGATGTTGGTCTAGAGCACTCTTTAATTACCTTTGTCTTGGAAGGGTTTATAGATATTATTTTTTTGAAGATAAAATTTCCCAAGAATGATACCTCCTCAATATATATCTCACATATACATTACTTTTAATAAATTATATCCCTTTGAAATGTTTTTATAATAGTATTCAAATTCTCTTTGTGTTCCTTCTAACTATTGGAGTATATTGGAATATCATTGATAAAGACTATCAAAAAAATTTCAAGTTAATATCTAAATAATCTATTCATTATGTCAATGAATATTTATAGTGTAATAGTGAGTCTGAAAGGAATAAATATGAACTCATAGTGTCAATACCATGAATAAAAGTTAGTCTTGAGAAATCTTCCTTCCTCAACATTAACTGGTGATATCTCTTTTATGGGTATATCTTAGAGCATTACTGGGCCCCATATATCCATTCAAAAAAGTAATATATCTATGGATGGGGATAATTGTTCTTTATCATGATTTTTTATCCCATGATAGTTAATGAAGAGGCACACTTATCCATCCTTATTTATGATTAAGAGGACTGGAACACCCCATGGTGAACCACTCAAGTATATAAAACCCCTCTCCAGATTCTATTGTAACTACTTCATTAGTTCTTCAAACTAGGTGGCAGATATATGCTAAGAATTATTAAAAAATATATTAGATCCAATTATAATTTCAATCGATAAATAAATCTATTATTTAGGAGAAGTCCATCCAATTATATTGGGACAATATTTTTGTATTCTTATAAAATGGGCATGTCTTCAAGAATGATTCTCTCCTTATCAGTCATGCTGTGGGGAGATCCCATTCATGTAGAGTATGTTTAAACATATATTCCTTTCACGTTTTTGATAAATAGTATAAAGTAACTCATTAGAAAAAATACAATAAAATTACATTTATTTTTTATATAAATTCATACATGGAGTGAAATAAACATAAAAATCAAAAGGAAAATAGAAAAACATTCTTGGAATCATTTTATGGAAAACGTAGACATGCAATAAAATGATTACTGACCAAAGGGTAAATAATTTCACTTATTCTTCAAGAACAAATTCCAATAATTTTAATTAACAAAAATAAGATAATTGAATTATGAAAATAAAATTACATGTGTAAATATAATATAATTTAATTATTATGGTTTATTAAATTTGGATGGTGTAGTTTCCCCAATAGAAATTAAATCATAAAAAATCACAGATAAAATGGGACTGAAATATGAATCCATTTCCACATTGTTATCTTTTGTGTTATAAGGATCAAAAAGAAAAAAATATAATTAAATATTAAATATATTTAAAATAAGGATTTTCATGATATAAAACATCATATATGAAGTATATACACCTCATTAAAGAAGATAAGTTCATAACATAACATATTTTCTTATGAAGATAATTTTATATGATAAACCATTTCTAAATTGGTAATCTCTGAATAAAAATTTCATAAATAAGAGAAAATTATATATACTTTTATAAAGTAAATAATTTTAATAAAAATAATTAAAAAATAAAATTAGGGGTAGTATATACACAATAATAATAAAACATGTAGTGAATCTGTCATTTGAATCACATAACTAAACGTGAGATGAGAAACCCTTACCTCCAGAGCCATATTGAGTCATATGTGTTAAGATATCCCGTATGATAAATATATATATTGGTATAAATATATCCCTACAAAATATTTATTCATACATTACTATTTTATATACCATTATAATTTTTAGATATCATTTTTTTAGCAATTCTTCATTAAAAAGGACATTAAGGTAAAAACTAGTATGTTTTCTATGCATTTTTCAGATCAATCATTCAGATACATGAAACTTGGTCATAGATTCATCATATATGGAATGTTAATCAATAAATACAAGTCTAATATATTCATTATATAAAATTTTACAATAATTTCTATAATGTGGTGTTGAAAATGAATTACATCACATCATAGAGATGGTATTCTGTATATACAAATGAATGATATTTCCCCTTTTCAATGTTTTGAATTGAAGAGAGTTAAATAATAATTAATCATTATAGAACAATAATAATATCATAAATAGAATATGAATTTTTATATATATCAATACACTTATCCATGTAAAGTGGTAATGAAAAATGAATTAGACAACTACATGGAGACTGTAAGATATACGTATGCACCAGTGATGTTTTTTTCTTTAAATAAGATAAAAATTGATGGATAATTGTTGTTAAATCATAATAATAACAATTATGTTTATATATTATAATTAATTATTTATATAATAATTGATACAAAATATTTAGGGGAGGTAAAATAAGAAAAAATTGAGAAATCATGTTTAAGAATTATACCACTTTATTCAGAAACCACTTTTGGATTACTTCTTAATCTTTGAAAAGAAAATATTTTTATAATAAAATAATCATTATGATCTGTTTAAGGAATATAGGAAGGTATTATTTCATTGGGTTTAATATAAAAAAGGCTCAAAAAGTTTTAATAATGAGGGAGTTGAGGTTCCCTTTTACAAGTGAGCGGAGGGGCACCCTTGAGATTTCTAAATGTAATAAATTAATATAAATTATTTTTTAGATTTATGTGGCTCCAAATTGATATTTTTAGCCAATAATATGATTAAAAATAATAATAATATAATAAAAAATATTTTTATATGTTTATGTGAGGGTTTTGTTTTTTTTATATTTTATTGTTATCCCCATTTAACTGTTGTGAAAACTACAACAATGTAAATTTATTTTATGAGTCATGAATATTAATATAAAATGGAAATTGAACCATAAGTGGAAAATGGATTATTATATAGATCCCATAACTTCAAATCAGCAAAATTTAAGTACTTTTTTTAATTTTAATTAATTTAATAAAAAACTGTTTAACATAAGAAACCATTAATGTCATTTCCAAAACGATTGTCAAAGTATGAATTTAAAGGAAACATGATGGAAATTTTATTCTTATAAAAAAATGAAAAACATAAATATTATTATATATTTATTTAATTAAATTGTTCAAAAGAATAATGTATCCAAAATTTATAACTTTTAATACTTATTTAATCACTTATCGTATTTTTCTATTTCTTAAACAAATACGGTGTCAAAATTAATTATGAATTTAAAATAATTATTAAATAAATAAAATAAATAAATATGACAAATTAATTAATTATTATTTAAAATAATCATTCCTAACAAAAGTTAATCTTTTTTATCCATATGAAAAAATATTAAAGATATTAAAGTCCAGAAAGTTATATTTTGTATTTATCCTTACCTTAAGATAACATAAAACTCATAATCAAAGGAAAATGACACCAAGGTTCAATATTTTTTTCAATTAGATTATAAATTATTAAATACACTCATATAATAGGAGAAATCCTAGTTTTCTTGAAAACCTGAAGCCGTATCCCAAATGTTTTAATCATGATTTTTCCAATTTTACCCTCACTATGGTGCCAAAAATTTAGAGATCCTATTATCATTAATCTAAAAAAGGAAACTATTTAAAAATTTGTATCCTCTAAATTCAAAATATTTAATCGTTTTTTATTTATTCAAATTTTATAATTGGAATAAATCTACTTCTTAATAAGTGTGGAAAATACAACAAAATATGTTTTTAGGATAAATGCATTTTATTCCTGAAACTACATTGATTCTTATCGAGTTCCTAGAAGAAAATAATATATTAATTAATAAATATTTTATTTTACATATAATTTTTATTTTTTATTAAAATAATTCATCAATATTTATTAATTTAATTAATTAATATAAAAAATTTCATACATATACAGACTTTATAGAAAAATGTATATATCCCCATTTATGAAATTATAAAAAAATCAAGTATATCAAAAAAATATTAATATAATTAAATGATACATTTTTAGATTAATATTAAACTCACAACTTAATGTAATTTTTTTATTAATTTATTTAATGAACAGAAATTATAATATTTTAAAAATCAATATTTTTTGTTATTTAACCAAAAATCAACTATTTTATAAAAATAAAGAATACTCATAGATGATACATTTGATATGCTAAATCATAAAATTATATATAATTTATAAAATAATATTTTACATGTATTATAAAAAATATTATATTCACATATAAAAAATTACAAAAATGTATTTTTAAGGAAAAAGTTTTTTTGAATCATGAAACGGCTTTAGTTAAAATTCTGTGCTTATATATTATACTCTAAAAACGTCATTTTAATTTCAAAAAAAAAATTCTATATATTTTACATAAAGTGGATATTATTATTTATATTTATTAATTTAATGACTATGGTTTAATATATCATGGATCATTTTAAGCGTGGTGTTACATGTCCAGAAATCTATTAAACTCACATGATTTACTTAAATTGAAATATGTTCTATAATAATGGGGTGTTACATTCTACACCATATAATAAAATTATACACTAAATTTTTTTATCATAATAAAGAATGGTTTAAAATTTTAATATACAATTTTGGAAAACCCACATCATGTAATGGGATAATGAAACCTCCTTTAAAAAGAAGAAGTGGGGGATGAAATGATCACCAAGAATAATAAATAACCGGGATCCTAGACAATGATAACATTGGGGGTAAGTTAAAATATGTACATTGAGGGGAAAACATACATCCAAGGACTAATTAATAGTGATAAATAAAACTTTCATAAGAAATTTAATGACTGTAAGACAAAAAATTAATGAGTTTGAGAGGAAAATTAATTCATAATAAATTAAGGTGAAAGGATAAGATTTATATTTAGGGATCCTTTCCCTAATGATGATGGATTCATTTACTATTAGGATAAAGTACACAATAAATTATACTAACATTATATCACTCAATATCATAATAAAAATTCTGTCCTTCGGTTTCACTTTAACAAATCCTAGTTCTCACACATCTCTTACTCCATTTAATGGATAATTAAGTTGAATTTTTGTTGTCTGAATCACTAAAATTAACTTTTAACGATTCATAGGATCCAAAAGATGTTCATTCCATGTCTTAATATTTACCAATACCAAAACTCTATATAGAATATATCTAATATGGATAAATACATCAAATTAGTCTCTAAAACCTGACTAATAAACCAAAATATTTTTCTTAATACATCCCCAAAATAGTTAACCTAGAGTATACTCTAAAATATATAAGACCAAATTAATTAGAAAAAAATCTAAAATATTTTATCACCTATTTTATTCTATGATAAAATTAAACATTTATCCATAGATAAACTGATATTGATCATAATGCCACATACCAAAGTTGTGAATTCCTTAATTCTTTTGAAACATACTATTAACCTTAATAATTACAAAACCTTATTTAAAAACATATATTATTCCAAAAATTTACACCATACATATACCTAAAATTAAATCATATACTATTTAATATTTTCTATAAATCTAAAAATTAAATAAATTTCATCAAAGATGACCTAAATCAATTTTTCATAAAAATCACTAACCAATTTCAATGACACAAATATTATCCTATTTTCTTTAACTATTTCATTAATCTAATTATCTAATATAAACATTATTGTATCATCATAGGGAAAATATTAAGGGTTGTCATTTCCATATTCATGTGTTTTCTATAAAATATTAGATTAATACAAAATAACGTTTCTAGGTTATCAGTACCATTCAACATATTCGTGGAAATACTCAATGAAAAAACAATATAAAAACATCCTTATTGGTTTCATGATTCTTATACAATAATTATCGTTGATAAAATATTTCTCTATCATAATTAATAAATCATAATACTTAAAAAATTAAATTATTCCTCTTCAATAATGGTAATAACAAATGACCTTCTATTTTCTAATAGTTAGAAATTGGAATTAGGCATTGAATCAGATAATGACAAAGTTTTATATATATAATATATTTAATTCATTGAAAAAAAAATCCTCTATGAGATTTATTTCCATGTCTAAAATTTATTCCCATTACATTGATTAATTTCTTTCAGTGATTCTTTCCACATTCTCAACATGTAATAATATGAATATTAATTTTCCCTTATCTTCATTAAACTCAATTTTTATATTATAATGTTTGTTAGGAAACTCAAATAGATCGATAATATAAATAAAATAATGAGATACTTTATTTAGGATGATCACAAGGATTCATATTCTGGTTATTATTCTTCATAGCTGCTCATGAGGTAAATGATTACATTATGCATCATATTTAGTGACAACATTATTTTTCTTTTTTCCAAACAATGAAAAAACCTAAAAGCGTTGTGTTAGAAACAAATTCATTGTGAAGAACCATGAAAAATAATTCATAGGAATTCAAAATTATGACACGGCATTTAAACACTATGATACCATAGGTTTAAACTAGGTTATCCACTGTCATTATCTATTCAAATTATTCATAATGGTTCATAAATAAAATGCTAGTCCACCCAAGAATATCCCATATGAATGTCAAGTAAGGAATGTATTCTTATTCTGACACATCAACAACTAGTGACGATCAAATTAATAAAAAATATTCCCCTTTCAGAGTTGTTACCCCTAGATGAAACTATGCCACAGTCGCATCCACATTACCTTTTCTTGGAATAGATGTGTTTTCTAGTAAAACCAAAAAATATAGAATTTACTAAAATTCTAGGTTGTTATACTCTACTTTGACTTATCACCAGGGCATTAACTGATGTTTTCTAGCCCTAATATCCAAATATTAACTAAAACCTACACTGATACCAACAATGGTGACCCGATAATTTCTTTTAAAATACTAAATATTTGTAGATCAATATTCAATATAAAAATATAGGATAAATTCTGAAAACATAATGATTTAAAGTCCCTAGAAACATGGATACAATAATAACTAGTACGCAAAAGTGTTAAATTATCTCCCATAACGTTCTTCCTACATTATAACCTTCTTTTACAATCCCTTATTAAAAATATTCTTCATAAAATAGGTAGAGTAAATAAAAGAATGGGAGATTAAATTTCATAATTAGGGTAAAAATAAGAGATATCAATTGATTACCATATCATAAAATTATATTAAAATAAAGGTGAAAGAACATGATCAAATATAATACCCAATATTTCATTGATTTTAAATATGAGTCATTGACTAAAATATTATCTTTTAAAAATATTTTAAGAATAAGAGTGTGGGATAATCATAAATAAATCACGATCTATGAGTGAAAATGTTTTACATAATAAATTTTAAAATGTTGTTCCAACATTATAGGTATATAAACCGTATCATAAATCAAAATTAAATATATAGACTATCATATCATAAGGGATTAGGTGTCAACACCAGTTTCAGATATCATAATGGATCAAGAATCACCACTTATTTTCTATAGTGAATCAGGCATCACTACCAATTTCCCACATCATCGTTTATCACGTATCCCTACTTGTTTCCCATAGTGGATCAAGTACATCAACATTTCCCCCATATGTACCTCATGAAATATAATGATTCACCTAATGAATTGGAGGGATATATAATTTTGAGACCAACTAGTAAATAATAAATATCATATATATGTGTTCCACATAATCATAAAATATTCATCATATAATTATATCAAAACAAATGGAAAGAAAATAGGTTTCATAAGAATTTTATCATTTCACCAAATCATATACTTTGGAAACTGAAAGTATTTTGTAACATATCTTCATAATTTTCATAAAAAATATTGATAATTAATGGGTATAGTTTCATTATTACATATACATAGTAAATAATAATTAATATGAAATGTTTTTATAATACATTAGAAATACTATAAATGATCTCTATGAAATTTCTTGAGGAATGTACATTTTTCTTTTTGAAAACAGTTATCTAAAATATAAATACACAAAAAATATTGAGGAAATTTTATTATATTAAAATATACTTTGGAAATTATAACTAAAGGTGTTTATCATTTATAATTCATGATTATGGTAATTTCAATTCATATATAGTATATTAAAACAAGTATTCAGGTAACATTTTCAGTAGAAATTAAAAAGTACCACATTTCAAAAAAGATAAGAATATCCTTTTGAAATTTTATATAGAAATATAATATTATTTACAAGGAATTTAATTAAACACAATATAATATTAAAAACATGATTTGAAATATTTAATGTAAAAAATAGACATTGAATATAAATAATCCCGACCAAAGATAAAATAATGTATGTCTTTCTTAAAAACTATTTTACAATAATTTTATGTATCAAAGAGAATATAATCACCGTTTTAGATGAAAGTTACACGAATAAAAAATGGTAAATGAAATTAAATGTTTTTATTATATAGGGCTTATATAATTTCCTTAGAGTAAATTAATGTATAAAAAATCCTAATTAAAATGATATAGTAACATAAATCCAACACAAATTTTGGTACTTTAGAATCCTAAGACCCATGAAAGAATAAATTATAATGAAAACATAAATATCATGAAAATAATAATATTGATGAAATAAAATTAAATATAGTTTGTATATAATCCTCATAAAAGAAAACATGTTCATAACTATTATATATCATACAAGAAAATAATTTTAGATGATAAACCCTTAAAAATTTGATAATATATGATTCAAAACCTCCTGGAATAGAGAACCATATATTTATTTTTAAAATAAATATAATTTTTATGTTACTATTTATAAAAAAATTATGGGGATTATATACAACACAAAAAGAAATGAAATATGGAAATTGACATATGTATCACATAAATAAAAGTGTGATGTTAAACCATTATTTCAAATCTCAGATTGATTTATATAAATTTAAATATTTGGTATGATAAATTTTTATTTTCTATAAATATATTACAAAAAAAAATATTCATCATAAATTGATATGTAAAATTCTTTGATAAATTCCCAATATCGTTTTATTAAAAATTATTCCATAAGATGGACATTGAGGTGATAACCAATAGGTTTTAAATGCATGTTTTGGTTCGACAGTTTAGAAACATTAACCTTGGGAATGATTTAATAATCTATCGATTAATAATCATGTAATAAGTATAATATTTATTCATAATATACAATTTTATAATTATTTATATATTGAGGCGATGATAAATGAATTACATCTAATCAGGGAGACGACAATCCATACATATATACAAATGGTGTTTCTTCTTTTTGATGGTTGTAGTGAAAGAAAGGTGAAGAATAATTCACCATTAATGATTTAATAATATATCATAAATAAAATATATATTTATTAAATCTATAATTATAACCATAAAATAAAATTTTTAGGGAAAATAAATTACATTGTTCCATGGATAACATTAATTATAAATACACATGAGTGATGTTTTACCATACTATAGAATGTAAACAATGAGGATAATGATTATTAAATTATTTTAATAAAAATTATGTATATTTAATATAGTTAATTAATTATATTATAATGAATACCACATATTTATTGGATTTAGAAGAAGAAAAAAATTGAATATCGTTGGTTAATTTTTATACATCTTCATTAAAGAACCTCTTTATCTAACATTTTAATCCTTAAAAAGATGGACTTTTGAAAATAGAAATTGATCTAGGATTTAGAGAAGTCATATATAAAGGTTTTATACTAGTTATTGACTAATATATAAGGTTTAATATTTGTGAATAATTGTCATGAGGAGATGTAGTTTCAAAAATTTGGGAGTGGAACCCTTGGAATCACTTAAATTATTATGTTAATATTAATTATTTTTAATATTAAGGATGATCAAAATTAAATTTATTTGATTATTATATTTTTATATGTATATATAATCTCATAAAATATTATTTATATAATGTTAGGAGTTGATTTAATACCAAAATCAATGTTTTCTCCCTTGTTAACCCTTTTGACAATTACCAAGATATCAAATTTTTCTACTCTTTAAAGGTAATAAATGTTACTATAAGTGAATAATTCAACCATAAGAATATAATGGTTTAGAATATATAAAATATCCCATTCACTTGGTCAAATATAATATTTATGAATTTTAATTACATTAATAATATATTATTTAATATTAGATACCATTAAAGTCATTTTAAAGACTTTTAATAAAGTTTGATTCTAAAGAAAACAATAGTAAAATATAATAAAAAATAAAATATTTAAAACATAAAAATTATTTAATATTTATATAAAAATTTATGTAACACAATAATTCATTCAAATTGAAATAATTTAAAAAAAATTAAAATCAGTTATCTTATTTTTCTTTTACTTAAACAAATACCGTGTGAGTGTTGCATAATAATTTAATGTAATTATTCCATCAGTAAAAATTGAAAAAAATTTTAAAAAAAATTAATTCATATATAAAATAAAATTTTATAATTAGATTAACAACATTTTATATTTATGAAAAAACATGGGAGGTTTTAATGTAAAGAGGGAACCATTTTGAATTTCTCTGTTTCTTCAAATAATAAGGTTAATCAATGAAAAATCGAACCAATATTCTATAATAGTAAAAATTAGATGATAATATCGAAAATTTTATTTTACATTAGGATTAATTCATGTTTTAAAAAAAATTAACTCCTTATAAAAAAATTTATTCTTTTTTACTCATTTTATCTTTATCAAGGTGACAAATATTTAGCAATGTTACAATTCATAATGAACAAAAAAGGAAACAATTATTCAAATTTTATCCATTTTAAAAAATATAATATGTAATTTTTTCATGATTAAGTTTAAATAAGTGGATTAGATTCCTTTTAAAGCGAGCATGATAAATAGAACAAAAACCATTTTACAAAAAATGCAATTTAAGTATAAAATTGGATTTTTTTCTTCTTCCATGTTGTGGAAAACTAGTTATATGAATTCTAAAATATTTTTTTTTGAATATATAAATTATAAATTTATTTATAATAATTCATAAATATGTATAATTTAAATTAAATAATAGAAAAACACATAACATACATAAAAATAGTTTTTTTAAGAAAAATGTGTTTAGAAACCGAAAAATGAACTTATACCATAATAAAGTATGATATAGGTTCATATTTATAAAATTAAAGGATATTTAGTTTAATTAAAGATACAATTTTAAACATATATATATTTTTAAATTATATTATTTAATGAATGAAAATCATAGTTTTATAAAAATGATCATTTTTCATTTTTTACCCAAAAAAAATATTTTATGAAAATACAAAATATTCACAACTATATAAATTTGGTATTCTGAATAAAAAATGATATCCATTTTTCTAATAAATTTTACATTTTTTATAAATTAATTATAATATTCAAAGATAAATAGAAATTTGATCCATTGTAGAATAATTTTTTTGATACATTACGTTTTATTAATAATAACTATATATATATATATTATGAAATAAATAATAAATTAAAAGTAATTAAAACATATCAATATACATATATATCATAATGTGATTGATCATGTTTAGAAAAATCTATTTTATTAATATGTTATTTTATATATTGTTATTTTCAAGATCAATGTTGTGTGTCCAGAAAGATATTAAAACCATATAATTTAGATAAAGAGAAATATATTCTAAAAATCATGTTGTTTAATAACCCACATATATATTTATAATTAAAAATGATGATATGTGTAATTGAGCATATTCTCAGGATGTATATTCTTGATTATGGCGGAACATGATATGAAAAACTAGATTTAACATAGTTTGAATATAACAACCAATAATATTTTATATAGATTCCCATTTTGAGGGTCTTTATAATACGTCACTATACTTTTTCTAGTGTTAGTTAGATGTGGGTGTGTAATATATGATATAAAAATTATTGGTATAGGAAACAATCATGTGGGAGAAGTTGATTTGAATGTTGTTGGATACCTCCCAGGGAAGTTAGTGTTTATATATATATATATAAAGATGATTGTCAAATTTAACCATGGGGGACAAGTTGGTCTTTTGAGTTTCACCTCTGTTGGGTATTTGGTTAGTGAGGATGTAGGGAAATCTCATTCCATGGGTTGTTATTAAATTCATTATTTTTAAATGGTTTGGGATAATTTATTATAGATTGTAACTTCCTCAATAATGTTGAGGAGTAAAACATGTCTTCCATGTATCATATCTCTAGACATACAATAAAAACCTTGAATATGAGAATGATGTTGATGATATTGATTGGGAGGATGATTCTTCATTTCAGGAGCGCTCAATTTGAATCACAGACCAAAGAAAAGATACACTATATATGATGACAACAAGATTACCATAGAAACATCAAAGCACCAAAGTTCAGACATTGGAGTGAGACAACGATATATGGTTCTAGTGGAAAAATTGGTTAAAATAAAAACTATAGAGATTTGTTTGTGTATTATAAGTCTTCGGATTGTGGTGGGGGTTAACACCATAATAATTTCAATGTGTTTTATCAATAAATATTATTTATTCTGATATATCTCGATGATTTTTTGTAATTTTATATGATTTAGATGGATCAGAAGTTAGTTATGGAGGATTGATCCATGTCTAAAAAACATTTCCACATTTTTCAATTGGTTATGGTGTGAAACATTGTGTTCACATCATTATTTTCTTCATAGAGGTTTGGTCCCCTATCTACACATGGTTTCACTCTGACACCTTGTTCATGTCGCATATATGCCTATAAATAGTTTTTAAAAGATAGTTGGTAATCATTCAAGGAACAAAATTTTATATTCTCTTTACTCCTTATTTACTTACACATGATCTGGACAACATAGGTTGTTTTATCTTTTATGATTTTGGCTTCTACCCTCAAATTTCATTATGATCTTACATTTTGTTCACTATAGAAGGTTTTTCCTAGTAAGTTGAAGACCTTATAAGACATAGATGACTCGTTATTCCTTTGTATTTTGTGTTACATTTATATAAACCTCATTTTATAATAATGGGGATGAATTTTTTACTTGTTTTAATGTTAGGATTAAATCAACATGACGTTTATATGATTTATCTTTATTTTACACGATGGAGGAGGTCCTTTCAATTTTATGGATTTCATATGATGTTTTATATATTGAATTTAATTTTGTGATGTGGGTACCCCTTGGAGAACTATGATCATAGTATAAACTAAATTGGTAGGTTTTTGTAAGTGTGGTTGAACATGTAGATGGTGAGTGATTGGTAACTATTAATATAATGCCGCAATATTACTTTGATAAATGGGTGATATTTGGGATTCCAAATAGGTGTTGAAAAATATGGGAGCTATTAGTGATATTTTGAGGATATAATGAATTTTTAAATTAGTATTTGTATTCAAGTGATAAGGTGTGACTTAGAACAATATACGACATCCCTTAGGTAATAAGTGATTTTTTATGTTTTCCTGATGTGGCTACCCTATAGTGATAAGGGATGGGATGAGTGTGTATGATGATGTTGTAACTAAAGTGATAAGGTAAAAAATGTGTACTATATTTAGGCTATGTTTATGCTAGATAATACAATTATTCATGTGGATAATGTAGGTATGAATAAGATTTTGTGTCATCATAGTTAGCACATGATGACTCAATGAGAATTTTATTATTTATTTAATTAGTTATTTCGATTCATCCATCTTAATAAATATAATACACTTTTCTAAGGGAATTTTAGTGTTTTCCTATTGGTTTCATACTCTAATATTACATGGTAATCTTGATGCATCCATAGACTATGTAAATAGGGATCAAACTAAGGGAATGGTACATATAATAGAATACTAAGTAGTTATTTGTGGAAGGGTTGTTGTGATACAAATACATGCCCCAAATTTTTTTGAAGTAGTTACTCACTTATTTTTTTTATTCTTTTATTTTATATACATAGAGTTATCACTTATGGAAAACCCTTTGGATTTTTTTCACTGGGTAATGTATTGTATTTGATATTTCATTAAATTATTTCACTATTTATTCCTCTTTGTGTTGTTAAAAATTATCATTATTATTATTTATCTTGTGATTATGTTTATCTAATTATCATCAGATAATGAAGGCACATCCAATCCATTGTTCTATTTAGTCCCTTTTCACTAGTCAACAACCTCTTGCATACAGCGATTTCAGCATGAGGTTTTTTACATCATTGGTTAGGAATTGGTGATTTGGAATGTGGTTTCAATTTTTTTATTTTTTTAAATTTTTTTTTCATGATTTATTATTTTATTTGATTTTAGGGTAGTCCAAAATGATATTACCAAGGATATTGTATTCATAGTATCTCATTTGAGTTACATTTACAATCCTTTTTAGGTTCATTAAAGGACTATCAAATCCCTTTCTCCTCTTATGAAACATATATAATATTTTGAAATTTCAGAATGTTCATCTATTGAAATATAACTACCAAATGATTCTACATTTGATGAATTTGAAAGAATTTATTTGGTTTTTTTCTGATTCATTAAATTACTATATATGAATGAAATATTATAAATATTGAATAAATTGTGTTCATTAGATTTATCTTTCAATTTTTATTCATATTTTATGAGTGGTTGGAAAATATTTTTCATTTTTAGATCTTTGAAAGGTGTGGAATATATAATTAAAATAGAGATACCACTCAATCTAGTAAGAAATACTCCAAAAAGCTTCTATTGAAACTTAATTTCAGCACATTCATGAAAATGTTAAAACGAAAAATAATATATGGAAAAGAAAATAAGGGAAATGAAGAAGGAAAAGGATCTTATAAACCCCAAAGGGAAATTCTTCAAAGTACACCAAATCACTATCATCGCTCTGGGTACCTGTGTCCCAGCCTGTGTGATTGGCCTATGCACCACCCAACATGATCGACTTGAGAATGACAGTAGAGTGAGATAGAACCTTAAATGATGGTCTTATATTTTCCTATAAATAGGAAAATGGGGAATTTATATATAGGGATAAAGACCACCTAAGGCCAACTAATGCGATTTTCCCAATATTCCATCACTCAAACCCTTCAAAGTCTTATATTTGGATTTATAAAACTTGACGAAAAGAGAATTAAATGGGGATAGTGATACTAAATTTCTCCCAGGGTTTGGAATAAGAAATACATATGTGAGGAACTTGATCACACCATGGTTAATGAAGTCTAGAAGAAAGTCTCTTCTGAGAACACCAATGGAGACCCTTGAAGACTTGAGAAAAGTCTCTCCAATGTGTAGTTACCGAGTTTTTCCATCATCCATGGTTCCACTAGTTCACCTAGGCCCACCAGCACGGAGCACCCCATACACAATCCTTATTGGTTCTCTATATTCTGCAGCCTGTGTGAGAAAATCATCATGAATTATTCAAATCCATACATGGTAGAGCCTCTCCTCATTTGGCAACATTGTCTAGGATAAACCACGTTGAAACCTCCACCAATGACTTCAGACATGAACAACCACGGAGAGTATCAAAATAGTTTGTCCCACATTTTGGAGTGCATAACTATGTTCATAGTTTTCACACACTTGTATGATTGGATGGTAGGGTCCCCAAGGTGGATGTTAGTGTGTATCTATATTATCACAAGGAGCCCTATGCCATGGATATTGTCCAGGAGTTCCCAACCATGGATAATAGGCTTAGGAAAATGTCCTCCCCTTCACATCTATGTGAAATAGATCCTCCAGTTCCCAATTGGGAGGTTAAGTATTACTTGTGAAATTCCATTCAACATTTAACGAGATCCTCCCCCCTCACTTCAAGACCAATTTAATGGAATCTATCCCAAGTGGAATCCCCTTTCAATTATTGTGGGACCATTCCTTCCTCCTTCCCTACTCATTTTCCATACCTTGGACACATTATAGTGTAATGTGAAGGGAGGTAAGTGTCATAGCCCTAGACTCTTCTATTAGGGGAAGTGGGGTTAGAGGATATCAACCCAATAAATGACCCAACCCCATCTATTTGGTATTTATCACCATGCCCACCTACAGATAAAATCATATTGTTTTGTATCTCAGATCATTTTTTTCTCTTGTATATCACACTCCGCATGAATCACATGGGTTTAGAGGATAATGGTGATCTTGAAATACACATAATTCATGTCATATATTAAACTACAATAACACTGATTTATACTATGAACATGATACATATGATTCCTACCTAAGGATCATTCTCTTTATGTATCCATCAAAAGAGTAATACCTAATTTAAACCCCCAAATCACAACATGGATCCATCCTCGAGAATAATACCTGAATTAACCATCTCAAAGAGCCATACTCCCCTAAGAGACAAACATGTAATGAATCCAAATGAATAGGTCCTCATAACTAAACCACATGGGATTTTATTCCCCACCACATAGGATACATATGAATCCTCGGTAATGTCCAATCTCAAAACCCCCAATCAAACATATTCCCTTTTGGACACATTTATTGTAGGATCAAATTCAACCATGGAAATCATATTTCTCCTAGGATACCTAGGATGATTCAACGAAAGTCCCACACCAAACATTGATTATACACATTATTCCTAGATGTTATTTCCACCTAACATTAACCTGTATGGTCATGTCCATATCACATGAACATAAAAGGAATGATGTTCCCAATTAAGAAGCACTGAACTACATGGGTTCAAATTATTTCAAAAGTATTCATAGGAATACCCTTTATGGGTTTGACACAAACATTATAAAAACACCCATATCCCTTGGTGATGATAATATCTAGAGCTCTATAATTAGATTCATGGAAACTAGTATCTTCATTATAATGACAAAAAAATCTCTAAGTAGTAAATAAAAGGATACAATCAATGGGGAACTTCAGATACATACAAATACCTCCATTGATGAATAATATCTAATACATATATGTGATTCTAAGATCTATACTTTCTAATAACTTATCTTTCACTATGGGATGACCCACATCACACTTGGGAATCAATATAGGAGTCACAGACATTTCTGAAATCTATAAGAGAGTCCTATAGTAGAAAATAATTCCTTCAAAATCAGTGTGTTAAGATCTACCTCCCTTCCTCTCAAATAATGTGATTTTATATGTATCACTAAAAAATACCAAACAAGATCCAAAATTTGGAAATTAGGTCTTTTTGGATTCATACAAATTACGTGGTTCCTCTTCCATGAGTAACCCATTAGAAACTGTTTAGAATCAACAAATCATCATGAGTTTAAAATTACAAGGGAAATAAAATGGTGAACTTGACGTGAATCCTTCACCTAGATGATAGTGTCACCAACAAGTTATCCCCCATTCATATTGAAAAATATCTATATGCAAGTCAGTAAATAATTCATGTGATCATATGAATAAGATTCGACCTAGAAAGGGTTTTCTTATTTGTGTTTTTCAAAAATTCTAGGAAAGTACTCTCAAATATTCCTTTAACCAAATGGAATCATTCTAGATTTCAATAATAAATGCTACAAATACTTTTAAGGCCATATCTTCATCCATGTAATGGATTCCATCACAAACACATTATCTTTAATGCTAGGTATTCAACATGCTAGTTTGGTAACACCAATAAAATCGTGAAATCCTGAAACTAGAGGACACTTAGCAGGCCCTCCAGTTCGTAATACCCCACAAATCATATGGTCAACAATGACCAGATGTCCTGACAGAGATGACACTGACTGTAATCTTCAACTATTTTGGAATAATATCCTTGGATCATATAAACAATAAATCTTGTACCTTAGGGAATAATATCTATATCCCACATAAGGCCTGAACAAAAAGTCACATGGGTCATTCTCAAGGGATTGGTCTACAAATCGTCACCTCTCGCACATCGCGGTAGTGGACCCTTAACAAGATGAGGGTATTTTCCTTGGATTTCCATCCTAGGTCCTCCAAAATTGAGAATACAATATGACAAACCGAGGATTAATGATATCCACCAGGGAGCATGGTCACACCTCCCCCCCCCTCATGAGAACCCCAATAACCCAATTTGTAATAATTTTTTTTGGGAACATTCATACATTCACCATCATTCAAAATGCATGCAGAATATCTTTACAGTCATCAAATATGACCCCCAACGAAATATGGTGGTATAATAAATGTAGGAACACACAATTTAAAGTACTCACCAAGCCCACCATCCAAATTTTCAACAAACACTAGGAGAAGTCAGTCAGAATGTCCTGACGAAGAGCAAGGGGGATACCGAGAACTTTTACCCCACACACGAGCTCTTTCAATATCAATTGTCTAGGAAAATAGGATAAGAGGAGTCACTTACACACATTATAGGTATGGAATGAGAATATATCCATGTTCATGCTGATGAATTCATCAATCATATCCTGAAAATTGTGAATGGGTAGCTGTAAATACCTACACACATCTTACTGACTTCTCAATAAATCAAAACAACGACAATAAATGCTCCCAAGATATGTACACCAAAACATATCCCCCATGTGGGTTAAATCATTATATTGTCACCATAGAGAAGATATAAACCACTTCTTCGATCCATGAGATTCATGAGGAAAACATTCCCATATTATACAGACCACTGAATCAAGAACATACACCCAATCCCAACAGAGGAAATCAACCTATCCAATTGAAAACTACAAGTAACAAAAAAAATCCCATAATAACCGCTTCTCCCAAAAATTGGCCCCAACCACTTGTAAAAAGGAATCCTGGTTGAATCCTCACAAAAATTCTTAGAAAATATTGAGATGATCAATGAACCGACTCTTTTGAATGTTGGTGTTCTGGAATCCCTCAGATGCTTATTTGATGCCACTCAAGTTCATATGATCTCATTTCCAAATTATGGGATTAGTAGAAGATATAATAAAGTTTATATTTAAAAACTTCACCTTGAAGTCCTGATTCATTTCTAAAATAAAATCAACCTCGAGATCCTATAATCCGAGGAGTGACGTGGTATCCCTCAATATGGATAGAAGATCAATGATCAAGAGGGTATTCCCCTTACTATAATGTACCACTGTGTTCCTCCCCATGATATCATTCAATATGAATGTTATCACTGTAGCAGTGTTTCAAATTTTAATTAGAATTCACAATATGAAAATGTGGTGATTAGAAATCCCTCATATCATAATGAACTTATAAAAACAATTGAAGTCTGTTCTGATGCCTTTTCATTAGAAGAATAAAATATTTCAACACTAAAAAAATACCTAGGTGATGATCAGGATATGAACCACTCTTATGTCACATTCAATCTAGTGTAATAGAGGGATTCCAAACTAATTTTGTTCCCTATGACAAAAAAAATTCTAAAGAACCCTCTCTGGTCCGGCCAAGTGGAGGAAACACTATATAAATATAAATAGGTCATTCTAATCATGAAGGAAAAACTCGATAATGATGGAATAATAGTCATTTTATGGAATTTTTCTCCCCTAAATACTACATTCCAGAGGTTGTTATGAAATATTTCATGCACGAAATCCACCTCAACATATGGAAAAATCTTCGTCACTTAAAAGAAATGGCATTACACTATGATGACTATCGAAGTAACTTCAATGTAATAGAAGGGTTGATATTCCTAATTGAATAAGAATAGATCATTGATTCACGATAGAAAAATATTTAGAAACCTTAATGATCCCTTAAACGTGAAGTCCTGAGTTCATTAATGAGATTTCAAAAGCTGGTCATCGATACACCATCTGGTGTTCATATTAGAGGATTAGGTGAACATGGGGATTTTCATTTCACTAAAATACCTAAAAAATGAAGTCCTTCATGGGTGGTATCATGCAATGTTATAGCCCTTGGACGACTATAAAAAATTAATTCTATTTATATAGAATGATATGATCAATAAAAATAGCCCTCAACCAAATATCACTGCTGTTATGCTAGAAGAAAGTAGGATATTGAAATAATCTTGTGTTAGGCATATTAAAATATCGATCAAGCCTCCCATTGGGTATAAATTCATTACCATATAACATATATTTCAAAAATAGAACAATTGTATTTGGAAACCAGTTACTAATGTGTGTACAAAATGATGCATTGATCAGACATTTGAAAAAAAAATCCACAAAATCAGAAGGTATGTCACGATTTATTCATCCACAGAAGATTGTGAGAAACCGATCCCATAGGGTTTGGAGATTTTCTAACCCACCCTTCAAGGTCAAAAAACCAAACCTGAAGGGTTTTTAAATAAAAACAAGAACATCCTCAAACCTTATGGATGGGGCATTTTTCAAAACAAAAACTACTTCCTCAATAAGAATAATTTTCTCTCAATTAGGGAAAATGATTTAGAATGGATCATCCCAGTTTTAACCATCCTGTTATCCAGTACCATCACATGTAACACACATGAATGATCTATATAATGATATTTTATGGATAACTATCTTCCAAGATGTTTCCATGAAATCCCCAAAGGAGAGTACATGGCCTCGTGGGGGTGTAGAAGTTGAAAATATCTCAAAGACAAGGATAAAATGACTACAATGGATTTTACCTTAGTAAATATCATCAATGATACCCTCATAGATTCTGAGGAAAATGAGACCTATTCAAAAGAGTCTGAAGATGATGTATCTATTCATAATGGGGTCCACAAAAAAAATGAATGTTGTGTGAATACCTAAAACTAAAGGCTTTCCCTGAATATTGGATATCCATCAAACAATACTTCTTTACCTCATTGAATGAATGATAATTGAAATGGTCAAATGGTACCTCACCTTTCTCCCAAAGAGGTTGTGCCCCATTCACTATAGGAATAATTTATTTAGAAAAAGTTGGACATGGATGAATTTATGAGAATCAGTGAAAAACTACGTTGAGGCATCCATCCAGGTAAATATGTTCAATCATAAAAACCTGAACTTGAACATCCAGCTGGGGAACCTAAACAAAGAGTATTTCCTAGAATAACTAAAGAAGATTTGGAAAATATTAATAATTTAGAATAAAAAGAACCAATATATTTTGAACCCATAGTAAGGGATTGTGAAATACATCTATTGGGTAAATAAATAGAGTAGGTTCAGGAATATCCTTATAAGATTTCCCCTATAAGCTACCCATATAAGGTAACAAAATAACCACCACCAATGGTCTTACTAGCTACCACATCTATCAAGGCTCCAAATACCTTGCTCATTCAAGATCTCACTCAACAGTAAATTCCACAAATGATGATGAAAATTAATGAGTCATTAAAATATTTTTTAGAAGCCATGGAGGAATGTTGTGATTTGATACAGTCAGAAAATAATCCTTTCCACGAATGAGTGGATTTGACTCTTCCCATTCCATATTTTTGGACCCATGAATATCCAATTTTCAAAAAATCTGGAGGCCAAGAGTAGTATTTGATGCATTTCATATCTTACTATGATTTCATGATGGGTGACCATAAATAACATGAATTGTTGAAAATCATATTCTTTGTGCAATCACTATATGGACAAGCCTTCATATGGTACATGGTATTACAATATCAGTCATTCACTGGATCAGAAGACCTAAATTATAAATTTCTCTTCCATTTTAGATTGAAAATGTAGAGAAAAATAGTCTTATTCCTCTCAACCTATAGCCATTGGGATAATGAATGATTCTAAGATTTCTCTTATTAGTGTAAAGTATTGACTTATTCCCTGAATATGTGACTCAACTTACAAGTATTGTTTCAAAATAAACAGTGAATTTTCATGAAGATTTGTGTACACAAATAATACTTGTGTTGTAAATCAGAGGGGTTTGATTCCTTTATGTGATTTCCAAGATAGTGAATAAATCCATTACAGAGACTAACGGAATATCCCATGTAATTCCATCAACTCAAGAAAGGAGAACATGAAATTTAGAGACTGACAATGTTACACTAAAACATGCCCCTATAACAACTCACACATCATAAAATCACACCATACTATGATTCTCCACCTTCTGAGAATAAGTTGCAATTACCTCCTCATTAGGTTGGTCAATGAAATCAGTGTCGGGAATTGTTTGAAGAGATGAAAAAATATCTATTCTTTTTGAAATAACCAAGTCCCGGGCTACATTATCTCGACATTAAAGAACAACTGAGTCAGGTTTCCAAAGACCATGAAACCCATAAAAGAAGGTGATATTGATCATAAAAAATACATTCCTTTCCATAAAATGTTGGGGAACCATATCAAGGATTGTACTATTTTCGATGATCTCCTAAAAAATGGTGGACTCTAGGTAGGTGAAACTAAAAAATACCCCCTCCCAAGTAAAGTAAGATTCTTCCACTAATATTTAGAGGCTAATTGAATGGAAAGAAGTAAATAGAGGAGGTAAGAAAAAGTTAAATAACTGGATGGTTAGAAATATGTTGAAATTAACAAATGCTATCCACAAAATTCTTTTGAAATAGATATTAATGCATTCAACTGTTTCTACTACAAACTATACTATTCCCTCATAAACATAATACTTTAAAAGACAGTCCATTAAAAAGTTACACATATGAAAGAGTAAGGAGAAATCATTGGAAGAAGAGACTATTCCCAAGATAAATCTATATTGGACTTTAGCTTAATTCATGCCTACAGTTACATAAGCACAAGCACCACACCACCAAATGAAAAAACATGTTTTGACATGTCAGATTGAATAATCATATTATAATGATTAGATCATCAATTATATTATTTTTATTTACATAATGAATCAATTTTAAGATGATGAGAATGGTTATGAACCTAATTTCACCATAAATTATTGAGGAACTAGGGGAAGATTCCATCAGTGTTGAGGATACAAGGGAATATGTTGTCATTCCAAAAGTCACAACTTCATCCAAACCCCTTCTCGAACTATATATGTTGCTAAAACTCATGGGAGAGATATATAGTGAGCATAGTATGAACAAGGGAATTCCTTGATGCATGAAAGGATCCACCCCAACATGGACATCTTGGAATAACAGTTAGAGGACATATCTTTACCTGATCAACCTAGGAATGTGGGAAGTCCCAACCGACGTAAACCACCAAGAGTGGAAGCACATTCAACTCATACTCCAAAGGATCATCCATATACATTATGAACATCATAATTCTTTGTGTCTATAAAAGAAAATCCCTATAAATGGAATATGATGCCTCTGGTTAAGAAGTATGCAATTTTGAGGTAATGATTCCAAGAACCAGCTATGTTATTATTATTTGATTCCATGAGTCTATTAATATATCTTGGGGAATCACTCATTGAGGAATTTTTAAGACCCCAATAGTTTGATGTTGTGGTTTATGTTTTTGATGTATATCGTTTGAAGAGTGGTCCTGTAGAATTTCAGGTGATCATTTCATTCACTGAAAAGGATGAGGATTCTTTTATACAATGGAACATCAATGACTTTAACATATCTGACATGATAAATGACATTTCCATCCAATGATATTTTATTAATAATGGATCAGGGGTCATCCTCATTCCATTTCAGAGACTTATCCAACTAGGTCTTAATGAATCTCACTAATCACCCCTTCAATTTTATGTTATAGTGTTATGAAAATAATGATAAAGAGCCACTTAAAAAGATCACAATAAAAACACATTTTAGGAATCTTGTGTTCGTCTGAGAATTCATTGTTGTTTGACAGGATTAAACTTTCAATGCCTCGATGGGAAGACCATGGTTACCTCAGCATGCGACCATTACTTTTTTTATACAACCAATGACTCAAATAATTCTTCAATAGTCGAATTGGTACATTTTATGGTGATAATCCACTTTCATATCCTTTGAGTCCTATTAAATTGATATTAGATTCTACTTCAAGGGAGAAAAATAGTCCATGTCTAATGATTTTTCAGGATTCAATTCCCTGAATGGTCTGGATTTGATCTTGGATAATCCTTTCAAGTAGCTAAACACAGAGTATGTTTTGTAAATTTATCAAATAAATTGAGTTGTCCCAAATTTACATAGCCACTTCTCTAATTCTGTACAGCCAATCATGAAAATGTAATAATATAGTGTAAAACAATCTATCACCCCTCTAAGAATTAGTGAATTTAAAAATTAAAATGTTTTCATTATATCCAATATGCTTCAACAAATATATACACCATAATCTATACTAGAATAATCTATCATGATAATGAGAGTAAATAAAAATACTCAATTCTAACTCATCGTATACTGTACAGAACATCAAAAAGGGTTCATGCCATTAGTTGGGATGAAAATGGTTTCTTCCTCTTATGGATGTTCAAATACTAACTCCATCCCTATGAATTGGAATATTCCTTCATCACCTAATTCTTTGGAAAAGATATAAGAAATAAATCATGTTGAAAGGAAATAAGAGGAATACATTAGGGATGTCCCTTCATCATTTGATGTAGGTGTCTCCCACACAACAAATGAACTCATAGAGACAAATCCTAGTACATATTTTGATCCATAACCTACAATGATTAGTGCGTCCATGTGTTCTAATGAATATAAAATATATACTTTCTTCCTAAATAAAAAACATGATGTATTTTCTTATAATGAAAAATACATTTTAGAAATTTAACCTGAGTTGGACACCCGTCACATTGGTTTTATAGAAGAGAACCAGGGATACAAACATGCAGCCATAAGGGCTCACCAGACATTATTTGATAATATTGAGGATTTATTTGATAAGATCATCAAAGAATACATCATCTAAGAGGTATAATATCTCAAATGGATATCCAAAAAAGTCCTTATAAATAATTAAAATGTGAAAATAAGAGTTCTAATCAACTTTAGAGACCTCAACCGACATTGTATGAAATTTGACTTCCCATTTCCTATAAAAAAACTCATGATTTAAGCATCTATTGGTTATCAATTCCTATCCTTCATGGATGGATACATTGGTTATAAAAAATATGGATGGTCCCATAAAATTAATAGTCCATTACCTTCAGATCCCTCTTATAAGTATTCTTTTATTGGGTAATTCCATTAGGAATAAAGAACGTCAGTTCCACATACCTACTATATAGACATCACATATTCCTGAACCTATTTGGGAAGTTTTTTGAAATCTAAATTGATGATTTAGTGGTTATGTATCGATAATTTTGTGAACACCTAGCTAACATAGTGACCATCTTCAAAAAGATACAACAACATAGCATGAAGATAATCCCACTGAAATGAAAATTCAGGGTAATATGAGGGAGGATTCATAGCTTTATCATATTCGATATCCACATTAATGTTGATCCTGAGAAAAAAATATATCCTTATCATGTCACCTCTTAAAAAACATAACGTGTGGAAAATAAATCAAGTAAACATATCCTTCATCCAATTCATCATACACAATCATGTTGGAAAGTGTTTTCCCTTCAATAAATTTATGATGATGGGGGTCACATATTTGGGGACCAATGACTATCAATATGTATTTGAAACCCATAAAAATAAATCTTGAGGGCACAAGTTTTCATTCTACTTTTTTAAGGAAGGACACTCCTCTTATATATGATGGCCATACAGTGATCATTAGGTGCCTTACTCATGAAAAAGAGTGATGATATAAATGATAGAAACCTCTACTATCTAATTCAATCCTTGGACGATGTGAAGACCTGATATTCAGATATTGAGAAGAGATGTATGAAATTTTTATTTATAGTTCAAAAACTGAGGCACTATCTGCATCACCATGGGGATCAATTAGACTCTAGTAATTACCTTCTCAAATACATCATCTACTGTCCTACATTAACACACAATTTAACGTGGTGGGCGATTATTCTAATGTAGTTTGATATACAATTGCTGCCTCAGAATGCATTGAATGGGAATTTCTAGGAAGATTTCCTTACAGATCCCATTTAATTAGAATCAACATCATTAAATACTGAATTTCCCAAATGAAGATATATTATCTATTCTAGATGCCCCCAAACATGTAAAATATATTTTGGCAGCATATACAGGATCTCCACAGGGTGGAAAATGGAAAAAACTAAGCTAAAAAATATTGTCTTTGGTTTCATGTTCATTTTCTTAGCAAATGAAATCTTACTATACCACCTTTTGGAGTCAGAAAGATGTACCAATAATGAGGTAGAAACCCAGTCACTCATTTTGGGATGGAAACTGGCACATCAAATACCATTAAACAATATATTGGTTATGGGTGACTCATAGTTGGTAATCAATCATATCAACAAGGATTACACCATTAGAAATGAAGATCAGATCCCCCCTGCATGACTGTGTCTAAGTGATGATGGTA
This sequence comes from Viscum album, assembly GCA_963277665.1. Taxonomy (NCBI): domain Eukaryota; kingdom Viridiplantae; phylum Streptophyta; class Magnoliopsida; order Santalales; family Viscaceae; genus Viscum; species Viscum album. The sequence continues at coordinate 1,230,266,464 of OY728128.1, forward strand.
GAGTTCCCCTCAGAACTGACATTGTATCTTGTCACCCAATTACATAATTCCCAACTATATGCATTATAAGATGAATATAAAATATTGGACGATCCAAATTAGGAGGAAACATTCATTAACATCACCCATCGCTGAATGGTCTCACCATTTATTCTAATCAGAGAAGATGAGATTAATGAAGTCACACAAATCCCTGAATCATATAGCCTTAAAACTAGGTATATGACACACATCATGGATTACCTACAAAATGAGGTGATCCTTCTAGATAGAGCTGGAAGAGAGAAGGTCCGATGGTGAGAAGTCAATTTCACTCATTATGATGATCCAAATCAGTCAAACTTCCTCTAAAAACTATGATTTGATGTAGTACTTCTCACATGATTAAATAGAGAGGAGACTATAGATATTATGGAAGAAGTACATATTGTAGCTTGTGGTTCACACTAGTTAGGGTACTAGAATCTATATCAAATCCAAAGTATTAAATATATCTAACATTAAATTAAACATGGTTGAACATAAATAACCTAGATATTTTATCCCAGCCAAGTGAATTCCAAATTAATCCATCAACCACCATACATCATACATACTAACAAACACTCATGGAAATTTTCCTCACGGGGACTGGATGTTGGGGGACCATACCATACAACAATGACCAATCAGATCAAATACATATTGAATTATACAATTTAATTCTATAAATTGGAAAAGGAAATACCCCCAAAGAATTCAGGGCCAAAATATTTGTTAGCATCATCAAAGATAAAATTATTACCAGATTTGGTATCCCTGATATAATATTGACAAACATTTCCTCCAATTTCTAATCCTATAATGTGGAAAATCTATTGTAGGAATACAATATAAAATCCAAGCATTTATCTCACTATAATGCTGTGAAAAAATTGATTGATAAAGGATTTCAACATGACTCGATAGAATATACTCTAAAAGATAGTGGAAAAATATAATTGGAATTTTCCTTACAATCTATTACAATCATTATGGGATTACTAGACTACAACGTGTACTACAACATGAGAAACCCCATAATAACTGGTACATAGAATAGAATCAATCCAACCTATTGAGTTTAAATAACCATCACTCCATATTTAAATATATGACTTGATATATATGGATTTGAAATCCCATAAACAACTGGATGAATTAGAGTGGATGGATGAAAAATGAGTGTACTCCTTGAATCATTTGGAAGTCTATCGAAACTAGATAGAACATGCCTTTATCAAGATGTTTTCCCTTATTCATTATTCCTAGTATAATTGGATGTGGTCAACATAAATACAATGATAAAATTAAGGAAGCCACCAAATCATGAACAGAAGTGGGGGGGACCATACTCCATACACGATGTCAAAAATAACAGAGCTTACTCCTCTTTCTAAAAGAATGGAGACCTCATTACAACTCTATCCAATGAATGGTTCTTGAAGAATTATATGGTATGATCACACAAATTATGTCCTATCTATAAGATTTTAAACTATCTAGAACCATATAAGTCCATGTTAAAAAACATTAAACTGCATAGTATATTCATCCTTTTCACAAAACAATAAACTACACAACATGATGTCATATTCATATAAACTGAAAACAAAAAAACCATAAATACTCACCACATGACATTAAATTTTATTGTTATCATCTACCTCCTTTATTGATAACATACCCTGAATTATTTCTATCTAATATACTCCTCGTGGTCCCTTAAAGATGGGACGTTTCCAGGCATAATACCCACTAATTTCATTTTCACTTAGTAGTGGCACTTATTCCCCATTTTTCAGGCATAAGTATCATCATTATAGGGTACTCAACACATGATTTTAAACTGTAAGAGATAGTGAGAACTAATTATGGCTTGATTCTTGCTACATTAAGATACATAGTGGCACCAAGGTATTATCCACCAGTTCAACCATAACATTTATTTCACATTAGGTGAACCACATCCTTGTCGCATGTTGTTAAACTCCACGATTCATCAAGAAGTGAGGATGGATTGATTATAATTCCCATCAGATAATTTGTGATGCTAGGATATCCCGCATTAGTCTAGTCATGATAAAAAATAAGCTTTTTCAGAACATATTTCTTGATTACCATACAACATTGTGTCCTGAGTCCAACCATTATTATAGAATATATTATAGCCTCTTTCCCAACATATAATCCTCAATGATGTGGGAGATAATTTTCCTGAACTACGTAAGGATTTATTCTTGATCCATCAAGATATATTGTGACAACCTAATTTATATTCTCATTCCCATCCATTAAATTTCCATTCATTTATATAATTTTTCCATGTACCTCATTTTACAATGTTAATGTACTTAGGATTTTAAGAACTACATATTCCATGATTCCCATCGTAATGAGTTAAATAGAGATGTTTGGATCATACCTCATGGACCATCCACCACAGAATCTAATTGCCGCTACATTTCACCAATAATGCCATTAAGACATGGAATAACATTTTTGGACTCCTTGTTTCTCACACCATTCATAGCACTCACGGGCCAAGGTTATTTTGTAAAGATGATTTGTTGTATCCGTAATTCATTTCAACTCGCATTGAGGTTTCCAAGGTCATGGATGAAACACCATTAAACAAATACAAGATGGCCTCATCACATGGTAATAAACTGCATGATCTCCTAAATAACTACATGTGTCTTGTTTCAACCTCTATAATGATACATAGTTATTCCTAGTTCCTAAATCCTTGTATAACAACATTATTACTTTTCATGTAGGAATCAACCCATAATCTCCCCGCCTGATGGTAAACTACATAGTTCATTAAGAACTATGTGTGTCTTCAATCCCACCCTGATGAGACACATAGTGAGGTATAGATCTTTAATCCTAGGCCTAACTATAACACAATATGAGAAATCACCATTGTATCCCATCTATGAGCCCGTATTAAACCCCGAATGTCCTCCATAAATGAGTTTAATTAGTATAGAGGCCCTTCTTCTTTACCGCTTGACATTAAAATAAATGGCTAATGTCCTCTCATCATGACATTAAACATCATAGTACCTAAATAAAAAAAATTATTCACATCTCTTTGTGATACATAGCGATTCATAGGCCTTATGTCCTCGTCTTGGCCATGGGTTAATGGAAAATTCCATCAATTCAACATATAAGACAGATCTATACAAGGGAGTTCAAACATATGGAAAATATCAGCCCAAATGCTTATATTTTTCTCAGACGTATCACTTCTGCTTCTCATACTCTTAATCTCCAACACATTCAAAAATCAAAATATTTTCTTAAAATCTGATGGTTGAATATCTGATACCTGAGATTTATGTATTTTTGACTATGATGTATCTTGCCCCAGTTGTCTTTTTATGAAACACCACATAATGGATTTGTAAACTAACGGTTTACCCTATTTACTATTCTATAGATTCCCATATTCGTCTTGCATAAAATGGACCTGAAAATGGTTTTCTCATATAGAGGTAACATCACCCTTGGGATAAGTGCTTATGCCGCTATAAGGTTTGACAACAATAAGATAAAAATCATGATTCAATGTCAGCAATCATCCCTCACATATATTTCATGTATCCTATCTCCTAATCTAAAACATCCAAGAATCTAATTTGAAATTTCATTCTTGATGGCCAAAGTATGCATGAACAATCTTGGTCATGTTGGTCACATATTACATGTCATTTCCATGGTATAATTTTCCTAGTAGTGTGACCAAAAAACTGCAGGCACCATACTTCATGTGCTTCAGTTAGTCCTGTGTAGAGAATATATAGCCCCAATTATTTTGAAATATATGATTGAAATGACCAATCCTTATTAACATTCTTTCTTTTATCAATCCAAAATCTATGCTCAGGGAAACAAGAATCTCGGTGAAACCTCCTATAGGATTTTTGTGATATAATTTCCTAATTCATAAAAAATTATTCACCTGAATATGTTGTGATACACCCAATATGGATTTTCAAAAGATTCTCTAAAATTTCAAAGCCTTTAATCAAAATGATTTCAATGTTGGAAATGCAGTATTCACCCTAATTGGGCTGGTATAAAACACCCCATAAAACTATTTTTTAAACCAGTGGTAACTTCATTCTCGGGAAAATCCTCCTCTAATATCGTTATCACTTTTCCCATACAACTCATAAGGTTCTTGGGTCCCCAGATCACACATTATGACTTTATCCTCTCACACATGAATATGGTAGAAGATATATTAACAAATTACCATGAATGGAAAATGTAACAACCTTTCATTCAATGCTGAAGACCTTAAATTATATCCCTCTAATGAATTTATTGTATGAATTTAAAATGCACAACATATTTTAATTTCTCTATTACATTGAACATCATATCATAACATCCTAGTCACATGTTGTTAAACGATACAATAACATAGTCACTGTATGTTGTTAAAATACAAGGTTAATTTCACGATCACAAGAAATTATACCGCATGATGGTTTTAACCTGGTTATAAATGGTCCTTCCCAACTGATATAGATAATATATCAAAATTTACCTTCCATCACTCACGAAAAATTCATATAGTGGTGGTTACCCTTTAATAGATGGTATTAATAAAAATAATCCCTAAATTTTTTGGAAATATCTATTTGGAAAAACCACCAATCATGATCTTGAGAAATCCTAATCATAATCATTTACCATCAGATTAGAATTATGTAATTCCTAAGAACATGAATTCCAGAAAATGCTGTAATATACCCCATTTGGATTAGAAAATGCTTCTAAAATATTATGAAGGTTGTCATCTAAAAGATTCCAATATTTTCTATAGTGTCTCAAACCCAATTGTCCTTCCATAAAATAGCCCAAAATGGGTTTTTTGAATCAGTGGTAACAATTTCCTTAGGTGAGGCCTCCCCTATTCTCTAATATCGTTTTTTAAATCTAGGATCCAAAATATCATTTCTCAGGATTCCCTACTAAATATTTTAAAAATTTCAAAACATTATCATCTCAAAAGTGTAGTTTTTATCATCATTTTAAAATATATGGTCAAATATATTTCAAAATAAACACCAACCTTATTATTCAGTCTTTCACAAAATTACACTGCTTAATAAAGGCACGTAACTTTTTAGGATAAAATCCAAAAAAGGGAGGCCTATGTAAGGGCCAAATGTCAACCACACAGTCTCCTTTATATGGGACATAGAAAAAAAATATGTAAGATGATGACAAAAAAGTGACAATTTTTGTAGGGTTGTCCATAGGAACATAGAAGTAGTTGAACTACACTCACTAAACCTCATGGATTCGAGGAACATTTAGAGAATTTTCCCCATCCCATCAATACAATTACTACTAGATGATACAAAGTTGTCTTTTTAGGCATTCTAGCATTAGTATTATGTTATGATCACATGATGAATTTAGGTACAAGGACATATATTATTGGAAACAAAAAAAATCAGTTATGAGAAAAATATTATGGGAGCATCCACAAGATGGGGTCTCTCCATCATAATTTACAAGAGACCATCAAAATACTCTTCATTTATTGAATTTACTCCCATTAACTGTCATCTTCATGTTAATTCCCCATCAACTGAGTGGATTTAGTCTCATTTTCCTGGTGATGTTCTCCCACTATAGCCACAATGCTAGTCCACCTTTCGGTTTTGGATTGTTCCAATTATTGGTGGAGTTGCACAAGATGTCTCTAAGTGGTATACAGTTACTCTTGAAGATGTGATACATGAATGGTTTTATAATTAATCTGATATATACATTCCACCAAATTCTTGGTATGGTTGGACTCCATTTGGAATAATGCATCTTAGACATCACCAGCATTGATGAGAAGTTTTTCCTTAATGAGTCCATGTTGAAGCTCATTCTCTCAATCCATTTTGGGAATGATCTTATTTAAAACATCAAGAATGACATGTTAATGATATAAATCATTTCGCAGTATTCCAAATAAGAATGAAATATGATAAATTTATGAATGAAATTCTTCAAGAGGTTTCTCTGTGACTAGCCTCCATATATCTGTCCATGCCTTACAGCGTGGGATGTAGGGATATTTTAATAGCTTAAAATCCAATTTAGAGCCACTATTAGTTGGAGAGACGTACTATAAGATTAATTCACTTATTGAAGCACCATTTCCCATTCCATATCGGTCAATAAATAATTCGTGTTTGGGTACCAACTGCATGGGCACAAAATCATCACCCTCTGACCTAGTCATAGAAGTTGATGGAAAAGAAAATGGGTAAGGCTACTCAATAGTATGAACATGTATTATAGGTAAAATAAATATTAAGGATTAGAAAATTGTTACACTAACCCATCAATGACTCAGTAACCGAGGTAGAATTTTCCATAGCATCCTCGATTATGGAAGATTGAGTTAGAACCTCTTGATGAGGGGTTCTCTATTGTTTCTTCCCAGGGGTCGAAAAGTGGGGATCATGAAGACATACCATTTCATGTTCTACATAAGATTACACCCCTAAAAAATGAGACTTATATGGACTTCAATATAGTATCCTTGTGTAATCGTTGTGACATTATATGTGGTGTTGCAGTAGTAACATTTTCAGATTGACTATCTGGTGAAGAAGAATTTTTTCCAACCAAGGGAATCAATATCGGGTGCTCTAGTATTGTTTTCGAAGAATGTATATTATGGTCACAGGTTGTTCATAGACTAATGGAGACTGAATCATGTAACAGTCAAGAACTTTTACCCTCTCCCGAGGATAGATGACGTTTTTTATCCATTGAAGGGGGCATGATGGTTCTCTAGGATCGACCTACGGTTAGGATTTCACCAGTTGAGGGTGAAGGAGGGTGATATCTCAAATACTTCCTTCAAATGCAGATAAGGGGACTTTGAGTTCATTGATTTTTCATTTAGTGTTACAAACACACTAGACATGTTCATGGGAATCATGATCTCCATCTACCAGGAATGTCTAGACTGATTCATGGTCATGTTTATTGAAGATATCCTGATCCACTAAAGATCAAATGAGGATCACGCCGAGCATATGAGAACAGTTTTAGGGGTCCTCTGATAGAACCAGCTCTACGGAAAGTTATCTATGTTCTTGTTTTGGACAAAAGAGGTCCACCTCCATGGACACGTGGTGTCCTTGTAGGGAATAATGGTTGATCTGTCAATGGTTGAAGCATTTTTTTCTTGGGAAGTTCCCAAAATTTTCACGGAGGATCATAGTTTCCTGGGTCTGGTCAGATATTATCAATGGTTCATGGTCGACTTCTCTCGTGTTGGAGCACCATTGACAACATTGACTAGAATGGACCAGGCCATTGTGTAGAGTGAGTAGTGTCAAGCATCTTTCAGTTATTTGATGGTGATGTTGGTCAGTGCCCCAATGCTGAGGTTTCTAGAAGAAGAGGTGATGTTTGAGAAGTTTTGTTTTGCTTATGACCAAGGGTTGGTGTGTGTACTGATGCAAAAACATGTGTTGATCTCTTATGGGTCTAGGCAGTTATGTTCCCTTGAGAGTAACTATGCCACCCACAACCTAGAGCTTTCATCATTCATGATCACACTAATGTTTTGGAGGCATTACCTCTTTGTGGAATACTTGTTTGTCATCACGGATCCTAAGAGCTTGAGGTATATCTTCTCTCATTGAGACTTGAACATTCAGTAGCAAAGGTGGATAGAGTTTCTTCAGAAATATTACTTTAATATTTCCTACACCTTAGGAATGGGGAACGTGGTGGATGATGCCTTGAGCAAGAAGTCACAGAAGGATTTGGTTTGAGAATCGGTGGATTGTTGGATGGTGATGGAGGAGTTGGTTTCCCTAACACCTGGATTAATGGGTGGAGGATGGAAGAGGCTACATATTCTTGACCATAGTTAAATCCTCACAATTATGGTAGGTGGAGGTGTCTCAGTGGGTTGTCATAGAGGTTGAAGTAATGTGAGATCATGTTAGCCAGGGTGATTCTCCAGGAGGATGGTTGGATGACGGGAAAAATTAGATTCTATTTTATAGAAAGTTGTTCATCCCCTTCGGAATGTGTGAGAGAGTTCTTAGTGAGTTCAAAAACTCACCCTTGGTAGTGAACATAGGAGTTTCAAAGATGTAAACGGGATTTTGGGGTCAGTTTTTGTGGCCTAGGGTGAAGCGGGCAGTAGAAGAGTATGTGGGAAAGTGCCTCGTGTGTGAGCAGGTGAAGGTTGAACACTGCATCCCATTAGGTCTTTTACAACCCTTAGATGTCCCTGAGTGGAAGTGGGATGATATATTGATGGATTTCATCATAGGACTACCCAATGTTTAAGGAGGCTTCAATGCTATCTGGGTAGTAGTAGACCAGCTAATGAAATTAGCACACTTCCTGTAAATCTAGGAGTCGAGTGATGTGGATGCCCTAGAATAGTGGTATGTGGATGAGGTAGTGTGGTTTCATGGAGTTCTGAGATCCATAGTTTTAAATAGGGATGCATGTTTTACCTCCCATTTCTGGAGGGGATTTCAGGAGTCTTTTTGCAGCCATCTGTGCCTCAGTTGTTCTTTCCACACCAAAAAAGATGGGCAGATAGAGTGCACCATCTAGACGTTGGAAGATATGTTACATTTATGTGTTTTCTACTTTGGGGATTTTGGTTTTGACACTTCCATCGGGTAGAGTTTGCCTACAACAATAAGTATCACCCTACCATTGGCATGACAATGTTTGAAGCTTTTTATGGGAGGTCGTGTCATTCACCCGTGTGCTGGATGGAAGTCAGGGTATTAGGTGTTCTTGGCTCAGAGGTGGTGCAATGCACTACAGAGAAAGTTCATCCCGTATGGGAGAGGGTGATGGAGGATCAAGACCGACATAAGTTGTATCCAAATCGTATGAGGAGGCCCTTGGAGTTCGAGGTCGGGGACCACGTGTTCCTAAAGGTCTCCTATCAACGTGGGAAACCGAGGTTCGGTAGTGGGGGTAAGCTTCCTACCATGTTCATCAGAACCTTCAATGTGTTGCGGCGGGTCTGTGAAGTGGACTATTAGTTAGCGCTACCACTTTAAATACTGAGGGTTCACGATGTATTCCATGAGTGTCTGTTCCATCAGTATCTACGTGATAATTCACACATTATCTAATGGGGAAAGCTGGATATCAAGGATGACACAACATTCGTAGAACGACCAGTGAGGATCGGGGATTCTGAGGAGAAGGTGCTTTGTGGAAAAACAATTCCCTTAGTTCGTATGTTGTGGAGGCATGGTGGACTCGAGGAGATTACCTGTGAAAGGGAGTCTAAAATTCATTCCCAATACTGAGAGAGGTTGTGAGTATTGTTTTGTATTATTTCGTACTTGTTTTTAATGTAGTGGTTGACCATGTTAACTATGAAAAGTGTTGTTTTCCTTGTTCTCTGATTTTGTATGAAGAGTCCTGACTATGTAAAGGGGATGGACTATTCCCTAATCAAGATTCATTAATGTGTATGGGATTAAACCCATGTGGGCAAGTTTGTACCACCAAAATTGGATAATATCTTGACATGGGGGAAGGGACTCCCTAAACCATATGACTAGATAATGTGAACATTAGATGTTGTTTGATCTCTTGAGGGAGAGGTGTTTCTAGATGTATATGTTGGTTCAGCTATGAGAAGTATCTTTCGAGGAGGTTGTTCAGACTCCTCTATGTAGAACCATGTTTATTTTTGATTCTTGAGGATGAGAATAGTTTGAGAGGTATCTAATGTAATGGATCAGACCCTCTTAGTCCATTATGTTTCAAATTACTGGTGTTTGGGGTGCCCTGAGAGGGTAGCATGTCAGTAGATGGATATGGTCATGGTGTCACACATCAGTGACACCGATTGGTGAGTCTCCGATTGGCGAGTCAATGATCGGTGCCACGGTGGGGGGTGTCTGTGTTTTCCTCACTAATTCTACTGAAACACCACTTTTAAGTCATTTATCATTTTTAAAGTGGTTCAAGGCCATTTTTATCCCCATAAACAATGATTTAAATCCCATATCAGTGGGGATACCATCAACAGAACTATTTTCCTCGCTTTAAATGAAATCCATTAACACACAGTTGTTATGGTCACCCTTCAGATGAGAAATATTAAATAACAATTAATTCCATCATGTGTAACCATCCAACCGCATGGTGAAACCATCCATCCAATGGCCCGAAGGCCATCAAATTTAATATCATGTATCTCAAGGATGTCACCTTTTATTGCATGACATTATTTATTCTTCGTGGATAGTATCCTTTCCTTTCCATGGTGCATTTGGAGTCCTCATTCCTAAGGATAGAGGTGCGCCTGTGATTGAGCCATTCCTGCTCACTCATGGAGTCCCCGAAGTTCCTCCCATGCAAGTCGCGCATCCCCAGTTGTTGGTGCAAGGAGAAAAATATAGATAATTGTTCATCCAAGTAGGATCCTTTAGTTGTCTCTCTTTACTATGTATCTTTATGGGTGGGTATGATAATGTTTCCTTCAGTGATGGATGAATCCAATCGTAAAATCAAAATATAAAAGGAAATTTAAAGGATGAAGGGGTGTGTTTGATGATGATGATAAAATAATTAATTCTTGTTTATATGTTGTGAATTGTATGGGATTATTCCCACTAAAAATTGTGTCCTCTGGTGGTCCTTTATTGAGCACAGATGAACCTCTATTTTTTCGATAATTATGTGATTGGATGGTTGTAAAATGGAAATTGATTAATCACATAAACTCGGTTGATTAATTGGTTGTCCAGTGAACAAGAATCACTGTGTGTTCAAACTACTTAACCAAACTGAAATAAGGAACTTATTGAATAGTGTGTTTGAATCTGAAATCCCCTTACTCTATCTTGGTAACATGTGTGATTGTTCTGCCTGTTGGGTGATGTGGATAGGGATGGTATCCTCTATTCTACAGTTGTTGGTTTTTGGGTCTAAGGCCTTGTGGGGAAGTATGTTGGGGATTGTTTTGGTTCCATTACATTGAGGGATCTCACATATCCCTTTTGTTGTTGTTTATTGAAAATAGAACCGGGTGTGAATGCTTAAATTGTTTCTATGCTGTTTTTCCTTCTTTTTGATTGTGGCTATTCTTTTTAGTTGTCAAGTAGTGAAGAATTACTTAATAGGAATCACTTGATTATGAAATCAAGAATGGGTTCAGTGGGGAACTATATTCTTGGAATGATTTGTGACTTGGTTGTGGTTGTGGAGCTTCTTATGAATGAATAATAATGAGGGTGTTTGTTTATGGGATGGTTTTGGAACCCCTAGGTTGGGAAGAGTACTTATCTTCCTATATGTATAATTTAGTTCTTATGTTTCTTATTTGAACCCCACCCAAGTTGAGAACTTTGTGCCAAACACCACCATTTCTTGGGAAAGGGTGTTTTTTCCAAAACTCCTATGAGTGGCGGGTTATTAGATCCTATTCTTCTACCTTTCCTAGGTTTCCCAAGATTCTTTGGGAAGGTTGTGGTTTACTAAGGTCCATTAGAGCCCAAGATTCCTTGGGCATGGTATGTTGTGTAGGTATGTCCAGGTGTGTGCTGGCAGTTTGTTCTCCAAGTGTCTTCGGGATGAGGCCTAGGTGTCTTCGGGTGTGGCAGTTGTTGTTCTTACACAGGTGTCTTCAGGTGTGGTGGAAGGTGTTTGGGACTAGGTGTCTGCAGGTGTTAATATGTATTGTTTTTGTGGCCTAGGTGATTGTGGATAGGATGTGTGGTTGTGGTAGCTCAGGTGTCTGCGAGTGGGGTATGATAGTGGGACTGCAGTGAGAATGGTAGGAGATGGATGACGCGTAGGATGTCATCAATAACTATTGGGAATGTGGTGCTGGGTACCCAAAAATCAATTTTTTATTACTGTTAGATTACTTTACAAGCATTATTTTGGGGGTGTCCCTTGGTGAGTTTTGTTTGTATTATTTTCCTTGATATGTTCTTTGGATATCTATTTTCTCACATGACATTAGAATGCCTCCTAACATGTGCATGAGATCCTTTTGTTTTCCCTACTGAGAATTCTTGTATACTCACCCTATGTATATAAAACCTATTTTAGGTTTCCATGAGGATTTCCAGGACCATGCTGAACTATATTATCTCTGATGCCAGGACTGTTGATGTTGCTTCATTTCTTTTCTTTTGGTACTTCTCTTTAAATTTTTCTTGTACCATGTAGAACTTATTGTTGGGACATGCATATGAGAATAGATTGTTTTGTCTTTACATTTACTACATGTTTTGGTGTTGTTTGGGATTTAATATCTTATATCATGATCCTACAAAATAGAAAGGGTAATTATTTCCATATTATGTGTGATTCGATATCCTTGGTTCTAGTCGGCAGTCCAGGGCCTATTGAAGGTGTGTCTCGGTTGTCATTATCTCTCCATAAACTTGAGGAAGGAAGGGTATGAACACATGTAGTTCATTACCTCATCTTGGTGAAGGAAGTTCGTGACATATATGGTATGTAATATCCTCCACTGATCATTTTTTTATCAAATTATTTCATGATATGATAATTTATTAACATTTTGTATTTTTAATGTTTATAACACGATTAATGTAAAAATAGGTTAATGAAGGGGTTAAGGCAAATGATAGGGCACAAGATGAAATAGAAACATATCCAATTTTTTTGGATGATGGGATTTAATCATTAAAAAATATTAACATTGAAATTTTGGGCAATTAATTCAACTTTCAAATGAAAAATAATTGATTATATTTAAACCATTTAAATAATTCAATATGTGTTCATTACTTCATAATAGAAGGACACCACCACTCTATTTGTCAAACCCCTTAGTGCCACTTTTCTAAAAAAACCATAAAATAAATATTCTTAAAATATTTAAACTAGTTCAAAAGTTTTTTTATTTAAAAGACCATATATAATGTCTTTAAGAATATATCGAAAGGAGGTCTCTTAAAGAGGAAGTTATCATTCTAACCGATGCCTTTAATTTTAATTATTATTTTAACTGAACCAATTTTATAATATCCTTTAAAATATAATAAAATCAGTATATTAAATATATATATGTGTTATTATCTTAATTTTATAACCTTATTTATCTCATTTCCCATCCTATTGGGAACAAAATCATCATTTATAGGTATTTGTAGACTACAACATCTACAAAACTATGTGTTTTATTCATAACCACCTCACAATGAAGCTTAATATGATGGATTTAAAACATATATATGATAGTAATGAAATAATTAAAATTATTGGAATAAAATATTTTAATTACCTTTTTCCCATCCACTAATTAAAATATGATAATATAGGTTTTTAATATTTGTGGAATACCACCTCTATAAAGTGATGTGATTCATTGTTTCACATGAAAAAATTATGGTTGATTATAAAAATTAATTTGATTTATAAAAATTATAATTATATAATAATAATTATTATTAATTAGATGTTGGAAAAATTAACCCTTTAAACATAATCAAACTAGAAAATACATTTTATAATTTGGAATTAAAGGTCCTCAAAACAAATGATGTGGACCTAACTGATTATGTAAATAATTTTGTAATTAAAATAAAAAAATAAATTGTTTAATAATAATTTAATAAACATAGAAAATTTTATATAAAATTAAATCATTAATATTAATCTATTATATGAGAATCTAATGGATGTACATAGAATGTCTATACTCGAGGGAAGGGTTTTAAAACTCAATTTCCATTCTTTGGGGTATAAATGGACTTGAATGACTAAATTATTAAATTATTATGTGTGGACTAAATTGTGATTATATTTTATTATATTTCCTCTAATGTTATGAGTTTTTTCATAATTTTTACTCATAATGACCACTTTTTTAATTATTTATTTAGTGATATGATCTTTATATCCCTGAAATTCATTAGGTAATGAAATTGAGTTAACTAGATTTATTTTTCTCATAATGGATAAAGATGTTATGTTACTTATAAGATGTGATAAGTCAATTGATTATATGTTACACAAAAGAAATGACATAGTTTACCAATTATAGGTCACTCCAAACAAATATGGGCATTTTCTAGTTTGTTTTTTCTAGGATTAATGATTGAAGTTCAATGATACGTACACAATTTGTCAATGATTAATATGAGTTAAAATTGATCCTTTACTAAAATATTGTCCCCACATGGATCATTTTATTGGAATATTACTAATCTTGTTTGATGATGAATATTTATCCATTATCTCACTATTTACCATCATGTCATTTATGGGATGAATTTTTTATATAGTGATAATTCAATTTTTTTATGTCACCCTACCTTGATGATCATCTTATACTTACTCATGATTATGAATTGTTAATGCATATGTTTTCCCTTTCTAGGAATTTGAGATAACAATTCTTATGTTTTCTATTTCACTATTTTATGAAGAATAATATTAAATGAATTATATAAAGAATGGATTCATGTGTGAAAAAATTATGGAATATTTAAAATACATATTATTAAATAAGATAAGTTTAGTTTAGTTAGAAAAATGTTCACTTGTATACATGGGTTTCCTTATGAAAGAGTTGATCCAAATGATATAGAGATATAAACCTAAGAAGATATTGGGAGTGTTGGTGATCCAATATTTTCATGTGGTGTGTTATGTTTTGTATGATTAAAATGTGGTCTAATTTATCGATATGAAATCCATACATGTAAAGATTATATTTTTAGAACTGGGTCCATGGATGATGGTTTGAGGATTTTATAGTTGGTATTATATTAGGGTTTAGATAAATTTGGTGATTATAATTTATTTTCTTGTTTTTTTTAACTAAAGTGTGATGGATACCATCATGGGTTTATATTTTATAGGATGATTATAGGCTCAATGCCATCTATATACATTTCTGGTGAATTTATTTTAATTTAAAAATATATTTTATTTATGGTCTTGTGGTCATTGGCTTTCCCAGGATCATTCAATTTATTTTTATCAACGATATCTACCAATCTATAATTATATAGATATTATTTTATTCTACCATGAACTTATTTTCACTTCACATTAATGTTAGACTATTTTGAAATCATTTAATGTGTTATTCATGATGAATTTTATACCCCCTTTTTTCTTTTCAATAGAATGTTTTATTAAAACTTATTATTATGTGGGATTTTAATAAAGTAATTTCGAAATATAAAACCACTAAATTACTAAACTCAAGAAAAAAAATATGAAATAATTTATTGAAGGGGGGATAACGCAATATTATTAGATATTAAGATAAGTGTATTCCCAATATATTTCTTTTAAGAAAACATTGATCTTCAACTATATTAATCAATTCTATAAAAGTATGAAAATTTAAATATGAAAATAATAAACAATGCATTAAAATAAATGTTTGAATATAAATGAAAAATAATTAAAATATTTATAATGTCACAATTTAATATATTAATTAATTCATTATGAAAAATATCTCAATTATTTGTCATGTCATATTATTTTTAAAAACTATATTTTCATCAAAAATGGTTCTTAATTATTTTTGTGAGATAATTATTTAATTAATGTCTTATAGATTTATAAATTATTTTGGATAAAAATTATATTGTTTTTTAAATAAAAATAAATTTTTTATGAAAATTTTGGATTTTTATTGATTTATTTTTGGGTGAATATTGAAAAATACATTTTTTAAAATGTTGTTGATTTTCATTAAATTAAATAATTTAAATTCATATTATATTTTTAATTTGGTGTTATATTCAAATTAATATAAATGTTATCAAAAATAATCAAAAATATTCAATAGCTATCAAAAAAAATATATTTTCAGTATAAGTTCAACTTTTTGGCTTAAAAATGGATTTATCTAAATATTTTTGTTCATGGACTTTTTAAATTTTTATATAAATTGTATTCTTCCAAATATTGAAATTGTATCATGAAATGAGGATTCCATATTTTTAATTTAGAGGATCATATTATGTGAATATGCGAACATAAAAATATTTTTCTTAATAAATAATAACTATGGTTAATATTTTTCTCCTCGGTAAGGGTAAATCAAAAAATAAATGCTAAAAATAATGTGATAAATTTGCGTGATTCTTTATAAAATATGAATTTTTTATATATAATTATATTAAATTGAAAAATAGCATAATATATTCGAAAATATGGAATTTGGGTTCCATTTTTCATTGATAAATACCTTTATATTATTTTTTAATGAAAAATTACAAAATTCCACCTTATTTATCTAAATTTGCCTTATAGGTTCACTTAGTGAGAAAAACACGTGATGAATGAATGGTAATCAATGTACATGATTTTAAAACATCAAAAATAACATTTTTTGGATGTACTATGGAATCACATGATATTTATGGTTAATAATAATGTGTAATCTATGATGAAATGGATATATTCTAATTCTATACCTATGTTGACGTTTTTAATGTCAAAATACGTTAATAGTACTTAAAATTAATTTAATGGAATTTTATGTAAAGTAATATATTATCAAATGATTTGAAATTCATAATAATGTTGAAAGAGGACATTATAGAGTTGATATGATCTATTATTTCATATTATAACCATTTTGGCCAATTTTTACCTTTGTGGTATTATAAAACCCTATATTATTGTGAAATTTATTAACATGGTTAAAGATAAAATTGGTTAAATAAAAGGTTAAACCAAATAATAATATTTTAAATTGGAATATAAAATGTTCCAATATTTTTTGGTTTATTGGATTTCAAACTTAATATATATTATCTTTTATATTTTGGACCCTTGGTGCCACATGCACATGAAATAGTGTGTATTATATTTAAATATTATATGTAATTCCATCGGTTTTATTTCCTTCACTATCAAAAGACATCACATATCCTCTATTATCACACAATCAAGATCCAATTAGTTCTTCCAAGCCCTAAAAACCTAAAAAATCATATATAATTATCTTAAGGTCCTGGTCTCTATAAAATTCAACCCATAGGATCCTCAAGATGAAATACCAATAAGGTATATCAAACATTCATCACCCATGGTTTCTATTATTTTACCATTTATTTATGTATTTTTAGAATATAATGTTTTTCGGTTATGATTGGGAAGTATTTGGGGTGATTTGACATGTTTTGGGGGATTTTCTGGTGGGGAACGTTTATTACAGGGTTAGTAGAACAATGGAAAACATTCAAAAAAAATACAATGGAAATAGTGGGCACTAGGTCGGACCATGGTTAGGAACATATTTTCTTAAAACTCTTTAGATACCCAATAGAAACCATTGAAGGTGGAGTATAGGGTTTTTGTAAGTTTGGCACATGGTTATTCTAAACATTAGAGCCAACCATGCGTGGGGTGTTTTGGAGGTCGTGGATAATATACAATTAGCATACAGTTTTCCTAACCATATTCCTTAACTTTGTTTCATTAAAAATTAGACCTATATTTTTTTGATATAATATCAACCACCACCTTAATCCTTTATTTTCCCCAAAAAACCATAAATTGATATCCTCTCCCTCCCAATGATGTGGATACATTTCCCTTTATTTAATGATCGATCCATTGCAAAAATGAGGTGTGTTGGAAGATAAATTCATTTTTAAGTGAACACACTAGGTGGGGTTTCAAAGTTTCAATCTTCTTCCCTATATTTTATTCATGAATGTAAACCATTTTATAATGATCCATGTCATGTGATTCCAATAATGTTGAGATATGATGGTTTGGATAATAGTAGACAATATTGATGGTGGGTTTTCTATGAAATAAATAATTATTGCTAACAGTTTTTTGTCGTTATTCCTATTTAGTAATGTCTGTGAGGTAAGTGGATTCAACATTTACTCATATTTATTAGAACTCAATGGTTAGATATCAAATTGAATGATTTATATGTTGTAATTCTGAAATATATTTTCAATGTTTTTTCGAACCGTCTCGTATGATTGTTAGATTAATTGTATATATTTGTAATTTTGTGTAATGTGAAATTGTTAAATGAATTTAAAAATGATTTTTTCTTTTTATGAATGGATAATTAGTTGGAAGGTGTTTTCAAAATATTAAATATTTACTTCAAATGTATTATAACAACTGTTTTTTTGCATAAATGTTTGGCATGTGTTTATGTGAATATGTGATGGACAACGGTATGAAGTTTCTACTAATGTTGGATGAATAAGGGTTTGATATTTCTCCCTTTAAAATAGTTTACAATGTGATTCCATGATGAAAGGACGACTCAACAATCTCTAGTATAGGGATTTTAATGGTTTCATGCTTGTGTGGATATGTGGAATGTAATGGCTTATAAAAAATGGGATTTGAGAAATGGATTTAAATAATTTTTTTGTTTCTTTCCCAGAAACTTCATTCATTTTTTATATATAATGATGAATTGATTTAATATTTTTATAGTAAAATTTTTATTTAAACGTCATAACATGTTTAATTATATTGTTTTGTATAAGAAAGTCATTGGGGAAATCCTATTGAGTTATACACTCACCCCCATCTTGGGAATATTGATGCATTTTAAGATGTTTTATATTGGTAAATGGGTAATGTAAATGTATATTATTTCTTTATTGATGCATCATGATACATTGGGAGTGGATTGTGGATAGAGAGAATAATGAATATTTATAGTTTAGGAGTTTATGTTTATTTTTTTCGTTTTTCATTTTTCTCTGTTTGTACACTGATATGGTTCGTACATATAGTTTGGTTTTTTGTATGTTGGTTTACAATGAATTGTATTACATTGTACTCATGCATCATATGGTGGCTTGTTTACATATGATTTTATTGGTATGGTTGTTTTATTTTCAAAGAGAAATTCACACTCGAATGGTTTATGAAGCATTTGGAATTTATTTCCAGCCATTAGTGTCTTGGGGATGTCACTTAAGGCCTTTAAATATCATTACATCTTCCTAATTCAATCTGTTAGGGATGATATGTTATAAATGGAATTTGACTTCACCGGCCCATATTTTATTTTTGGAGAAATGGTTAGTTTTTTTCGATCATAGAGTTGTAAAAGAATTCCTGTTTGGACTTTTAGTTTGATTGGTAGCAAGTAGTATGATCGTAGAGACATAAAATGAAGAGCATGAAGAGTCATAGCTAACCTATTTATGCGTAACCAAAAGTTTCCAAGGAGTTTGTTACATAATTGATTTCAGATACATCTAGAAATTATAACCTCATCAATATGGGTTTAGCTGATGAGAGGATAATGAAATTAATTTATTGAAATGACACTCCACAAATAATTCATATTTTATTTCAAGTAATTATTTATGATTTTGGGGGAAGGTGTTGATTTTTGAAAATATATGAAAATGATTTTGATTTTAAAATAGCATGTTAGAATCTTAAAAAATTATATGAAAGTGTAAAATGTGTAATTTTGGAAATCATCGTTGTGATATGTGTAATCTTGTAAAATATGAAATTGTCAAGCCTTCAGTTTATATAGGGTGATACTAAATGGGGTATTGCATTGGTTATAGTAAATTGACCCAATTATGTTTCATATAAACCAAAATTAAGAGGCATCTTAGAATGTAGTTTCACCTAAGCTATAGGTGAACCAAAATATGGTATAGTGTATTGTATAGGATTTTAATTCCATGTATAGAGGGAAAAGAAAGGATGAACTATGGAATGTGGATCATCTAGTTCTGTTCAAAAATAAAAATACACCCATCATCTAGGATGATTTAGAATTGAAGAATAACAGATATGGATGAAAATAATAAATCAAATGTTTTATATCCTAGGCACACCAGATGAGATGAAAGTTCAGCTAGAATCACATATACTAGTGGATCTAGAAAGCAAGTGCTCGTATTTATAATTCATTGTTAAATTAGACCAAGGAATATTATTTGAGGATTTCAAATAGATTTCTAACAAAAACATTTGTCTTTACATGTTATGAATTACTAAAACACCATAATTTTTTTCATTAATCTATAGAATCTCCCAGTGATTAATTATATGGATATATTTACCAATATATTCCTCTTTTTACCTCATGTTAATGTAGGGTAATCCTTAAAGGCACAAATTTTTAATTCAATTTTGAGGGAAGAGATTCGCTCAATGATTTCTATGATTTTTGTAACAGATTGTACGGAGATGGTTAATAGAGCATTGGTAGAGGTAACAAAAATATCAAGAAATCTAGGTGGAGGAAGCACATTGAATCCTATGGGAAATTGTGGGAATTATAATATTGAGAACAAGTAGAAGATTAACACATATTAATAAGGTAGTATAATGACATGTGATAATATTTATGGGTTTGTGAATCATCCTCCGAATCTAAAGGGAAATATTTAATGTTTTAATGTGATTATCTTGATCACATGAAGATAGATTATCTTAAACCACCTATAACATTCCACAATTTTAACCAAATGAGATAGAATAAAGCCCTATTGTCTCATTGATTCATGGTAGTTTTCTAGGGAAACATCTACCATTTTCGAAATGTCATATGCTTCGACAAGATGCGTGCTACATAATATTTTTTATCACAAGAATTGAGGGATCCAAGGTAATTCTAGGAATACCATGACTCCTCATGTTGTGAAATCTCATTAGGGAAATAAAAAACAAAGTACAAAGAATAATATATTTTCTAGATATAAGAAAGTGATTTCAGATGATCCATATATACCAACAATGGTGATATGATCAATTATTATAGATTTATACCTTTATGAAATCTTTGATAGATACATGTTCATCCAATTCATTTATTACATATAATTATATTGATCATCTGGGTTTAGATATTGAGATGATGCCTTCTATTATGAAATATCAAACTCCTATTATCCAAATAGAATATAAACCTTTATGTGGAAAACATGTTCTATAACAATTGATAAATATGAGTTGATATGGGGTTTCACTATGCTTGATAAGGATTTCTATGTATTGGTTTACTGTATTTAAATATCATATCAACTATTGTACATGAATGGTTAGATTATCATCTGACAATGCAATTGAAGATCTCTTTAGCAGATATTGGAATGTAAAAGTTTGCGGGGAAGGCTTGTTGGCCCTAGTGGTTGGAATTATCTCGTATCAGTTTCTATTTTTAACCATAGAATCATTGGATGTTGTTATGGATAGAAGTTTTCTATAAATTGATTATCATTTTCTAGATGTTTTCTGTAAGCATTTTATAGTTTTTCCGCCCCCAATAGAAGTGGAGTATACTATTTATCTCTTACTAGGTATGATTCTGGTGTCATTTCAATATTATCGTATTTCACCAATAGAATTATTGGAATTTATAGTCTAGTCGAAAAAATTGGAAACTAAATGGTTCCTTTAGCATAGTACATCTCCATAGGAATCACCGTCCTTGTTTTTGAAAAAGGTGACTGGAACTCTAAGGCTTTGTGTGAAATATCATTTGTATAAAAAATTTTAGAAAATTAATTTTATCATCATACATGAAATTATGATGTGTTCGATCAATTTAGGGGATATTAGTGGTTGCCTAAAATTGGATTGTGTTCATGATATCACCAATTTTGGGTTAGGAAGAATGATATTACAAAGAAATATTTCAAGAGTAGATATGGACATTGGGATTATGTGGTCATGCCATTCGGTCTTCTGAATCAACCATCAATCTTTAATGAATTGATGAATCTGATATTTCAAATGTATATTGATTCTTTTGTGGGTGTGTTTTTTGATGGTATATTGTTTTATTCAATAAAAAAGCACGAGCAAGAACATCACAAAGTGATAGTGTTGGGAATCCTATGGGAACATCATTTTTATGCCAAAAATTCAATGTGTGACTTTTTCATTCAAATGATATGTTTACATGGCTATGTATTCTCTGGAAAATGTGTTTCTATGGATCCAGAAATGGTAGAGGCTATGATCTATTATAAACTTTCAAATAAATTTTCTAGATGTGTTGTTTCCTTAGATTAGCATGTTACTACAGTTCTTTTGTTTTTGACATTTTAAGACTTTATTCATAGATGAAATATTTGAAAAAGAAATGTTTTGCAAACCAATCGAACTAGGAATGTCAAAAGCCTTTTCAAAAGCTAAAATTTATCAATATATCATAAATGATATTAATATTTCTATAATTAGGACAATTATATGTCGTGTATTGTAATACATCATGATCAAGGTTGTGATGTGTTCTCATATAGGGAGATCATGTTGTTGTTTATGTCTCATGGATATTACGATTTCATGAGAAGTAATACCTAACACCTGATTTAGAATTATCATTTCTAGTCCATTCTTAGAAGACTTTACCTCAATACCCATTTTGTGAGAAATTTGTGGAGTTTATGAATCTGAATATTTTGAAACGAGTTTTCCCATAATGATATTTTAATTTGAGGGAAGGAATATGGTTTGAGTATCTTTAGATGATTTTTCATGATTGAATTTACACACCATGAAAATATGATTTGATGTGTGATGTATTAAGATCAAATACGTATAGTTATTTAACAAAAGAGGTTCAGATCAGTGGAAGTCGATATTAGTGGTAGCCGATTTTAACATTGATTATGAAGACCAAGGTAGTGTTGCAGTTTTATTCCTAGTTTCTTTTATTCTTGATTTGGTTATGAAGGCTAATGAGGAATAGTCAAACATTTTCGAATGTATATCAATGAGGTCAAAAAATCTATGATAGGGGGATCATTGAGGGATAAAATCTACATGTGAGATTAGTTTTTTCATTTTGAGATCATACGGTTGTACCTTCGGCTCATCAGAAACATATTTTCATGATTACCACCATTCATGATATACAATTCATATAAGAATAAAATATATATATATAAGGAATAAAAATAATTTTTTTAGTTGTTATGAAAATAAAATTGGTTGATTTTGTTATAAGATGACTCACCTATCAGTCGATTAAGGAAGATCATGAAAGGCTAGTGGTTAAGCAATATTCTATACCTTTTACAATATGAAAATGGTAGCGTATAGTCATGGATGTTATGACTGATGTCCTTGGGATAGTTCTAAAGCATGATTATATCTTTTTGAATGTGGATCATCTCACAAAGTCATCCTATTTCATTCCAATTTGTGAACTAATACGTCATAGTACATATATAAAATCTATATATAAATGGTGATAAAGAGGAATGGAATATTAGTTTTGATAGTATTAGGCCAGGATATAGGGTGTATTTATAATTCAGGTAATCCTAACAGAAATTAATTTTGGATAGGTTGTTGTTGATAAAGAAATATCATACTATGATTGATGGAAAATCCAAAAGGATGATTCAAACATTCAATGACATGCTTCAGACTAGTGTAATGGAATTTAGTTTCTCATTGTTGGATCACATACTATTAGTGTAGTTCTTAAATTAAATTTTTTATCTAGCCCCAACACATATGTATCCTTTGTAATCATTGTATGAGTATCCTTTTTGTTCACAACTTTGTTGGGTGGAAATTAGTGACACTTCACAGGTTGGACACAGGCTTTTCAAGGAGACAATAAAGAAGAAACAATTGATCATAAATATATTGGATATGGCTAAGAGTCATCAAAACATGTACACAGATCATCATTGATGAAAGTATTTGGTTTATTTTAGTGATAATTTGTTCTTCATAATATATATAGGGCTTGGGATGACAATTCTGGGAAGTAGAGGATGTTATCTTCTATATACAAATACCGTTATAATATACTCTAACAGGTTGGTGTGGTTTAAAAGAGGGTAAATTTTCAACCAAGTTTCAGTGTAGTGCAAAATGTGTTCCAAGTATCTCAATTGAAGAAGTTAAAAAATGATCCTTACCATGTGATTCAATGGGATCATGTTAACATATTTTCAGATGATACATTCTTCATATGCGATAGTAGATTATAGATAGGAAAGAGAATGTTTTACATTGGAAAATAATCATCATACTATAGGTTTTGTGGTAACATTGTCGAAGTTTGTAAAAAATATTATAATGTCATAGGGAAATGTCTGTTCAATGGCATCTAAACATTCTTGAAAATGCATGTTATCGCATTTTGGAGGATCGAAAGACCAATAGTAGGGATAATTTTGTATCCATGATTATAGTTAATTATCCCTTTATTTATGAATTTCATTTATATAATGTTTTTTGGATATATTTGGGAATTTTTGTAGGATTTATAAACATTTTGGGGCTTTTAATGATGTTTAAAGCATGAGAATGGTTAGTAGAAATCTTGCACCACCTTCTAGGCAACAATGCAATTGAAATAGTGGGCACTAGTAATTCACACAGTTAGGAGCATAGATTTTTTAAACCATGCAACCACCTAGGAGAAACCATGAAAATTGGATCAAATATGTTTATATTTTCTAGTTCATGTTTTTCCAAATGGTTTTAATTAATCGTGAACGGGTGTTTCAGAAAGAGGGTAACAAATGGATAGAAGATGGTTTCCCTAACCGAGCTCCCAAATCACACAACAATAATATTAGATCCAGATTTTTTGGATCTAATTTGAACCAATTAATTAATTTATTTTTACACTAAACATACTATAACTCAATATACAATCCCAACCAAGAATGTGATGACATTTGGCTATATTTTTGGAGTGATCTATAAGAGAATCTTGCTGATATGTGGGCCATATTCCTTCCGAAGTGCTCATTATTGGTGTGTTTTTTTTCAATCATCTTCATACCTCTCTTGGATTCCTACATCGAATACTTTGGGGATAAATTCATGAAGTTTTATTTCAATCCAGTTGAGATATAATTTTTTTGTTCATATGGAACAAGAACTAAGGAAGAGTTTCAGAATATATAAGCCATATTTTTTTGAAGGTTTTGTTCCATTCTTCATTTTTCCCTAAGTTTGTGAGGTAGGTGGATTCACTATAAGAACCAATAGATTATAAATATAAGACCTGATATCAAATTTATTTATTTACGCGGTTTTAATTATTAAATTGATATACAATGTTTGTTGGAAACCCTTTTTAGATATGGTTTTTTAATTGTAAAATAAGTTTTTTTCTGGAATGTAAAATTGTTAGACGATGATTTTTAAATGGTTGTTTGGTTTTGATTCGTAGTAAATGGGTTGGAATGTGTTTTCAATAAAACGGTTTCTTTATTGAAATGGATTAAATAAATAATTTTTTATTTTTTGTATTAAATGGTTTGAATGTTTTCATGTGAATTTGGGACAGATAAGTGTAGAAAGTCAGCCCCATCAAAATTGGGATGGATAAGGGTATGAAATTCAACCAATAAAAATGGTTCAACAAGTGATTTCATGGTGAATGGATAACTCACCACTCATGAGTATAGGGAGTCCCATGTTTTAATTCATGTGTGGATATGAGTAATGGAATGGGTGGTTCAAAAATTTGGTTTGAAAAATGGTTTTAAACAATTGTTTGGTTACATTCTTGGAAATTACTTTAATTTTGATATAAATTTTTGAACCTTTTCTTGATTTTTTTATATAAATTATTTTTTATAAATATTTTAAAAGGTTTTATCCTAGTGGGATGAGTTGGGATGTCAATGGTTAATTCATGTTGTTTTTTATGCTAACCATATTCTTGTGCACTTTAGTATATTTGAAAATGTTTTATATCATGAAACTGTTGAATGAAAGGTATCTCATTTCCTTAGTGATTTATCATGAGACCTTGGGAATGTATTTTAGAGTTTGATATTGGAGGATATTAGGAGATATGGAGTTTATGACTTCATTTGTATTTGGGTTGTTGATTTTCCCCATTTCACTCTAATATATTTAATAATTATAGTTTGATTTTTTTCTACTTGGTTTAACTTGAGTTGTATTACAACATACTCATGCATCCAATAATAGTTTTTTTGGTGCAATTATCTTTGTATGGTTTTTTTATTTTAAAAGGTATAATATTCTCCCAAAAAATTATGAAGCCCTTGTAAATTATTTATAGCCTTTAGTGTCTTGGAGATGTCACAAAAACCATTTTTTTTTCAATTACTCCTCCCATGACGATGACTGAGGGGTGGGATGCTACAAAATCGGTGGTAATCATTATAACATATCCCTTTAATTTTACTTATTATTTTAACTCCTTCAATTATTTATTAAACATAAAAATATATGATCATAAATATCTACCCAATAATGACATATTATTAAGTTAATTAGAAAACTGTATAGATTTCATTTTATTTCTTATTGGAATGATATCATCATTCATGTATACATGTGGAATACCAACCACATGAAATGATGTATTTAGTTTTTCATTACCAAATCACATGGCTAGTAATTATTATGGTTTTAATAAATATATATTAATTTCCTAATATAATTAATATTATTTTAATATAAGATATTAATTATCATATTTCATTTCAACTCATTAAAAAATTATAATGTCACTCATCCAATCATGTGGAATGCCACCTCCACGATGCAATGTGACTGGTTTTTTAAAATATTCTATTCATGGGTGATTGTAAAGTTATATTTATTGAATAAAAATGATAATTATTTCTTGATGAATATTTTGGAGATGATTGAACAATTATCCCTTTACTATGATCAACCTACCAAATTCATTTTTATATTATGAACTCAATATCATCCAAACACTGAAAGTGTAAATACAAGAGTATGGAATTAAATTATTCATTATAAGAAATGAAAAAAAATTGATTAATGATAAATAAATAATCATCTTCATTGTTCTAAAATTTTAATAAATAAATATAACTTGTTATAAAAGAATATAACAGACATACATACATGTCTAGAATCCAGGGGATGGGTTTATTATCACAATTTCTATTTACTTATTTATAATTCCTATTCATTAACTATATAATTAAACTCTTATGCATCAAATAACATATAATTATATTATTTTTTGTGTTCTATTTTTTAATGTTCTTTTACATATTTAACAAATAATAACCTTAAGGATTAATTCTCACTTTAGTGATATTATCTTTGAAGGTATTATTCATCTAAATTTTGTTTTTAGACATTTTTTATGTTAATTTTATATTTTTTATTATGAGGTGTATCTATGACCAATTTAGTATGTTTTATCATGACTAAAATTATATTATTTGTAATTAATTTTCCACTTGAATTAATTTATTTAATGTGTATTTTATGAGTGACTGTCCACGGGACCATAGACATATGGTTTAAGAATACTATTATGACGCGATAAACTTATTGGGTGGTTTGACTGGTCGGTGATATTTATCGATATTCCCAGTGGGAACTCTGTATGTGTAATTTGTCAAGGGATTCCTTGGGAATTAAGCCATGACTCATCGCCACTGGAAAAACACATATAATGGAAGTAGTTATACGCAATATATATATCGGGTATTGTATTATTAGATAAAGTAGTGATGGATGAAGAGAGAGATCAATTAATTTCAATTTCTGAGAACGAGGGAAGAATGTTATTTATTAAATGTGTACATGTTTCCTTTTCATTTTATATTTCATGAACCTATATAATTATGGAGTTAAGAGAGGAACATGTTGGTGGTTTCCTACTAATTTCGATCTCACACTCTACACTGGGCCCTATAAAATCATGTAGAATCTATGATTTTTTCATCCAGTAATAATTAAATCCTAGGATTTAGAACTTAGAGATAATATAAATACCATTTTTTCGGATGGATTGCAGTGGACTAGTTGGTTCTTTTACATCATGACGGACTTTCTTTTTTAGGTTTTTAATATATTTATGTGTTGATATGACTATCCACAACAGACTATGCTTGCCTATTTTTTAGTATGACATGTTAAAAATTATGTTTATGTATCTAAATATGGTATAATATTTTTTGATTATTTATAACTATTTTTGTTTACTATGATTCCATTGAGTTTGATATGTGATTTCATTATTGTGTAGACATTCTTTCACTGTGTAATATACCTATAGACTGTTATTTTTATCATCGTCAGAGAGTATAGTCTCCATAATATCACTTAAATAGGCCCTCTCTTCTAGTTAGAAGAATTTTTCATATAGGGAGTGGCACAATAGTCCTACTGTCCAACCTTCTTAATGCACTTTTGAATTGAAAAACTGGATGAATAATCTACAAAAACATTCAAGAATAAAATTAACTATACTCTATGTTTATATGTGATGCACTATCTCATTCTACTGAAATAAAATTTTCACCTATTAGAAGGTCACTCAAGGGATGAATGAAAACTTATATGAATTTTATTTCCTTGAAAAACATAATCATTTCTCAACAACATTGTTGTGGATTTTGGTGTCAATAACTATTATTCCATTATTTTATTTATACTATATTTACTGTTTATAACATTATTTAAAAAGTAATTTAATATTATCTTCATCGAATTGTGAATATATAAATAAAAATTAAAAGTAGTTTGGGTTCTAAATCATGTATTCTATAGTCAGTGTTGTACTTGGATTTTGAATTCCCATACATAAAATCAAGTGTGTCATGGTTACCCCTCCACTTTGTAGAGAATTATCTAGTAATCAGGTTATGATTCCACAAATAATATCAAATTAGTATACAATGAATCTCTCAGATATAGAGAGGTATAATAATACACAAGGTCCACTTTATTCACCCTATATGGAACATCTGTAATTACACATTTTGAGGTAATAATTTGTAGCATAGGTTAACCTTCTTACATACAGTTTAGCTCAATTATTCTTCATCCCTATAACAAGCAATTTTTATCATAGAATATACCATTTGGAGTTTAGAAATTCATTATATAGATCAATTTATATTTTCTTATTATATCATATTCTTTTTACCTACATACTATGGGATTGATCTTTAAGAGGACATGAGTAAATGTAATAGATATGTGGATCACCTAGAACAAATCACACATTGATTAAAATGATTATGGTTACTAAAGATCCAGAATAGATGAATACCTAATTAAATTAATAATATACAAATTATTGATAATGGGCAAATATTACACACTAATAAAAGATAAAATAGATATACATACCTAAAAGGATACAATTATATATGTTTTAAATAACAATTTAATAAATATTTTATATATTTCTATAAACATATGTGTTTTTTATGTGTATACATGCAATACCAGTCACAAGATTTATAATATTTTACAAGGAACTCACATTGGCTCAAGAAATTGGTTAAACCTCACATGGAATGGTTTGATATTACTAACAATAATTAAATACAAATAAATCTTAAATCTTAAACAAAATTATCCATTGACTTATAATTATTGTGAATGGAAAGAATTCTATTAGAGAAGATTTTTATAAACTTATACATGTTTAAATATAATTTTGTATGATATGGGACTATGTAATATACCATAAGGGGAGAATAAAAAAAGAAAATGTTTATTGCTTAAATCTATGAATGTTAATTATACTAACTCTTCATATTCAAATCCATAGGATAGTGAAACAAATATGGTTTAAATTGTGACTGGTGTTTAGAAATGAATGACAAATAAGTGTTTCAAGAACCAATCTAAGGAAAATACCAAAAAGGATAAACACAGGTATGATAAGAAATGGAGTATGAATTATAATATTACAAATGATTCTTGTTTTTATTGAAGAGTTAAGGTCATATCAAGAATGATTGTCTAAAACTTGATAATAAAAAAATATAAAAAGAAGGACAAAAAGAAATCTAAAACCGGTTATATTTTTCCAAATGAATATTATTATAGATAATAATAAAGAAATTATATGTAGTAATCTAAATTTTGGTTCATGGATAATATAAATGATGTTAGTGATTTACTTTATTATTCTGGGGGTTTTGATTCTGAATATTATTATAAATATCCAAATGTTTTTGAGTGAAAGTAGAAATTGAAATACTGAGAAATGGGTTTTCCAAAGTTACAAATTTATATAATAAGATTAATGATTACAATGAAAAATTTATTTTTAAATCTAGAGTTACTTTACAAGATAATGAATTTTTTTTAATTCTTCTTCGTCTTCTCATTCTATTGTTTATGGTAATGTAAAACATTCATAGTATTTAAGTGAATAAATTTAAATAGAAGTTGAATTTATTAAGAAGGTTTTATTTTATATTTTTAAAGGTTATGTAAATATTATAAAATGATGTCATTGAAGATTTGGAATAAAAAAATTATGTTTTTCACTACGAAATAAGATTACCACAAAAGAATTAGAATCAGTTTGTTAAAATTAAAAATTATTGTACTTATACTATTACATGTCATCAATGTGGAATGAATGGTCACTATAAAAATGAATGTTCCCTTAGATTTAATATAGAATTTGGGATTTATAAGGGCTCATATTTCAAAATCATTATAATATATAGTACCATAGAATACATGTTTGAATTATATGTGGGTATATAAATTTTTATTTTTAATCCTATTAGACCCAATATAGATTAGATACTAAATTTTACAAGGAATTTATTTTTGTATGAAAATAGCCATGGATGTCTCAATAATTACGTATGATACATAGACAATGGACTTTCTAGGATTATTAATAGGTATCCATAAATTTTTACCACATAAAAAAATGTGATGTAGTGATTTTTATATTTTCTGATAATTGAAAATGTAATGTCAAAAGGTTTTAGTAAAGTTATTATTTAAAATTATACCATTTGTTTTAATGATTTATATATTTAATGAATAAAATATAATTTAATTAGTATATCTAAATTTTGTGATGTTGTATGGTAAGTGAAATTTAAATACTATAAATTATTATTTATTAAAAAATTATTATTATTTTTCTAAACTAATCCAAAACTGAATATTTATACTACTGGTATTTCCACACTAACTATTCAACATGAAAAGGATTTGAGTGTTGTGAATAATGAAACTATTATATAGAATTGATGAATATATCATATTAATTTAATAATGATTTTTAATCTATTTTGACAATAGAATGTGTTATATTTACCGTCCTTGAAGAATGAAAAACATAATATATATGAATATTACATGAATGGGAAATGACACAATATTTCTTTTAGACCTATCAATATGATAAGAACTACTAGACCCTTATAGTTAGTCAATCATGATCTATATTTTCTATCTCAAATTCCAATCCTTTGGGGAAAGAAATGAACATTAGTTATTATTGATGATTATTATATATTTACATGGGTTTAATTTCATAAACATAAAAAATGATAATTTATCTATATTTATGGTTTTTTTATATTTTAGGTCAAAGTGAAAAGGTTTGTATAATATTTTCTAATTATAGTCAGAAGAGAATTTTATTTTATAATTTAAAAATTGAAAATTTTTATAAAATGATTTTTTTCATAATTTATCTTCTCTAATAACACTATAATAAAATAGAGTTTTATAATAGAAAAATAGATTTTAATTGATATATACTGAATTATGATAATTGAAAATAATTTTCCTTGATGTTTTTGGTATTAATAAGTTTTCCATTGTTTTTATTTTTCTAAAAATGTTTTATCATTACATTATCATGGAAAAATCGTGAAGGATTATTTAAAATTAAATATCATAATTTTGTTGATTTTATTGTTTGTTCTATAGAGTTTTTATTTCGAAATTGATGGATAATTTAGATAAATTTGATTCTAAAAGTGATGATGGTAATTTTCTTGGTTATTATAATAATAATAATGATTATAGAGTTCATAATAAAGGATAAATGGTTGTTGAATAAACATTTCATGTTATTTTTTATGAAAATAATGTGATATTAATTTCCAATTATAATGTTTTTGATGATGAGATTAAAGATTTTAATTATGGTGGAGCCAACCTCAAGATAAGGATTGATCAATCGAGGGTGAACATACTCCTTCTCGACTAGATCTTAAATGATGTCAAACTCAAAGAGATCATCTTGTTGAAAATTTTAATGGTAATATTGGTTATTTTATTAAAACTTCAAACTAATTATTAATTTTTTAAATTATAATTTTATTTTATTTTTTATTTCAAATAATATACATGATGCATTAGATGATTCTAATTGGATTTTTTTCTATGAATAATGAAAATAATTATTTTTCCAGAAATAATATTTAGACATTTTTCGAACCCCATAAATACAAGCATGTTATAGGAACTAAATGGATTTATAGATATGAAATGAAATAATATGCACGTTTTGCTAAAAATAAATCTAGATTTTTTCGTAAAAGTTATTTAAAATATAAAGTATATATTTTGATGAATAGTTTCACTTGTTTCTAGAATTTAATATAATAATTTTTTTATGTTTTCATAGTTTTATGTTATTTACAATGGATATAAAAATATCTTCATTAAATAGTCTTTTTTCAGAAGATTCCTATGTTTCTCAACCACATTGTTTCAAAAATTATTAATTTCCAGATAATATTATTAAGTTATCAAAATATTAATATTGTCTTAAAAAATAAATTGATTATATAAAATACTATTTTTGGATCTAAAATATATATTGTGCAAAGGTTTTTTAAATTTAATGGAATGTGAGTTCTACATGATTCTTATCAGAGAATATAAATTATTTCAAGGACATCAAATCTTCCAATAAAATGATGAATCATTATTGAATCAATCCAAATATACAAAATATATAGTCAAATGATTTGTTTTTTATTAAATAAAATCTTAGAAAAACAATATGATTATTTCTTGTAAATTATATTTGGATTTTTCTTGAAATTCTATTAAATATAAATCATTTAGAGAAATTAGTGGATATTTGTTTTATTAGGATAGTCCAAGACCCAATATTTTAATTATTTTTTCCTCAAATGAATGAATTAAATCAAATCATAAGGAATATCACTAAAAAGTTATTTACAATAGTATTATATATATTAAAAGAAATGTTTATTGTGAACTATTTTATATTATATTTTTTTGATTTAACTCCTTAATCAGACACTGATTTTACAGTTGTTGACATAAAAAAACTATCATAAATTTGACAGCTTCTTATTAATAATTTAGTTTCATAGAGTTCAATAAAAAAAATTTGTTTCTTTTTCAGATACTATAGGTTAGTATATCTCTACTACCTCATTCTAATCTCAATATTTTTGGATTAATCAAACCTTGTCTTACTATGGGTTAATCCACCTCCAATGGCCCGAAGGCCTTTAGTTTTTATTGATTTTTGATAATCCACCTTTCAAGTGGTGAGATGGATCCCTTACAAGGCCCAGAGGTGTAAGTGTTATGAATTATATAACTATGAATATAGATATATATTTTCTTTTTATTTGAGATTATGTTAGTAAATATGATATTATTATTGAATATATTCTATATAAAAATCAACTAGACGATATTTTTACCAAAATGTTGGCTTCTAATAATTTTTAAAAACTAAATATGAACATTATAGGGTAGAAATTTATTTTTATTTTGTTATTATTGGTTCTCGACATACTTTAATATGAATTTATTAAGGCGGAGATTCTTATCTTTTAAATTACTTTTTTAAATTTATTAACTATTTTATTTTTGAAAAATTTCAAAAAGTGGAAAAAAAGTTTAAAATCTTGTTTCGGTTTTTCAATTTTAAAAAATGGGGTGTTTTTTTGTGAGTTTTTTTCTATTTACTGTTATTTAATGTTTATGAAAATTCCAAACCATATCATTTTTTTATACAAAAATTAGTTTTTACAGGCCCTCTATATTTTCATTATATCTTGAATTTTATTTATAATATTTTAAAATTCTAATTAAATATGAATGATAATATGATTATAAAATACTTATTCAACTAATAAAATTTATAAATAAATATATATATTTTTTGAATTTTTATTCAACCATATTATATGCCTTTTGTTTCATCAATTATAGACCTTTTATAGAGTTTTTATGTTTTTTTGTCATTATATTATAATATGGGTTATATAACTCGGATTATTACAAGAAGTATAATATCAGAAATAAAAAATATTTTATAAATTTATTTAAACTATAACGAATTAAAAATTAGATGTTTAAGTGCTATAATAAATCATAATTTTTTTAAAAAAAATTATATAATACAAAATTTACAAGAATGAATTTTTATCTGTATTTATTTGAGAATTCTTGTACCACACATCAAAATCACACAAAGCATGTACAAGAGGAATAATATGTCACATATTTACATTTAATTCATCTAAATTAATGTCTAAAAAATGTAGTTTAGATTCCTCAAAATTTATCTTCTATTCTATAATGGTTTTAATATTTTTTCTAATTGTTAGTGGATCATTTCATTTAGTTTTTTTTCAATAATATCATACTCAATATATGTTTGATTGATGATTTCATTGATTGGTTAGAAAGATATAAAATCAATTTATGTTTAAGTATTCTCTACTAAATACAAATTATGATGTTCATAGTAGGTAAAGATTATAAAACATCTTCAATATCAAGATAAATTGGTTTTTAGTTTTTGCAACTAATTCTTTTACAAACATATCATTTATTTTTGGTGAACCTAATGCGAATTATTCTTTAGCTGACCATGGACCCCTAAAAACTACCTTAATACTATATTATCTTTCTTTGATGCTTTTTCTTCATAACAAGAAAACATTTGTTAACCATACCACATATTATATATTAATACCCTGAAAATTTTTAATTTCCATACGATATAATGAAATATATCTACTGTGAATGACATTTTTTTTCTTGAAGGATATTTTCAAAGTTACTAAATTAAGTGAATCACATATTTGAATCCCTAATTCATGTAAGATTCACTATAATCCCTTCTTTGAACATTATACAAAATGATTTTCATATTAATGATTTCACGGCTGAGATGAGTAGTAAAACGGTAGAGTCATGTGTATGTAGTGTTGAAAGATTGTCCGAAGTTACAGCTTTCATGAGTCACTCGCCACCATAACCTTTCATGATGAAACAATGTGATAATTGCAAATTATTTCTACATGTTATGTATATTTACAATAGTTTAATCATTCAAAATCAATATAGTGATCATCCATTTAAATTTCACATGATAAACATAGTTACCATAAGATAACCAACAACAAATTATATAAACAATAAGTATACTAACATCATGGACACTTGGAGCACACAATAAATTCTTTCCATTGAATATATTTTTTCATAAATAATTATTTTAAACCATGATTTCTTTTTGGGTTTTTTATATTATCATTAACTGCATATTTATTTTAATTTTTTACATATATTTTTACTTCAAAATAACGTATGTACTGTATACAACCATTGAAATTTTTTTGAAATATTTTAAACAGTTTTAAAATATATGTTAATTTATCCCTTATTCATGCATACACATATAACATAATTACAATATTAAAAATATTAATATTTTTAATTTCTCTATTTTTATCGTTCCTTTCTAAATTAGTATTTATTGACATTGAAATTATTCAAAATTATTTTACAATATTTAATGCCATTTAATAAATTCTGAACTATTTACAAAATTCATTAAATTACCAAAAAGCCCAGGGTCCGGTCAGATCCGTCCCTAAAAATTTATTAAGAAAATGATAAGAGAGTCAGGCGTACATGGTATTGTTACAAAGGCGAGAGTATATTACACCACGCATGTCCGCCTCCACCAGTGGAGCGCAATATTCTGGTGCCGTGAAAGACCACATTATATTCTTCGCCATTATTGCTTTCTTTGCCAAAGCATCGGCAACTTGATTGGCTTCCCTATAATCATGTGATATTATCATATTGAGCTCAGTAGCCTTGTTGAGACACACAATCCAGTGAGGTAGAATTCTCCATGGCACATCTCGTGTTCTTGTTTTCAAGGCTTGCACTGCAATTTGAGAATCTGATTCAATCCATAACAAACTCCATTTGAATTGAACAGCAAAATTGACCGCATGTATAATAGCCCAAAGCTCAGCTTTATAGGCCACCCCTGTATCAGTGTAATAGTAAAAGCAACCCTTCAAAAAACCATGACGTGTGAGGAAGACTCCACCACATCCAGATGGCCCTGGCGCACCAGTAGCAGCCCCATCTATATTTACCTTGAGCCACACACCTATTGGAGGTATCCATCAGATGTATTTGAGAGTTTTGGTCCTTCGGGGGCGACCGGGAACACCTAGAATTCTGAGGAGTTGCAGGTCGGATAAGTTGTTATTTGTCCCTCCAGTTTGCACCATAGATGCCGCATACACTTATCTATGCTGGGCAAGCATTCCGGTCTGGGCAGAAATCTGCTTGTTCTCAAACAGGATGGCATTGCGCGCATGCCAAACAGCCGCAAAAATTGCAGCACCAGCCACCAGCAGCAGATTCTGAATTTGCTCACTTCACCCAGCACTGGACAGCCCTGAAAGGATCTCATCAACCTGAATATGAGAGCACAAATCCAGCCCAAACAGAGAACCTGCATATGACCAAAGATTGCGCACATATCAGCAGCCCACAAACAAGTGTTGCACATTTTACTCTGCACACATACATAGATAGCAATCTGAATTCCAGCCCGCTTGAGTTGATCATGTGTGGGAAGTCTATTTTTTCACATTCTCCAAATTAAGATGAATCTAGATGGGTGGATACAGGGAGCCTAAAATGCTTTAATGCATATCGGAGTGTGAGAAGAGTTCCCACATTCCATCCTATAAAATTCCCTGATGTTGAAGCACCCATGCCTATTCGGCTTCCATATCAGAGTGTCATGATCCATGAATGTGTAATTCTGAATTTCAATTCTAATTTGAGGGGGCAGCAGGCTGTCAAATCTTAGCCATTGTGTTCTGAAATCAGCAATGGGCATATTCCTTACTTCAGAGTGAGTTCTCATGATATCGTGCAGTGGCCTATCAAGCCAAGTGATATTCCAGCAGTTGAGGTTGGAGTTCTCACACACCAGCCACTTTGTGTCATTCATGATTTTATTGAAGGCATGTCTAAGAGAAGCCCACACGGATGACCCAAGATAATGTTTGTACCCATTCATCAACATTTCCTTGAATCTTTTGACCAAAAAATCATTAGAAGCATCATTGGAGATCAGGCTCCATGTCAATTTATTAATTTTTTTAATATTCGTATAATAATTTTCCCCATCCTGGATAATTATCCGCATTAAATTTGAATTTTTTAACTAGTTGTATTTTGGATTATTTCATTTTAAATATTATATTTTGAAACCAAATTCAATGTACGACACTAAAATAATTTATAAGAACCTAATATTTTGAGAATCAAAATACCTTTACTCTAAATTTTGAAGTGTTTTAATATTGAACAATGAATATTTAGTTACTGGATGACCACTCAAGGGATGAATGAATAATTATATTACTATCACTAACCACACAATATATTCACATTTCTCAAGAAACAATACCATTACTTTCATGCTTTATATTCTATGTTGGTTTTGTTTCTTATGTATGTAAAAATTCTTCCAACATTTTACATAAACTTTTTAATTCTTTTACATAAAAAATCAATACTTATTTTCTTTATCATTTTATAACTGATATATTCTAATGCTAAGAAGCCTTCGGGCTATGACTCATGTATTCTAAAGTAAGTATTATAAATTGGTTTTCACTCATCATACAAAAGTCATTGTG